>OX457126.1:23808473-25008473 GCA_949752895.1 Dendrolimus pini | reverse complement strand
CCTGTCTGCTAAACTCCTGCAAAAAAAAATAATTAAAAAATCTTGTGTATCTTAGCACCTAGGATAGTACTTTATAATCTTTATATATAAAATTATTATGTGCGTTTGTATGTGGCTGAACTCCTCCTAAACGAAAGGACTAATTTCGATGAATTTTTGGTGGGTTCGAGCATGGTTTAGATTCACAATTGGACCCGATAGGTGGCGTTGCAATCTGGTTCTAAATTTTATTTCTTCAGGGCAGGACAACGTCTGCCAGGACAGCTACTCAGCATATAATTATCATAATTAAACTCGAGCATTTGTGATTTTATAAAAAAAAAACTTTACTCTTCTTTTTACCCCAACACATTTCTATTCAGGACCCGTCTAAGGAAAGCTATTCCACGGCAACCACGTTCCTTTGGATTGTAAATTGATTCATTCAGGATCTTTCCATTCTTATACGGAAATATTTCCGACGTTTGGGAATAACCCTACTGGTCTAGAGTATACCGCTATAACAATCTTGAGTTTTGTTCAGGCATTAGTGGCTACGTTCCAAGCTCCCTTAAGAGCGCCTTCACATTAGATCGCAAGCAGTGCGGCAACAGCGCGACAGCAGCACATACCTTCTTATTACAACTACAGCCGCTCGACTTGTTTAGATTAGGTTGAGCACTTCATTCCAATAATCAATTCCAACAAGGAAACATCGTTATTGTTCCTGCTGTTTTGATTCTACTTCGGCGCCATTGACGTCGCGTTAATAATAAGAAAAAGACAATACTGAATTGATTATTTGTTTCGAAATCGGTATATGAATAAGGATTATGTAATAGTATACAGTGTTGAAAAATTGTAATAATATAAAAATCTTTTTCATTTCTCATATATTGAACGTACGCTCGGAGTAGCCTGGTCACAGGGATGAAAACAGTACTTTTCATCCCTGAGAATAGATTTTCTCCGCTGTCAAAAAATTTTAAAACTATACGAAGCATAGATAATACTTGCGACTCATGTCCCAACTTTTTTACCAGCCACTGTTAAATCGTGGCATGTAGCAGCGCGCTGCTACTGTCGCGTTGCTTGCGACTTAGTGTGAAAGAGCTCTTAGAAAATGACAGCACATTGTTAAAAATAACGCCATTGACAAATTGGTGTATATACATATTTTACATGTCAATATTTACAATTAATAACAATATCGCACCAAGGTACTAGCACTAGCATTGTCCTAGATGGAGCAAAACATTAGAATAAGGGTCCTAGACAAAATACATGTAAAAATTTCATAATTTAAATAACAACACTAAAAATAATTTCAGTTGACACGCAAAGAAATAATTTAAAGTAGCGTCATATTTCATTCACGGAAAGTAATTTACATTTTATAACAGCCAGTTCAGCTGACGAGACGGTGACGTAAATATCAAATGGACGTGACATCTTCCAAGGTTTTCAGGTCGGGGTCGTTTTTAATAACAGACAGACGGATATGGGTCCGTTGAGGTTGACGCCACTGATATCTCTGATCAAAGTCCCGCGGTGCCTCACCCCAGGCGGAATGACGCTGGTGGGTCTGATCGGCCAAGATTTCACAATCCATTCGTCGGGCGGGGTGGAAAGAGCTGGCACTTCTGACGGTCGATGCTATACACAAGCTTCTGATGATAGAAAACTTTGCAAGCATCGACCACCAGACTACCTGTTGTGGAACACTTACATGCCAATAGATGGCGCTGTGCAATAATTAGTAGTAAATAGTGGGACTCGAATTAAAATACCGTTGCCATTATTATAGAGTTTATTAGAACTATACAAACACGTATAACACAGTTACGAATATAACCGAACATAATAAGTCAAAACGTAATGCAGAAGATCGTAATTCAAATACACGCGATTATTAGATATTAGATTACATTAGCGAATGTACACACGTCTTGCTTCGCTTGTAGGTATCGTTTGACTGCCTCGTCCATCAATTGAGGCATTGCTTTATACTGCACGGATGCAATATGTCTGCTCGACCGCGTGGACCGAATTTCCTAGAATCACACCTGGCTAATGACTGCCATACAAGATTACAATCACAATGGGCTGTTTTCCTAATCACAAAAATTTTAACACAAAGTAAACAAAAGAAGTCCAAATGCCAAAAAGGTAATAAAATATTTTTCTACAGGACTGCAGGTGTGAATTTATCTCTGTCGGCACCTAGGTTGTGACAATATCTTGCTATTAAAGAAACCCTCTTCTATCGCATAAATAATATAATTTATAAGCGAAATAATATTTTGCAGCCCACGTTGACTAACCAGGAAGTTTTCCTTTTAAAATTATTGTACAGGCACGGTATTCATATAACTGTGTAAAATGACTGATATATACGTTTTATAGTAATGTACGTACATGAGAAAAAAACGTATTCCACCTCTGATATTTAACCAACAATAGAAACTAAGACCGTTAACACACTCGCGATTTCCGAGCTTTATTCTAGGCAGCTCTTTTTGTTTTGTCTGTTGTTCGCTTTTAAAATAGTCAAAACAGAATCCAAAGACTTTTAATTTGTGTAAAATCTATACTTCTACTAAAAGGACACAATAAATATAAATGAGTCCTAACATAACTATACTGACTAAACACAAATTACACCGGCTAAAAGACAATAGAAATATTCTAATGATATAACTTATGAAATAGCTAAGTTAAAGTAAATGTTAAGTCAAAATTAAGATAGAAAACTCACCAAATAAGTACATCAATATAAATCAATTATATACAACTAAAGATAACAGGCGATTTAATAACTTGTTAATATCTAGTAGCTCATTGCAATTGCCTGAGTTTCATTAAATTATATACCTACGTAACCAAGTAGTTAGTGTCACATAAGAAAAATTACATAATTGATTCATAAATACATTACATCACGACTATCCTACTTAAATACTTAATATTATAAACGAGAAAGTTTGTAAGAATGTATAGATGTATGACAGTATGGATGTATGTATGTTACTCTTTCACACAAAAACTACTGAATGGATTTTGATGAAACTTTACAATAATATAGTTTACACATCAGAATAATACATATGCTATAATTTACAAAGATATAGTGTGAATTATCCAAAATATAACGATTGTCCATCATCACGCGGGTCAGACCGCGGGGCGCAGCTAGTATTAAAATTATAGTAGTATTCTATACTATTTACTTAACTACTTTATTTTGTTACTATATATGCTATATATCAAAATTTTAAATAGTAACAAAAGTAAAATTTAACATAAGCTCCGTACATGTCAAATTACCTCTATGGTAAATAAAGCAAGTGAATGAATAATAAAATATAGGAACCGGCTATAAAGCAGGATAGGCTGTTTTTTAGAAACGTAAATATCAAGACATTTAAGTATATGTACACCGAAATGATGGCGCAAGGTCCTGCAATCTTGGTTTTATGGAAACACGCTCGCAAGTCGACAATGTGGTAAAGCCCTAAGCAAGTGGTCGGTCAAAGGGCATAAAAGCTACGGCATAGTCGCGTGACTGCCGGCCAATGCCCACCTTAAAACAACTGGCTGGCTTAATTACAAGCTACTGGATTTTTGTCTGGTAAAATACGATAAGTATACGTGTATACTCGTGAAATCGTGATTTCATAGACGTAAGTACGTATACCGACCGCAACTTTGTCCACTTTGACCCCAAGATATCTCTAATCACCGCACGTTATTTAAATTTATTTCAAGTCTGGGTCTGTGTACTCGATTCATATAAATCAGAGGTCTTCAAGTCACGAGTGAATAGGTAGGTAAGGTAGTCTAGGTACTAGGTAAGCGTGTTCAATCCTAAATGACATTGTCCTTTAACATTAAATTCAAAATAAGTTCTCACCTTACCCATCGAAAACGATGATCTTGGCTCAGTATTCTACTTATAGCCTTGAGGGACTATGGGTAGAATACAATAAAAATAAGTTAAATTTTCTTACATTGTATTCAATTGTATGTAATTTTATAATTGTTCTGTGAATATTTCTGCATAATATAGTATTTATTAATAAGTTTATTTTCACAAATAAGTTACACTGGAGAACACTTTAAAGTCAAAATTGTAATCTACTTCCTATTCAATACACCGCTTCGCAACGTGTTATCACTGATTAAAGGAGAAGAAGCGGCGAAAACTCCCCAGACACATGTCTAGCTTTAAAAAAATTCATCATAATTATTTATATATTATCTTAGGCTCTTTTTCTGGTTTTTTTAAGTACACAAAGAAGTTGTATTACTTTTCAATGAATGAAAGGAGTTGTAACAAATAAAAAAATATTTTTACTGTCACAATAAGCATCAGGTGAAATAGCTACTAAACGCGAAACTACAACATAAAAAAAAAAGGTTTAACTACAGATTTTGATTTTATTAGTCTGACTGCTGTCTTCTTTTAATTAATTATGAAATCTTTGTTTTTTCTAGCGATTTGCCTGAATTCATTTACCAAATAAAATACTTTAGCAGCATTCCAGTAAATAGCTTACGAGGAACTTGAACTTGTGACGTCATTATTATTAAATGTTAAGCCCCGGTTACATTCAAAATGTGTTAATTAAAAAAAATATCACAACCGAAACTAAAATCATAAATTTTGATTTTAGAAAGCGTGGGATATATTTTTAAATAGGTAGTCCGATTTAGAATGATGCTCATTTTTTTAAACATTAATTGCGAAAATACAACGTATTTCTTTTAAACTGCGTCTAACTTTTGCAAAAAATAATTGTTATCTATTCCCAAAACTTAATCTGATTATACTTAGCCCTATTAAAACTTGTGTGCCAAAACCGACGTTACCCAAGCCATATTATTCAGATTGTATGGGACGACGTGATAGGCGAGCCTGAAGGTGTCCGCAGTCCAGAGTGCGCGTGGCGGCTCAGCCACATCTGCTTCAGGCATGCGCGGAACTGGTGCTACACTTTACTGGCTGTGATCATCGCCCCACCCTGCGCCCTGTGCTTGGGCTGTGGATTCGCTTGTCTTGCATTTGAGGTAAGATAATAGATAGATAATTGCAGGGCGTTCCCTTAGTAGCTCACAACGCTGATTCACAAGGTGACCGCGGTCGTTGTGGTCGTGGCGAAAACATCACATTAGTCTTGTGATCATTTCACATCTTCGGGTCCGAAGATGGTCAAGAAGTTGCTGTCGCGAGAATCGGCCGCCGAATTACCCACTTAACTTAAGCCTGCGACCCATTTATAGCACTTTTACGAGGCGAAACGGGATCGCGTACAGAATAACTGCACCGTGACGCCACTACGCTCTGTAACTAGGCCACCCCGGGGAGCAAAGTAGCCTACATCGTACAGCAGGGGGGAAGTCTACTGGCACCCCAGTGACAGCGGCCGGTCGTTGTGAGTCCCTAATGGTACGTAGCCTATATTGAACATCACAGAATCAAGAATAAGTTGAAGAATCAAATAAAGAACAGGCTATGGTTTTGAAAAAAATATACCGTCATCTTGTCTCAAATTATTTGCGCGCGGACATCATGTACTGAAACTTAAATATGTACTTATGAGATAAGAGCAGTTCAAGTTTCGTTTTTGAAAAGTAATAACGTGTTTTTTCAATGTCGTGGTTGATTTTAAATTTTAAAAAACTTATTGATAGGTAACATTATGAGTTGATAAAAATACAGTTATTAGAATAGATAAGATTAGAATAGGTTGGATTAGAATGTAATAGTATAAAATAGAATAGACGATACTTTATTGTACAAAAAGCATACTAGCAAAAACATTGGTTCACGTAGCATAATCGGTGGTCTTCCAGACAGCCTCTAATTGAAGAAGGACAATAACATGTCGACCATAAGAAGTAAATCATAATTTACTTTCAGTAAACTGAACATTATATTAGTTAAAATATCCCCTATCTTTCAGCAAATATGGTGTACAGCGCCTTGCCTTCGCTGCGTCAAGATCTATTACGCGTCCCTTCGCGTCTTCGTCCAGGCCTGCATGGCGGCTACAGTGGTGCCAGTTGCTGAAGCCATCGGCCACATATGCAGACATATCAGGGTTAATATGAGACATGACGCACCCGAGGAGAAAGATCTCCTTGTAATTTAGATTAATAAATCAATCGTTACTTATGAAACTGGGCTTTTTGGCGGAAACACGCGTTTTGTTAATTTGTACATTTTACGACATATTTGTTTCGTCCTGCGTTCTAGAGAATGGAAACCGATTATCGTATTATTATTAAACAATCAACTTTCATTAAAGTCATGTTTATAATAATAATTTACATACAAAGGTACAAAACTGCCCGCCAGATTCAACACAAAACGTATACTTTATTATGTATTAATTCGACCCATTTAAACCACTTTGTTATTTTCTAGCTGCCACAAGAATTGCCGCGTCTAGTGGCAGTCAAAAACCTATAACTCGACTGAGGCTTGTGCTTGAAGATTGTTCTAAAATTCATAAAGTATTATAAACTTAATGGGTACTCGTTACTGGCTAAATACCAAAATCGAGCATAGCCATATTTAAAAAAGAAAAAAAAGGACCATGTTGTTGTTCAATACGTCACAATGGCAGTCAAAAGAATTAAATGTATACAGTGGTATACAGGTTATGTTAGATTAATAATACATTATCGCTAACAGGTCAAACAAGTTCCTGTCAAAAAATACATGTTGACCAACTATAGACAATTGAGAAAAACATAGACAAGAATTTCAATTAGTATTGTGACACAATAATAATTATGTAACAGAGATGAATAATGCATAATTTTTCATCTCGGAAAATGAGATACCTTCCACAGGATACAGAAACATAGTTACAAGTATGCAAGTGATCTTGTGTGAAATGTTCTAGTTAGCTACTTGTATTTTCTTATAAAATATGTAACGTTGAAAGTATGTATAAGAGAATATTATTACCATAAGTGCCTTGAAGATTTTTTAACATTATGTTTATCCTACTCTGGCACTTAAGATTTGATATGAGCACATATGTATTGATTGTATTTTATTGTTGATATGTACCTATAATCTGTCGTTAATAAATTAATATAATTTGTATGCAGTATTTATTTAAAGTGTCTTAATGTAGGTATATAGATGAAAACCATGTTACTTTATTTACATATAATTGTAACAAATGCGTTGGTACACGAAATATAGTTTATATTGGACTAAATAATGTATTCTTATTTTCCTTTTAAGTATATATATGTATGTAATAATTATATGTGCAGAGTTTGCTAATAAATCATTTCCATTATATAAGTTGTCACATTTTTAATCGTTATCAAAATTTTAATTTCAACATTTGCATTAAAGCTTAGCTTCTAAGTATTATTTCGCCACTGCAGCACTGGCTAAATCCACAGCCCATATGATACCATATTTTTAAATAAAAACATAAATAGTCAAAAAACTTCTTTCTATTGTTGAAAGCAAAAGGTTCCAACTTTAAAATTATTCCAGCCAGTGCGTCGAAACCATTGGTAGCACTGTTTTTAATATTATATTTGAATTATGCGTAATAAATACTTGCTTGGATTTAATGATATATGTAATACGTAATTGATATAAGAAAAAATAATAGGATACTTTAAAGTACAAAACAAATGTAAATTGATATATTTTATAAACTCAAGTCCTTTAGCTGCAATATCTTCGACATCAATGAAAAAAAGTGTAATTGGCGGGAAAACATTATTTATGTTTCTTTTGTGCGTGAGTTACAATAACTATAACATTATCTAGACGGATCAGTAGGACAAGAGTTATAAACAATGAGTGACCGTCAGACAGACAGAGTTTCTGATGAGACGTCTACGTCTGCTAATCGTCAAACCACTAGCAATAACGAAGGTCAAACCTCGAAAGAAAATGTCTTTGTTATTTCAAAATGTCAAAGGTAAGATATAATTTCAACTTAATTCAATGCAATTTCACATTCTGTTTAGGCGAGCGGGTTACCTAAATTTAAACAATTGTATACACAAATTAAATAATTAATTTATATTATTTTTATAGAATATAATAATTTATTGCATAACCTCTCGTGAATTTACTTTCTTTAGAATTTATCCTTTCGGACATCATACCTTAAATATAGGCTACGTTCCACTAGAGACACAGCGACCACGCTCACGATTTTCCCGTTCCACTTGCTTGCCGGCGTTACAATCGTAAGCCCAAGTAGAACGGTTATTTGGCCCACCTATTGACACGGGTCGTTGTCCGCGTTGTATGATCGAAAATGATGTTGTCATTAGGGACGTTGTCGCCACGGCCACAACGAACGCGGTCGCCTTGTGGAACGGATAATGCAGCATTTTGGGCATTGTGAGCTACTAATGGAACGCGCTGACAATATTACCATTATGTTATTATTATCGTTACCTAAATGTGTGAATAAACTATTTTACTACATAGACTACGCGGTTTTAAAACAGATATGTGATAGAACTTATATTTATTTTAGAAACCTTAATGTGACAAAACCTACGTTAAATCAGCAGGAGACAAGCGACGAGACCGAAAGCGACGAGGTTGGTATATATAACTAATATTATAAATAAGAAAGATTTGTAATTTTGTGTTTGTAACGAATAAACTTAAAAACTACTGGACTGATTTAAAAAATTCTATCTACATGCTATATTATCTCTTGAGATGTTACTAGGCTATATTTAATTTAAATAATCGGGTTCTAAGCAGGAATTTTTGTAGGCAGGACAACGTCTGCCGGGACCGCTAGTTCTTTTTATAAAATATAAAATGTACTCTGTGAGTATCATAGATAATACTTATATATAATTAGTATATGTTTTAATACAACTTTTATAAAACATTTCAACATCATTATAGTGTGATTGAGAACAAAAATGTGGTATGTGATATAGGTACGTTCCACAAGAGACTCACAACGACCATGCTCATGACCGCGATTTTTCCCGTTCCACTAGCTTACTTGCGTTACAATCATACACTCTAGTGAAACGGATTATGGAGCGTTGATGTCATTAACAACTAAATACACAAATGTCATTGGCTAATTTGAAAATTGCACCTTTTTTAATGTCAATTGTTACGCGATGTCCATCACAGCAGTTATAAGAACCATAGATTATATTAATATCACATAGATAATCTTCATAGATAATATTATTATGTAGGGTAGTTTTCGTAGTATTTTCGTATAAAAGGCGGTGTGGCGTGTAGACGGTGTTCATTGCTTATTGTGTGTTAAAGGGGTAAACTCTGCCCAAATAGTTAATATTAGGTATATTTGGTACTTTCCTGCCCAAATCTCTGCAAGGCTTTTTACATTCAGAAGTGGGATTACCCAAGAATGGCAGGCCGTTATGCTGCTGGGTTGGGTATAAGTTGACCTAAACTCTGCCTGACCTAAACTCTGCGTGACCGAAAGTCTACGTGAGCGAAAGTTTGCGTGCCCGTAAGTCTGTGTTACTTAAAGTCTGCCTTATTCAAAGTATGCGTGACCAAAGTCAAATCCTAAAGTTTTTATTCAAAATAAGTTACACTGGAGAACACCTTTTAAATTTAATTTTACATCATATTCTGTGTACACCGCTCCGCAACATGTCTAGCTGAAAATTGTTTCTCTTTGTATTTCTTACTAGCGGTCTACCCCGACTTCGCACGGGTATCTAAAAAGAACATTTTTTGGGTTTAATTACCTACTAAGCGAATTCAAAACATTTCACCTGCCGTACTGTCCGTATCCCAGTGACGCCTACATCGCATGAACATAGTTAGCTGATTAGAGTGCGCGGCGACCACGCAACTATTTTCTAATACTCATTTTTTAAACTCGTGATATTGAATATTTAAAACTCGCATAAAGGTATTATTTAATAGGTAGTAGGTAGTATTCAATAGAAGCAGTCTTGAATATAAATTAATTTATTTTGATAAGGGTGAATACCAAGATACAAACGAGCGGTGGCATTCTAATTAAATTAAAAAATAATAATAATAAAAGAACCCTTATTGTTGCATAACTATAATAGTTAAACATATGCTGTCACGACAGTTTTGTAAATAATGATGTGTTCTATAAAGTAGTAGTACATTTTGTTCTATCATCGATAGTTTTCGCAGCGCACGCGATTTTACACTTGGGTTACACAATTGGAGTTTTAATAAGTATATGTGGAGTTTTAGTAGTAATGGCCTATGTCAACTGGGAATAGTGTAGCTTGCCCAGTGTAAGAATTTTTGAAATCAGTGTAGTAGTTTTGCAGCCTATTCAATGCAAAAAAAAATCAAATATTTCATCTTTATAATATTAGTATTGCAGAATAAGAATTAATGGGGCTGTAGCAATCGTGCATATTCAATAAGACTGAGACACAATAAAAGGAAAAAATATTATAGTTGTAATAAAAACATAGCGCGCGTGATACTTGTACTTATACGTGTATAAGTACAAGTATCACGTCTGTGTGACCAAGTCTGTGTGACCAAGTCTGTGTGACCACGTCTGTTTGACCAAGTCTGTGTGACCACGTATGTGTGACCACGTATGTGTGACCACGTATGTGTGACCAAGCTCGAGGATCAACATATCGGGGCCGTCAACGGGACGCGGCCAACGGCGGAGCTAGCGGCGGCATTGTGGTGGTGCCCTGAAGGTGCCTATGGAGCGTTGGCGTGTCGGCCTATACGTGGACGGGACACTGTTGGGAACTTTGGCCACTGTGTCTACTTTACCTGGCACAGAAGGTATGGTTATTTTTTTTTTATTTTTGTGTGAATTATTATGCAAAGTAAAGTGAATTAATTTTACAAGTGATAGTAATGGTTCATCGGTCGTGGTAGACAATTGTACTACCCTCATATATTTTTTTGTACGAAAATATTATGGTATGTTTCGAACATGGAAAATTACGAAAAATCGCGTAGTTAGTATTTTTCAATGTTATTTTGAGTTACATATCTATCGAGAAATGTGTTTGTATGGACGATGTGATCAGATCTTATGAACGACAAGTCATGGTTTCTTTTATTAGATTTTACATGACAATCGAGTCTACCATTCGACTGATATTACTTTGATATGTATAGTGTAAAGTTGGTTTTGACACATTGTTATTGTGCAATTTTTCCGTTGGTATTTTTCTTTTGAAAAAGAAAGTTTGCGAGCGTTCGATTCAGTTGATGTGATGCGCTGCAGGAATCTCACCTGCTTTAGTGGGTGACGATTTAGACCGGCATCTTCGAACTGAAGAGGTTTTCTATATCGAAGAAATACCTAGACTAGCGATAATTGTAATGTAACGATGATGATGTAAATTGATGTCTTTTGTTTCAAGTTAGAATAACGAAGTTTCATCCGGTTTTTGTTTGAAGTTAAAATGACGCAAGTTCCGCCCGGTTTTTGTTTGAAGTTAGAATAACCCAAGTTCAGTTATTATTAAACGTAGTAAATGCAGTTAATCTTTGTAACACGTATTTTATAAGTTCAGAGGTCCATAATGCTAAAGGTTTAAAATAGTCTTCATTCTAGTATCTGGGTTTTTTTTAACTGTGGTTAATTATTGTTGGAATTTTTGTAGCCGTGAACAATAAGTTCTAGTATTCTTGGTTATTTTACAAGTTTTTGGTACATAGAAGAGTTGGTACATGGAGATCATGAAATTGTGACTATTATTCTTGAAATAATAATCGTAAAAAGAAATTAAAGTTTATTGTTACTTTGATGGAAAGTAGAATCATTATTGGTCAGGAGTAGCCGAGTGGTTGTGTGAACAAGTACTGTGTTTTGTTTTTTCTGTTCGCAGACTGGCGAGGAGATCTAATTCTCTGGTGACAGAAGGCAAACTCACTCAATAGTTGGCACGCCGCGGGGGACCACGGCTGCGGTAGGATGGCCGAATGTTACGCGATGTCCATCACAGCAGTTATAAGAACCATAGATTATATTAATATCACATAGATAATCTTCATAGATAATATTATTATGTAGGGTAGTTTTCGTAGTATTTTCGTATAAAAGGCGGTGTGGCGTGTAGACGGTGTTCATTGCTTATTGTGTGTTAAAGGGGTAAACTCTGCCCAAATAGTTAATATTAGGTATATTTGGTACTTTCCTGCCCAAATCTCTGCAAGGCTTTTTACACAATCGATACATTAATCGTCAACGCCCACTTCGACCCGCCTCTTGACATGGGACGTTGTGAACGGTGGGGATCGAAAATTATGACGTCATTAGTGACGTTTTCGCCGCGACCCACCGCCACCCTTGTCCCCCGGCCGCCATCTTGGAAAAAGTGATGAAAACACTTTTTCGCGATATCTCGAAAACTATGCGTCTTACAAAAAATTTGTTAAGTCATAATTTGTAGCAAATTGTTTTGTCTACAAATATGTTTATATAGCTTTTTGCCCTAAATTAAAAATTAAAGAAGTGAGAAATATTTTATTAATTCCTAACTCTTTTCTTTACCATAGAACTTACCAAATTTAACTTATCGAATGTTAAGCAGGTAGAAATGGTCCCCCGTTTTCCCCGCCACCTATGAGGTAGAGTCTGTAGGCGCGTTTTTTTTATGTGGTATCCCCAGTAGGCCTACTCCACGGACATCTTGCTTATAAGGTAATCCTCGACATCATAATATTTTTAGTCACTTATTAGCTAGCTACTCTAATCGACTTTTCTTCGATGGTCCAGGCTGTGGCTCAGAATCTAAATCAACGTCAAATGTGAAAATTTGAGGAATGACAGGAGTTAAAATTGGAGTCATAGTTGGAAGTTCATCATCTCCATAATGTTGCTGCATGTTTCGCCAGAACATACATAAAAAAACGCACCTACGGACTCTACCTCATAGTTGGCGGGGAAAACGGGGGACCTTTTCTACCTGCTTAACATTCGATAAGTTAAATTTGGTAAGTTCTATGGTAAAGAAAAGAGTTAGGAATTAATCAAAAAAATCTCGCTTTTTTGCTTATAACTTCTTTAATTTTTAATTTAGGGCAAAAAATTATATAAACATATTTGTAGGCAAAACAATTTGCTACAAATTATGACTTTACAAATTTTTTGTAAGACGTATAGTTTCCGAGATATCGCGAAAAAAGTGTTTTCACCCTTTTTCCAAGATGGCGGCCGGGGGACAAGGGTGGCGACTCCACAAACTTGAGGTTAAGCTTCTATTGACCCCCCACACATGATCCAAAAATAAAATTGCGTCCTCTAAGAAATGCAAAGCTCTTGTAAAATTTCAATGGCCGAAATGGGCATTGCGGAGTGCCGGCGCGAACTGACTCTATATAGTGAAATGAACGGGAAATGGGAAAGATGCACACCACTCGATACAGTTACATAAGTGTTGTAACTCACATAACTATACGGGTATGCGTGTCCCTACAGGTACTTGTGATACTGACTGACTGACTGACTGAAAAAATCATCTGCCTAATATGTGATAATATAATTTTTCAGAAATTGCTATCGGTATACTGTCGCGGCGGAAAACTTGGTGCCGCATATTACGCATTACAAAGCGGGGAGGCAAGTTTATTATTTGATTTAGAACAGTAGATTAAGGGTGGTATTTGTGTTTTGTTATTTATTAGCCAAAAGTAAAAGGGTTTATAGCTTTTCGTTCTTTTAAAATATAGTTTCTACTTCCTAATCCTTGCATAAATATCTGGTCAAATATAAGTCTTAGATATGGCGTTATAACTATCGATTATATAGGTACCTTGTGTTTTAAAGTATTTTTATATACACATACATGTTAGACACACGTCGAGACATGGAACACTGACAGTGGGACTGGTCCACAAATTCAAAGTCGCTCAACAGGCTATGGAGCGAACTATGTTAGGTGTTTCTCTTATGGATAAAATTAGGACATCCGCAAGAGAACGAAGGTAACCGACATAGCTCGCAAAATTAGCAAGTTGAAGTGGCAGTGGGCGGGTCACGTCTGCCGCAGGATCGACGGCCGATGGAGCAAACGAGTCCTGGAGTGGAGACGACGTCTCGGCAAACGTAGCGTAGGACGCCCGCCAGCCCGGTGGACTGATGACCTGCGAAAGATCGCCGACAGGGGCTGGATGACGAAGACGAGAGACCGGGATATGTGGCGCGTACTTAAGGAGGCCTACGTCCAGCAGTAGACTGAGATTGGCTGAAGAAGAAGAATACATGTTAGATTGATGAAGTCGTGGTAGTTTAATGACTAGCGCACGCTTCCCAAACTCAAAAGGCGTAGGATCGATACCTATCCGGATTGCATGCACCATTAGGCAGGCTTGTGACCTAATATGCATATTGTTACAATTATCACTTAGATAAGCTTGGACAAGCGTGGCGGGTATACTGTCCTTTCCCCTACTATGGGAGGCCGAAACAGTGGGGCATTTATTGACTGTTATATATTATATATACACTTTAGATTTTCTCTAAAGTAAATTTCGAGAATTAAATTCTCCTTTATTTACTCTGGACTGGGTAATCGGCCGGTCTGGTCTGGATATGATTGTCCGTAATACATTATCCATAACAAAAGCGTTAGTCGCTTTTCGTTTTCCGCCAAGTCCACTGCTAGCTGTAGGCCTCCCCAAGCCCGCGCCACATTGGAAAAGTAGAAACAAATACATGCCCACATTGCGAAAAAGTAGAAACCGCTGCGGATACTATTTTAGAATCCGCGAGATGGGAAGAGCTCAGACAATTTTAAGTGCAAACAAAACGTCAATTACAATTCTAAAGAACGCAGAAAATTGGAACAATATCAACAGCACAATGACCGAAATTATATCCAAGAAGGCTCATGCCGATTTAGAAGAAAAATCCCTTTCTTCCCCGCTGCAGTGAAGTAATGCCTAGCGGTATATAACTGCAGTGCGAAGTTTAATTGAAAAAAAAAACCAGTGCTCACCGGCGACCTTTCGCAGGTCCTCAGTACAATAAGCTAGCGGACTGGAATTAAATCAATATTATCACAACATTATTTATAATGTGTTGATTTTTAATCCGTGCAGGAACGGAGAAAGAATACAATTTCCTGCGGCCAGGTGGCCTGTCGTAAGAAGCGACAAAACAACCCACAGCCTGGAGGTAGGGCATTTGCTCGACTGGATTGCTACCACCCCTGGTCTAGAGTATGCCTCCATAACAACCTTGAGTTGTGTTCCGGCATTAGTGGCCAGGTTCCATTCTCCCTTTAGAGAGCAGCAGTGTAAAACATCCAACATCCAACATCCACACCCCGTCTTTATTGCTTTATAACAGGTCTACATCCTCGAAGAGATAGTAGACCGGCCTCCAGAATACCAGGTGTTCCTAAGCCTGTACCGCCAGGTAGAGCCGGCATGTCTCATATTAGACGGGAAGAACCAAAGTGCGTTCATACAACTGGTGAAGAAGACTGTCTTTGACAGCGATGCCAATAACGAGGGAAGGTGTCGGCTTGTGTTCCTGTCCATGCGCGAATATAGTAAGTATATTTTTATATTATTACTTACACTATTAGAGGTGGAAAGACTAGTTTGTTTCGAAGATTTTTTGGTTTCCAAGGAAATCGATTATACAAAAATAATCTTATTGAAAATGGTCAGATTAAAAAAAACTAATTCCAATTTGATTTTTTAATGTATACAATGTGTGATACTTTTTTCCCGAGAATCCTGCGAGAATTTTCCCGACACCTGTTTGTAGTTGTTTGGGTGCATAAAAATTAACTCCCTTAAACGATAGCTGCATAATTTGTGTCCCGGGAATCCCGTAGGAATTTCAAGTCAAGGGTGGACGAAGTCGTGAGTGTATCCTAGTCTTCTCGTAAATTTCTTCTATTCAACTAAGTTGATAGTAGTTATGAGTGTTAATAAGTTATATTGTACCCAAAAATAAGTTTTAATACAAACTTTAATCTTTAGGTTTTGAAGCGTGTAAACGTCGAATTCACTCTCTGTCCCTCCCAAACGAACCTCGAAACTGCACCGAAGACGAGAGAATAGTGTTCCTCCGAACGCTAATTGATTTCAGTCAGACCCAAAGCGTACACGCGCTTGGGGCTTTGTTGAGGTATCTAGACATGCACTGGTCGTCGACGAATCTTGGACTGCAAGCAAAACCACAATATCTCTGCCTCAAGATTGTGTCACTGTAAGTTCGTCCGAGATTTTTTTTTGTTTTATTGCAGAAGTACAACAGACAGGCAGATGGCCCACTTCATGGCAAGCGGTTACCATCGCCTATGGATATTTGCAACACCAAATGTGCTACAAATGCGCTGGTGCTCTTAAGGGAGATTGGAATCTGGTCACTAATGCCGGAACACAACACAAGGTTGTTATGGCGGCATACTCTATACCAGGGGTGGTCATCCAGTCGAGCAAATACCCTACCATCTGGCTGTGTGTTGTTTTGTCGCCTCTTACGACAGGCCGCCCCAACGCAGGAAATTGTATTCTTTATCCGTTCCTGCCCGGATAAAACCCTTTTCTATACCCGACTCAAATCGACGGTTAAAAGTTAATAAATAAGCGACATTTTGGTCGAAAATGAGTTATGAATGCCATCATACTTAAAATTGTTCGCTCTTTCGAATGCGCTCACTCCCATGGCTCTACGATGACTTTCTTGTCGTTTATGCCCAAGGAAAAAAAAACTGCGTTTTTGAAGTGTTTAACCGACCGAATTTTGGGCCTTTTTTACTCTAAAGACGGTTATACCTCTGTAAAAATGGCATAACTTTTGGGTTATAGTCGGTAATACATTTTTACTTTTTACTGCCGTAAAGGCTCCAGGCGTATACTACTGTTTACCATTAGTACCTGTTTTGAAAGCTGGAACTAATGCCTCTTCACCTTTGTCGTCAAAGAAATTAAGCGTCGGTTATACCCTACTACCATTTACAAGTTTACCATACAGTTGTCACTTATACACAATTACTAAAATCTAATTTGATATTGCAATGTCGCTTATACCTTACTACCATTTTGAAGTTTATAATGCACCTGTCGCTTATATGTAATTTCTTAAATGTAATTTGATGTTGAAATGTCGGTTATACCCTACTACTATTTACTATTTTAATACAACTCTGTCACATACGCCAAATTACTTTACAATGATCATGCATTAATTGACGTTTACGCCAACTTGGTATTACTTTGTGATACTGAGTTTTGAATTTCTGTAATATCGCATTTTAGAAGTACCTTTTATAGTATTTTTATAATAATGATACCTACTTACTTAATACCTAGATACATTGTTATTTAATTAAGTTACTACTTTATTTTTGTTGCTATGTATAATATACTAGGTACTGATGATGGATAACACCTTTTAAATGTAAGCAGTTACTAAAGTTTTATTTTAAAGGAAAGTCATGTTAGTTGTGATCCTATTATTTTTAAGTGGTACCGTTTAACCCACGTTACCATTTGCTCATATAATGCCCTATGTTGGATGTTCCCGTTATCCTCTTGGTATAGAAATTTTGAAGTGCAGAAGTACCACATTACCTTTTTTTAAACCCACTTACAGTGTTACTAATGACTAACATTCTCCTGGTTTTTTTGCTAAGCACTGTTTCTTATGCTCCATTACCTTTTGGCATAATAATGTGAATTACCACTTATACTTTTTACCCTTTTAGGTTATTCTACAGTCATGTGACTTATGCCCTATTACCTCTTGATATAAGGATATCAAATGTAGCTAAGTCTTCTCTACTCTTTGTTTTTCTTCTATGTAGATGTAACTTATGCCGAATTACTCCATAAACAAAATAAGATCAATTGATCTAAGCGACATTAAACCACATAAAACAACGGGGAATCAAATAAATAAAACTACCATTTAATACTTTTATTTTTCTTGATTCTAGAGCTGTTTCCATTTTCACGATATGACAAGAAATAAAAAAGTTATCTCCATTTATCTGAAATTTTAAACTTTAAACTGCTCTCCTGAACAATTTAGTTTTTGTCGCTTATACCCTATTACCTTTTAACCGTCGAAATACATTCTAGCGAACTTGAGATACTGTTGAAAGATGGGTCTTCCCCTGGTAAGGGCCGCTACTTGCATAGACACTGGCGGAGTCCCATGCTCCAGTTACGCGTATTATGGCCGGCTCGGCTGCAACCCAGAAAGCCGTTAAGGACCTTCCTTATATAAACACCAATTGTATTAATTTTTCAACTTTAGAAAAGATATAGTAACAATAGATTCCGATACGTACCGTGGGCTGCAAATCTTCAATACTGTGGCACACCCCAGCAATTTCAAGAAGGGTGTACAAGGCAGCAGCAAAGAAGGGCTAAGTCTGTATCAGTTATTCAGCAAATGCAGCTCTAAAGTCGGACATAGCAAGATGAGGTATGTGGAAAGTCGAATAGAATATAGAATAGGAATAAGAGAATAAGCGATAAAAGAACGTTCACAACTGCAGATTTTACTAATTTTGACAACGTAACATACTGTTTATTACGGAATGTCGTTGGAAGACGAGCTAAACCAACCAAAACCAAGTGATTTCGACGCTTAAGGGAGTTTGTCGTTAAATCGAGTGACGTTACATGGAATTTACACTGTACATTATTTACATATCGAAAACCGGTCTGCACTTTTCTTCGTAAAGCAAAATTGCCAACCGGAATTATAAGTTGTTTAAAACTGATTGATGCATTGACTTATGTTTTAAAAAATTCAGTCAGTCTCATCGATCATACAATAAGATTTCTAGGTCAAAATAAGGATAGTCTTTTATGATAGAAGTGCAGGTCTCGAACTCTAAAATAATAAGAAATAAGTCTAGAGTGATTTATATAATAAATACTAGCTGTACCCGGCAGACGTTGTCCTGCCTTTAAAAAATAAAAATCTAGAAACTATTCTCAAATCCACTTGAACAAACAAAAAATTTCATCAAAATCAGACCCAGCGTTTAGGAGGAGTATCGCGGCGCCACCTACTGGGTCCAATCGTTTATTTAAACCATTCCGGGACAAACTTCAACACATACAACAACAAAAAGAACACCTAAATTCTGATACCCGATTGCAGCGCCATCTACCTGGTTCAAATTAAAATCTAAATCATCCTAGTAGAAAATTATAAAAATACTAATATCGCTGTTCAAAAAATAGGGGTTGATTGTAGAGGATTGAAAATTTAGGGTTGTATGTATTTTTTAATGCTATATCATAAAAAAATTAAAAAAAATCTAAAAATTAAAAAAAAAATAGGGTTATCCGATTCTCAGACCTACCCAATATGCACACACAATTTCATGAGACTCGGCCAAGCCGTTTCGGAGAAGTATGGTAACTAACACTGTGACACGAGAATTTTATATATAAGATTTTATTATACATAAATTTTATCTTTGCTGAAAGGGTGTTCATGCAACATCCAACCACAGACTTGAAGACACTGAAACGCAGGCAGGATGTTGTAGATTTCTTCATGAAATCCCAGAACGAATCCACCATGGCAAATATATGTTCTTCGTTACGATATATCAAGAATATTACTGCAAGTATCATACGCTAACACACATATTGTTTCTATTCTCATACTTTTATGTTCCTGTTCCATCTGGGATAATGTTAGTTTTAGCAGCGAATGGTAGAAGTTAAACGATACTCCAGATGGCAGAGAGTAGTGTTCACTTTCGAGTGCTGATGAACTTATTTATTTTGGAAACTGTAACCTTAAGTACGTATATTAACAGGTACAGCTAGTACAATATATAGTACAATGTGCGAGCGGGACGGCTGATGTGTGAGCGAGACAGAGCAGCTATTAATATGTGCGCTCTCGCGTCGCGCTAGTCAGTAGTTCGCAAGCGTGGAAGAAATGTCACATTTTTGAGATTGGAACATTTGTATCTTGAACAGTAAAATGTTCCAGATCACTGATATGTTTCATTTGGAACATTGAGTCAAAGATATAAAATCATGGTTGTCTTGTTATGATACATATGGTTTCATTTGAAACATCGTGTCAAACTTGTCAAAGATAAAAATACAGATATATATATGTCGTGTCGCAGGTATATTGAGGCAGACGGTGTTAAGGTTGAAACAAAGATGAATATTCATAGTAATATTTGAAAAAATACAAATTGTGAGATTATTAATAAAACCGATTTCCCTTCATACTTTATCCAGGCTTAGGACTGGCGGCCAGACGCTGAGGCTAGCGGGCGTATTTTCTCATTTGTTATCTCATTCTCATTTGCTTATACTTATTTTATTGTTTTCCTGCTCTCTCGCTACGCTTGTTGCTCTGTGTTTCATTATGTTCTGGTCGGTTTCTCTCACACGTAAGCGTCATGATCGCGCTGAACAGAAATTCAGAGAGATCGTGATGTTCCAGATCCAAATGAAGCATTTGAAACATTGTTGATGTTCCAATCTTTTGGAACACCTAAATGTTTCGCATCAGTGAGTCGGTTCAGTAAAGAGTTACACACCTCTAGTAGTTCCTTGTCCGCTGCGATGCCTAGACGTATCCAGCTCCCATATCATATTAGTAACAGTGGCCAAATGCGTCTTGTTCATAGTGTTAAAAATAACGCCGTTACCAAATGGCTACATTAGCGTGTATAAATACGTTCTGTCAATGTTTAAAGTCATTAACAATCTAACAATGTTGTATCACAAATAACGCATTAAACCTGTCGCTATATCGATGTGAAATGATCTGTACCTCTAACATTATCCCAGATTAAGCAGGGACAATACTGTAATATCATATTAATAAATATTTTCAACACACTTGCTCATAAAGTGGCTCTATGGTCACCGCAATTAGGCACAGAATGACACCCATAATCAAACTGTGACTAAAAAAATTATAACTCACTAGTGAGTTATAGATATATTTTTTTAATTTTATTGGTTGAGTTGCTTTGTTCTTAAAAAAGTTTTTATTAAAAAAAAAAGATCGTGTTCTATAGAACAAATAAATTAATGTTCCTATTGCTTGCTCATTTCCTGCAACTTATATTTAAATAGATAATTTTAACTCGTACGTGTTTAATAAATAAAACTTTCACTCATATATAAAAAAAAATTCTCTGTAATAAAAGAGAACTTTAAATTCCCCATTTTGTACGTGGCAGAATAGGCGCAAACCCTATGCGCGGAAAATAAAATAAAAAAAAACCTCATCCCTTTAGTCTGTGGCCGATCGCAATGCACGCGCATAGGAAAACTGTTATCTACTAAATAAAATGAGTTTTTGTTGTTATTTTATTCACAAGTGTGTTGAAAAACGTCGTATGATACACGTGTGTATTGATGATTACCGTCCTCGGCTCTCTTAAGACCCTCGCCTACGGCTCGAGTCTCAATGGCGCCTCGGCGGTAATCACCAATGTTACACACTAGTACCATAATGTACTATTAAACAAGAGAGCACTACTCTATAATTGAAAGATAGCTTGATATTGTATATTATTAGAAAAATAAACTTACAGACTAAAATTATATCTAAATACTAGCTGTCCCAGCAGACGTCGTCCTGCCCGAAAAAATAGGGGTTAATCGTAGAGGATTGAAAATTTAGGATAGTGTGTATTTTTTAATGCTGTATCATTAAAAAATAAAAAATAATCTAACAATTAAAAAAAATTGGAGTGGACTACCCTTAACGTTTAGGGGGGTGAAAAATAAATGTTGTTCGATTATCAGACCTACCCAATATGCATAGAAAATTTCATGAGAATCGGTCAAGCCGTTTTGGAGGAGTTTAACTACAAACACCGCGACACGAGAATTTTATATATTAGAAGGACAAAGGATGGTCGTAATATTACCGCTAAAAAGCAAGATTGCTTTTCCACAAGCCTGGCTTGGTTGCCTGGAAGAGGTCGCTTTGAGCAATCAGGCCGCCTATTGTATTGCCTAGAAAATATTGTAAATATGGTCTGTTTTTGTAATTGTATGTTTTGTATTGCGATAAAGTGTTATCTCTCTCTACATTGCGGTAAATACGAAATACAAGGAGACGACATAGATTAATCTTTGGGTCCTTGCGAAAGTGCAAAAAGAGCAAAATATTTTATTTCACGAAAGTGTAATTTGTTGTAAAATAATTCAAACTTTTGTTTGGAGTTTCTTTTGATGCATTTTAATTTACTTAAATTAAATTCATTTTTTTTCTTACATTAAAGCAGTTTATAAATAGAGCGATAGCAAAAGGGGTTTTTTATCAAATTTATTATGTTATTTAATGTCACTGCGTCATTCCAGGGCATTATGGTGAAAATCAAAGGTTTATCCGCAAAAGTTTACCAATGGAAGTCACTTTATGATGTAAGTATCAACATATTTTGTTTACCATACGAGAGAAAAAGTGATTTTCAATAACTACAAAGTGCGACTAACAAATAATTGCTACCTTTCAGACTTTGTACAATGCTGTATTAATTTCGGAGATATGTGAGAGCGCCGGAAAGGGGAGCGAATACATTGAGGAACTTGGTTCCAGTGATGTTTATAAACTATATGAGGTATGAATAACAAGTTACATGTTATTTTTCCAGTGTTCTCGTCTGATAAAATACGTAACTACACAATGTTGTCTTGTACCACGCATTTGCACGCCATACGAACATAACCCACAGAGCTAAAAACATATTCAACGGCTTCATAACAAATGGGCGTATACGCCAGTGCCATTTTTTTGTTGCTTACTAAAATCTATGCATGTTACAATTTAGACAGTCTTACCAGTATGCAAGTGTGCCTAAAAAGAAGGGTTATTCCAAATTGCAGTCTTATAAAATCAACTAGTTTTGTTTTATTCACAATTATGTGCCTTTATTTTAAAAATTGGCAACTAATTGAAAAGTAAATATGCACTATATGCACACATATACACTTAACATTGCACAATAAAAAAATATGTTAAATTAAAATAATTGTTTCCAACTCTTTAATATGGGTACAATATTCAGTCTACGTATAGTAATAAAATAGAATACAATATACTTTATTGTCCAATAGAATTGATGAAATAATACTCTAAAACAGCTGAGAATTGGGTAGGTAGGTAGTAATATTAAGTTAAGCGCGTTAGTAATTTTAAAAAAAGGTTAATTGAATATAGATACGTAGTGATAAAAAAATACTAATAACTATACTATACTAATGATTAGTCAAAAACGTAAAATAAAAAATCTTTGCAGATGGCGCTGTATATGAATAAGATAATAGATTTTGAATTGTCGAAATCAGAGGGCAAGTTCACAGTCAAAGCAGGCATCGACCCAGAGCTTGACAGAAGTAAGTAATTAGAAATTAAAAGAGCCTTGTAAAAGCCAAAAAGCGTTTTTTGATTGATTTTTCAGCTAAAATATATGTCAATCCTGATCAAATTCAAAAGTTTTTATTTAAAGTAAATTCCACTGGAGAACACTTTTTGAAGGTCATACATATAGGTTAAAATTTAATTTTACTTCCTAGTCTATGTACACCGCTTCGCAACGTGTTATTGCTGCTAATCATATTGCTGAGAAAAATAATATAGCTATAACGCATTTTTGATCAATTTTCTCGATAGAAAATGTTATCAATCACTTTTTCTAGAGCTTTCTTATAATATAAAAGTTTGCAGAAGTTTTCGCTGTCGATAGCAAATTCTTAGACTTAAAATTTGCGCTACTTATATCGCTGTGTGCAACCATCTTAATCTCTGCAACCGCTGTTATGCGTCTCCAGACTTGCCGAATTACAAGATGGTAACCGCTTTCCATCAAGTGGGCCGTCTGCCTGTCTGCTGAACTCTTGCAATAAAAAAATATTTGCAGTTTCTCGAGTTTAAGATTAGTGACTTGATTTTCCTTCTCATTTAATGAATCGGATGCAACGATTGATCTGATTGTCCTTCCCTCTTGAGCTGTATTATCGAAGGCTGCACCAGTCCAGGAGGTAGGGCAATTTTATAGAAACGCCGCTACGTGCTGTGATAGATGGTGGGGAAGGACGTCGAAAATTTTAAGAAAGAAAGAAAACAGGTTTAGTTTTAGGACATATTCAAGTGAAACAAACACATTTGAAGGAATAAATAAAGCACAATAAAAAAGAGAAAACAACCATTAAGTATCAGAAGATATATATATTATGTCCTAAAAATTGGATCAAGCTCAGCAAAAATGTCGATTTGTTCGACTTTAAACCAACGCTGATCTTCCACTTGAACCTAGAGCGACGTCACGGCAAACTATATATTATATTATTAATATATAATTATATTATTGTGGTAGTAAAGACAAATAAATTTACAAATATTTATAACATAAAATTCATATTCAACCATACATATAATAAATTTAACAATATTATACACAACATATTGTTTGATAAATAAACAGCCTTAAAACAACACCAGAATTCATTATTATATAATTAAGCTGGTGTCGTGTCTTTGGCCCGCCTGATTTTTGGTGGTCACCAAGAAACTTCTTGAGTTTGACCCTAAACCCTTGAACTGACAAGTTATCTTATCGGAAGGGGCATACTCTTGGCATCGCCAATATTATATCTCTTATCCCATCCCTTTCAATCAGTTTCCTTCTAAATTATTTTAATACGGACATTATAATATTGCTATGACATAAAGAGAAGCAATCGATGGCCAGCCTCCAAGGATTAATGTCTGAGACGGCGAAAGTGGAGCTGGAACGACTGCCCCCGTTTATCGAGGAGTGCATGATGGTATACATGCCGCACCTCGGCTACTTGCTGGGCGTCAAGGCATGGGCGCCCGTGCTCACCATGGAACAGAAGGAGCTGCCCAACATGAAGTTCATGGCAAGTGCCCCTAAATTCAAATACAAAACTTTTGAAACTAAGTTCAATAAGAGAACATTTTTGAAGATCTTCTAATTAGAATGTTAAGACTATAAGCGTTCCACTGTTGGACTATATCTTTTCGTCCTCCTATATAATAAAAATATGTACTAGAAGTGAAACTTTGACAAAGAAGTGGAAAAATGAATGGCAACGGATAAGTGGAAAAACTTGTAATATGTTGCGATTCGTTTTTCCACTAATCCTGTTGCGGACAGAGAGCACCCCCCTGACCCTCCCGCCGAAGCACACCTACTCTCCGCGCCCCGCACACCGCCGACGCCCGTAGCTAGCACAGTTAGCAATAGCAGTTAGGCATCGGGCGGAATGCGGGATTTAGGAGCGGCCTTGTAGGCAAAAATATTCACTTCACTTCAATTCACGTCGCTCAATGTATTATAATTCTTCACCATTCACGATGTGTACTTATTCTATGTATATTCATGTAAAAAGTTCAATAATAATTATACAGTCCAGTAACATCGAGTTTAATTTCCAAAACCAGAAGCAACTGCCACCAATAAATCCGTTGCCATTTGTTTTTCCACTTGTTTATCGAAGTTTCACTTCTGCTATGTGTCCCAGCACACATTTCGCTTTTTCGCAGGTTTACTGCAAATTATGGTTTGGTTAGGTTAGGTACATTTTAATGAATGCATTTTTTATTTTCTCAAACATAAAATCTGAATTCGATCCGGAACCAACAAAATATTCATAGTCTACCCTAACATGATGCTGCCTCTAACCACGTGATATCTACTCCTTTCAAGGGGCCGTGACGCTTTTTCGTCACAGAACAAATCCTAATACCGCCGTCTATATAGAAGTTTCCCTTCAATAACTTACATATTTTTCAGTTCCAAAACAATGACTACATACACTACAAGAGTAAAGGTTGTGAAGGTAAGCTGGATTAATATTTAAATTATAAAGCGCTGTTTAAACCAATAAAGATATGCCATCTTGTTTATAGTTAAATTCCTTCACGTTAAATCCGAGAGACTACTACTAGTAAGGCAAATGGATGGTTTACAATATCGTCGGAGTCAGTGCCGGAGCTTGTTTGTAACCGTGCAGGAACGGAGAAAGAATACAATTTTTTGCGACCAGGCAACCTGTCGTAAGAGGCGACAAAACAACCCACAGCCAGGTAGGGCATTTACCCATCTGGATGGCTACCACCCCTGGTCTAGAGCATGCCGCCATAACAACCTTGAGTTGTGTTCCGGCATTAGTGGCCAGGTCCCCCTTAAGAGAGCAGAATCGCATTTGTACTAACTTTGGTGTTGCAAATGTCCATAGTCGATGGTAACCGCTTTCCATCAAGTAGGTCGTCTGCCTTCTGCTGAACTTCTAAAAAAATATTAGTGTCATATTAAAAATATATAAAAAGTATTAGTTTATTAATTTTTGTGCTGACCGTACACTACTACAGACCTGTACAATAATACTGACAAGTGGTGGGGGTTTTTGTAGAGCTCGACATGGTGATAGGCGACACCTACCCCGAGATAGTGGCTCACGAGACCAGGATCATGATGAGGCTCACCTCAATCTTATTGGAGAATTTGCACACCTTGGACGCACTCATTGATAAGTGCGCCGAGTTGGACTGGTGAGGTCGTTTACTCTAATCAGTTGGTCATTTAAAATATCTAGTATGATTTGTTAATAATATGATAATTAATTTCAATGAGTACTTAAATAATCTTCAGAATCGTCCAGTGCCGTAAATACGGCGGTAGGGCGTAGACTCTGGGGGGCGCAAGAATGGCCAGACCAGGCAGGACTATTATTGTTTTCGGTTTCCTCCTGGTAAGTTCCCGAGTGCTCGATTCCAACACATACGTACCTACATGCCAGTATCATCAAAAAAGCCTGTTAAATTAGACAAAACGTCGAGCTCATTCTTTTATTCTAGTTCTTTAAAAAAAATAGATATTTCTTATAAAAAAATATTAGATAACTGTTCAACCAACACCAAGGTCTTTGTGCGTTGTTTTATCACCCTGAATGAAATAAAGCATAGCAGTGCTCTAGCTAGGGTACCTTTAATACCTAAAAAACAAGGGTGCAGTTATGAGAGCTCGCATAAGGCGCATAAAAGGCTATTTACGGCACTGGACTCGTCTAGCCATACCACTTGCACCAGTATATTGATTAGTTTGTTCGGGATTCACATAAAAACTGCTGGGCCGATTTCGATGCGATTTTCGCTCTTAAACTCTAAGTTTTTTTTACTGATCCATAGCAAATTTTATGTAGTAAATTGTGTGATTTTTATCCCGGGAATCCCGCGGGAACTATCCCCGAAGCAGTTTGTAGACAGTTGTTTCAGACAGTTTTCACTAAAACGGTAGCTTACATTCTTTTTTCAATGCTGCGGTACTTTGTGTTCTGGGAATCCCGCGGGGTTTTCAAATCAAGAGTAGGCATATTTTAGTTAACAATAAAATTGACATTCATCATGTATAATGGCTACGTTCCAGCAGTGGGTCATAACGATCACATTCATGACCGCGATTTGTCCCATTCCACTTGCTTGCGGGCGTTATAATCATAAACTCTAGTGGAACGGTTATTCGACCCAACCCTTGACATGGGTCTTTGTGAGCATTGCGTGATGAAAAATCATGACGTCATTAGTGACGTTTTCGCCACGACCATGACGACCGCGGTCGCCTTGTGGAACGGCTGACGGAGCATTTTTGGCGTTGTGAGCTACTAAAGGAACGCGCTGAATATGTATTTAACTTTGACATAGAGTTTTTGGCGGGAACTTACAGGTGATGTTGTGCTGTGCAGTTTTATTTTCTAGAAATGTGTAAAATTACTCTAAAATGAACAATAGTTGTAGGATATTGATAGTTTTTGAGTAGTGATTATGTGTTTTGTGAGAAATGTGAACTGGATAGTCAAATGTGGCCTTTTGAGTTGTCACAAGGACTCCGTTGAATGGCACTAGCTGATTACCTACAGTTCAGCTGCGCTACACATAGGCTTAAGAACTTTGACATAAATATGATAGTAAAATTGTAATATTATAATAAAATTCGACCATAATAATTAATGTCAAAGACTACTTCTATAATCATTTTATTTTAGGTTTTTTGAGTTTATAAAAATAATTATACTTTTCTCCTAGCCTCATAACAATATCAAAAGTATGTAAAGAATTCAACTACGTCCGACCAACGTTAACTGAAGATAAGATAATAAGCATAAGGCAAGGCAGGCATCCGTTGCATATATTGAAGTGTGAGAACTTTGTACCGAATGATGCCGAGAGCAGCCGCGAGGCGGGCCATGTTAAGATACTGACCGGACCGAACGCTAGTGGAAAATCGGTCTATATGAAACAAATTGGTAGGTAATAAAACTACGTTTTAACGGTTTTAGGCGCGGTAATTTATTTGATTTTAATTATTCCGACATTTCGGCCACTTTTCACGGCTACTGACCACGGAAGACAAAGATGTCAAAGATGAAGTGGCCGAAACGTCGGCATAATAAAAATCAAATAAATTACCGCGCTTAAAACCGTTAAAACGAGGAAATATTAAATTGGTAGGTGATTACAAGTTCTAATTAAAATCTTGTTCAGTTTACGGCGTGTTCCTATTCTTTACCGACCGTTGATTTTGATTGACCTATGTACATAATGTCCCGGCTCCAACTGGGATAATGTTAATGTTAGCGAATGTGGCCAAATACGTCTTGTTTATAGTGTTAAAAATAACGCCGTTAATGATTACATTAGTGTATATACATATGTTGTCTGTCAATATATAATGTTACTAACAACTAGCTGACCCGGCGAACTTCGTACCGCCATATTTTCTGAATTCCTAAAAGACTTTGTTTCATGACACAAAAACAAAATTACCAAAATCGCTCCCGGTGATTAGGAGGATTCTAGAACCCGATCTCAACGCCACCTATCGGCTCCAATTGTGGAAATAAACCATCCCGGTACCCACTCAAACACACACACAAAATTTCATCAAAATCGGTTAAGTCGTTCTCAAGTTATGCTCTTACCAACACATGTTGCGATTCATTTTTATATATAAGAAGAAGATTAATAACTATCGCATCACAAATAACGCGTTAAACCCATCGCTACATCTACATGAAATGGTCACTATATATAACATTTAATGCATTAGGGAACGGAGAAATAATACAACTTCCTGCTGCCGGGCGGCTACAGCCAGGTGGTAGGATATTTGCCTATCTGGATGGGTACCCCTGGTCTAGAGTATGCCGCCATAACTTGAGTTGTGTTCCGCCATTAGTGAGCAGGTTCCAGTCATCCTTTAGAGAGGGGCAGCACATTGGCAGCACCTATGATTTTACAAATGTCCATAGGTGACAACCGCTTTCCATCAGATGGGCCGTCGGCCTGTCTACTGAAATAATGCAATAAAAAAGGACGCCAATTAGGCGAGTGTGCCACGGAATTGCATGAATTAATTCCTCCCTCATCTTTTAACCACTGGACAAGCAGACATACGAACTCACGCCACCTATATATGGTGGACATACCAACCAAACGTATGAAGCGCTACGCTTCCACTTTTATAATACGTACCGCCGAAGAGTAGAGCTCTATCTTCCGTATGTCCTGAAACATTCAATTTAGGTGTCTTCAAGTCTCCCGTGAAACAGGTATCTTCTACGTAAGCGCGTATTATAATTGAGAAATCCTTGTTTTACCCAGGATTGATAGTATACCTGGCCCACATAGGCAGCTTCGTGCCGGCCGAATCTGCCACCATCGGCATAATAAGGAGCATCCACACCAGGATCCATTCCATCGAGTGCGTCGCTGCACACATGTCTGCGTTCCTTATCGACTTAAGACAGGTCACTATTTTTACTCGGTCTCCATAATATTTTTATGATTTAATTGCTATATTTTAATGTACCTTCACTAGATATTAAAGTCTTTATTTCTGTCAATTACAATAATAACATAAAATAACTACTCGCAGGGGGGGCTTTGTGGCGAAACTTTGGGTGAGTAGCGACACCTCGGACCGGACTCCGGGGGCCAAGGCAAGGCCCCCGCCTCCGTGCTTGCCTTAGCCAGCCGGCACGGAGTGGAGATCGCTAGAGCTAAGACTCAAGCTCCAGGGGTGGAAGTGATAAATGGCATCACGTCACCTCTCCACACCCCTTAGCCACTCACACCCATGTTTCCCCTCACCAATCTTAGCATTTTTAGGGGCCCATGCAGTGGGTGGAGAGTCATCGTCTGACAATTTTTTCCATGTTCTTTGAACATTGCGACGGGCAGCAGCAGCTACTAGCAGTTCATTTGTTCTCATTCCCTACAATAATCCTACACTTACTGGGGCTTGTCCTTGGTTGCATTTTTATATGTAGCCTGTCTACACAATCTACAATCGCCGGTCAGTGTTACGCCACATTTGGATTAAATTTGTCAAAGGACCTATATGTGTTGACCTTCCCATGGTCCCACGCAAGACCTCCATAAGCCCGGGCCATTTTTATGGCCCGTGGTAGGCAGAGTCATACATTTATAAAAACTAATATAATAAAGAAAACTACTGAAGCTAGGTGGTAGTGCCAGTACCTAGAATCCGCTCACCTCATCCTTTTCCCGCTACATTATCATTTCCTGTCTTTAAATATTCTTTCGATCCCCATACATAAGTATCAGTTCCATCCGATCCTTCGTCGCGAGCGGTTCAAGTGTATTCTTCTAAAAGACTCCCCAGTATCTCCGTATAACAATGCGTCCTTTTGAATGTCGATTAAAAATGCCTAGTGTATCCTTTTCGGCTGAGATTCGAACCGCGTAATGTGAGTTTAGGACATAAGAGTGTTAACATGTATCTTATCCGTGCAGGAACGGAGAAAGAATACAATTTCCTGCGGCCAACCCACAGCCAGGTGGTAGGGTATTATATATATGCTCGACTGGATGGCGACCACCCCTGGTCTAGAGTATGCCGTCATAACAACCTTGTGTTGTGTTCCGGCATTAGTGACCAGGATCCAGTCCCTCTTAAGAGAGCAGTAGCGCATTTGTAGCACCTTTGGTGTCGCAAATGTCCATAGGCGATGGTAACCGCTTTCCATCAAGTGGGCCGTCTGCCTGTCTGCTGATCTCCTGCAATTAAAAAAAAAAAAAAAAAAAACAACTATTCTGCCATGGGCCATGGCTTATATTTGACATGACATTTCTATCTTAGTCTAAACTTAAGTTTACAATTACAAAGATAACTAACAGTATTAATGGTGTAAATTCATATTTACCAGATGTCGATGGCCCTCCATGAATCAAGTTCCAACTCCTTAATAATAATCGACGAGTTCGGCAAAGGAACTTCGGAGACAAACGGCTTGGCGTTGCTCTCGGCCTGTCTCAACACTCTCATATTCAGGGAGGAGTGCCCACATGTGCTCTTGGCCACACATTTCTTAAACATCAAGGAGTTTATTGTTGATACACCCATTGTCAAGTTGCTGGTAAGATTTTTTTAAAGACTTTGAACTTTTCTCTTTTCTCATGCTCATACATTGATATTATGACATAACATCCTTGTACATGCATCACGCAATGAAGATGTTCTATTGTATTTTATTTATTTAATTTTATAAGGTTTACTGACTAATACATATCAGTATAGTAAAAATTTAAAAACTTCGTTTAAAAAAACCGACTTCAAAAACGAAAAAACTAAAATTTAAAAATTTAAAAACTTCGTTTAAAAAACCGACTTCAAAAACTAAAAAACTAAAATGTATAAAATAACTTATTTCTTAAGCTATTATTATTAATATATATTATCTAAAACATCTTAAAGTCGGTGCTTAGTAATTTTCAAAATATAGTAATTTTTATGTTTTCCTTTGCACCGACTTCAAGATGTTTTAGATAATATATATTAATTAATAATAATAGCTTAAGAAATAAGTTATTTTATACATTTTAGTTTTTTAGTTTTTGAAGTCGGTTTTTTTAAACGAAGTGTTTAAATTTTATTTGTTACTTTTTAATGTCTAGCTATGTATGGGTGGACCCACGAATGGTGCCGCGCTTCTTAAAAAATATAGGTCCCAAGAAGCGGGAACAAAAAAATGTTCGTAAAATGAAAACTACTGGGCCAAACTATGTAAAATTTTTAGGGGACTAATTGGAAGCTATTCCGCGTCGAACAAAAAAAGAATCACGTAAATCGGATCATAAATCACGGAGTTATCGGCGAACATACATAAAAAAAAGCAAAAAAAAAAAAAAAAAGATCCCGACGAATTGAGAACCTCCTCCTTTTTTCGAAGTCGGTTAAAAAGATATATATATATATATATATATATATATATATATATATATATATAAAAAGAAATGCTGATAACAAGCCTCCACCTATTAGTAACAACACGTACATACACGATTCCTATTGATAATATAGTTACTAAGTTTCTGTCTTTGCAAAAAAGTTTGAGCCAGTATTCGCTTGACCGAATTTATACTAGTGCAGTGTAAGTCTAGGTTCAATTTTATTACTATTTTGTTCAAACAGTTTGAGCTTCGTAAAATTAAGGCGTTTTGTCTATAGTTAGTGGTCACTAAAGGTGTTTTCAATCACTTGTTTATCTCGTTTTAGTCTGTCATCTCTCGCTTCTCTTAACCCCCTTTTTTCTCTTTCCGTTTATACTGATCATAATTTAAAACATAATGTTTGTCTGTTCTACTCCTTCACGCCCTTGGAAATGTAACACTTGGAGGGAGTCGACAAAGTGTGACAAGGAGGGGGGTCCTAAATTTCGTGATATCCCAATTCAAAAGGACCACATTTCGACGCGATCAACTGTGACAAGAACGGGGGAGCGGTCAAAAAGTCATGAAATTTGTGTGATGTAATTTGTGGATGAAGTACTAGTATTGTTACATACCGACAAATGTAAACGCACATCTGCCTGTCGTAAAGCGCAGTTTATTACCTCCCCACAGTTGGGAATCCTTTTGTTTACTTTGTGTTTAGAATTTATAATTGGGGAAAACATTCTATTGTTATTGTACTTGTTTTATGGCCGTCATTAGTGTCGAACTAATCCTTGTTGTTATTGTATTGCATCGAAGCTTGCCGGGTATGGATCGGTGCATTATAAAGCAATGGCCCAAGGCGGAAATGTGCAGTCAAGCGAGGATTACGATACGAGTAGACGTACATTTGATGGATATAGTGACGGACTTTGCACGTGTTATTGAATCGTGCAGTGTATACTGGTTGTATCCAGTTATATTTGTACCTGTTGTATACGTGTTTGTACAGTTCTAATAAACTGTATAGTAATTCCAACGGCATTTTAATTCGAGTCCTGTGAACAGTATATGTATTACAGAACTTGATTTACATAGCAGTTCGCTCCAACTTCTTATACTATATTTTGTATAACGTTTTTATCTTACCAAGCTTTTAAAAGCCGTTCTTCATTCCCGGCAAAACTACACGAGACTTGCCGAATACGGGAGTGTAGAGGCCCTATTCGGCAAGTCTCGCCTACATTCGTGTAGTCTCGGTTTCATGTCGGTACTATCAAAGAGTTTTGTGTTTGCGCGAGACAGAGCCCTCCACACTCCCGTCCGTAAACGTTTTACCTTGTTCTGTTGCGATGTATCGATGTCATCCACCATCTTCGTCTATTCCAACGGCGCTTTATGACTTTTTTCTTTTACTAACATATAATTGTAGTAGGCTGCAGCACATAAAGCTACATCGGCAGACGTTTCTAATAAGTCCATCCTGTACGAGTTCTGAACGGGCAATGCGTGAGTGTGAATGTGGAGGGCCGCTCTCGATCTCGTCATGTCTCGGCAAAACATTTGGCCAAGACGTCTCGGCAGGAGTGTGGAGCGCGTATTAGATGCACACACATTACGGGAGTGGGAGGGACTTGCGAGTGGATTACATTTATTTGATCTGCATTAAATGAATGCATATTTAAATTTATGTTTATTTATTTGACTATCGATAAAGCAGGATCTTACCTAATGCTTCGTGTTGTGTGTAGGGCAAAACAAGCGCGGGGGATACGATTTAAGAAATTTGTCAATGCTTCCCAAACCCCCTGTCCCCCCTGAGCCAAAAGCTGATGATAAGCATGACGAGAATTAGTACTCCCCAGAGATTCGACTATGTAGTGGAACATGGCGAGCCAGTGTTCCTGTTCAGGGTGTGCGAGGGCAGCGTGGACTGCAGCTTCGCGATCCCAGTGGCTTCTGCCAACGGTTTGGAGGCCACGATCACTGATAGGTCCAAAGAAGTCATGGACTGTATTATGGTAGAAAATGTTATCTTATGTTTCACATGTTTTTGCCATCAGGCATGCAAATAGTAGTTAAAAGTTGAAAATCAACTAATCAAATAAAAGCAGACTGTAATCTACTCAATCCACAGATATTTATTTATTTTCTAGATTTATACAGTAATTATATTAAATATGTCAAATGCAGGCCTAATAAAGTTTGTCAAGTATATAGTACGTATTGACAAATGTAATTTAGAATTGGTCATCAAGTTTTTTTTTTGTAATAGCTTTTTTCGAATAATATATTTTGGATTCTTTTTTAAACAAATCTATGTTATTTATATATTTGTTATCATCCCTAATAGATCTGGATACTTTATTAAATCTCACTGGCGCCGTGCAAAATACACTTTTGTCATTTTTATTTCTTTTAAAAAACCTGGCCCCTCAGCCAAGATTTAGTTACAAAATAAATAACAAATATTATGATTTCTTCTTATTAGGGTGCCTATCATTAGGGGTCAGGGGGAATTACCTACAATAGTAAATAGTTTGTATCTTCTCTTCTCCAGAATAACAAACTCCCCCCACCGAACAAGAGGATAACAGCAAAACTGAGGAGTCGCATTGAAGCAATAAAAGCCGATCTTCTTACAGACAATATTTAATTATATTAAAATTCATTCATTGATATATTATAATGATATTCGCTTACAGCGTTAGCACTAACAACGATATAAAATGTAAAATTCAAAAATATTTCAAAAAAAATATAATTAACTACCACTTAAGAGCTAAACATTCCATTTAACAGATTGCCAGGATAAAAAACTTAACAAAATTTTATCATCTTGTAACACCATATCGGATTAGTGTTTTTCTATGTATTTCTTGTTAACAGTCATGTTTATTCAAATAATCACAGTAATCCTAACTGAACTTTCGTCCTAAATCTTAAAGAGATAACATTTCTTTTGGTAACGGAAAATTTTAGCGCCATATACACTCTTAAGTAAGAATGGCCTAGGTTATATAATATATACCGAGAGCTTCATAACAAACGGGCGTACAGACAAAAGTGCCGAGTTTTAATTACCTGGACTAAAATGACAGCTGTGATGGACCTGCTTTTGACTCATAAGTGAGTTGCGAGTTCAACAACTCACCTCACCGCAACTCAGTGGTATTCCCAACACTTCAATCCAAACACTCCATTCACATCCACTATTCGTCCACCCATCCAACCCACATCACCAAACAGTGAACTTTTATTTGAACCTATAAATAAGTAGAGTAATACATACATAAAAATCGTGAATTCTTTAGTACAAATAAATAGTAAATGACTTGTTCATATATCGTTCGCCCGGGCCCTAGAAAAAAAACTCATTGAAAGCCGCCGACTGCCCGACGCGAGCCCCCGACAACCCCTTATTGTCAGGCGGCTCCCGTACTCGTCCCGGGGGGTAGTTGCCCCCGCAAATTTAGTCCGGGGCAAAGAGTGCAAGCTCGAGACCCCATACCGGTTCTGCCACCACCAGGCAGAGACGACCACCCCCCTTAGTACAGTGGGGGAGTTGTTCCAAGTGTGCAATACAAAAAAGGTCGAACGCAGCTGTCATTTTAGTCCAGGTAATTGAAAATCAGAGCTTCTCTGTGAAATTTGAATTTCACATCTATTGACGACTGTATACCAAATCTTATAAATTCAATTAATAATTCTCTGGGTAATAACTGACCGACAGACGTATTCTCTTTTTTATCGTAGTTGCGGGCAACATCGCAGGTTGCGCTATAAGTAATATTTACCAATAGTTCATATGTTTATTTAATTTTTTAGTGGTGTAATTGTCCGTTGCCCTAGATAAATTTAAAAAAATCAATAAAAACATATTCAAAGAAATGTCAAAATAAATTAATTGTATTGCTATTTTTATCCTGGCAACCTACTAAACATGACATTCAAACAAATGTCAAAGAACATTTTCAGTTTGACACAATTTTGATTTTCTTAAATAAATAGTATAACATCGAATAAAATTAAATAAAGCTGGAATGTTCTCCAATAATAAACAATGCATTTTTATTTCGTTATATCATAAAGCTTTCTCTTACATTACAACTCGTTTTTATACACTCTATCGTCCACAATTGGCTGGTTCCTATATCTTAACTATTCATTTACTCGCCTCACCATTGGTAGAAATTTGACATTGAAGCTTATGACTTTTAACTCGTATATTTAGTTAAATATAGGCACCGGCTGAATGTGTTTATACACTAACTGCATGGAATATTGGCCACACTTGGACTCTACTAGGTAAATTACCAAAAACGGTCTTAAATTATAATTAGTTCTACATGCCTTGCAACATGCACCCTTGCGGCGTACAGATATTCAAGCGCCTTTTGTGAATTATGAAGAACGTGTTTATAACTAATATCAAATATCCTGATATTGCAAATAAAAATTCAGTTTAATATTATTTCAAAATATATGAATAATTAGATATTACCGTTCAATAACAATATTGAAATAAGTATTTTGTATATGCCTTGGGAGCCTTGAAAATTTAAATCATACTTATAAGTAAACTATTGATTAAAATTACTTTTTTGGTCCTTTCGTGGGTCGCGACATAAAAATAGTTGAGAAACAAGTGTGGAAAATATCCAATCCAGCTAGTGTATTCGATGTGCACAAAAGCATTCGTAACATTACATTATCCTTGCAACATGTTATTACACATTCAATATTATACTTACCTTAACAGTACATTCGTATAAAAGCAATCGCTCACAAGCATTACAATTGTGTGACCAACCACTGTGCGCACGCGCAAAGCTTCCTTTATATCGATTTACTCTTGATTACTTCCATTCATTTTATTCAAAATCCCTTCCGGGGATTATTTCTTTTAATATTGGTTGATAAATAATTATAACATTGTTCACGGACGTTTACTTTTCTTACATTTAATAAAAACAGTCGTAGATCTTGACTTAAAATAATATAATAAAACATTTTAAAACTCTCACTCATACAATAAATGTGTCAATCCATTATAATAAAATAAAAGTAGCAGCGATATTGGTTCGTAGTTGGCGGCCATATTGGTTCGTAGTTGACGATCATATTGGTTCGTACTTTGCGGCCATATTGGTTCGTACTTGGCGGCCATATTGGTTCATAATTGGCGGCCATATCGGATCATAGTTGGCGGCCATATTGGGTCATAGTTGGCGATCATATTGATTCGTAGTTGACGATCATATTGGTTCGTAGTTTGCGGCCATATTGGTTTGTAGTTGGCGGCCATAATGGTTCATAATTGGCGGCCATATCGGATCATAGTTGGCGGCCATATTGGGTCATAGTTGGCGATCATATTGGTACATAGGCGACCATATTGGTTAATAGATGGTGACCGTATTAGTTCATAGTTGGTGACGACCATATTGGTTCATTGTTGGCGACTATATTAGTTCATAGTTGGCGGTCATATTGGATCATAGTCGGCGGGCATATTGGAACATGTGGGCTATATTGGTTCTAGAAAGATCTGCAACCATATTGAATCTAACAAGTTAACAGACCAATTTCGCCAGTCAAATTTTTTATACTGTAATTTCTTTATTTATTTTCGACAAATATTATATTTCTACTTATTTAATCCACGAATGTGATTTCTACCTAAACATTTAGCTACAATTCATTACAATGGATTGGCATTTATACAAGACGGTATTATTTGAGATCTTGATCTATTAATTAGTACCTATTTCAAAGCATTTTACATACAGGAGGATTCACTTGTATTTTTGGTATCATACGTTATGTGAGCACTCTCATTTTATGAAACAAAACCAACTTTTTATACTCATTCAAATAGAGTTTCTATGGTATTTTTAGAACATAATTACGATACCAAAAATATTTTGTAGGTTATAGATCCCCTGACATTGAGAAGTATTGTATGTACTTCATGCTGACATATTTTACTTCAATAAGCTATACTGGGTTATAATGAAGATATTATGACATCTCTTACTTGGAAAAAAATTAATATATTAATGAGGTCAATCCAACGACAAATTTTCAAGGTTTGCAGTCACGAAAATATGCAAGTTGATTTTTTTATAAATAAAGATAAACAGACTAAATACCATATTGGCTAGTGAATTTATTCAAAATATTAAACAAATCCTAATATTTTTTTTACTATGTAATCATACAATAATAATGTTTTTGGAAATAGTTAAGGGACGTGTCACACCGCTTGTTTTTAGTCAACCTAAAAACAAGTAGTGACCATCACAAACTCCTTTCCAAAATATTTCAGCCTACGAATACAGTGCTCCGTCATTATCAAATACTTTTAATTGCTGTATACCTTAAAAATCACATCAATTACCATACATTTGAAAAAAGGAAGATTTCTTAATGTTTTTTTATTAAATCAATACGATGCCAATAATGACACGGTCACCCTAACATGTAGTATAGATAAAACAAGAGACATGCGAGATTCCCAGTATAGCGAGTTGTTTTCTATTCGATGACGTTCAAGTAAACGCAATTTTGTATTGCCATACAAAATTGCGTTAACTTGAACGTAAATGTCGTATACACGCTCCCATTACATGGACTTCATCTGCTGCATGAGCTCCTCGAGCGACAGCTCGGAGGCGGCCACGGCGCCGCCGGTGCTGGACTCCGGGGTGCTGTTGTCCACGGGGACGGTGTACGCCAACTGCGAATAGGGCAGTGGACGCGTTCACTTAACTCGTTTGCAACCTCCATTTCGCCATCAATGGTGAGATAAAGTTGGTATACGAGGACAAAAACAAATATATGATTGTGGGAGTTTGGAACCCTTTTTTTTTTTTTTTAGTTTGGAACCCTTTTTTTTTTTTTACTAACACAAAAACTTGATTCCATTTTTACATCTATATACATATAATAAAACTGTAGAGGTCAAATTTCTGTACAATGAAAAAAAAATGCTAAAAACCGAGTCCGAGGCGATGTAAGAAATGAAATAGAACTAATTTAGATTCTTTTCAAATTTCTTTGTTTCTCTGTTTCTACCGGCTAATCTACGAAACCACTGGACCGATTTAAATGAAATTTTGTATGGTGATAGCTTATATCCCTGGTCAATATATAGGATACTTTTGATCCCGAAAAATTAAAGAGTTCCCGTGGGATAGTTAAAAAACCGCACCACGCGGACGAAGTCGCGGGCATCAGCTAGTATAAAATAATAGTGTTACGACCTACACGCCGACAACCTTTTGGCATTTGGACTTCTTTTGTTTACTTTGTGTTTAAAATTTGTGATTAGAGAACAGCCCATTGTGTATTGTAATCTTTTATGGCACTCATTAGCCAGGTGGGTCGGATTTAAAGTACAAACTGATTCTAGGATATTCGGTCCGCGTGGCCGAGCAGACATATTGCATCTGTGCAGTATAAATCAATGCCTCGATTGAATTTGTGTACTACAATCGGGAATCTAATAAGTGACGGACTTTGCGCGTGTTATTGAATTACGACCTTCTGCATTACGTTTGGACTTGTTGTGTTCGGTTATATTTGTAACCTGTGTTATAGGTGTTTGTAAAGTTCTAATAACTCTATAGTAATCCTAACGGCATTTTAATTCGAGTGTCGCGTCTCGTAAAAATAACAAAGAAACCAGTTCACATAGATTACATAACTGCCCAAAAAACATAGAAGCGAGTCGAAGCCAACCTGATTTTGAACTAATACAACGAACGAATGACAGGTTGTTTATGACGACGTAGGTATTTGTTAGTGAATTTAAAAAAAAGTGTGTGTGTGTACTTATGTACACGCGTTAGAAGTTTATACTTCATTAGCCTAACAAGATAAAAAACGACACTAACAATCGAAAAACTAAAATGTTGACTATAGCTAACTTCAGGGTGTAGGTTTTTCGTGTGACGGTGTGCGCGCGCATCGTAAAAATTTACTCTCATCATTTTTCCCTAACGCGCCAAAAGAAGTATAACTTCAAAAAGGCAATTGCAGCGCCATCTATTTTGCTTTCCGTCTATTCCAAGGAAACGATTTAATTTATCTGTAGGTCGAGTTTCATTTAAATCCGTTCAATAGTTTTCACGTGATACTCTAAAAGACAGACCGACAGACAGACAAAGAAAAAAAATCTAAAAAATGCATTTTCGCAGTCTCCTGATCCGATTTGTCCCCCCTGATTTTTTCACATTTTTAAATGCATAGTACAAACTCGAACCACTTACAGATATAGTATAGATAGATTTTGAATATTTCTGAACATATGAGTGGTCATTTTCCATAGAGTAGGTGAGAGTATTTCCAAACGATGTGTATGTATGTATACCACTCTCGAAATTTTGATGGTGTATGATAAGAATAAATACAGGGGTCTGGTCAAAAGTAGAAAGCACTTTTTATTTATTGTGGGCCGGTTTTTCGAATAAAACCGTCTGCTGGGTGATTCTCCATTGAACCTATTCCAAGCTTTTTAAGAATCTTTCCGTTTCAACTGCTGTTTTGATAACACTAAACAGTTAACTGTAGTCAATAATGAATGAGCTGCTCTAGTATTTTCTGAAGTTTTCACGACTAGTATATACAATAAAACTACGTTTTAACAGTGCAGCGGTGTACCTCTCGCAAGAGAGGTAGGTTAAAGAAAGAAAGAAAGACATTGTATTGTATTTGTCCTAAATAAAATATGTCCTTCTTTTTTTCTTTTCTTTAAATGACACTTCAGATGGCAGAGAGTATAATATTCACTGTCGAGTGCTGATGTGATTTTGGAGACGTTAACGTTAAATACAAATACTAACAAGTCGTACAGCCAGTACAATATATAGCACAATGTGTGAGCGGGACGGATGTTGTGCGAGCGAGATAGAGCAGCTATTAATATGAGCGCTCCCGCGTTGCGCTAGCCAGTAGTTCGTCGTCCACTGCGACGACTAGACGTATGCGGCTCCCATAACCGTTTGTGTGCGGTAATTGATTTGATTTTTATTACTCCGACGTTTCGGCCACATTTCAGTAGCCGTGTTCACGGAAGACGAAATGTCAATGACTATTGTTAAACCTACCGCCAACTTTAATTATTTACTTTTAATTTTGTTTACTCTATGGGAACCTAATTTAATTTACCACCGCAATATAAATAAAAAGAAAATTGTTCATGAATTTGGTTTGTTGTGAGTAAATTAACGCTTAAAAGCGTTAAAACGTAGTGTGATCTGCACTAGTTAAAGAAAACTTAGTCGCGGCCAATAATGCGCGTTAGACAATCGCCTGCCAACAAGCGATTATATTGTTATTCACATTTGTAAAATACAGGTTTGCTATAATTAAATTCTGTTAATTAAAATCCGTAAAAGACAAATCACAACTTACCTGAACACCTTCAGTTAGTTTGAGGTTAGTGGTGTCTTCCTCCTCGGGAGCATTTTCGTCAACTAAGCAGATGCCTGCAATAAAAAATGTTTGACAATTAATTCAGGGCCATCTTTAATTACGTTAAGAGGGTTTCGCCGAAGTGTGACGTTGTATGACGTTGTGTGACATTGTGTGATATTGTGTGACTATGTCTGTACATTGATGATTTAATTAAAAAAAAGACTGGAATACACTATATAAACAATAGAGAATGTGGTGCAATTTTTTTTAGATTTCTTTTCTGTTCGGGATTGACGTAAAAACTGCTGGGCCGATTTAGATGCGCTTTCCGCTAATCGACAGCAAATTCTTAGACTTGAAATTTGCACTACTATTTCTCGTAACCTTTTTGGGAGTAACTTAAAATGCCCAGATTAAAAAAAATGAATACCAATGTGATTTACTCACTGATCAAATGTATGTAATAAAGTATGTGACAGTTTATATCCCGGGAATTTCAAGTCAAGCGTGTAGAATACAATACAAATCCGCATTTAGCGTGATCCTTGGAAGATTAAACAGAAATAATAAATATTTGACACTGGCTAAATGCGCAGAATATGTGAAGGCACAATAAAAACATGAAGTCATACCCCATTCGTTGTCAGCGTGCACCGGTGCCAGGTCTTCGGTGACTTCGGTGGCCACTTCCACGGGCTGGGGTTTCGCCTGGAATTCGGTCTGGCGCGCGCGACAGAAACTATCGTCGCACTGCGGGTTTGGCTGAAATAAGATAGATAGATAGATAGATAACACTTTATTGTACACCATTACAGAAAAACTTATGAACTAGTATTATTATAGTAGGGTACAAAGGGCGGTCTTATCGCTAAAAAGCAATCTCTTCCAGACAACCCGTGGCAAGAATATTCCGATTTGAAGTGGCGATGGTGGTATACACAATTATAGTATGATTACTTCAATTTTATTAATAAATATATAACTATACTATATATACAAATATATACATATATAATATATGGCAATAATATGCAACTATTTAAACATAATAAACATATAGCTATATGCAATATAATATATACTAATTACATAAAATTACATATCATTATATTATAAGTACATCTAAATATACAAAAGTTCAGTATAACGATGTCTATGAGTCTACGAGTCTCCGAAACCTTTACCATACCCCATACACAAACAATATTACTATGTTCATTGCTTGCTCCAACAATGAACAGCAGAAAGCCTCTGTGGTGGAGCAGGCTAAGCCTTTACCTGCCTTCCGGTTTGATTCGTGGTGTGGTAAATTTCAAAAACAAATATTGTCCATTACTTCTTTGGTCCGGGTGTCTTATTTTTTTTATATATTTATGGCTTGGCAACTAGGCCTTTAAGCCAGATCTTAGTTTATAATATACATTTAGTTTCTTCATTTTCTTAAGCCTATGTGTAGCACAGCTGAACTGTAGGTAATCAGCTAGTGCCATTCAACGGAGTACTTGTGACAACTCAAAAGGCCACATTTGACTATACAGTTCACATTCCTCACAGAACATATAATCACTACTCAAAAACTATCAATATCCTACAACTATTGTTCATTTTAGAGTAATTATACACATTTTTAGAAAATAAAACTGCACAGCACAACATCACCTTTCAGTTCCCGCCAAAAACTCCGGTCTGGGTGTCTGGGATCAACCATAGTCTGTTCTATATTACCCATAACACAAGTGTGTTGCTTATGTTAATAAAGGGTTATCAATCTATCAAGAAAATGCACTTATATATTATTAACTCAAAAAATGTAATAGTTTTTTTTTTAGTAGCATGGACTTGAAATGTCCAATAGTAAAATTGTGCGAAAGGCTCAATAGATTTTATTGTGTTCAAAGTAGAATAGAGCTAAATCGACTAAGCTTACCTTCAAACTCATCGTGGGAAAGAAGTCTGTCAGCGCACTGTATCCTAAGTAATGGGTGACTGTTCCAAAGCCAAGCAGGTACTTCAAAGTGTTTTGAACTGGAAAATAAAATAGATATTATAAATGACATTAGCAATCTAAGAGTAAAGGAAAATAGGTTTACACATTGTTACAACTCAGGTCCTGACAAAAAACAAAATCCACCTCCATATCTGAAACAAATTATTAGCATTTAAACTATTCTGATCCCTTTTATGGTCGTCTTCTTTTTGATAATAAATTATTGTTACGAATAGCCTATTGTTCGTTGTAGTCGCTCATTAGCATCATTAGCCAGATGTTGCGGATTAAGTCCACTAAGATACGGGCGCATTGCATTTGTGCAGTATAAAACGACGAGCTGATCGAGGGAGGGCCAGTCGAGCGAGAACCACGATCGAAGCGAGACGTGTGTATTACATTCGGTAATCTATTAGTGACGGACTTTGCGCGTTTTATTGACAACTTTCTGCATTAAGTTTGAATTTGTTGCGTCATATTTGTACCTGTGTTACGTATAACACAGATACAAATATCAACTCTATAATTCCAACAGTATTTTAATTCGAGTCCCGTTAAACTCGTTACAATATACACAAAAATAATTAGATATATACATATATATGTCGCAGTTTGCTGCATATGTTAAAAATTCCCTTAAGTAATATCTGATATGAAATAAATTATCCCGGTGAAAATTGTTGAAACATAGTTTTATTTAAAACAAAGATATACAACTAGACTGTGTCGGAGAGGACAGTACAAAGAAAAAAGTAAAGCAGCACCTCGGCTCCAAATGCAACTGGGATTTAACGCAAGGATGATGATGAAGATGTCACTGATTTCAAAATTGCTTACATACAGCACAATAAAGAATTTAGTTACCTAAAAACCCAGCAACGATTCCCATGGTCGTAGGTAGACTGGCAGCACATACACCCTCCCTCTTGAGGGTCTTCTCATCTATCTTGGAGGCAACTACCAATGGTGGGGCACACTGGAACAACAAGTCATCGTTTCATCATTTCTGGCACTCCAATTGAAACTAGACCTACGCGCTAGTACGCTTGAACTTACAGTGTTTTGCTGACGCTGCGGCCTACTTTCATATTACAATATTAGTATAAATAATATTCACATATTGTGATGGAGTTCAAATACCACAAAGTTGAACACAGGGATCAGCATCCAAGATATAAGTATTTTGCTATTTTTATTCAATCTACGTACAACAAACATTATTATCTGCCTAAAAATATTTTCATTATTAAAAATTACAAGAGTTTAATCAAGGTCCAAAAGGTCACTTAGACAAGCACATCGACGGGTGCAAAGTAAATAAAGTTATCTACAAAATGATGATTTTTAGTTTATTGTACAATCGTTTTAATAAAACAATTCTTTACAATATGCCATTATTTGTTTTGCATATATCACATTATTTCAATAAATTTTCGTACGTAAAAAAAGCCAACTACGTATGTTCTTTCAAATACTACGAAGTTAATATGACCATCTTTTCGCTCTCCTGTAAAGTAGCTATTTTGCAGATATCTCTTTTTACTTTGCACCCGTCGACATAGTTTTCAAATTCTTTTAAAATTAGCTATAAGTAATAGGTTGGAGAAAAGTCTTTTCGCATATAGTATGTATGAACTTGTAATAAGATCTCTTTGGCTATACCATTTGTATCTGGCTGGTTTTGGTATCTTAGAATAGGTATCAGGTAACTCAGAAACCGTTAGAGTTAGCAAAAAATCATAAGAGACCTTTTTTGTAGAGCGTTAAATTTTCTACAAGAATTATTGTTTGTCGACATGATCTGTTCATCCGTTCATGACATAAAAAATTTTGAAAGTAATAACAGATTTTTTCCCTTGTTATTTGTATGTAAAAGTTTAATTATGGGGGGGTTAAAATTAAATTTAAGAGCTATAACTTGGCATGATTTTTTTTTAATAGATTTAGAACCAATTTAGGACTATCATGAAAAAAAATTCGGACAAACCCAAAATAAGGACCACCCTAATACCCCCTATACATACAAATATATACACTATGTAAGCAATATCCCCTTCCACTATATGCAAATGCCCTTTATTAATGGCTACGAAGTGACAGTACAAAAATTAACTTACGGCAAAACATGCAGTCTCCCCTGGTACGATGAACTGTATATGTCCCGAGACAGCATTTTCACTGACCCCAGATTCGAACCACTTCTGGTCCAGTTCATTGCAGGCAGTGTTGATGGCCATACGGGCCTCGAAATTGTCCACGCAGCTGAGAACGAGGTCTACTGGACCACCAGTAAGACTACCAGTCCTACGACAAACAACGAAGAGTCATATATGCAATATGTAGACAATATTAAAAAAAAAAAATAAGTGTATATTCATGTCTTTTTTAACACTACAAAGTTAGCATAGAGTCTAATACATACAACATACAGAAACAATAATATTTAAAAAAAGATACTGATAATAAGCCTCGGCCTATTGGTAAAGAAAAAAAACAAAAGGCATACACAATACTGAGGGATTTTAATGTAACAAAATTTTTAGCTCTTTATTTTATCAAAGAAATTTTGAGTCTACTACATGACTCTATGACATAGAATATCATCATCTACAATGGAATATGACTGAATTCCTTCTAAATAGTGGGACCGATTTTGATGAATTTTTACACACATTCAATTTATTAAACAAAATACCAGTTTGAAACACAGCCACTAGCAGAAATATACTTAGGTGCAAATGTTGCTTACCATAAAATGGTGGTAAAGGCTTGATATATTTCTGAAGATTTACTTCTCTACTAATTAGAAAATCGTGACATGTGACATACTACAACATGACACATTGTACTACAAATTACAATTGATATTTGTAAATATTTTAGTAAGTTTGCAGGGTTTTTTTTAAATTTAAATGCTCTATATTCATCCCTGTTAATTGTCAGCAAATGGATATTTGCAACAATAAAATAAATATAAATTAAAAAAATAAAACATACTTAATAGTATCACAGAACTTCTGGAAATTCTCCACAGTAGTTATATTATAGTTGTGGGCATCAATTGTGACATCCGGGTTGATGTTCTGCAGAGTCGCAGCGGCGGCATCCACTTTACTGAGCCCCGCTTGGTGTGGTTGGAAGAACAGCCTGTTCATGTTGGCCAACTCCACTTTGTCATAATCAAACAATATGAGCTGGAATAGGATTTAAAATTATATTTTCACTGACTTTATAAATTGGTGCTAGCACAGCAGGATGGTCATTACAGTGACTTACAATTCCATTAGTAGCTCACAATTTCACAAGGCGACCGCGCTCATTATAATTGTGGCATCATCATTTTTTATCACGCAACACTCACAACAACCCATGTCAAGAGGTTGGTTGAATAAATGTTCCACTTGGGCTTACGATTGTAACCCCAACAAGCAAGTGGAATGGGAAAAATTGCAGTTGTGAAAGTCGTCCATGTGAGTCTCTAATGAAACATAGCTGAAGAGGCGAGATATAATTAAAAATAATGAGTAATTGACAACTACTATCGGGATCATAGAGAAATCATACCTTTCCAATGCCACACCTGGTGAGCATCTCAGCAGTGACACTGCCCACCCCTCCAACACCTACAACAGCCACAGATAGCTCCCGGATCTTCTCATAGTTGTCCACAATTCCCATCCTCTTCAAGGCCATTAGGCGACTGTGACATTAGATAGATAGATAACACTTTATTGTACACCATTGCAGAAAATACAGATGAACTTATAGCCTAAAAATATTCTAAATGTGCACAATAGGCGGTCTTATTGCTAAGAAGCGATCTCTTCCAGACAACCCATAGATAGAATCTGTATATAGATTATGACTTACTGAGCTAACAGCTAGATAGGATGTTATATAAACATTATGAAGCTGTAAAAAGATTATAACTCCTGTATATCAAATAAAAGCTACTAAGATAAGTAACAGTTATTACATATTTAACTATGACATGATAAAGATAGACAACTGTTCTACCGACACATAATTCTAGAAAGCTCACAGGTATAGTACTAGTCAGGTAAACCAGGTTGATACATCTGACATTCTTTTAGTTGAGTAATTATGTTATAATGGGTAGGGTAACAGATACACAGCACATTTATTAATTATGGACAAATCCGAACTTTTTTTATATAGGTTAGAAAACTAAGGTGGGTGCAAAGTGAAGCGGAGCTTCCGCCTTAGCCTTCGTGGTTATTTTTTTTACAACCACTCAAAATTAATTTTATATCTCAAGTTATAAATAAATATGGCGTATATCTATATCGCACCCGTGATAGTAAATGTTATATGTGTTCAGCTGATATTAGAGGCTTTTTAAAACTATAATATATAATATTATAAGTAAACATATTGTTATATTTTACGGCGACCTTTCATTATAATAGAGAAAAAACTCAACGAATAATGCTTTTAGTAATGTTTCTCTTTCTTATGAAATGGTAAGTTATAACATTTATAGAAGTTAATAGAAGATATAATCAAAAATACCTGTAAGGGTTTGAGTCGACAACTTCGGACGACATCACATCGATTTTCTGACGAACTGGACCGGTATTTCCCTGAGTGAGAGCTAACTTAGCTTTCAGCTCTTGGACTTTCTTTTTCAGCTCTTCAACAGTAGACATTTTCAATAATTTCCACGCAATATGATATAAAGAAAAGTTTATTCACTGCGAGTCAGCAACCACCACTGCAACTCACACTTACCTTCTAATCCAACTGTCAATGTCAATCTGACGTAGCCGCAGGGTTGCATTTGGGTAAGCTGAAAACGATAGCTAAAAAAATTTTAAAAAGTTAGTATTAGTAAAAAAATATAGTACACTTTATTATTTTGAAATAAAAATACCTAAGCATTAAATGAACAGGAGTTTACATAAAATTTAGTCCTATTCCAACTTTATCAGTTCTTCAGCAATATGCAAACTTACTGTTCGAAAAATCAGAATGTCAGAAGAAAAAGTATAATTGACGAGAACTCCCCGTAAATAGTTCATGGATGACAATGTATAATCTGTATTCTTCGACTACAGATTAGACAATGTGATTACATCGCATTGAACTTTTTTTTAAACGTTGGGTTAGCACCGAAAGGTATTTAAATACTACTTATATTAGTTATATAGGCAAGGTATTGAAATTATGGTATTTTTCATACTATCGTTAGATATGGATAGTATATAGTATGAAGCATAAAATTGTAGTACAAATACTATAATTATAGTACGAAATATCTAGTATAAATATTATAGTATAAATACGAAATCCAGCCCTGCATAGCCGTGGTGATCATAGATAATAACATTATTATTACTAATAATGACGATTGTTAACAGCCCTACACAATTCTGCAGTGGCTGGATCTTGAAGGATTCAAAATTGCATTGCAGACCGCTTATCAGTCGGCCGCGTAATGCAGGAGTCATTGCAACCTGCATTGTGCACTGCAACACCGAGAATGCCTCTAGACTATGGAAGGTAGAGGTATAACGTCGAACTCAAGAATATATACATACTCGGCAAGCTCCACCTACTGGAGGATAGTAAATAGGCCTCTTTATACGCTATCTTTGATATTTATAGTTTTATTGTTTCTGTATTGAAAATAAATAGAGTCCCCTATTCCTTAGTTAAGTAATAATACTTCATAAAAAAATACTTCACAGACTCTCTATCTTTTATATATATAAAAAATCTCTCTCACAGTGTTTGACTGCGATGAACTCCGAAACTAGGTACTCAGCCGTTTTTGTTGATTTTTTTCCTTTTGCTGGATTTGTACCAACTTAGAACAGGATAGGTTTCGTTTCGTTTCGTTTAGGTTAATTTATAAGTTTTCTTTAAGCCGGGAGGTTGGTAAGTCTGAGTTCTGCTGTCAACTAAGTTACATAAGCATAGATAGCGCCATACTTGAAGTCCCACATTTATATTGATTAAAGTTGACATACCATTAATCAAAGATAATTAATAGTGTGTCAACCTTAATAGTAAAAATAAATCGTAGAAATTTATATACGCGTATAACTTGAGAACGACTTTACCGATTTTGATGACATTTTGTGTGTGTGTGTGTTTGAGTTTCTGGCTAAATTTATGGTAAAGTTTTTTTTATAGGTACAGCTGACATTAGCGTTAGTTAACTTATGAATACTTCCTTATCGTCGTTTGGTCAGAGATCTATCAACGACTTATTAGGTAACTGGTTAGTAAGTTTTTAAGGATTTTCATGATTAGGTTTTAGCCCTAAAATTTACTAGCTATCCTGTTTCATTATTACTGCACAATTTTAAAAGTCCAGTATAATATAATAACCAGCCCATAATTGTCCTACTGCTGGACTCGAACCCTCAAACTTCTTAGAGGAACGGACAATATAACCCACCACGGTCGCCCAAGACAACTTGGTGGGTTTGACACATCGATTATTTCGATCTGCAGGATGTGGTAATTGTAAAAATATCCACATTCAACCATTGAGACATAATGTACCTACTTACGCAGTAGGTACAAATAACACGTAGTAATACTACGTGTTATTACTACTAGTATCATAGTAGTCTGTGCATAACTCAATGCATTAAACTGCCTAAAAATTGCCTCATGAGGCATTCTTTTCGCGGCCAGGATTTGAGTTCGCGTCATTTTACTTTCAGATGCGAGTCCGTTAACCACCAAACTACCACGGCTTAGCTTCGCTATAACTGAATGAAATAAAGTATATAGTAATCTATAGCGTATAATTTTGGTTCAACACTCTTAATATAGCCTGGCCACGAACTTGTCGACAATTTAAGTGTGACGCTACAGGTGAAAAAAGGGCTAATCTCCCAATCGAGTCATTGTCTGCATGCAAATTGATATTTTTAACTTGTACTAGACAATAAAACCACGTTTAGCTGTTTTAAGCGCGATATTTTATTTCATTTTCATCATATAAAATATTAAAATCCAATAAAATATCGAACCGTTAAAACGTAGTTTTTGACGTGACAACGTCTTATAATTCGATGGAGCCGGCTGCACGCACGAAAAAACATGAGTCATGCGGCGTTACCTCGCTCTGAGGCGTTCCATTTAAGGCTTGAAGTGCAAGCGAGAGCGCGGAACGAGCGACAAAGAGGCACAATCGGCCTCCGCGTTCGGCAACGTAATTGACATAATTGTATTTATGCGTACAAATAAATGTAACTTGATCAATCCAATTGTGATTTCCATTTACCTCCTTCTCTATATCCATACAAAATATCTATCAAACAAATAATATTAAAATTTTCTTTTGAAAAATGAAACCATTCGATCAGTATTTTCTTATGACATTGTCACGTTCAACTATCGTCAGTAAACCGACTTTACAGACAACCGATTTTTGTTACGGATAGAGAGTGACCCTCTGACCTGCCCGCCGAAGCACACCTACTCTCCGCGCCCCGTATACTGCCAACGCCCATAGCTCGCGCAATTAGCAGCTAAGCAGCTAGTCGTCGGATGGAATGCGGGATATATGAACGGCCTTGGAGACCAAAAAAGGACTTGCTATTTGTGACTCACCACTCTTTCATCATTGACTCTCTCGCGTGCTTATTCATCATTAATCATACAGTGCATTACATCGAGTTTAATTTCCAAAAAAGAAGCAACTGCCACCAATAGTTGTATTATGTGTACTAATCGCAAAATCTTATTTAAATACTCAAGATACTAACTAACTGCTGCGGCTCAACGACCCAAAATAAGTCCTGGGCACAGAAATGAGAATACTCCAATCGTTTCTGTTCAGCGCCGTCTCCTGCCAGTCATAGGCTTGAAGCTGATGCAGACCAACCTCCACTACGTCACTCCAGCGATATCTGGGCCGATCAACTGGTCGCCGTTCCATTGATATACCCTATATATATATGCCGAGATAGGCTCTTTTTACCGCGTGTTCCTCCCCAATTCGAAAAATACTCAAGATAGATCTTTCGTTTTTAGCTACCGATATCAATGTTAAATGCTCATTATTGTTGTCAACAAAGCACTTGAAACAGAAAATTCTTAAGAAGATATTAAACTTTTACAAAAACTCTACTCTTGGAGATTCGCTTAATTTAAACAAAAGTAGAAGCAAGCCACGACTTCGTCGCGCGTGGTGCTGACCACTTCATGTCGCTTGTCGCTAGGCTCGAGTTCGTGGGCAGGCCTTTAGTCCGTCCAGTCTCTAACACGTTACATTGTTGCAATATGGGTCGGTCAGTCCCAGCGAAGTCTTCCGGCTGCTTGGCCGTGATCATTACGCAATTGAACCGTGGTCGATCCTTTTTTTATCAAAAACTAGTTTTAGTTGCGACGCGTTTGGGCCAATGATGCCAATAACCGAGTGATACGTTACATGGATTGAGTTTTAAAAATACGTAAGTATTTAATATATCTAAGAAAAACAATTTGTTAGTATAATAATACTCTTAATACCTTCATAATAAAATTTGAAGTATTTTAGAAGTGCGAGCTTATTATTTCGTCAGTTAAATTTTGATCACGTTATGAAATCTTTAAACTTGTTAGGAATGACGAAGGTCATGAATGCCCAAGGCAAGTTTTGAATTTTACCCGCTACCTTATTATCTTTAACCCTAGGTTCTGCTTCCTACTTTTTCGTCTCCTTTCGCGCCACTAGCGAGCATTCCTTTGCGAGGCCGTTTGTGCGCATTTTATCCCTCAAGTCAAGCCATCCTGGCTTGGGCCTACCCCTTCTACTGGGACTTGGGGAAGGCGGCATGTCTAGACATTAGTTCCCCGTATAGTTATATGACCGGCTATCAATCAATTTCTTTATTTGCAAGAATGTACTTTATACAAATGTTATACCATTTAAGATGCACAGGACATTGTATAATTGGTAGGTATACAAAATAATTTAAATACTTAAATTAAATTTACATAAATATTCTAAGTCAGAAATATGTCAAATAAGCCTTATAGACCAGGGTAGATCCATTTTGAAACAAAAAAAATATAGTAGGATGAAACCCATTGAAAAAGGAAGAGAATATAACAACAATGAAGGGAAAAATAATTTACGGGCGATCTGATGTCGGGAAGTGGAAGAGGGGGGGGGGGGCGTTTTAAGGGCGAAGAACGGTTTATCTCGATTTCCGGCAAAACTACAAGTCCTATGGAAAAATGTTAAATGGCAAAGTTGTGGAAAAAATCTACAACTTTTGTACTAACACTTGTTTCACATATCATCAAATTAATTTATGTGAAAAATTCAAATACCAAATACCAAGATTTTGGTCTTTTATGTTTATCGTTTACAAAAATATTTTTTAACGAAATTTGGTGAAAACTTGCCTTTTTATGTCCCAAAGCCACTGTAATTTTTTTGATTTCAAATATTTATATTTTCACCTTATTTTGACTTAATATCAAAAAACCTCCCTAATTTGCAATCAAAAATTCTCGCGTCAAAATATTAGTTTTTTAAAAGATTCGGTAGGCTTTTTGTTCGTTGAAATCTCTTCTTTCAGATGGTGTAAAAACAATAACCTTACATTATTATGGTAAATTTTCTCAGAAAATGCAAAGAAATAATAGGTAGTAAAGCCCAAACCCTCTTAGCTTCTTCCCTACTTCTCTATGATATACCATTTTGGCCGGCTAAACCGAAACCACCATTATAAGACACAAGTAAATAATTATGTACATTATTATCAACTAAATAAATAAATTATTATCGGCTTTCAGGTTTTTTTAAATGCAGGAGTTCAGCAGACAGGCCGACGGCTCACTTGATGTAAAGCGGTTACCATCGCCTATGGACATTTGCAACACCAAAGTTGCCACAAATGCGCTGCTGCTTTCTTAAGTGACACTGGAACCTGGTCACTAATGCCGGAACACGTCAAGGTTGTTATGGCGACATACTTTAGACCAGAGGTGGTAGCCATCCAGTCGGGCAAATGTCCTACCACCTGGCTATGGGTTTTTTGTCGCATCTTACGACAGGCCGCCCAGCCGTAGAAAATTGTATTCTTTCTCCGTTACTGCACGGATATCTTTGATTTGATTTAAAGTTACGTTCTATTAACATCCTGAAGTGTCAGTCAGGCTTCTTATGTTGTGTATACTGGTGACGATAATCAATAAAAGAATTCTCCTCTTCGCTACTTTCGAAGACATAGTTTATAATATTTAAAACATTGATGTTTTGCTCTAATGATAAAAGTACTTAATGAATTATTGATTCGAACACGTTTGACTAGATCATTACATATATATCACTAAATATTAAAAAACTTTAAATTACGTATTTGCCAGATGTTCGATTTTTGTGTTAAAATCCTTAAATTATTCAACAAAGTGCTAAAACAAAGTAATACCAGCTTTAATCTGAATATAAATGATTGTTATAAAATAATAGATTCAATTAAGGCATCATAAACTAATACAATAAAAGAAGAGTTAATATGAACTACTTATAAATAAATATAAAAATATTCTTTACTAGTATTCTTTATTGTACACAAAAAGTTACATACAAAATTATAGGATAGTGGTGATGTACACAGGCGAGCTTAACCCTAAAAGAGTTTTCTTCCAGCAAACCTATGAGTTTAGCGAGAAGGGAAGAAGCAAAATGTAGGGTTGTGTACACTAAGGATATTTTACAATATAACATATAATATAAACAGATTAACAAAAATAAATTATATGCAAGATACACATGATACATACATAAGGATAATTTAACATAGATAGTGCTCTTTGACTTTTTTTTTTAAACTGTTCTCCGATGAGCTATCTCGGATCGTATGTGTGGTGTTCAAAATGTTATGAAATTATACTCTGATTTTTTATTTCCTGGATTAAAATGACAGCTATAATCGGCCTATTTATGTTGCAAGCTTGGAACAACTTATCGCTGGAGTTGAATACTTCAGAATTTTTATATAAATTCAACTCACAGTTGTGAGTTGTTGATTTTCATAAATTTTTTATTCGCTTTCTCCTCAATTATAGGATAAAATGGAGATTATTGTTTTTTATTTTCTTTGTATAATTTTCATTTTTCATTTCAAATGAATGCTTTTTATTTTTATAAAAATAACAAAAATGTATCCAAAGTTTAACTTCAGCTATAGGAAGAGGAACCTTAATAACTAATAAACACGTTTGTGTTTTTGTGTTATAACTGGTTAGGCTTACCTATGTACCAAATTAGAAACAAAAACGTCGTCACGATTTGCATAGAACATTTATAACATCGATTTGCCTACGTTCATAATATAATATTTATTTAAAACGAATATAAAGTCAAGTCAAACATTTATCCCTAATTGCTCATTAACGTACCTATTCAATAACTTTTATAATGGAACTTACTTATAAAAAAGTAAGTAAGTACTTTTTTTATAATAGCCAAAAACAAGAAATAGGTATTATTCTAATACGTGAAGCAAAAACTTTATACCCCTTTTTACGAAAATTGCGCGTACGGAGGTGTTTGTAATTTCGCACACTTATAGTTTATATAGAGAAGAAGCGACGAATGCTAATATTTTATTTAAATTATGCATAGAAAATACATTAAATCAATAAAAAATACATAACATACACTACAATGTATTCGACACACACACGCATACATACTCTTTTGTTTATTTTTCAAGTCAAACTAAGAGCCTGTCCGCACAGCGATTTTTCACAGCACGATTTTTTTCCCGTAATTCTGTAACACATTGAATATTATAGGAGTATCCGCACTGGCGATAAAAAATCGCGCGAGAAAAAATTCTGTGACTTGATGCAAAATGCGAAATTTAAATCGCGCGAATAAAAATCGTGCTGTGAAAAATCGCTGTGCAGACAGGCGCTAACAGTGTAGCCTTGGCAAAATCTGTGATTGTAGAAGTATAGTCTTTGACAACAGAACCTTAATAATGTTCAAACTTATAATTTAAATTAATTATGGTCGAATTACGACCACTGGACGACCACTAATAACAAGTTATTACACAACATTTTTTTCTTCAATAAACTAGTTTGGTTATTTTGTAGGAATTTATTGGTATATAGCTTGTGTAGGATCCTTGCTTGAAACTACACTATATATTTCATCCCTTGATATGGATGGAGATGCCTTGATATGAAACGGTGAGCACGCGCGTGCGTTACCTTGATAAAGCATCTATACTAATATTATAAAGCTGAAGAGTTTGTTTGTTTAAACGCGCTAATCTCAGGAACCGCTGGTCTGATTTGAAAAATTGTTTCAGTGTTGGATAGTACATTTATCGCGGAAGGCTATAGGCTATATTATATTTTCAAAAAATTAGAGCTCCTTACTAAAAGTCCAATAATGTAACCCAAGGTGTAAAAAAATGACCCGAAAAAATCCTTACACGGCGTGCGAAAACTAATGATTATAGAACAAAACAATGTACTACCACTTTGCAGAACTGTATATAGTTGCCTACAAATATCGCGTAACCATATGTCTAACTTTTGTAGTAATCTCACAATAAATGATTTCTTTTATTTTTTAAATAATTAAAATGCAGTCGCTTCAAAAACTCTTTATTTTGTGCCTTGGTATTAATCCTTATAAAAATAAATTACTCCATATTCAAGATGAATTCAATACCTTTTTAAAACTTTTTGAATTATTCAATTCAGACGTTTCATTCAAAAGATATTGCGATATTTAAAATGTAAGTATTGCGCGCGCATGTATGATGTGGTGGGCGGTCATGAGGGGCGATACCAGCAGACGGACATAGGATACTTTTTATCCCGTTGGAAACAGTAGATGGCGCTGAGATCAGGTATTTGAATCTTACTTATCACCCGGACCGATTTTGTTTTTGTGTGTTTGAGTGGGTCCCCGCATGGTTTAAATCCACAATTGGAACCGGTAGGGGGCGCTGGGATCGGGTCCTAGATTTTTATTTTTTCATAGCAGGACAACGTCTGCCGGGGCCGCTAGTATAATATAAAACGACAATTGTACTGATGGTAAATTCACGCGTGTTCACCTAAATGCTGAGTCGGGAAAATGTACGTACTTGCTTCGTACAGCTTGTGTTATATACACTATAAACTTAGATCATATAAACGTCTAACTCAATGACTATAACCTACATTGCTTTAAAAAAAACTAGTAGGTATGCAGAAGTTTATCTAAATATTGCAAGTTGCTTGGCATATTTACGATAAAATTTTCTCATTTTAATAAAAAAAAAACACTTATAAACATGTAAGGTCAAAATCAATGTTAAATCAGACATTACCTTGTTTAGTAGATTTGATAAAAAAAATCATTTTTGCATGTTTACATCGCTTACGTTGTTCTCCTTTAAAGATCACACTAAGAATGTATAAGCAACATATAAATAATTCTTCAAGTTAGGTATATGATGACTTTTAAAATGAAATACATGATTTGTTCAATTTGAAAAGTTAGCTACTGAAAATGAAATGAAAATATTTATTACTTAAGAAACACTTGCATAATTTGTAGTATGTTGCTGGAATGTTCTTTTAAGCAAATTTTGTATCAGAAGATCCCGCTCGTACCTTAAATATTCATTGTATTTAAAAGTTTCTAAAATATTTTCATGCCATTGAGGACATAACTGTTATTAAAAATATTTCATTATACATTGTATTGTAAATAAAGTAAGTTAGTGTACTTAATTTTCATTAAGTACCCAACATACTAATCATAGCAAAATATTAAATTACATTATATGTTCTACTAGTAGTCGCAATGATAGTAACTACTGACATTGTATATTCAGCGATACATATTTTTTATTTCAGAACCAATTTCGACTATTTGTTTGCGTTGGTTTCACTAAAGCTTCAAAAGAGTTTTACTGGATGCCATACACGTAATTTATAAGTAAAGAAATAAAATGTTGTAGCTTAAAAGAAACCTATTAAAAAGTAACCAAAAACATAAATCAAATTTTACAGATTCTACAACATTTTGAAGGCAATACCAAGCAAAACACAAAAATCAACAACAAATTTCCAAAATGTTTTAAGTTCCACATGTTTTAGGAATTATTTATTTTATGCTTTTTAGTTATTTTTTTTATTTATTAAATGAATGTTTGTGTATTTATTTTATTGTCTTACTAATCATTTACTGATGTATTGTGCTTGCCAATGCTAAAACATGTAAAGACTGCATCAATATTTTCATTACATACCGTTACAATAAAGTAATAATTCCCTCTACAGAAATACGCCTGCAAACAAGAAGTCACCAAATGGCTAAGAACCCTGAGCTATGACGAAATAGAAGATCACCTTCATCCAATTTTTAAAAAATACCAAAGCTACTAATGTATTATTCATTCGAATCATTTAAATTAGCACGCCTCTTATTTATATATTTATATACCAACACACATATACACACGCACTCACGCACACGCACAATTTGTTCTTACTTGTTGAAGTGAAACTTCTATATAGACGGGGTCTTACGATTTTTCTCTCACGAAAAAGGGTCACGGCCGCAACAAAATTTTAAATAGAAAGTGTTACGAGCAGATTGTTAATGTACTTGTCCAATTTGAAAAGCTGCCCGTAAAACTTCAAGTTAAAATTTTGTTGCGATTCCTTTTGTCACACTAGCGATCTCCACTACGTGACGGCTGGCTAAAGCAAGCACGGAGGCGGAGGCCTAGCCTTGACCCCCAAAGTCCGGTCCGAGGTGTCGCTACTCACCTAAGACTTCGCCACAAAGCCCCCCTGCGAGTTTATTTATTTATTAATATTATTATCACTTACCCTACAGGCTGACATATTTGCATTAGTTAAGTAGTGAGTTAAATTTGAAAAATTGCGGTTACGTAGTAAGTTGTGTCCAAACGTGTGCTATATGTTAAGCTTCAAGTTTCAAGTTAACTGATAGTAAGGCAAATGAACGGTTAGAAAGATGTAGGAACCGACCTTATATCATATCACTCCCAAAACGCTCGATTAATATTTTAAAACGGCATATGTTTGAAATATAAACTGACGGACTCATAAACTGCATCAAAGTTCAGGATTACTTTGAAATGATTTTTTTAAATAAGTATGCAAACTTTTTAGATTAAATTATATAAATATGGAGAGACTGGCTCTTAATCTCAAAAAAAAGGAAAATTTAAAAATAGAACTGCAGTAAAACAAATGAATATAGCCGGGAAAAGAAAATTTACTCGTAGTATCAGATTTGCGTGTTATTTATAGCAAAGTTTTAAATTGATTTTCATTGATTTTTTATTCTTTTGTCAATTGAATTATTGTTACCAGCAGAATTGTTGGGTTAGTTTTTTAACTCATCGAGAGTTTTTGAACCATAATATGGATACTTCGTCCGAACAAGCGGCTCAAATTGTAGCATTGGTGCGGGAGGGCTTGGATCAACGAACGATTGGTAGAAATTTAAACCAGTCTACGGTTTCTAGAATATACAGAAGGTTTGTGGAGACAGGTTCTTACAGAAGGAGACGTGGTACAGGCAGGACTCGAGCTACCACCGGTCGTGATGACCGATTTATTGTTACAACTTCCCTGCGACATCGTTTCCTCACGTCTGTTAACATCAAAACGGAGCTTAATGAAGTGCGTCGAGTAAACGTGAGTGCACGAACAATAAGAAGAAGGTTAAAGGAAGCGGATATCACCCCTTTCAGACCAGCAAATGGTCCAAAGTTGTCTGTAGCTCACAGACAAGCTCGCTTAAGATTTGCGCGTGATCACCTGAATTGGACAGAAGAGCAATGGACCTCCGTATTGTTCACGGACGAGTGTAGGACATGTTTATATGGTGCAGATGGTCGCAGAAGAGTCTATCGTCGACGTGGGGAGCGGTATGCTCAAAGTTGCATTGAAGAGCGTGTTCCTTTTGGAGGCGGTTCGTGTATGGTCTGGGGTGGCATATCGATGAACGGGCGAACAGAACTTGTGTTCATAGACATGGTCCGTCAAAACGGTAATAGAGGGGGTTTGACTGCACATCGCTACATAACAGAGATCTTAGAAGATCACGTGGTGCCTTACATGGGATTCCTAGGCGAAAATTTTACTTTAATGCAGGATAATGGGACAATATTCCGCAAGATCTTTTAATAACCCTAATAAAATCTATGCGGAACCGATTAGAATCCGTAATAAGGGCACGTGGAGGTAATACACCTTATTAAAACATAAATAAACCCTTGCATAAAGTTTGTGTCTATTGTTAAAACCAATTTTTTAATTAAACCAATTTGCCTTAAATTTCTGTTTTTAACCGACTTCGAAAAAAGGAGGAGTTTCTCAATTCGTCGGGATCTTTTTTTTTATTTTTTGCTTTTTTTTATGTATTTTCGCCGATAACCCGATAAGCCGATTTACGTGATTCTTTTTTTGTTCGACGCGGAATAGCTTCCAATTGGTCCCCTAAAAATTTTACATAGTTTGGCCCAGTAGTTTTCATTTTATGAACATTTTTTTGTTCCCGGTTCTTGGGACCTATATTTTTTAAGAAGCGCGGCCCCATTCGTGGTTCCACCCATACATAGCTAGACACTAAAAAGTAACAAATAAAATTTAAAAACTTCGTTTAAAACTTCAAAAATCAAAAAACTAAAATGTATAAAATAACTTATTTCTTAAGCTATTATTATTAATATATATTATCTAAAACATCTTGAAGTCGGTGCAAAGTAAAACATAAAAATTACTATATTTTGAAAATTACTAAGTACCGACTTTAAGATGTTTTAGATAATATATATTAATAATAATAGCTTAAGAAATAAGTCATTTTATACATTTTAGTTTTTTAGTTTTAGAAGTCGGTTTTTTTAAACGAAGTTTTTAAATTTTATTTCTTCAAAAAAAGTCTTAAGGTCCTTTCCAGTACACAAACTTAAACTTTAGGATATGACCCTACGCTGTTTTAAAGGTCACGAACCAATCTAGAGGTTTCAATTTAAATCTGTATAGAAAGTTTGCATACTTGGTTAAAATATTTATTTCAAAGTCGTCTATTACTTTGATGCAGTTTATGAGTCCGTCAGTGTAGTTGGCATGTCTCTGCGTTTTTGACTTCGTGAAGAAGTGTAAAAATAAATGCAAATCAATTCCCTAATATTTATTAGATGTATGAGTTGGGCAGTATTTGAATTACTTGTAATTGAAATACAAATACATATTTTGTATTTGTATTTCAAATACTTCAAAATACATTTGTACAATACATTTAGCTATCGTATTGATAGGTATGTTCTTCATAAAATAGCGCCCGAGAGCTTTCATAAGCAAATTTTTTCCCTCATAGTTTCCTTAGGATTATTCTAGAGCTGTGTAGCTTAAAAAAAATCACAGTCAGATCCGAAAACTATACACTTATTGCAGCATTTTTGATATGTGTTATTATATATGTGATATATCTAACGATCTGCACCACCTACATCGCCAGATTAGGTTAAATAATTATTCCTTTAGTTAGGTTGCCTGGAAGAGATCGCTTTAAGCGATAAGGCCGCCTATTATTTCTACCATGACAATATTGTAATTGTGTATTTTTGAAATTGTACATTTGGTAAGCAATAAATCTATTTTGTAATGAGTATTTCAATTAAAGCAAAGCATGTATTATGTATAGCTCTGGATGTATATTATATCTAACTGATATACTATAGTGAACCGTATTAAAATTATAGTGGCTCTATTCACAGGTGAAAATGGCAAATGCCTCGACGAGTACCGAGAGGACGCCTCTAGTCCAACCAACGTACGTTTTCGAATCCAGCTTGACAAGGCGATACCAGAAAAGACTGCACAACCTACAATGCGCACTCTGCGTGGGAATCATGTAAGTGATTTCTTATACCTGCTTAATGACTATATTTAGGAATGTGTCTAAAGACACTAGCTACTTGAAAACGATTACAGAATATCGCAAATAATGCAACTGCGCTTATAATTATCCGTGCAGGAACGGAGAAAGAATACAATTTTCTGCGTTGGGTGGCCTGTCGTAAGAGGCGTTGAAGCACTGAAAATCAGCTGAAGCGTTGTGTCGGATTTAATTCCGACACAGCAATATGCTGAATGCAAACCTTGTTTGCTGAAAATGAGGCGTACAAATTCTCAAATTATGCTCTCAGTGTAAAAATGTATAAGGAATGTAATTACGTCGCTTTTTCATCAAATAAAGTTTTCTTTCTTTCTTTCAAGCGAAACTACCCACAGCTAGGTGGTAGGGCATTTGCCCGTCTGGATGGCTACCACCCCTGGTTTAGAGTATGCCGCCATATGCAAGCTTCATCACGATGTTGTCCTTCACTGTTTTTAGCATGTGGTTTTTTGGCACATTAGGCCTAAGTGGTGCATGCGTTCTGGTGACGATTCGAACCCGCGCCCTTTTGAGTTTGGGACACGTGTGCTAGCCATTACTATAAACACAAAAGCGTTATCGAGGGCTACATAACAAATGGGCGTATGTACATACGAAAGGGACAAAATTGTGAATAAAACAAAACTAGTTGATTGTATAAGACTGCAATTTGGAATAACCCTTCTTGTTAGGTACAACTTGCATACTGGTAAGACTTTCCAAATTGTAACATGCATGGTTTTAGTAAACTACAACGAAATGGCATTTTTGCGTATAGGCCTATATATTATGAAGCCCTCCATATATTAACTTGTTTATAATACTTTAGACGAACAGGTGGATAATGAAATCGTGACTATTTTCATTCTCAGAGCCATCCTCGGTATATCCCTTCTACTAACAGTAGCGTACAACATTGCGCAAGACTACGTTGACGACGACAACAGTACAGACACAACTGATCCAGACAATATCCCAGTTACTAGCTCTGATACTCCTATTCCTGTTCCTATAATTGTCGGAAACTTGAGTGCTGCATCACCAGCTCTGGAACCGCTACTGAACGTCAAATGGCCCTTAAAAGGTAAGAAACTTCATGACATTATGCACAAGTTATTAATAACATTGATTATTTATATACATACATTATTATATGCATATAGTACCTGTACACCCAGTGGCGGATTTGCCCTAAAGCCCAGGAGGCCCGGGCCTAGGGCGGCCAGATATTAGAGGCGGCCAATCGTGACAAAAAATTCACTGATGATAACAACAAATAACTCACAAAGTACGTAAATATTCTAAAGGCTCGCGCACATCATGGTGGGCCGCACTGCACCGCATCGTATAAAAATAATCTTCCTAAATCACTTTTGTACTTTTTATGAAAAAATATAGATAATGTAATATTAAATAATTATAAATTCATTATGTACTCAATATGATGGGTGCTGAGAAAGGGGTGGCTGGTACTTACTATATGGCCTGGGGCCTAGAGCGACTAAGACTGCAAATTCGCCACTGTATACACCCATAGTCCTTCAAGACTATAAGTAGAATACTGAACCTAGATCACCGTCTTCGGTGGGTGCCTTGAAGGCTGGCTACGTTTCCTCGCTGGATCGCCATACTGATCGGTTGCCCGAGGTAATACCAGCCTTCTGATCACCCGAAGAGTCAATGAGTCGTTTCGATAAATATTGGTAGAAGCTCATGGCCCCACGATCCAAACATATCGACAGCAGACGGCACAAAAATGTAACTCTCACTGAGAGTTGCATATTTGTGCCGCTAGAAAATTTATTTATCTATATCTATGTATATAAAAATCAATTGCTGTTCGTTACTCGCTCAAACTCGAGAACGGCTGGACTGATTTGGCTAATTTTGGTTATGAATTATTTGTGGAAGTCCAGGGAACGTTTAAAAGGTGAGTAAATATGAAAAAAACGCTTGGAATATAGTAAAAACAACAATTCTGCTTTCCGTTACAAATAATTCCTGCCTGTCAAACATTTTTTGATGTTCGTCCCGTCGTTTAGAAATCAATTAAATATAAAAGGAAATTAAATTAAATTTAAAAGTGAAGACTTTTATTTTTCATATTTTTTTTTGTTTAGTCTGTAATTAGCATTCAGCTTTTTTATTTATTGATTCTGAGGCGGTACGAAGTTTGCCGGGTCACCTAGTACAATATAAAAAACTAAAACCCGTCCAGCCCCACCAGACCACTATCACTGAACAGTGTGCCTAGAAGACTGGCAGCATTACCTCGCTGGATACAAAGGCTAATTCTTTGAGCGAGGTAAGCTCCAGATTTCGGTCGGTTGCATTGACCAGTTGTTTTATATATTGTAGTACAGTACGAATGGTATTACTCTTGGTCCAAGTAGCTAAATTAAAATATAATAAATACCATTTTGTGCTTTTTGCTTCAGGGCATTGATAATGTTTATTTATGTTTTTTTTTTATTCAAAACTTTTTTTATAGCTTGAGTTCAGCAGACAGGCATACAGACGGTCCACCTGATGGAAAGCGGTTACCATCACCTATGGACATTTGCAACACCACGGTCCTACAAATGCACTGCTGCTTTCTAAAGGGAGACTGGAACCTGGCCACTAATGCTGGAACATAACTCAAGGTTGTTATGCTGGCAACTCTAGACCAGGGGTAGTAGCCATCCAGCCGGGCAAATTCCCTACCACCTGGCTGTGGATTGTTTTGTCGCCTCTTACGACAGACCGCCTGGCCGTAGGAAATTGAATTCTCTCTACGTTCCTGCATGGATAAAAACTCTCTAATAGATGTACAAATTAGTGTTATGGCGTAAATATATTCAGCAAAAATGGGACCTACAACTTTTTAACCGACTTCCAAAAGGAGGAGGGTCTCAACTTGGCCGGTATGTTTTTTTTATGATCTGATTAAATCTCGGACACTTTTTCTGAGTAGGTTAAATCACATTGTGATCAGTCTTTGACAGTCAGTGACAAACTTATTAATTAGACCATAGCTTATTATTGTATACATTTTGTCAAATTGGGTTGGATTATTTCTTAAACAACGTTAGAACATTTGGGCGAACTAAAAATATCCAATCAATAAATATCTTTATTTTCAGGAATATAGTTTATACAATTGTAGATGCAAAGTACTTTCTAACACATAGTGGCGTGCAAACTGATTTAGAAATTAAAATTAAATTTACATAAATTGTCTAATTTAGAAAAAATGACTATTAAACTTTGGTAATAAATAAGCAATTAATGTCAATTTTAATTTAATTTATATACTCATTTAGATTCAGCATGGAAGTGAATGCTATTTCACAATGCTGTGACATATTTCGTACATATTCTATTTTCCATCTGACGACAATGCTAATAGTAATTGCTCATTTAAAATTCATCAACAGAGCTATTAGAGACAAAGCTGGTTCATGTGCGTTGAAGAAGCCAGTTTTTTAAATTGACCTTGGGCCTAATATTGTAACCATAGATAGAAAAAAAATTGTCATCACACCTGTCCAACTGGATTTTTTTGCAAACACGTAGTTCATTTTGGTATATGCATAAATATGCAAATCTTATGTGTCTGTGATGCGGGAACCTATGCAAAAGAATTTCTTATTAATTTACTTACTATGCTAATTTTGAAGCTTTTCTGATAGCATTATGATCTTCCTAGCGTTAAATACCACTTCCGTTCCGTTTCATAACTTTTTCTCGTGCACTTGACGCGGTCTTCAGTATCCTTAAGATGCCTTTGTTATCTATATCATCCTTCACGTTAAGCCAGCATATCTGGAGCCTGTGGCGGCACTATGTGCACAGCACTAGTTGCGCATCACATCACTGACCAAATAGAAAAAACAATTCTGTTATATTATGAGAGAGAGCTATATATATATATATATATATATATATATATATATATAAAGCACTTCCTTCCCGGCAGAAACCACTGTAAATCCTCGATATCAATAATTGTATGTTAATGTGTTCTATTGTGACGCTCTGCCTATGGGAATAAAGCGTCAACTATCCATGTGTTCTGGATTTTCATTTATCCACCGTCAACCCGGAGGTGTCTAGAACCTCCACAAGCCTAACCCTTAGATAAGTTATATCACGACACGAGTTCACGACATAACTCATTTCGTAAAACATAGACATAGAGTCGCTTAAATTGGTCTGTACCAGTATAGGCAACTCTTGTGCACTTTGCTATTTTAAGGGCTTTAAGGCTGCCTCGGATGCGGAAGTTTTATTGTGCTCCTTCCACGTGTCTCTACATTTCCACCCCAGCTGTTGCTTGTGTCTATCAAGCACAGGCCACGTTTTACTACGTTACACGACAGAAAAAATAGACCATTGAAGTATTTCTAACGTGCAACGTACTCCATCTATGATTATAGGAGAAATTGTTTTAAAGGACCAAAAACCTTTAGACAAATGAGCGATGTTGATTCTCTTGGCATATTTTAAGCGTGTTATAAGCTGTTATAAGTATACTTTTCAATAACTGAATGAAAACTTTTGATTGTTTACTAACTTAAGCCTAGATTTTAACATGGATAAATTTGCAGTAGAACAATGGGCTTGTGTACTTTTGTATTTAAACAATTGTCTTATAAATTTGAATCCTACAGACCGCCCAACAACTCCTTGGGCTGGAACAACTCCTTCGAAGCAGCAAATAGCAACAGCTATAATAAAGGGGAAGGCAGCACTTAAAGAATTAAAGGAGGTGGAAAACCTGCGAAAGCCGTTGGATGGATACACCCCAGCGAACAGGGCTCAACGAGCTACAGCTACATCAGAAGACGTCAAACCATTGGCTGATGGTGCTTATGCTGCTGAAGAAGCTACCAGAGCGTTAGTAAACGGGTAAGTGCCTGAATCGTAACCAACAGTTTATTTCATTGTATCCTAGTCAGATGCCTGGCGTGCCGAATTTGGAAAACAAACTTGTCATTATTTACTTTTTTCATTGTTGGAGTACAGCAGAAAGGCCGACAGAACACCTGATAGAAAGTGATTACCGTCATCTAAGAACATTTGCAATATCAAAGGTGTTACCAATGTTCTACCAGTGTCAATGGCGGGGAGACTGCATCCTGGACACAACACCGGAACACAATCCAAGATCATTGTAGCGGTATATTCTATAATAGAGTTTGTAGCTATTCAGACGGAGAATACTAATCTACTACAGGACTGGTCTCTAAGATTGAATGATAAACAAAAAGTCAAAAAGTTAAAGGAAATGTTATCATTCAAGTAATGAATTCCAACTGGAATGGAGTGTAAATTACACTTAATACCTATTGTCCAACATTTAAGTAATCACATTGAAATTAGGTCGTTAAACTAGTCGCCCTACACGAGCATCTATTTGTTGGTTAACGGATCTTCCGGTATTCTCAATAGATTCAATTGGACATGTCTTGAGTTGAGTCAACGAGAAATAATTTTGTATCGAATTCAGATAACCATTGCTACTGAAACAATCTTTAGGTCCAGTCAGCAAACCCTTTAAATACAATGCGAATCAATGTTCGCACGAATTTATGTATTCAGGACATTATTTGGCAGAATCTCGAAAAGGGAAAGAGTAAATTTTACAATAAAATTAATATACTACTACGCTGATTTATCAGCTGATACTGTGAAGCAGCGCATATATAAAAATTATAAGTAATTTTAATTATAAGTAATTATTAGTAGCGATAGGCATATTGCTGAAGAGTTTCATGTGCCGCTTCTTCTCTTCAAGTCACAACATGTTGCCAAGAGATGGTAAATTAGATTAAGCTTACTTTATAGTAAATAAAAACAATAAAAAACATAATTAAAATGAACAATTTTGGGGTAGGCTGAATATAAACTTAACATTACTTATTAACACTTGACATCTTTTTCTTCCGTGATCACGCGGAAAATCCTGCACTTAAAACTATTAATACGTAATTTTAATTGTGTGTACTAGACGCGAAACTTAAGAAAATACCTTGAAAAGAGGTTACTTATTTGGGCCGTTGGGTCCATCAGTAAAATGTTCTTCGTAGTTTGCATGAAACTCTTTGATGCTACCCATGATCAGAGGGCTGATTCATACTTCTGGATCATTTGAATCATCATTGCCACTCAAGATGGCAACACAGACAACCTTTTAGGCACGATTATTACCTCTGATGATAATCTGGTACAACTACACTTATATTACAAATGCGAAGGTCTGTGTGTCTGTTACATCTTTACCCCTGAATTATTGACTCAATGTGTAATGTATTCCCATATAAAGATTAAACAAGATCTTGGTGAGGTACATTTTGTGGCGGAAATAGAACTTGCGTGAAATAGGAGATTAAAATTTTGTATGGGAGACCAACCATTTCTCAAGTTTAAGGATATATGAATAGATAAATTCATCGTGACCATGCAACCTTGTCAGACATAAGTATGCTATCTCCAAAATTTTGCTCCTAAAAAAATCAGTTTTCTTTAAAAGTTTTTTATAGTCACTTGGAGATAGGCTACTCGTTCTAATTCTACGCAATCGAAGTTACGGGCATTAGCTAATAGTCAGTAATTAAATATTAAAGACTTAGATAAAAGAAAGAATTTTTAATATCTGCATTTAGATTGACAAATACAGTGGAATCTCTATAACTCGAATGTTGTTAAGAATTAGACTCTGTAAATCAAAGTTAGTCAAACACATCGAGATGTATGATCTAACGTCAAACATAATGATGTTTTACTTGGGATTCCCCGAACTCCAAGCAATAAACTCGAAAAGGATTGACCGGTGAGTTTATTCTATTGTTTCTGCCTAGTACATGTGCAATCAATAAATCTAATCATTAAACTTTCTAAGTCACACAGCTGTGTACCATAGGGTAATGAAAAATTATGTTCTTTTTACTCCTCGAAAAATATACTCAAAAAACAAATAAATTTTCATAAAATGAAAACTACTGAGCCAAACTATGTCTTTTTAGGGGACGAAATGGCAACTATTCCGCATCGAACTAAAAAAGAATCACGTAAATCGGATCATAAATCTCAGAGTAATACATACATAAAAAAATACCGATCAAGTTGAGGAGGTTTTGGAAGTCGGTTAAAAATCGCGCCTTCTAAAGTCGAAATTTTAGCCTTCAAATACTTCATATCTCGAACATCGTGTTAAGTCGAAGTTTTTTGGACTTCCCTTGACATTCGACATAGAGCAAATCAACTGAAATAGCAATTCGGTTATGAGATTGGTGAAATCAATAAGTTAATTTAGTTCCTCACTTAATCCTGTTTCATAATCAACTAATGACCGTAATTAAGTCCGTTAGAACCTTAAATTAGAAGCGTTGTAATACAATACAGGCTTACAAAACCATGAAACCCAACACAGGCGAGTTTGGCTTCATTTCGCCCGGCTGACCACAGACATGTACCTAAGTATCATTGTATTACTAATATAACCAAAATGTATTCTATATCCGTGTTACTATTGCCTGGGTTATGTTAATTGATACATGATTTACATTTATAGAGCGTGAGGAAATCACATATTAATTAATTAATTCCAAAAACATTGAAAATATGTTTGCAACCAGTTTAGACCAGCTGTTATCTGTATTAAAATCATATTATAATATTTTTTCAAGTTCATTAATCTTTGGACAGTCAGGCAATTAATTTATTTGCTTAAAACTTGTTATATATATGATTACATCACAATTGTCAATAACTTGTTTTTCTTTCGAGACCAATTTTCTGATACAATTTTAGTATAGAATCTTGATTTAAAACCTTTTCTACTTCAGTATCGTAACTTTAGATGCTCCTGAAGTTAACTAAGCACTTAAGACATTTAGTAAAAAGTAAGTTAGAAATAATGTAATTTATATCAATTTTTTTTATAACTTGAGTTCAGCAGACACCTGTTGGAGAGCGGTTCCATCGCCTATAGACATTTGCAACACCAAAGGTCCTACAAATGCGCTGCTGCTCTCTTAAGGGAGACTGAAACCTGGCGACTAATGCTGGAACACAACTCATACCCTAAACCAGGGGTGGTAGCCATCCAGTCGAATAAATGTCCTACCACCTGGCTGTGAGTTGTTTTGTCGCCTCTTTTGGTACATTGTGTAATGTACCAAAATTATCCAACGAAAAAAACGTATAAGTACAATACAAAAAATCATATAGTTTACACAAGCATAACACGTAGTTAATCTATACTATAATATAAAGAGGCGACGTTTGTGGGTTTGTTTGTAGGAGGTAATCTCTTGAACGGCTGGACCAATTCTGAAAATTCTTTGACAGTAACAGACAGAGTGACATAGGCTATGTTTGATTGTGATTAATAATGTTTATTTATTTAATCATGCCCAACGAAGTGGGCACAAGTCAGCTAGTTTTCAATTATTTTTAGAATTGTTTAATTAATATAGGATTTCAAAAATATGGTGTGCGTCCATGCAATATTCGCATTATGACGAAATGAAATATATTCATTAGATTTTTTTTACACGCTGCGATTAGAATGAACTTGATGCGACAAGGAGACTTCGATGGTCGAAGGTAAAGATTAAGATAGTGTTCTATGTGGAAGGTCTCTGTGGTTGAGCGAGTTAAACCTTTGCCGGTTTAACTCACTGCAGCGCAGAAACTGCAGGTTGGATTCCTAGCTGACAAATTTCGAAAATAATCTTTCCTTATTTTTGCTGCGGTCTGGGTGATTGAGATCGGGCCTGAGTGGTCCGTCGTATATTATCACCCATAACACAGGTGTATTTTGCTTATTTATACTATTTGCAATGTGTTACGAGTTATGTATTTCAACAACAGGACAACATTTCAACCTTATTTCTTAAATTTCGGCATTAATTCTGAAAGTGTGTGTGTGTGTGTGTTTTCTTGTGTTTTCTTATTTGTTTGTATTGTCTAAGTTGCAATTGGAAATAAATACTTTCTTTCTATCTTTATCTTTCTGTGTATACTTTTTACGGGGCGCTTATCATTGCCTCTATAAAAGTTTACTACTTCGCTAGTACACATACTACTCGACCAAGCCATCTTGACCAACGCATAGAATCCGGCCTCACCACCCGCATACCGCATACTTCTTAGTACCGATCGCTAAATTCGCACTTGTACACTTGTAATTTCTGTACTGAGTTGGTTTGTTATAATCTTTTAGTTGGTTATTAAGTTTATTCTATTTGTTTTTGCCCCTTTATCCTATTTTTACTATGGCTTACATATTTTTCTTTATTCATTTTAAGAAAAAAATTGTTTTGACCGAAACCATCTATCGACGCATAAATATTGAAAATTTTGACAATGTGAAATTGGAAAATATTGACCATAATAATGTTCTTATTTTTAGATTTTGTTTTGTAATCGGTACTCGACACGGTCGACTATTGCACATCTGGCAATCGTCTACTTGGCTTGGTCGGATACCTTTTAACAGTATTGAGCGCGGCCGAAACGTCGAAATTAAAATAAATATCATCGATCACTAATAAATATCGACTAAAATGCCCTGATTCAAAACGGTTACAAGTTATATAGTTTTAATTCCTTAGTATTCTTATTCCATGGTAATGATACCTACTAATAGAAATAGTTACCTATAATAATTATTCTATGATTTTCCCCTTTCCAGGACGGATATCTCCAAACGCGAAGGTGGCGTAGGAGTTGGGCCCCTTATCAACGGCACCTTCATCCAGCCAAGGTACTGCTTCGCAAAACCACCTCCTTGCCCACCATCCAAGTACCGCTCCCAGGATGGAAGCTGCAACAACCTCCAGCATCCTTACCTATGGGGTGTGTCACATACGCCGTTTAGGAGGGTGTTGCCTCCTGATTATGCTGACGGTAAGTGTTCCAGCATTTATTTATAATCTCTCATAACAATAAAGTGTAGTGCTATGTACTAAACATTAACAAAGAACACACGAACAAAGTGCCTTCTCCTTAATAAAGACAATAGTTTCATTATTGTCTTTATTAAGGAGAAATATATAGAAGATCGAATTGATCGTGTATTAGCAGAAGGTGATGTCAGGAGCCTTAAGAACAGACGAGCGTGCATGACAAGAGCTATGAATTTCAAAGAAGCAAGTGAGGTGTGTAAGAATAAGCCTGTATGGCGCTCTGTTGTTCGTGCCTACCCCGCAAGGGACCTGGCGTGAAGTTATGTACGTATGTATGTAAATATATATAATAGATATAGAGAGTGGTGTGAAATTTTTTGGAATGCGTTGAAATTGTTCACCTGAAATTTAGTTTTGCCATTTGTATTTGATTCTTCCAGGCATCAGCGCCCCTAGAACAGGGGTTGACGGTGCGCTCCTCCCAAGCGCGAGAGACGTGAGCGTCACAGTTCACAGGCCAAGTTATGCCCATGACTCCACATTCACCGTCATGCTGGCGGTGTGGGGACAGTTTATTGACCACGACATCACTTCGACGGCATTGAGCAAAGGTAAAATTCAACAGTCGGTCTCGAAATGAATTTGGATAAGACGAAATCAGTTTCGAAGAACCTCCCCTCTTGAGTGAGTTGAAGAAGAAAGTCCTCATTTCTCTCACGATCCTTCTAAGTTTTTCCAAGGAGGGCTCTAGCTCTTTTTCAGGTTCAAAATAGAGCGAGACGACTAACAAGGAGCAGGGCCCACTTCCTCCCCCCCCCCTAACTTTACTACCACCAGGTTATCTGTGGTGTACTCTGGTACCTTAGTTCCTGTATCTCTGGATGAAAGACGGCAATTGCCGCCTTTGTGACTGAAGTAGTTTTCCGTTCTGGGAGACCCTGGCCCCCTGGTAGCCCCTCACTCTCCCCACGCGACCTACGTAGTTTTCTAGGAGCAGAGCGAAAGACACACCCTTCTCACTTGCGGTGAGTTCGTTCGTAGCGAGCTCCTTTCTCTGCAGGTGGGCTGGCAGGTTGGATGACCTTGTGTGTCTTCTGCTTCTTAGTGCTATCTTGGTTACCCGGGGTGCCCTTATCAGTTGCTCCGAGCATTGCGTCTTACCTGTTATGATATACGATACAGAAACGTGGGTTCCGATGGTGAGAGTGGTTCATATTGCACAGCGCCATGACTGGCAAGTGGTGGTAACTACAATTAGTTTACGTTTGGTGAACTGCTTGGCATTTTCCCGTATTTATTTACCACGAAATATTAATCTGCTCTTAAAACTATGTGACAACTTTAATTTTGATTTCAGGACAGAACAGCTCCTCCCTATCGTGTTGTGATGAAAACCAGACTCCGCACCCGGAGTGCTTCCCGGTGAAGCTGGACGTAGAGGACCCTTTCTATCAGGACTACAACTTGACCTGCATGGAATTCGTCAGATCAGCACCAGCGCCTACCTGCCATTTTGGTATGTGAGAAAATTTTAACTGAACTTAAAATCTTCGAAAGTTATTTTAAGTTAAAATTACATTTTAACGGTTTTAAGCGCTGTTGTTATTTTATTGTTATTCCGACGTTTCGGAAGAGAAGATGATTGGCAAGTACCACGTATTTGGGATCCGATTATTAAAACTATTAAAATCCAAACCCGAAACGCCTGACAGAAGTGATAACTTAAACTAATCTAAGTTGAACTATTTAATATTGAAATTGTTTAACTTGAGAAAAGCTTAAGTTATTACTTAAATTGTATGTACCTATATATTATTAATATGATAATGTAAGGAAAGGTTATTTATTAATAAAATCTTTTATTGATTATAAAATATATTTTATTCTTAGTTACAATTCCTGAATATGTAGGTACATTAAAATTTTGTGTATGCACATTATTAGCATAATTATTTAATCTAATTACCGAAATACGGCTTGCTTTGCGGGTTAGAGTGAGAGAGGAGGAACCTGCCTACCGTTGCCGTATGCATGAAAGAAAGGGAAGCCAGACAGGCTGGCGCCGTAACGCGTCACGTTACGAAGCGGTTTACCCTAAAGCATAGAAAAACTAAAAATTACTTGTAAAATATTACGCAAGAATGGACTTATGTAATTAATTAATGGCCCCTAAAGGGTGAATGAACTATAGCAGTTTTTCAGGATTTAGGAGAGGTCGATGAACTTATAGACAAGTTTATGATGGCCGTAATTGCATTTGACTGTAAGGCATCATTAGTAAGATATTCAAACTTATGAAATCACAATCCTCATCATACGATTTAGTTAGGCCTTTAAGCCAGATCTTAGTTTACAATATAGTTTCTTCATTTTCTTAAGTCAGTCAACATGCCATTCAACGGAATTCTTGTTGCCACATTTGACTAATACAGTTAACATTTCTCACAAAAGACATAAATACTACTCGAAAACTATCAATATTCTACATTTTGTTCATTTTAGAGTGATTTTACACATTTTAAGAAAATAAAACTACACAGCACAACATCTCCTTTCAGTTCCCGCCAAAAACTCCAAGCGATGACAAATTAGATTAGGCTTCCATAGAGCAAATAAAAATCATAAACAAAAATTAAAATTAAATATATAGTTGAAATAAACAAGTTAGCCGTACGCTAATTAAAATTTTAAACATGACTCATCATTACTTGTCATACCTTTGCCTTCCGTCATTACTACTACTGAAAATTGGATGAAACGTCGGAATAAAAATACCACGCTTAAAACCGTTAAAACATAAAAATATTGTTTTTAATTTTTACTCCCATCACCCCAGGTCCTAGACAGCAAATGAACCAAGCCACGGCGTTCCTAGACGGTTCAACCGTGTACGGCTTCGTTATGAACCGCACCGTCCGCCTCCGCGCGGGCCTGGACGGGCAGCTGCGGATGCTGAAGGTCGGATCCAGGGATCTGCTCCCACCCTCCACTGATCCTAAGGATGGGTGCAACACTGCGGAGATGAACGCCAAGGGACGATATTGCTTCGAAACAGGTACGTTGTTCAGCCCTGGATCTTTTTGTTGATGAAATACAGCAGCCAAGCAACAAGAAAGTCGAGGTAGCCACTTTCCATCAGGTGGGCCGATAACCTAAATGTTGTACAGTAGTGGTATGAAAATATTAATAATACTGGCGAATAATAATAATTATCTGCCGATTATTATTATTAGTCGCCAGTTTTCAAATTGTTTCATTTAACATCCACAGGCACATGTTACCTTTTGAAAGTAAGTCACAGAACAGACTGCTCTACAGAAAATTATGTTTAACTATTAGAGAATAAATTTTAATATTACTTAGGTTAAAGTTGTTTCATTTCCTATCTTATCTAAAAAGATTTTTTAGACATGTACAACCTTTTTATTGGTTTTAATATTTGTGTAAGGCGCAGTGATTATATCCTCTTGTTTCTTATTGTTAATCACAGCTGTACTGTGTAGCTTGTAGCCAATATTGCTCGTACAGCGTAACGCAACAAAGAATATACTAAAACAGACTTATTAACATCACCATCACGTGCGTCACTTTTGCACTGCAAGTTGTGCGTCAGGTCATCAAACGACCCTAATAAACAACATACAACAACTCAACGTGGATTCAAATTCAAATTCAAATTCAAAAGTTTTTATTCAAAATAAGTTCCACTGGAGAACACTTTTTGAAGGTCATACATATAGGTTAAAATTTAATTTTACTTCCTAGTCTATGTACACCGCTTCGCAACGTGTTATTGCTGTTAAGGAGAAGAAGCGGCAAGAAACTCCCCAGCAACACGTCTAGCTAAAAAAAATTTTTCTTTATATTTGTTGTTCTATTTTTTATATTTAAGTACTTTTTTTAAAAAGATTTTATACAGAATTATGTTACAGAATAACTTTTGAAGAATTAATGGAGTTGTAGCAAACAGTGCATATTCAATAAGACAAAAGCGCAATAAAAGGATAGAAAATAATTATAGTTATAAATATAAAGACGTAACGTATTTTTTTTTTTGCAACATATCTCCATATATTCCTTACAAGTACGGCAAGATAAAAACGTTATACTCGTACAAAACACAGTATAAGAGGTTGGAGCGAGCTGTTATGTAAATGAAGTTTTGTCATTTAAATATTCTTCAATAGTGTAGTATCCCTTTTTAAGCAAGATACTTTTTATTTTAAATTTGAATTTAGTGAAGGGCAGATCTAACATTTCACTCGGAATCTTATTGAAGAAGCGTATACCAACCCCCAAGAAAGAAGACAATACTTTTTGTAATCTAAAAGATGGCAATATCAGTTTATTACAATGCCTGGTGTTGAAATCGTGAACATCCTTATGCCGCTTGTAGGCACTCAAATTATTACGAATATAAATTATATTATTGAAAATATATTGGCAGGCGACCGTCATAATACCGATTTCCTTAAAGCGTTCCCTAAGAGACACCCGAGGGCCGAGGTTGTAAATTGACCTTACGGCTCTTTTTTGTAAAACAAATATAGTCTCCAAGTCAGCAGCGTTGCCCCAAAGTAAAATACCATAGGACATGACACTATGAAAATAACTAAAATAAACTAGTCTAGCAGTCTCTTCGTCAGTGAACTGCCTAACTCTTCTGACCGCATATGCAGCAGAACTAAGCTTTCCTGAGAGACTAGATATATGAGCGCCCCACTGGAGTTTCTGATCTAGGTTAATGCCTAAGAATACAGTTGAATCTACTAGGTTAAGTCTAGTGTCGTTAAGGGAAATATTAACATCGTATTCTTTTACATTGGGCATAACAAACTTAACACATTTAGTTTTATTCGGATTGAGTGATAAGTTATTTACGGTAAACCACTTAGATATTTGGGTTAAGGCGTTGTTTACGTCGTCAAAGTTCTGTTTATTTCTGTCTACTTTAAATATAAGTGACGTGTCATCAGCAAACAACACTACCTCACACATATCATTAATAAAATATGGCAAATCATTAATATATATCAAAAACAAGAAGGGACCTAGAATAGAGCCCTGGGGCACACCCATAGATATGCCAGTCTCACGAGATTTGATATTGTTAATTTCAACGCTTTGGGATCTATTGTTTAAGTAAGACGACAGAAGATTGAGAGAATCGCCATAAATACCGTAATAATTGAGCTTTTTCAGGAGGGTCACGTGTTCAACGCAATCGAATGCCTTGGACAGGTCACAGAATACACCAATGGCATTCTGTGACCGTTCCCAAGCACCATAAATGTGTTTTAGAAGCTCAACACCTGCATCGGTAGTGGAACGACCTTTGGTGAACCCGAACTGTTTAGTATGAATTAATTTATTAATATTAAAATGTGAGAGCAGTTGATTTAAAATTATTTTTTCGAAAACCTTGCTTAAGGTTGGTAAAATAGAAATTGGCCTAAAGTTGGAGGGGTCGTTTTTGTTTCCACTTTTAAATATAGGAATAACTTTGCTAACTTTCATTAAGTCAGGAAATACTCCTTTATCTACACATCGATTAAATATTTGTACTAGTGGTAGCGCAATAGTGCATATTAAGTCACTTAATACTTTGATTGGCTAGCAAACATCCTTCTAATGGGGCCGTCGTTAACGACGATTAAGCCCTGCATCTTTGGAAATGTACAAACCGTACAGGAGCGTTGGACATTGGCAACATTGCTTTTTTTCGCGTTTCTATATTTTATAAACGTAGGTATCTTTTTTGGTTTCTTGCAAAAAAAATCCACTTTATGGTGACGAACATTTTCATTCCGCCACTGTACTTCAGCAATAAAAAAGTATTATTTTCAATTATGTTCAGGTGACGACCGTGCGAATGAGAATCTACATTTGACGACGATGCACCTGCTCTGGGCGCGACAGCACAACCGCGTGGCCGCCATCTTGAAGGGGCTCAACCCCACCTGGGACGATGAGACAGTCTTCCAGGAAAGTAGGAAGATCATATCGGCGCAGATGCAACATATCACATATTCCGAATTCCTGCCTGCTATACTTGGTAAATATCTTTATCTCTCTCTTACACTTTTTTTCCAATACTTTGCTATTATGGTAAAAAATATACGGTTATTACTGCAGCTATCCGGTGCACAAATTTTAAGTAGTGGGTAATGGTAAAGGGTAGGGGGGAAGGTGTACTTACCCTTCCTGCAACCCTAGGGTCCGGAGTTCTTGAAATATTTATTTTTAGTAAACATAACCTCACCGTGCATCCGTGTATCCGTTGCAGGAACGGAGAAAGAATACAATTTCCTGCGGCCAGGCCTCTGACCTGTTGTAAGAGACGACAAAATTAACCCTTTTGAGGGTACAAAGTTAATATTATTTTTGTCCAAAGCTGCCGTCAAAACTGCTGCTCCAAAACAAAGAGAATTATATCGTCTCTTTTATTCTAATACAAATTCTATATAGTCAGAAGGAGAAAGCATCAGTTCAACTTTCGTTTCAATTATCTGTATTTGACCACAAATTTGTTTCTTTCTTTCAATTAGCAAATAGCTAACACAGTACAACTATGACTGGTTATTCGTATCTTAACCTCCTTCCTTCCTTAAATATAATATCAATATTGTTAAGACCGACAAAGACCAATTCACACCTGCAGTTTAATACCTTTCGGCATTTGGACTTCTTTTGTTTACTTTGTGTTTAAAAGTTGTAATTAGAAAAACAGCCCAGTGTGTACTGTAATGTTTATGGCAGTCATTAGGTGTGATTCTTAGAAATTCAGTCCACGCGGTCGGGTAGACATATTTTATTTATACAGTATAAATCAATGCCCCAATGGAGGGGTGAGGCAGTCAAGCGATAAACACAAGCTTAGCGAGACGTGTGTACATTTAGTGACGGACTTTGCGCGTGTTATTGAATTGTGCATTACGTTCGCACTTATTGCGTCCGGCTATATGTGTACTGTGTTATACGTGTTTGTATAGTTCTAATAAATTCTATAGTAAATCCAACATCTTTAGTTCGAGTCCTGCAACTCATAACAATATGTTTGAATTTTTTTTTTCAGGCAAAGACGTGATGTCAGCTTTGAATCTCACTTTGGCAGACTACGGCCACGCTGATGTGTATAACCCTACAGTGGATCCCACAATCGCCAACCATTTCTCAGCCGCTGTCTTCAGATTCGCTCACACGTTACTGCCGGTGAGTGTTGCTTGTATTGAAGACTATTTATGCCCGCCTTATCCATTCGTATCTTTTGGATTAAAGTATACAGGCTGAATGTTATTCTTATCTTTCTTTTTTTGGTGCACAAATCAATACAAAACCTTACGACTAAAATATAAACAAAAATCTGGATTGTTGTAATCTACAAATAAGAGCATACATAATTAGTAATTTTCAAAATATAGTAATTTTTATGTTTTACTTTGCACCGACTTCAAGATGTTTTAGATAATATATAATAAATAAGATATTAAAATTAAAAATAGCTTTAGAAATAAGTTATTTTATACTTTTTGAAGTCGGTTTTTTTTAACGAAGTTTTTTTTATTTGTTACTTTTTAGTGTCTAGCTATGGGTAGGCATACGAAAGGTGTCGCGTGCCTTAAAAAATATAGGTCCCAAGAAACGGGAACAAAAAATGATCGTAAAATGAATACTACTGGGCCAAACTATATTAAATTTTTAGGGGACCAAATGGTAACTATTCCGCGTCGAACTAAAAAAGAATCACGTAAATCGGATCATAAATCTCAGAGTAATTGGTGTACATACATGAAAAAAAACATACCCGCCCAGTTGAAAACCTTCTCCTTTTGGAAGTCGGTTAAATTACAACACAACGAGACTGAAAATGACTTGCTTATAACTAAATATTATACCCTAGGCTTGTTTATATATTTATGTATTTATATACACATATAATAGATATAGCATTTATTATTTTATATACAACTTATACAATTTTAATTTTAAACTAGACTAAGTAATTTTAAGTAGTATAAGAGATAAGCCTTATTTATATTTATATATTATATGTGTTTCAGATGCCCGAACAGTATCGGGGGTGAACATGCAATTTAAAAAAAAACTAAATATTATGATTGTTTTAGTCAAGTTTATCTTTAAATATATTTATTTATGTATCTTTATTTGGATATATACTACTATTATCTATTTCACAATTGTACTAAGTATCGAAAATATTTTTAAAATTTTTACAATATTTTTATTTATTGAAATTTGGTTAATATATATCAATATCTTTGTTGTTACTCGCCATCTCATTGTAATAACGAAGCATTCTGACAATGGGATTGAAATAAGATATATTGTTTTTTGTTTTGAATGAAGAATACAGGGTGAATCTTCCAAGTCGGCCCTCAGGGCCGATTCCTGAACCATGCTACATAGCGAAAAACACTAAAACGAGTCTCGAGGCCGATTTTGTCGAAACCTAAAATGGTGTCATTAGATTTCGAAAAATCAGTTACCTGTTAGTCCCGAGCACTTATATGTTTAAAAAAAACACTTTGGGCTATTAGGACCCTTTTTGTTTCACTATTACGAATAATAGGTGAGTTGGAGTCTCAATATAAATAAAATAAAATAAAAATAAAAAGCCTTTTTATTTGGTCCATAAAAACATTACACTATACAATAATTTTTAAAATGTCATATTATTTTTCGTCAATTTATTATTATTTATTTAAATTTATTATTATTTATTTAAATTTATTATTATTTTATTCGTCAATTTATTATTTTTATTTTTCTACTTTTGGACCCCCCGTCCGGGTAAAGGCCTCCTCCAGTCGCGCCCAGTCGTGTCTGTCCGCGGCCACTGCGAGCCACCTTGGGCCCGCGACGGCGCGGATGTCGTCGTCCCAACGCTTGAGCGGGCGCCCCACACGACGTTTGCCATACGTGGGGCCGCGCCACTCCGTCACTATTTTTGTCCATCTCTGGTCCGAGTATCGTACCACATGTCCAGCCCACTTCCACTTAAGCTTTCTTACATGATGTATGGCATCTTTAAATTTAGTTTTCTTTCTTATATCTAGATTGTTCTGTCTATCTTTTAGTTTTATGTTTAGTGAGCTTCGTTCCACTGCTCTTTGACAGACAGAAACTTTTTTGGCATTTCTTTCTGTAAGAGCCCATGTCTGACAGCCATATGTTAGAGTTGGTAATATGCTTGTGTCCATTATCTTCTTCTTTAGCCAGATAGGTATATTTGATTTAAAAATGTATTTTAATGACCAATATTTTTTCCACATCAATATAATTCTTCTTTCAATTTCGTCTTGGTGCGTTTCTCGGAAAGAAATTATTTTTCCTAGATATATGTAATCGTCGACATATTCAATGATATTTTCATTCATTTTTATTTCGTTTTTTTTATGATTGGTCATCACCTTTGTTTTCTCTAAATTTATTTCAAGTCCAACTGATATACTTTTCTGGTGTAAAGCTTTTAACATGTTATTAATATCTCTTGTATTATTGGAAAATAGAACTATATCATCGGCAAACCTTAAATGGCTTAGATACTTATTGCCAATTCTGACACCAATATGTTTCCAGTTGACATCGTGAAGAATGAACTCCAGTACCGCAATAAAGATTTTTGGAGACAATGGATCCCCTTGTCGGGTACCTCTAGCGATTTTAAATTCTGGTCCAAGCCTATCTAATCTAATCCGACTTTTTGCAATTTTTGTAAATGTTCATTATTATTTCAATGTATCCTATCTCAATGTTATGATATTTCAAAGCTTCTTCTATTGCTTCGTGACTTATGGAATCGAAGGCTTTTCTATAGTCAACAAACAATAAATATAATGGAGTGTTAAATTCTTTATGTTTCTCAATAACTTGGCTTATCACGTGTATATGGTCCATCGTCGAGTACCCGGGTCTGAATCCTGCCTGTTCTATTGGTTGTTTTAAATCTATTAATGGCCCGATTCTTGAAAGTAAGCATTGTGAAAATAATTTGTAGAGACTGGACATCAAACTTATAGGCCTATAATTTGATATATCAGCTGGGTCACCTTTTTTGTAAAGCAGTGTTATTTCAGATTCTGTCCATTGTAACGGCACCAATTTCTCATTTAAAACTTTGTTAAATATGTGGAGTCTCAATATACGGGACCTCAAAGGTCTACCGGAGCGATATGGCATTAGCCCAGGTTACTTTTTTATTCTCCTTATTATAATCCAATCGAGTAAATTGAGATTAAGCATCTGTAATTAATAAATCTTTTTAGGGCCTTATCCACAGTTCGGACACGAAGAACGGCACCATAAATTACGTCCAGCTCCACCAGATGCTGTTCAACCCGTACACCTTGTACAACGACAAAGGCACCAAGAACGCCGTCGATTCCGCCATGAGCACACTGGTGCACACCGTAGATCCCCATGTCACTTCAGAGGTGAGTTATGTCCTAAATAGACTTATCAAGCCATAGACAACCAATAGATTTTGCAGGTTTATTTTTAAAAACGTGAGTTATATTAGTTAGAAGTAAACAGAAGTTGTAGGATAGAAATTTTAGAAAGAAGAAATAACTTAATTTAAGGATAATTTTAATATTTTTTTATCGCTAGAGTACAGCAGACAGGCAGACGGCCCACCTGATGGAAAGCGGTTACCGTCGCATATGAACGTTTGCAACACCAGAGGTGAAGTGAGTAAGTGAGTGAGTGAGAGAGAGAAGAAATTTTATGACACCCTTTTTAAAAACCCCATATTGTAGCGATGTGGGAAAACCAGAGCTGGGACTTCATTCCAAATACCCACGGTGCACAAGAGAAACGTTCTAGAGAAGAGAGAAAATTTATAATAGCTTATATTATAATAAAACTACGTTTTAACGGTTGTAAGCTCGGTATTTTATTTGATTTTTACTATGCCGACTTTCGGCCACTTTTCAGTAGCCGTGATCACGGAAGTCAAAGATGTCAAGTTTCGACGAGAATTGTTACAGTTTTATTTAGCCAACCGCCGTCTTATTCAATTTAATTCGTCGGAATTATAAAAATCATGTAAATTAACGCGCCTTTTATTATAGATACTTCAATTTTATTTATCTATCTAAGTAAGAACAGACGAGCGTGCATGACAAGAGCTATGAATGTCAAAGAAGCAAGTGAGGTGTGTAAGAATAAGCCTAAATGGCGCTCTGTTGTTCATGCCTACCCCGCATGGGACCTGGCGTGAAGTTATGTATGTATGTAAATAAAGTTCTTAAATGTGATAAATATACCATCTGTTTCTAGCTCACCAACCGTATGTTCGAGAACCCGATGGACGCGAACGCGTCAGTCCCGGCCCAGTCCCACGGCCCCTGTGGTCTGGACCTCGTCTCCCTTAACATCCAACGTGGAAGGGACCACGGGTTGCCCTCATACCCTCACTGGAGGGAGCACTGCGGCCTCTCCAGGCCGAAGAACTTCACCGACCTGGACACCATCTTCGATAATTCATCGCTCAGCAGAATCTGCAAGATTTATGAGTAAGTATTGTAGCAGTTCGGTATCGACAATGGTCGAGTATTTAAATTAGAAATAATGAGCAATTGAAAAGATATTGTTACGACCTGAATGCCGACGAAAGACAAATTCACATCTGCATCTGTACAAACACGTTTATTACATTTGTGGCATTTGACTTCTTTTGTTTACTTTATGTTTAAAGTTTGTAATTAGACAAACAGCCCATTGTGTATTGTAATATTTTATGGTAGTCATTAGCCAGGTGTGATTCTAAAAAATTCAGTCCACACGGCCGAGCGATATATTGTATTTGTGCAGAATAAAGCAATGCCCTAGTGGAGAGGTCGTCAGTCTAGCGATAGCCACAAGCGAAGCAAGACGTTACTGATGGACTTTACGCGTGTGATTGAATTGTGCATTACGTTTGGACTGGTTGCGTACAGTTAAATTTGTACCTGTGTTATACGTGTTTGTATAGTTCTTATAAATTCTATAATAATTCCAACGGCATTTTAATTCGAGTCCTGCAACTCGTAACAATATAAAAGCATATAATAAACTTAATGTAACACGATAAGACGACAAACAAAAGAAGACAGAGAAATATATGAAAAGTGGGGTCAAAAATATAAATAATAATAAGTTAAATGACCTGGACAAACAAAGAAAATTAAAACTATTGAACTCGTAAACTTTCTGCTGGGCTCAGTATTTTTAATAGAGCTCTAAGGGCCGGCTTGATTGGTGTGATAGCATGCTCTCGTAGTGAATCGTCGAGTAACGAATCCTTGGAGAAAAGGAGAAAGAATCTGTATATTTATACGTGAAGCAAATCACAGCAAAAATTTTGTACCACTTTTTACGTAAATTGCGAGGACGGGTATTCATAAAAAATACATTCAATCAATAAAAAATACATTACACACACTACCATGTATTCGACACACACACGCATGTGATTATAGAAAAATTAATTATTATGGTCGAATTTCTACCACGGGCAACCACTAGTACTAATTAAATATATAAACGAATAAATTTATCCTACAGGAGCGTAGAAGACATTGATTTGTATACTGGTGCTTTGGCCGAAAACCCCAGAGGACGGTTATTAGGACCGACGCTGAGCTGCCTGATCGCAGATCAGTTCCTCAGGCTGAAGGTCGGAGACAGGTTCTGGTACGAAACTCCTGACGAAACAATTGGATTTACGCTAGGTAAAAAGAGTTTTGCTAATATATTTCTCCCAGGCGTTTATTTATTTCATTTTTGTGAATACTTTTATTTAATTAACGTTGTTCATCTAGTAATACTGTATTACAATATTAGACAAATTGAAATTGAAAATTGTACCTATGTGGTTGAAAGACACAGAATTGAAAAAACTAAAATTCCATTAATTCTTCGAAAAGTAATTCTGTAACACATTTCTTTATAAAACATAAAAAAGAACTTGAGATATAAATAAAATAAGAAATATAAAGAAAAACAATTTTTAGGTAGACGTGTTGCTGGGGAGTTTCTTGCTGCTTCTTCTCCTTAACAGCAATAACAAGTTGCGAAGAGGTGTACATAGACTAGGAAGTAAAATTAAATATTAACTTATATGTATGACCTTCAAAAATTGATCTCCAGTGGAACTAATTTTGAATAAAACTTTTGAATTTGAATACTTTTTATCCTGCAAACTCCAAAGAAAATACCAAAGAAATCGTATTGATTTCTTTGGTATAAATGTGCATACAAAAATTAGGCAAGTAAAACTGTTTCTTATTGGCTGAAATTGGTAAACAGACAATTTTTTTTATAACTGGAGTACAGCAAACAGGCTGACGGACCACCTGGTGGAAAGCGGTTACCGTCGCCTATGGACGTTTGCAACATCAGAGATGTCACCAACGCGCTGCCGGCCTCGAAGAAATTTTATGACACCCTTTTTGAAAAAACTCCGTATCGTAGTGCTGTGGGAAAACCTCGGCCGGGAACTCATTCCAAATCCCCACGGTACGCAAGAGAAACGTTCTACAGAACCGTTGCGTACATGAGCGAAGTGGCTCAAGGAAGTGGGGGTGAACTCCCAACCGATGGCGAGCGGTGCGATGGTAGAAAGAGGACGAAGGCACCATTCTAAACAGTTCTTCGGAACACTCCCCATTATACAGTCGGTAGAATACGCAGAGAGATGCAAAGTCTCTCCTAAGGCCAAGCGTATCTAAGCCGTCTGTGAGTATGGGATCATCAACAACGCGAACGGCTCGACGTTGAATACAGTCCAGGGGATTAAGTTGGTAGGCAGGTGCTCCAGCCCAAAGGTGTGAGCAGTACTCCATATGCGGCCTCACCTGGGCTTTATAAAGCACAAGGCGTTGCCGCGGTGTGAAGTACTGCTTGGACCGGTTTAGCACTCCCAACTTCTTGGAGGCAAGTTTTGCCTTGCCTTCAAGATGGCCCCTGAACTGTACGTCGTTCGCGATGTCAACACCAAGGATCCCAATACTCTTGGAGGTGGTAAGGGAGTTCCTTGGAACTGAAGCGCTTGCTCGAATGGAGTTTTTTTGGCAGAGAATACGCAGACCTGTGTCTTCCTGGGGTTGAAATGGACAAGGTTCTGTCTTCCCCATTCTGAGACTCTTTCCAAGGAATGCTCAACTTCAGACACAAGTCTAACCCGACTGTCCTCCACAAATGATCGAGGGACGTTTGCACGACCAGAGTACTGCGCATCGCCATTGCTGTCATCCGCATAGCAATGAATGTTGCGAATAGCCAACATATCATTGATATGCAAGATGAACAACGTTGGCGATAGTACACAACCCTGGGGCACACCAGCGTTGATGGGCTTGATACTAGAGCAGCAACCGTCGACAACGACTTGAATGCTGCGCCCATCAAGAAAGCTGGATAGCCAGGTGCAAAGTCCCTCAGGTATCCCATACGATGGCAGCTTCGATAGAAGAGCCCTGTGCCAGACCCGGTCGAAGGCCTTAGCAATATCTAGGCTAACTGCCAGTGCTTCCCCTTTGCTCTCAATGGCTTCAACCCAACGGTGGGTTAGATAAACCAAGAGATCCCCAGCTGAGCGACCGTGGCGGAAGCCGTATTGGCGATCATTTAGCAGCTGGGAATCTTCAAGGTAACCCAAAAGCTGCGCGTTGATAGTACGCTCCATCACCTTTGAGAGCAAAGAGGTTATTGCTATAGGCCTATAATTCGACGGGTCTGTTCGGTCCCCTTTTTTGGGGACAGGGTGCACTTGGGCAATCTGCACAAGTGAACACGTCTGCAGCACAATAGCAGGAATGCCATCAGGCCCAGAAGACTTCTTGACGTCGAGGGAGCGGAGAGCACATCGGACTGCTTTTTGAGTAAAGCGCACCTCCGGCATCCTAGAGTCTCACTCTGGGATTGTAGGTGGAGATTTTCCCCCGTCGTCAACAGTCGAATTGGCCGCAAATATTTCATCCAGAAGATCGGCTTTATCTTAGGCGGCGTGTGCCAGACGGTCGTCCACTGTACGCAGAGTTGGAAGAGACGCCCGACAGAAGTTTGCTTCGACAGCTTTGGCGAGGGCCCAAAAAGATCTAGTCCCAGAAGGGTAACTAGAGAGGCGCTCACCAATTCTGCCGATGTGATTGAATTTTGCTCTCGCGAGCTGCTTTTTGAGGGGCCTGGAGGCGGCATTGTATCTCTTTTTCAGGTCAAAGGAACTTGGATCCTGACGAGCTCACGCTGCTGTCCACGCTCGATAAGCCTGTTGCTTTAGCTTTACAGCTTCAGCGCAAGACATCGAACCATGGTTTGCTCGTACCACCGACAGGTACCGTTGAGTTTGGAATTAAACATTCCATTCCCTGCAGCACCACATCGGCGATCGAGTCTACGCATGCGTCAGGATCTTCTGACGAGAAACATAGCTGTCTCCATGGGTAGGATGCATAGAATTCACGCAGTCCATCCCAATCTGCTGACCTGTATCGCCACACCTTCCGTCGTCCAGCGGGACGAGTCCGATCCGGAATAGGAAGGGGCACCACCGAAGATACCAGACAATGATCAGTTCCCAGTGGAGCACTGATCGAGATCTGGTAATTCTCCGGGTGTGTGGTCAGCAGAAGATCCAGCAAAGAAGGCTAAACTTATTCAAGGTAGTTAGTAGTTACCATTGCCTGTAGGCATTTACAACCCCGGGACCGATGCAAAGAGATACAGATAAGATAGAAGGCAAAGGATAGTGGGATGAGACACTAAGAGAGATAGATATAAAGCTTTAGTAATTTTATCCCAATCTTTCCTCTTTTAAGAGTCACCTTAATAAAATAAAGTCAAAGTTGAAGTGTTTATTTTCATTTCTATTTTTTTCTAGACCAACTAACAGAGATCCGTAAGACGACGTTGGCTGGCGTGATATGTGCCAACGAAGCTTTACTGGACCAAGCACAGCCTAGGGTCATGGAGGCAGTCTCCCCGATCAACCCACTGGTGGACTGCACGACACTCCCACAACCTAGTTTTGCGCCTTGGAGTAACACCACCACCACAGAACCCATGAAACCGGGTAAACCAGTTCCCAAGAAAGGAAAGAAAGGCTAATAAATATTTATAGAAACTTGTGTATGTGTAGAACTGTTTCGTAAATAAGATTTAATATATAACATTGTTATTATTTTTATTTCAGTCTGTTACAATATTCTTTGCTAATTGTTTTTCGACAGGCGTATATTTATAATATTTTATTGTAATAAAGTTCCGTAAAGGCGCAAATAGTAACACGCCACCGACGGAACTTTTTGACAATGTGGATGCGGACATATTCGGCCCTACTTATAATAATCTCATTAAGAAATGATAAGGCATCTCTTAAATAAGGGAACAGAATGAAACCCTAATCAATGAATATCTTTTTCTTCACATAAAAACGTGTATTACCTGTTGTTTACCTAAGAGGAGCACAGGTAAACGAAATTTGAATGATTAACGTAGGTCGTACCCAAAATATTCGTCTAAAGACGAGTTTATGGGTAAGATTTTCACTAATCAGTTGCTGAGCAGTTTCTTTATATTTAAGAAACAATTATAAGTAAGGCCCATTATGTTACAATTAATTCTAATCTTCTTATACACATATAAAAGGATAGGCGTTAAAATATTATCTTATCATCTTACTTTTGAAATGTCATATGAGAATAATAAATGTTATTACTTTTTGAGCTATAGTTAATGCGCTTTGAATTATTTTACTTGTACCTCCTTATGACGTCACTCTCGTGCATAACCAATGAGGCTGAAATGTTCTGAAAGTTTATTAAAGTATCTCTATTGATTTGACACTCGGCTTCTATATTTCTGAAGTTAGCTAGCTAGTATATTGCCTTCAATGTCAACTAACAGATTTCCAGTCAGTTTACGTCAAAAAAACTAGAAACGCGTTTTTCGCTGGCCACTGCCCGATAGCTGCTGCTGTGGTTGGTGGATTGTTTGGGCCGAACTTAGAATTTAACATTATCGACTCGGTTTTTGTTACGTAAATAAAAATTTTGAAAAGTATCACAGAATTTTAAGAAGAAACGTTGAAGTGCTTTGGCTCGTCTTTATCGAATACGAGCGGTTTAGTGGAACAAATAAAAATCGTGTAAACCGATTCCAGCGCCAACTATTTAGTTTAGATTGATGGGTTACATGATTGAAATTTTAGTAGGGATCCCTATTTTTATATAGCCTATATTAATCAGGGATAATGTAGCATTCGAATGGTAAAAGAATTCTTGAAATCTGTCTAGTGGTTTTTGAGTTTATTCGTTCCAAATTTTATAATATTAGTACCTATAGATATGAAAATTGCTTCTCTCAAAGACACTTCTAATTCATTAATCTAAGGCTTCTTCTATATTTACTTCGTTTTCTATTTAGCCATGATCTTTTTACTTCTTGATTCAACCTTCAACCTCAAACATAAACTTATTATTTTGGAATATTTAACCCTGGAGCCAGTGCGGATTTGCAGTCTTGGCCGCCCCAGGCCATATAGAAAGTACCAGCCACCCCTTTCTCAGCACCCATCATATTGAGTACATAATGAATTTACTTGAACGAAATTATTATGTCATATTACATTATCTATATTTTATTTATAAAAAGTACAAAAGTGATTTAGAAAGATTATTTTTATAGGATACGGTGCATTGCGGCCATAATGTGCGGGAGCCTTTAGAATATTTACGTACTTTGAGTTATTTGTTGTTATTGTTACGTGCGAGCGGGAGTTCGCACTTACGGATTGGAAGAAAACACCAGTTTTTGTCTAAAAGCTTTTATTGACTTGCTCAGCCACACGCAATGCCTCTCTGCAGGGTTGCCCCTATACGCACGACTAACGATGCACAGTCCCGACGACGAGGTGTCTCGCTTACAATACCGTCGCCGATATTGCTTAGACCACCTCCTGGTTCCGCAGTGCTCGCTTCGGGTTCGGTTCACTTAACTGACCACTCTACTTGTCACTAAATTCACCACTTGTCTTCTATTAAACTCTTCTCATAACTATTCCGTATCGCACTTGCCGCTTGACTGTCGTGAACTGAACTCAACTCTAAACTGCCCGGTAAGCGCGCCTTACGCTGTTTATATACCCGGAAGAATTTTCTAGAACCCATCTATCTATCTCTGTCTCTTCCTTCCCGAACCTTCTGTTCGGGAACTTTCGTTTATACATCTATCCCTTTCTAACATCTATCTATCTCTTTCTTTCTTTCATCGTCTATCCCTTTCTAACATCTATCTATCTCTTTCTTTCTTTCTCTCATCGTCTATCCCTTTCTAAATATATCCGTCCTTGTCTTTTCCTTCTAGAATGTTGTAGTTTTTTCTAAAAGTTCTAAAACTAACTAGATGGTTCCACCATCATCCGCCACATTATCATCAGTGAATTTTTTGTCACGATAGGCCTCCCTAGGCCCGGGCCTCCTGGGCCTTAGGGCAAATCCGCCACTGCCTGGAGCCAAAGAAATAGGCAAGACAGGATATTTCCTCTCTTCATCCCGTTTCGCGATTCGAAAGTCTTTGAAATTTTAGAAGCATCTTTAGAAACGTTGTAGTTACCAAAAGTTATAGCATTGCAGCAACTGGCCTTAAATTAAGCCACTCAAGTCTGACACATACACATAATGCGTGTAAATAAGTAAATAAAAAAATTGTCCAATGCGTGAGAAAATGAAAAGACCTCAATAAATAATTGTGTTGAATTTAAATTTGTATATCGGATAATGCCAAGGCTGATACAATTTGGCTGGATTACATCAAGTATTTATCTGAGCTCTCATTTGAAAAGTTTTATGCATGATTAAGATTTGTTTGAATTTTTAAGTATTTTTTAAAAATAAATATAATTAATTTAAGTCTAAAACTAAGGTGAAGCTCATATTACACGGTTTAACCAAATTGAAATCAATGGGGAACTGAAACACGACATTCCATGAATAAATAAATTTTATGTTTAAATGGATTCCAGGATGAAAATTAAATTAGAATCTAAAGATATTTAAAACGTAGTTTTAAGTTTCTGACATTCTCGAAAACTAAATACTTCATTCATAGGTATAGGCAGGCCTTTTTTATCACTTCTTTTTTGGGGGCACGCTAATTGTCCAAAATTGTAAGTCTATATTTTTTTGTTTGTAGGTCCATTCCAAATAACCTATTACAACAATCCATTTTTTTGCAAAGGTTACCAAAATTGTTTTTTTCCATTTTTGTGGCAATTTTTTGATAATTTCGAAATTTCCTCTAAGGGCACTGCGTGCACGCACGTGCCCCCCCAAAAAAAGCCCTAGGTATAAGTATATAGGCTACTTTCCATTAGAGACTTACAACGACCACGTTCACGAAAGCGATTTTCCCCTTTCCACTTGCTTGCCGGCGCTACAATCATAAACCTAAGTGGAACGGTTATTCGACCGAGTCTTCTTGACATGGCTCGTTGTGAGCGTTTTGTGATCGAAAATGATGACAGCGTTAGTGACGTTTTCGCCACGATCACAACGACCGTGGTCGCCTTGTGGAATGGCCAACGGAGCATTTTGGGGGTTGTGAGATGCTAATGGAACGCGTTGATAAAATGTGGCATTATTCTTCCACATCTCTATGTACAATTGTACAATAACATCTGGACTAAAATAATCTTGCCCACGCAATTATATAAATAGTTCTAAGTAGAATAAATATGGTGAGTTATTTTTTAAATGATGATTTTGAATGAATTTTTAAATAAATGGAATTAATAGTTTACTGTGTTTTAATTTTCTAAAGAGCTCTCCTCTATTTTTATGGTTTAACCAAAATCTTTATCTGTGTTGACGATAGAATCCGGTGGATGAACGGCCCGCTCGGTGTTGCCTGTAAATTGAAATAAACTCATTTGCAAAAAAAACGGGCGGTTTTGATTTTCATTCATATTTAAAAAGATACAATACCAAAAAGGTTTCAATCGTTTGTACACGTTACTGGCCGGTTTTAAAAATGCTGTGGTATTTAAAAAAGTACGTTCTAAATTCAATTTTTCATTTGATGTTCATTTTTACAGAAAACCCCTTTTTATCCTACATTTTTGGCGCGAAGTTCCAGAAGTTAACATCGACTTTCATAACTTTTATTCAATTTTTATCGATTAATTTCATATCCTTGACTGTCAAAGCTTTATTTAATGCTGTTTGGCTGTATCAAAAATGGTAGATAAAGTGGTAAAAGCTACCAAAATTATCGCGCTGCTTGAAGAGGGTTGCAGCCAATGTTTCGTGGCTAGGAGGCTAAATGTTAGTCGCTCGACAGTCCAAAGGACCTGGCAGCGATATCAGGAGACTGGTTCCGTCGAGAGAAGGCCTGGTTCTGGAAGAAAACCATGTACCCAACCACGGGATGATCGTTTTCTTGTGAGTCGCGCATTGAGAAATCGCAAATCTTCGTATGTGGATCTTAAGAACAACCTCCAAGAAGTAAGAAATGTGCATATTAGTCTATGGACGGTCAGGAGGAGGCTTCTCGCTGCCAATATACGCAGTCACCGCCCGGCCCGCGGCCCCAAATTACTCCGTGAGCACAGAGTTCACAGGCTTAGGTTCGCTAGAAATTGTGAATCATGGACTCAAGACGATTGGAATAGGGTTTTGTTCTCTGATGAAGCCAGGATATCTCTGTTCGGTGAAGATCGACGTCGGCGAGTGCTAAGAAGACAAGGAGAACGCTTTGCAGAGGCATGTTTCGAAGAAATCACACCTTATGGTGGGGGCTCTGTTATGTTTTGGGCAGGAATAAATTCAATGGATCGTACAGAGTTAGTCTTCATTGAAAACGGCTCACTGACTGGGCATCGATACATAACGGAAGTTCTAATTTCTCATGCACAACCCGCATTGGCCGCTCTAGGTGAAGACTCGATTTTTATGGACGACAATGCTCGCGCCCACCGATCCCGCGATGTTAATGCGTATGTGCAAGAGGTCGGCATTCGTCGTTTGGATTGGCCAGCTCGAAGTCCCGACCTCAATCCCATAGAGCATGTCTGGGACGTTCTGAAACGGCGTGTGAGATCAGTACACCCGGCTCCGCAGACCATCAGAGAGCTGAAGAATGTGATTACTGCGGAGTGGGAACGTATTCCGCAAGCAAGTATCCGGGATATACTCGATAGCATGCCCAGACGAATTCAAGCTGTGATTTTAGCTAGAGGGGGTCACACTCGATACTAAACATTTATCTGCTTTTACTTTATTAAAGAAAAACAAACAAAAATCTTTTTTATTTTTACTTCATGAGCATATGCACTACTAGCGAATATACACTACTAGCGAGGTTTAGCATTATTTCCCATAAATTGTATCTAAATTTTATGAAATACTGATGAAAACGATTATTTTCTTATTAATTTAGCAAATTGTGTGGATAAAACTACCTATAATTATCAAACAAAGAAATATTAACATTTGAAATGGTTCATTGCTTAGGTGCCCGTTTTTTTTGCAAATGAGTGTAGTATAAGTAAATTAAATAGAAAATTATAAATAATATAAAAATATAAATAATGTAAAATATCTGTATTTACCTGTGTCTTTTTTAATAAATAATAGCCAATGGATTGCCTAGAGGGAGCGGAATGCACGAACTTCATTCGCGATTGACCGGAGTTAGTTGCCCGCTACCACCTACAAGCAATCAAAGGCTAACCTTCAAACTCTTAAAACCTTGTTTTAATATTCCCCTTTGCACAATTGGACGTTATATCCGTTACAATCTGTATACAAGCATTTTTACTGTCTTGTAAACAAATAAAATTGAACTGTCTAATAAACATGTGACCAAAATCAGGGGGGATAATTCGGACCAGAAGCATCCGAAAATGCAATCTTTAGAATTTTTGTCTGTTTGGATGTTCCGGTTAATCTCTGAAACGGCGAGACCGATTTTGACGAGACTTTCAATGGCAGATAGCTAATATCATAAGGAGTAACATACGCTACTTGTAAATTACAGAAAGAAAGCAGCTTTATTTTTAGGACGAACATACACAAGTGAGACAAACACATTTACAATAATAAAGCAACAATACAAAGATAACGTCAACCCCAAAGTAAGTTAAGAAGATGCATATTATACATATAAGTCCGAAAAATTGGATCAAACTCAGCAAAATATCGGTATGTTAGAGTTGTTAGACCAACGCTTATCTTCCGCTTGGTTCAGGATTCCGCAAAAAAATCCACGCAGCCGATATCGCAGGCAGCTGGTATCAGCGGCGTAGCTACCGCCATAACAGTGCTACGAGGTCCCAGAAGAGCGTAAGCAAAAAATCCTAAAATGTTATCCACAATCCTTTATAGATTAATAAATAGGCCAAGAGGAACAGCTATCAGATTTGTCTTTATTGGAACGAAGTTCCTTATCGTCTATAGAGGCAGAAAATCTAGAAAAACTAAAATCGTCTTCAGGTGATAGGTGATTTGATAAATAAACTTGCCGAAAAAAAGGCGAGAAACGTTTATGTTTAACTTGAATTGTTTGTCTAACTTAGCTCCTGGGAGCATTAAGTATAAGTAATAACTTATATTCAATATATAATTATTTTAATGCAATTCCAGCATTTTTTGTTTCTTTTATTAAAAAAACGGACAAGTTGAAAAACGAATCGCAACGGACAAGTGGAAAATCTTCAACTGATAAGTGACAAAATGAATCGCAACAAAATTTTTACTTGAAGTTTTACGGGCAGATTGTTCATGTGCTTGTCCAATTTGAAAAGCTGACACAGACCACAAATAGGGGCAGTGATGCCCTGCCACGTAGATAGCAGAGGTATAGTTCGATGCAAACTTAAGTTTGCCTCCATTAATAGCGGCTCGTAACATCGCACTTTCCGATGCGCAGAACGCGATTTTAGGTATTAGAGGGACGAGGTATATCCTCGCTCGCTCTCTCACTCGCTTTCTCTTTTACGAGACTTCCCGGCGCTCGGCTCACCAGGGCTGCCAATTTAGCGCTTTCGGAGCTAGATATAGCGCTTTTTAGGGCAATCCAGCTCCCAATTTTATTAAACAACTTGCAGCGCAAAATCTTGCGCTTTTTATAATATGCAAATATCTAATTAATTTTATAATAAATATATATGAATATCTAAACTACTATTATAAAGAGGAAAGATTAGATTGTTTGTTTGCATTGAAGAGGCTCCGAAACTACTGAACCGATTTGAAAAATTCTTTCACTGTTGGCAAGCTACACTATTCCCGGGTGACATAGGGTATATTATATCTACAAATAAATTAGGGATCCTTACTAAAACTTCAATAATGTAACGCAAGGTGTAAAAAATACCTAAAATCGCGTGTACTACGACGATTGATGATAGAATAAAATAATCTACTATGACTTTGCAGAACACATCATTATTTACAAAAAGTGTCGCGACAGCATATGTCTAACTATTATAGTTATGCCACAATAAGTGTTCTTTTATTTAAAAAAATTAATTAAAATGCCGCCGCTAGAAAAGTCTCTTTATTTGTATCTTGGTATTAATCCTAATCAAAATAAATTACTTCATATTCAAGACTGCTTCAATACCTTTATATAACTTTTTGAATTATTCAATTCGGACATTCCATTCGAACGATATCACGAGTTTAAAAATGTAAGTATTAGTACCACGTGACCGTGACGCTTTTTCGTGAGCGAAAAATCGTAAGACCCCCTCTATATAGAAGTTTCACTTCAAAAAAATTCACCCTTCCTTTGGGCCGCCCAATACATTTTGATACAGGGCCTGTCTAAGGTAAGCTACTTCACTGGCTGGTATATAATAATATTGTTACGAGTTACGGGACTCGAATTAAAATGCCGTTGGAATTACTATAGAATTTATTAGAACTATACAAACACGTATAACACAGGTACAAATATAACTGGACGCAACCAGTACCTACAAACTGCACGATTCAATAACACGCACAAAGCCCATCACTATATAGCTTATCGAACGTACACACGTCTTGTTTCGCTTGTGCCTACAGCTAGACTGCCTCATCTCTCAATTGGGGCATTGTTTTAAACTGCACCAATACAATATCTCTCGACACAACACTCGACCGCGTAACAATTATTTCCAAGAATGACACCTGGCTAATGACTATTATAAACATTACAATACATAATGGACTGTTTTTCTTATTACAAATTTTAAACACAAAGTAAACAAAAGAAGTCCAAAGGCCGAAAAGGTAATAAACTGCAGGTGTGAATTGGCCTTTGTCGGTCGTAACAATATTAATAACTAGAAGTTGGCCGCGCTTACGCCGCGGCGTCTTTCCATTCTGTACAAGGCCAGAACGCAAGGGTATGAAACTAATCACGTATAGATTGGAAATATTTTTTTTCGAAGTTCTTCCAATCCATGCAAGAGCAGTACACAAATACTCGCGTATACTTTGTAGTAACATAGAAGTAGATCTTGTTCCATAATGTACAGCGCCAGTACGCATAGGGACTAATCGTGTATGTTTCGGAAAAATATTTTTGGGTGGTTATAAAAAAAATAACCACGAAGGCTAAGGCGGTGCTCCGCTTCGCTTCGCACCCGCCTTAGCTTTCTAACCTATATTAAAAAGTTCCGATTTGTTCATAATAAATAAATGCGCCGCGTATCTATACCCCACCCTCATTTTAGAAGCACATCCATCGTCATCAAATTTAAAAGCCATTCATATTTTCATTAATTCTTTAAAACATGTCACTACAGACCAACAGACCCAAAATTTTATGTTCAGTAATTTTAAAAAAGGACTCTCCCGCAAGGTGCATGTACAGTCGACATCTGTATCAAGACGAACCACGAAGAACAAGGGAACGATAAATAGGATACAATCAGGCCGACCTTAGCACCCACCGCAAAACAAAATAGAAAAAGGAAACACGACCTAGCATTTAACGTGTCGCATAATATTAATAATGTTCGTTAAAAAGTACTTTTTTTATCCTACCTAATAAAGTTCAAATATAATTCCATATTTTATTGAATCAAAAATCTACTTAGAGTTTTAACACTCTTGTCAAGCGTAAGTAATTCAGTATAGTTTGGAACGAAGACGCGAGCATCCACGATACAAACTATACACGATGAGTACGCAAAATTCTATGTATGCATTATAATAACAGATTTTTAAAACAACATTACAATTTATACGCGAGCAGTTGCCTATGGCTGCGTTCTGGCGTTAGTTGTATAGAATGTAAAGACGCTACGCCGCGGGTCAAACTGGTAAGAAGCACGCACTATTTTACTCATTGATGTAACAATATTGCTACATCAATGATTTTACTTGCATAAAAAACTTAATTAGGTTATTAATATATCGCCAGCGACGCCGCGGGCAACACTAGTATATACAAATCAGTTCCTTGTGGTGACTCATTAGTCAGTTGGCAGTCCTCAAACAAAAGCTAAAGGACTTAACTTGCAGATACGTTAAAAGCAGTCGTGGTTTTTTTATTCTATCAGTATGTAGAGACTACATGGGTCTGAGCAAAGAGTTTTGTTAGGTCTCATTTCAATGACATTTGTTAGGCATATGGCTAATAATACTAAGGATGTACATAGCTTTATAAAAAAAATGATAAATGCAGTATTTTTTTTGGGTTGCCTGGAAGAGATGGCTATAAGCGATAAGGCCGCCCATTGTCCTAATGGAAATGTATTCATATTAAATTGTCTAGGTTTAAACTTTAAATTATGGCGAACAATGACGGAAGGCGGCAAATAAGAAAAAAAAAGTTGCGGTACAATTTTCCCTAAGTATATTGAAATTAAAACTAAATTCCAAATTGAAAACAGAATCTCAAAAAAAGGAGTCGCATCATTTTACCATCTACCTAAAACATTAGCATCTCAAAATGGGTAAATGTAGGAGGACGATGGCCTTGTCTTTGCAGTCCTAAAAACCCAACACACAACTTAGAAACTCATATTTACTGAAATAAACACTTTATTCTGTAGTTAATAAGAATAAATTTCAAATTTCCTAATGGACATATTACATTGTATTTGAGTACTAAAACCAACATTCATTTTACATATCATCGGCGATTATTCAATCAATTAAGAACTTTATTGCACTAAAGATAAGAGCGTTATGTAAATTTTATACGAGTTAAATACTGTTAAATGCCACGAAGGCCGGCTGATGTCAGGAGTGGTTAGTGTCCTGAGAGTTGAGTCTTGAGTATGTAGACCTTGATTCGCCACCTGTTTGGACGTTTGACGTAATACAAATGTAAGGAATGTATTGTTTCAGCCAGAGTTAGTGTCATACGACTCCTTGAGGTTTGAATAAAATAATTAGCATAGCGTAGCCATCGTTATTTGCTGACGGCGTAGGAAACATACATAAGATCGTGATACTACAATAATATTTGTTTACTAGCATTCGCCCGCAAATTGTTCATGTGGGACAGGTATTAAGGATTACAGTTATTTTTAACCGACTTCGAAAAAAGGAGGAGGTTCTCAATTCGTCGGGATCTTTTTTTTTGTTGTTTTTTTTATGTATGTTCGCCGATTACTCCGTGATTTATGATCCGATTTACGTGATTCTTTTTTTGTTCGACGCGGAATAGCTGCCATGTGATCCCCTAAAAATTTGACATAGTTTGGCCCAATGGTTTTCATTTTATGAACATTTTTCATGAAAATAATTTTCACTCCGTTCCATATGTACACCGATTACTCTGAGATTTATGATACGATTTACGTGATTCTTTTTTGTTCGACGCGGAATAGCTGCCATGTGGTCCCCTAAAAATTTTACATAGTTTGGCCCAGTAGTTTTCATTTTACGATCATTTTTTTGTTCCCGGTTCTTGGGACCTATATTTTTTAAGAAGCGCGGCACCATTCGTAGGTCCACCCATACATAGCTAGACACTAAAAAGTAACAAATAAAAAATAAAACTTCGTTTAAAAGAACCGACTTCAAAAACTAAAAAACTAAAATGTATAAAATAACTTATTTCTAAAGCTATTATTATTAATATATATTATCTAAAACATCTTAAAGTCGGTGCAAAGCAAAACATAAAAATTACTATATTTTGAAAATTACTAAGCACCGACTTTAAGATGTTTTATATTAATAATAATAGCTTTAGAAATAAGTTATTTTATACATTTTAGTTTTTTAGTTTTTGAAGTCGGTTTTTTTAAACGAAGTTTTTATTTTTTTAAGTTTAAAGTTTACGGATATACAGACAGACAGATGCAGTAAGCAACTTTGTTTAACACCTACTAGGTATGTAAATATGCTATTCTTGTGAATTCACTCATTGAAACATGTGGTATTAGTGTTTGCAACGTCTGTGTTATTGACGCCTTATTAACCTCGTTCGTCCTGTCATTTGTTGCCACGTGCCAATGCACGGCGGCTGCTCAAGTCTCATCACATATTCAATTTAATATCGGCCAGTACACCGGGATTGAATAATTTACCTCTTAGCAATAAAACTTTGTCTTTAAGCCAGACTGTGACTCGCACGTATATGTACGAATATTGTTCTTGAATTAGACCCTGAGGGCGATTGTTGATTAAAGCTGCTATATTGGACAAAAGACATAACTACAATCCCAGTATCATTATCTAGCTATGTATGTAAGAACGAGTGTGAGTTCGTTTCTTATGCGTTCTGTTATAACCGTTTGTTGAAAGGAAATAAATTATAATAAAAATTACATACTATTGAATACAATGTAAGAAAACTTAACTTATTTGTATTGTATTCTACCCATAGTCCCTCAAGACTATAAGTAGAATACTGAGCCCAGATCACCGTCTTGTATGGGTAAGGTGCCCAGAAGGCTGGCTACGTTTCCTCGCTGGATCGCCATACTGATCCGTTGGCCGAGGTAGGCACCAGCCCTCTGATCACCTGAAGAGTCGTTTTGATAAATTTTGGTAGAGGCTCATGGCCTCAGGACCCCACGGTCCAAGCGTCTCGACAGCAAACGGCACAAACATATAACTCTCACTGAGGGTTGCATATTTCCGCCGCTTGAGCGATTCCGCTGTTTCCGCCGCCGAACCGGCCGATCTAGAAGTGTTTGGTAAATGGGATGCGGCCAACGTGTCTACGCAAGTCGCATCCCACACCAAAGGCTTGCCACGCTGCCAGGGAATTAGAGTCATTCCGTCAGGGCGCCTGCCATCATCACGTGCAATACCGTTCGGCTCCAATAGAGCCGGCACGTTAGCGGTGGCAAGCGCCCTCCGTAAGACATCATTCAGGGCGGCGTGGCGTGACCATCTGCCGGCACTGCGGCGGCAAGAAAGACCGTGGTATCCCGGGTCGATTACCTCTATACCACAGACACATGTGTGTGGTGCACATATGCGAGAACCTAAGCGCAGGTTTATAGCCAAAGAAAAGGAAGTATTATCCAATAATGTACCTATGTTTGGGGAGGGGATAGCTTGGAGCCAAAAACCAGGCTCTTTGCGAGAAACGGCAAGGATGCGGGCACGTCCTGTAGAGTTAGTTGAATTTAGAAGTTCTGTGTTTAATCCTCTACATATAGGTTCATCCCAGCATCGTTGCGAATTCATGATCGTGGGAATGTCTTCACTAGGGCAGACCATTTTCCAGTTGTTATTTATTAATAAAATCTATTATATATTATTGATTATAAAATATATTTTATTTTTAGTTACAAATCTTGAATATGTAGGTACATTAGAATTTTGTGTATGTACATTATTAGTATCATTATTTAATCTAAATGTCGAAATACGGCTAGCACTGTGGGTTAGAATGAGAGAGGAGGAGCCTGCCTATCGCTGCCGAAGACTGACGCCGTAACGCGTTACGTAACGAAGCGGTTTACCCTCCCATAACAAGTTATCACTTCAAAAAGAAATTTAGGGATGACTCTAACGTGGAGGCTGCAGGATATACTCGGTGTTAAGTTATGCCGGGAGTGGTACTGATGATGGTGCTTGTAGTTGAAGTTGAATCGAAGTTCCACGAAGTTGGAGGCTTGAGGTTGAAGTGAAATCTTGAAGTTAATTTTTGAGACTTGAATTGAAATTTGAAAGTTGTTAAAGTGAAGGTTGCGTGTTTGGTAGTAGAGGGTCACAAGTTTAGAGATGACCCATATGGTTGGTGGACTGGAGGAGCGACCCCAAAGGTGCTCTGTAATTCCGATGCTGCTCTCTTAAGGGAGACTTGAACCTGGCCACTGCCGGAATGCAGCCCAAGGTTGTAATGATGGCATACTCTGGACCAGACCAGGGTTGGTAGCCATCCAGTCGGGCAAATACTCTCCCACCTGGCTGTGGGTTGTTTTGCCGCCTGTTATGCCAGTTGCACGGATGAAATAATGAGAAACACTACTAATTCCTGCGACCAGGTAGAAAAAGGCCGATTGTAAAAGGGACAAAACTACTCACAATGTGGTGAAAGGGATCTTGCATCTTCATCCGTGCAGGAACGGAGAAAGAAAACAATTCAAGACAAAAGAACCCACAGCCAGGTAGTAGGGCATTTGCCCCACTGGATGGCTACCACCCCTGGTCTAAAGTATGCCGCCATAACAACCTTGAGTTGTGTTCCGGCATTAGTGACCAGGTTCCAGTCCCCCCTTCGAAGCTGACAGCACATTGATAACATTTCTGATGTTGTTAGTTACTGGTGTGTTGTCAGGCTGTCCAGAAATAAAAAATAAATTAAAAAGGTGTTACTAGTTTTATTTTGCAAATAAAGTTTGTCTTTCTTTGTTTCTTTCTTTCTTACAACACATGCCGAGACTTACCTATGATATATTTAAAAAAAAATAAACAGAAGCTTAATTACAAAAATGACTATCTATGCATTCTGAAATAATAACAATACATAAATAATCTACTATAGCAGACAGGATGCGATTGCCAAATATAAAATAAAACTTCATTTAAAAAAACCGACTTCAAAAACTAAAACTAAAATGTATAAAATAACTTATTTCTAAAGCTATTATTATTAATATATATTATCTAAAACATCTTAAAGTCGGTGCTTAGTAATTTGCAAAATATAGTAATTTTTATGTTTTACTTTGCACCGACTTCAAGATGTTTTAGATAATTTATATTAATAATAATAGCTTTAGAAATAAGTTATTTTATTTTTAGTTTTTTAGTTTTTGAAGTCGGTTTTTTGAAACGAAGTTTATTTTTTATTTGTTACTTTTTAGTGTCTAGCTATGTATGGGAGGACCTACGAATGGTGCAGCGCTTCTTAAAAAATATAGGTTCCAAGAACTGGGAACAAAAAAATGTACATAAAATGAAAACTACTGGGCCAAACTATGTCAAATTTTTAGAGGACCACATGGCAGCTATTCCGCGTCGAACAAAAAAAGAATCACGTAAATCGAATCATAAATCTCAGAGTAATCGGTGTACATATGGAACGGAGTGAAAATTATTTTCATGAAAAATGTTCATAAAATGAAAACTACTGGGCCAAACTATGTCAAATTTTTAGGGGACCACATGGCAGCTATTCGGCGTCGAACAAAAAAAGAATCACGTAAATCGAATCATAAATCTCAGAGTAATCGGTGTACATATGGAACGGAGTGAATATTTTTTTTTATGAAAAATGTTCATAAAATGAAAACTACTGGGCAAACTATGTCAAATTTTTAGGGGACCACATGGCAGCTATTCCGCGTCGAACAAAAAAAGAATCACGTAAATCGGATCATAAATCACGGAGTAATCGGTGTACATATGGAACGGAGTGAATATTTTTTTTTATGAAAAATGTTCATAAAATGAAAACTACTGGGCAAACTATGTCAAATTTTTAGGGGACCACATGGCAGCTATTCCGCGTCGAACAAAAAAGAATCACGTAAATCGAATCATAAATCTCAGAGTAATCGGTGTACATATGGAACGGAGTGAATATTTTTTTTTATGAAAAATGTTCATAAAATGAAAACTACTGGGCAAACTATGTCAAATTTTTAGGGGACCACATGGCAGCTATTCCGCGTCGAACAAAAAAAGAATCACGTAAATCGGATCATAAATCACGGAGTAATCGGTGTACATATGGAACGGAGTGAATATTTTTTTTTATGAAAAATGTTCATAAAATGAAAACTACTGGGCAAACTATGTCAAATTTTTAGGGGACCACATGGCAGCTATTCGGCGTCGAACAAAAAATAAATCTCAGAGTAATCGGTGTACATATGGAACGGAGTGAATATTTTTTTTTATGAAAAATGTTCATAAAATGAAAACTACTGGGCAAACTATGTCAAATTTTTAGGGGACCACATGGCAGCTATTCCGCGTCGAACAAAAAAAGAATCACGTAAATCGGATCATAAATCACGGAGTAATCGGTGTACATATGGAACGAAGTGAAAATTATTTCCATGAAAAATGTTCATAAAATGAAAACTACTCGACCAAACTATGTAAAATTTTTAGGGGACCAATTGGAAGCTATTCCGCGTCGATCAAAAAAAGAATCACGTAAATCACATCATAAATCACGGAGTAATCGGCGAACATACATAAAAAAAAGCAACAAAAAAAAAAGATCCCGACGAATTGAGAACCTCCTCCTTTTTTCGAAGTCGGTTAAAAATCATAGATATGCGGCACGCTTTGTTATTATGTCATGCGAACCCACTTTGTGTTTACAAAACAGTCTTGTTTGATGATAATATCAAAGGTTGCTTAGTTATTATTATATGCCGAAAGTCAGAGGAAGAAAAGCTTTATGATTATAAAAATAATTTGAATTCGCTGACCTTTAAAATGTTTTGTACCCGTACTTTGTGTGCCTGTACCTACTTTGTGTGCCTACACTTTGTGTTCCTGTACTTTTTGTGTCTATACTTCTTTTTAACCGACTTCGAAAAAAGGAGGAGGTTCTCAATTCGTCGGGATCTTTTTTTTTTTGTTGTTGCTTTTTTTATGTATGTTCGCCGATTACTCCGTCATTTATGATCCGATTTACGTTATTCTTTTTTTGTTCGACGCGGAATAGCTTCCAATTGGTCCCCTAAAAATTTTACATAGTTTGGCCCAGTAGTTTTCATTTTATGAACATTTTTCATGGAAATAATTTTCACTCCGTTCCATATGTTCGCCGATTACTCCGTCATTTATGATCAGATTTACGTGATTCTTTTTTTGTTCGACGCAGAATAGCTGCCCATATGTACACCGATTACTCTGAGATTTATGATTCGATTTACGTGATTCTTTTTTTGTTCGACGCGGAATAGCTGCCATGTGGTCCCCTAAAAATTTGACATAGTTTGGCCCAGTAGTTTTCATTTTACAAACATTTTTTTGTTCCCGGTTCTTGGGACCTATATTTTTAAGAAGCGCGGCTCCATTCGTAGGTCCACCTATACATAGCTAGACACTAAAAAGTAACAAATAAAATTTAAAAACTTCGTTTAAAAAAACCGGCTTCAAAAACTAAAAAACTAAAATGAATAAAATAACTTATTTCTAAAGCTATTATTATTAATATATATTATCTAAAACATCTTGAAGTCGGTGCAAAGTAAAACATAAAAATTACTATATTTTGAAAATTACTAAGTCTTGTTGGTCTAAAATTGTTTGCAAACAGAAAAACGTTAAAAGCGAAGCATGATGATCGTGTAAGTTTCTGGAGTTTGTTTGTAGTCAGCGAGTGTTAATTACAATTTTCTTCTTCCATGACCGCACATAGCGAAGACGCGAAGTTTCGGTCTTTATAATGACGAAGTAATGCAAGGCGCTGAAATATACCAAAATTATCAAGTTTCACCCATTATGAAATATAAGTCCGACACTGCCATGAACATGTACAGCAAAATATTTTTTGCCAAGACAACAAGCTTTATTTATGGCGGTTCCTATATCTTACCGACCGTTAACAAGGTGATATCAGACAGAATGCGTTTTTAGATCATTTTCTCAACCATTTTTACAGTAGTAATACACACTTTATTGCGGTGAAAAAAATATATGTCAATCTTGATCATATTTCTGACGTAAACTTTGTACTCAGAACGCATTTACGATAAATTTTCTCGATAGAAAATAATTGCAAAGTAACCTCTAAACGAGTTATTCAATCTTGGTTATTGTTATTACTGTTAATCGTACATCGCTAAAATAAATAACAGTAACATATTATATTATAACAAATTCAATTATACATCTTTTATTGGGTTAGTTAACTTAATTTGGAAGTAATTAATTATTTTATTAAAAATGACTGCAAAAATCCCGCCTGCCGGTCCCAATGTATGGAATTTATCATAACGCCCGAGGCTTTCGTCTAAACTGCACGCGCTGCTCTGCTCCGCGACCGCCATTGAAAAATAATTTTAAATAAACGAAGGAGCAATAATAACAAGAATTTTGAAGCGGTCGCGCTATACTTGTTTGGCGTATACGGTAGAGGTCTGGTCTAAATCAGCTAGCTGTGTGGGTTCGAACCCTACGAGTTTCACTTGATCTAGAAGAATTTTTTATTTTGATATGAAAGTTGATAAAATGCTCTTTTTCTCTTCCTAAATAATTTTATAAAATGCAATAAAAATACTTTTCTAAATTTTTATATTTCATTTCATCTGGACTTTTATACTATTGACAATAAAACGTATTTAAATCAATCTTACCGGTAACATTAAAATTCGAAAGCGCCATCTATGATTCTTCATAGAAAATTACGTTGACACGTGGATAAGTAGAGTTATAAATATTACAAAACTTTCAATACTTTCACTAATGTTATTGTGGTAGATTGAGTTGATACTAGTACACGTACAATTAGAGTTCATGGTTCGAGTGCTCATTTCATTTTTCTCTCTAATTTTTTTATGTTTTATCTATTATAATTTATTTTAAAGTTCTTATCTATACAGATAAACAAATGGTTTGTTTGTAATGTCAAAATAAAAACTAAAAAATTGGACCAGGAGATTCCAAAAATGCAAAGTGAAGTGCCTGTTTGAAATCTCAAAATAAATTTAAAAAAAATCGGACCAGGAGATTCCGAAAATGCTATTTATAGAATTTTTGTCTGTCTGTCTGTGTGTCTGGATGTTCCGGCTAATCTCGGACACAGCTGGATCGATTTTGACGTAATTTTAAATGGCAGTTAGCTGATGTTATAAGAAGTACCTTAGGCTACGTTTTTAGGGTTCCGCGAAAAAATATCCAAAAGCATATTTGTCTTTCTGTTTGTTATCCTTTTATGGACAGACTATTGAACCGATTTGGATGAAACTGGGTACATATTATGTTATTTTAATATCGAGAGTGGCCAAGAACTACTTTTCATCCCGAAAAATGAGATAGTTTCCAATATGAAAATATATTTGGCCGAACGGGCCTAAATGATCAAACGGCTGAATGACACAAATGGTCGAATTGACCGAAACGACTGAAATGGCTGAAATATGGCCCTAATGACCGAAATGGCTGAAATGAATGAAATGGCTGAAATTGCCCAAATGGCCGAAATAGCTGAATTGACTGAAATGGCCGAAATGGTTTAAATGGCCCAAATGACCGAAATGGCCGAAATGACTAAAATGGCCGAAATGGCCTAAAAGGCCCAAATGGCCGAAATGACCGAAATGGCCAAAATGACGGAAATGGCCCAAATGGCTGAAATAGCTGAAATGGCTGAAATGGCCGAAATGACCAAAATGGCCGAAATGACTAAAATGGCCGAAATGGCCTAAAAGGCCCAAATGGCTGAAATGACCGAAATGGCCTAAATGGCCAAAATGACGGAAATGGCCCAAATGGCTGAAATAGCTGAAATGGCTGAAATGGTCTAAATGGCCGAAATGGCCTAAATGGCTGAAATGGCCCAAATGGTTGAAATGACTGAAATGGCTGAAATGGCCGAAATTACCGAAATGGCTTAAATGGCCAAAATGACTGAAATGGCCCAAATGGCTGAAATGACCGAAATGGCTGAAATGACTAAAATGGCCGAAATGGCCTAAAAGGCCCAAATGGCCGAAATGACCGAAATGGCCAAAATGACTGAAATGGCCCAAATGGCTGAAATGACCAAAATGGCCGAAATGGCTGAAATGGCCTAAATGGTTGAAATGACTGAAATGGCTGAAATGGCCTAAATGGCCAATATTACTGAAATGGTCTAAATGGCCAAAATGACTGAAATGGCCCAAATGGCTGAAATGGCCCAAATGACCGAAATGGCTGATATGGCCCAAATGGCCGAAATGACTGAAATGGCTGAAATGACTGAAATGGCCCAAATGGCCGAAATGACTGAAATAGCTGAAATGGCCGAAATGACCAAAATGGCCGAAATGACCAAAATGGCTGAAATGGCCCAAATGGTTGAAATGACTGAAATGGCTGAAATGGCCGAAATTACCGAAATGGCCTAAATGGCCAAAATGACTGAAATGGCCCAAATGGCTGAAATGACCGAAATGGCTGAAATGGCCCAAATGGCCGAAATGACTAAAATGGCCTAAATGGCCTAAAAGGCCCAAATGGCCGAAATAACCGAAATGGCCTAAATGGCCCAAATGGCTGAACTGACCGAAATGGCCCAAATGGCCGAAATGACCGAAATGGCCTAAATGGCCAAAATGACTGAAATGGCCCAAATGGCTGAAATGACCGAAATGACCAAAATGGCCGAAATGGCTGAAATGGCCCAAATGGTTGAAATGACTGAAATGACTGAAATGGCTGAAATGGCCTAAATGGCCAAAATTACTGAAATGGCCTAAATGGCCAAAATGACTGAAATGGCCCAAATGGCTGAAATGACCGAAATGGCCCAAATGGCCCAAATGACCGAAATGGCTGATATGGCCCAAATGGCCGAAATGACTGAAATGGCTGAAATGACTGAAATGGCCCAAATGGGTGAAATTACTGAAATGGCCCAAATGGCCGAAATGACTGCAATAGCTGAAATGGCTGAAATGGCCGAAATGACCAAAATGGCCGAAATGACCAAAATGGCTGAAATGGCCCAAATGGTTGAAATGACTGAAATGGCTGAAATGGCCGAAATTACCGAAATGGCCTAAATGGCCAAAATGACTGAAATGGCCCAAATGGCTGAAATGACCGAAATGGCTGAAATGGCCCAAATGGCCGAAATGACTAAAATGGCCTAAATGGCCTAAAAGGCCCAAATGGCCGAAATGACCGAAATGGCCCAAATGGCCGAAATGACTGAAATAGCTGAAATGGCCGAAATGACCAAAATGGCCGAAATGACCAAAATGGCTGAAATGGCCCAAATGGTTGAAATGACTGAAATGGCTGAAATGGCCGAAATTACCGAAATGGCCTAAATGGCCAAAATGACTGAAATGGCCCAAATGGCTGAAATGACCGAAATGGCTGAAATGGCCCAAATGGCCGAAATGACTAAAATGGCCTAAATGGCCTAAAAGGCCCAAATGGCCGAAATAACCGAAATGGCCTAAATGGCCCAAATGGCTGAACTGACCGAAATGGCCCAAATGGCCGAAATGACCGAAATGGCCTAAATGGCCAAAATGACTGAAATGGCCCAAATGGCTGAAATGACCGAAATGACCAAAATGGCCGAAATGGCTGAAATGGCCCAAATGGTTGAAATGACTGAAATGACTGAAATGGCTGAAATGGCCTAAATGGCCAAAATTACTGAAATGGCCTAAATGGCCAAAATGACTGAAATGGCCCAAATGGCTGAAATGACCGAAATGGCCCAAATGGCCCAAATGACCGAAATGGCTGATATGGCCCAAATGGCCGAAATGACTGAAATGGCTGAAATGACTGAAATGGCCCAAATGGGTGAAATTACTGAAATGGCCCAAATGGCCGAAATGTCTGCAATAGCTGAAATGGCTGAAATGGCCGAAATGACCAAAATGGCCGAAATGACCAAAATGGCTGAAATGGCCCAAATGGTTGAAATGACTGAAATGGCTGAAATGGCCGAAATTACCGAAATGGCCTAAATGGCCAAAATGACTGAAATGGCCCAAATGGCTGAAATGACCGAAATGGCTGAAATGGCCCAAATGGCCGAAATGACTAAAATGGCCTAAATGGCCTAAAAGGCCCAAATGGCCGAAATGACCGAAATGGCCTAAATGGCCCAAATGGCTGAACTGACCGAAATGGCTGAAATGGCCCAAATGGCCGAAATGACTAAAATGGCCGAAATGGCCTAAATGGCCCAAATGGCCGAAATGACCGAAATGGCCTAAATGGCCAAAATGACTGAAATGGCCCAAATGGCTGAAATGACCGAAATGGCTGAAATGGCCCAAATGGCCCAAATGGCCGAAATGACCAAAATGGCCCAAATGACCGAAATGGACGAAATGACTGAAATAGCCCTAATGACCGAAATGGCTGAAATGAATGAAATGGTTGAAACTGCCCAAATGGCCGATATAGCTGAATTGACTGAAATGGCTAAAATGGCCGAAATGGTTCAAATGGCCCAAATGACCGAAATGGCCGAAATGGGTGAAATTACTGAAATGGCCCAAATGGCCAAAATGACTGAAATGCCCCAAATGGCCGAAATGGCTGAAATGACCAAAATGGACGAAATGACTGAAATAGCCCTAATGACCGAAATGGCTGAAATGAATGAAATGGTTGAAACTGCCCAAATGGCCGATATAGCTGAATTGACTGAAATGGCTAAAATGGCCGAAATGGTTCAAATGGCCCAAATGACCGAAATGGCCGAAATGGGTGAAATTACTGAAATGGCCCAAATGGCCAAAATGACTGAAATGCCCCAAATGGCCGAAATGGCTGAAATGACCAAAATGGCCGAAATGGCTGAAATGGCCGAAATGACCAAAATGGCCGAAATGGCCAAAATGACTGAAATGACTGAAATGGCTGAAATGACCGAAATGGCTGAAATGGCCCAAATGGCCGAAATGACCAAAATGGCCGAAATGGCCCAAATGGCCTAAATGGCCAAAATGACTGAAATGGCCCAAATGGCCGAAATGACCAAAATGGCCCAAATAGCTGAAATGGCCCAAATGGTTGAAATGACTGAAATGGCTGAAATGGCCGAAATTACCGAAATGGCCTAAATGGCCAAAATGACTGAAATGGCCTAAATGGCCAAAATGACTGAAATGGCCCAAATGGCTGATATTACCGAAATGGCTGAAATGTCCGAAATGACCAAAATGGCCCAAATGACCGAAATGACTGAAATGGCCCAAATCGCTCAAATGACCGAAATGGCTAAATGACTGAAATGGCCCAAATGGCCCAAATGGTTGAAATGGCTGCAATGACCAAAATGGAAAATCACAAAAAACCTACCCCATTTTTTGGGATAACCCATAATATTGATTACATAAATCCATTATACCGAATTTTAACTAAATCGGTTCGGTAGTTTTTCCGTAAAAGGATAACAAACAAAAAGACAAATATATTTTTATCCCGGAAACTATTCCATATTTCGGGATAAAAGCATCCTATGTTCATTCTCAGCATCGAAAATATATATCAAATAAATTTCAGCCAAATTGGTCCAGTAGTTTTTCCGTGAAAACGGAACAAACAGACAGACAGTTACTTTCGCATTTATAATATCAATAGGGATATTATGAATTCATTGTTGTTCTATAATACAATGAAATGATTTTTATAACATTTACATCTAAAAACTAATATCATTAGAATAAAGTTTAACTGTATCAAAATTAGTTACAAAAAGAGAAAAAAAAAACCACCTGTGTGTGCGGCGGGATCGAGTCTTCAACCTCCTCACTACCTTAGTATTAGAAAACCACTAGGCCAAACATGTTTAGTACCTCGTGCCGAATTTTCAATACGTATTATCCGCGTGAACTTCTCTCACTTTATCATGTTTTGTCTCGCTTCCTCTTGTTCTCAGCCGCATGAATAGTGTGATATCGGTGCCGTGCAATGTTCGTTAGCTACGTATACACCTATTTATGTTACGTAGCCTATGTTCGGTGATATACAATATTTTACCACACGCACGCACGCCTTAAATTGGCGCTGTCCCATCGAAGTAAACATTGGTTGCGCGGGGGTAAATTATGTGAAACACCGATTTGAATTAGTAGTATACAGGCTCTTAATTTGCCTTATTATCGATTCAAATTTGATATAAGCTCCATAAATTCAACCGATGGTAAGGAATATAATGAACAATACGTATAGTAAGATGTACCGGCAATGAGTGATGTCATTCTACTACTTACATAATGTACAATTAATTTATAACTGTAGGAATATGATAATAATATATTAAAAATCCCCCAAATTAAAAAGAACATTGTTATCTCCCACGTGCGGTGCTATCGAAATATGTTATCTTATTAAAACAAGTACAACATACAACAACAAATATAATCAAAGAATCTCTTCTAGAATGTTCTACATACTTGCATACTTTACTTACCACTTTATGTGTGTCTAATGAATATATCAAATATGTGTAGTTTCAGTATAAAGATAAACATATAATAAAAAAATAATTAAAAACAAAATAATTACAGAATATAGTCGTGGTAGCATAACGGCTAGCGCATGAATTCTAGACTCAAGCGAGGGCGTGGGTTCAAATCCTGGCCGGAACGCATGCTCCACTTAGGCAGTTCTCAGAACTAATGTGCATATTGTTACAATTACCACGTGCTAAGAACGGTGAAGGAAAACATCGTGATGAAACCTGCACATCGAGATAATTGACCTTGTGTCAAACCTACCAAGCCACCTTGGACAAGCATGGCGAGTATACTGTCCGTTCCCCTATCTATAGTGGGAGGCCCGAGCCCAGCTGTGGGACATTTAATGGGCTGTTATTATTTTTATTATACAGACTATATACCAATCACTTCCTGATGGAAATAAAACTGTTACTGTACTGATTTTTTTTTAAATTGTAGTATAAGTTCGCCTTTGACCACAATCTCGCCCTATGTGGAGCGAAGATATGGTCTAAGATGGAGCACGCTTACTAGAAGGTACCTATTCACACGGGACTTGAGACACCCAGGTTATAAGTATCGGGAAATACAGATATTCTGGTTTTATTAGTTTATGGCTTGGTAGCTACGCCTTTATGCCAGATATTTGGGCTTGATGCACAGATCACCGCCAATTTAAATATCAGTTCGACATGCCATTATCTATAATAAGTCAAGACATGCCATTATCAAGTAAGGTCAAATATTGTTTTATGTACACTTAATAATAATGTCATATCTGGTAACATACATCGGTTTGAAGTGCATTTTGCTCATAAACTTACCGTCGGCGCGGCTTAAAACCAACGCTTCCGTTCACTCTACTGTTATACAGTTATTTATAATAGTCTGCTTTCACCCAATTTATTCTTTCAACAATAACGCTTCAATTTCTTCGGCAACTAAACGCCTGCATATAAAAAGAATTATTTGTCTACATACGTTAGGCGCTTGGCTCTGAAACTCGTTGCATTTGCCAAATAAAATGACGGACGTGTTGTAGAAAAGATTGCTTCAGATATAAGATAGTATGTTTTATAATCTGTGAATTGCCTGACATCCTATACTATCTACACGTTTTTCTAACTTTTCAAAGTATGTAATATGTGTAAGAGATTGAAGACATTCGTCAAGCGGTGATGCTTTTGTAATTTAACTTTTAAATTTAAACGAATAGGGTACGAATACTACGACGAATCTTAAAAACTACTGAACAGATTGATTGAACAGATTTCTGTAGAAAGTATTTTTGAACAGCTACTTTTTTCGGAATTTTGATCTTTATAGTTCAATTTTTTTATTTAGGTTTACGGCTTGGCAGCTAGGCCTTTAAGCCAAGCCAGATCTTAGTTTACAATATAGTTCCATTATTTTCTTAAGCCTATGTGTAGCACAGCTGAACTGTAGGTAATTAGCTAGTGCCATTCAACGGAGTTCTTGTGACAACTCAAAAGGCCACATTTGACTATACAGTTCACATTTCTCACAAAACATATAATTACTACTCAAAAACTATCAATATCCTAGAACTATTGTTCATTTTAGAGTAACTTTACATATTTTTAGAAAACAAAACTGCACAGCATAACATCTCCTTTCAGTTCCCGCCAAAAACTCTATTATAGTTCAAACGTTAAACGGAGTATAGATGCACATATTAGGACAATGAAAGAATAATAAAAACTTCAATATCTTACGTACGGAATAGTACAGATTGAACTATGCGGGTTCGGGAACGCTTCTAGTACTAGACCAAAAAGGCCGTCAAACTTCAAAGTAGGCTATTCGTACAATCTACAAGGTAAGTATTTATTCTTGATTCTTTTTCTAAAATCATTATGATTTTTGAAAATCTGGTTATTGGTCTGATATCCCATAGGTATGCTTTTATACCCTGAATCTATTTTACCATCAAAATGGCTTTAACTAGTACTTTACTACATATAACACTGCTATGACAATTATTACAAGGTTTTCATATTTTCGAAAATGTCTACGGAGCCCTAAAACGATGATTATTTAATTTATGGAGAAATATGATGTACATTTGCAATTTTGCAACTTACTTTGTAAATATTTTGAGTATCTGTGTCAGATAGAGTCTGACATTGAACCCGACTGAATTGAACACAGGCCATTTTAAGCGTAAGTAAGGGCGTTGGTTACATACTAAAATTGGTCGTATAACACCAAATGCCGCGAAAGCAGCTCGCGCAACGCGGGTCACGAGTCACGTTCCGCGGACACGTGATCGTTTATAAACACGTGTTGGTTTATTGCTTCCAGTTGTCAGTAAGAATAATTTTAATTGAATGTTCGGGAAAATTCTACAGCTTTACTAATTAAACTCAGTAAAGAAAAACGCGTAGCTTATGTGATAGCTAAACGCAAAGCACAAAACTGATTTAAGTTGATAATTATTGTTACTAACTATATATTTCTCGTGAAAGACACGAATAAGAAATAATCATTGTAATAATGATTAGATTTTAAACTCATTATTTTTACGGACTAAATAATAACAATATTATTATATAATATTGTGCTCAAATACTTATTTAACACACTTGTAAGTAGATATATTCGTTTGTACATTAATTTAAATAACGCCTTTCTCGATTTGCTGCATTGGCCTATCGACAACTCAAAATATTATGAAAAAATGAAAAGTAACAAAATGCCAATTGAAAGCTATTCAATAATTTAATCGACGGTTAAAATAAAAATAATCCCTAAAACTATATGCATAAACAGAGATACATTTAAATACTAAAAATAAACTAAACTAAATAATAAATATTACAAGCTATTATAGACTGTGTAACAAGTCGCTGCGAGATGGGAGCGTGCCCAGAAGGCTGGCTCCATTGCTGCGCTGTGTGGCGATGCTTATTTATTGGGCGAAATATGAGCCAGCCTTCTGATCACGGGTGGTATCAAAGAGTTTCTAGCAAATCTCTTTGCCGATGGACCCCACGGAGCTAATGTTTTAACTCCAAACGGCACGCTATTGAAAGTATCTATTGTAAATATACCCCATCCATATAACTGATTTTATAAAGAGCTAAATAATGTTTTATAATTTATATATTTAACCTTATAAACAAGATTTAAAAGGTAGAAACCTTTAATAAGTTAAAACAAAAATCACCAAAATCTAGAAAGTTCCATAACCGTAAATTTTAATTATTCGCTGGTAGCTCAGCAATTCCGGTTTATCTACTGGCGGAGTCTCGTAGCTTCGAGCATTCGAATTTCGAATAGACTAGAAGAACCTCGGCGCGGCGCAACTTTGTGTCCGTTCTTCAATTCTTCTTCAATTCAATCTAAATAAATGAACAAATATTATTTTTAATTGATAATGCCGTAAAAACAATTCAAAATAAACAACGATAGATTTGTAATTGTATACTCATTTGTAATGAAAGTAGAAAGTATAACTTAGGTCTGTACGGTTGTATTTTTATTATTCACTTCCTCGCTCATCACTTTATATTCAGACTTTCTGCCTTACCTATGTATAAAGTTAAACCGATAATAGAAGTATAATTTTAATATTGAATTAGCAGTGCCAGCGAAAGTTTGTTCTGTTGTCATGACGACGTACCTATTTGTTAGTAAAATGCAACGGGCATATAGGTATTGAAACACAAAGATTTAGGTCGTAATGGTTTACATAATAGTATATTATCATCGCATAGATTCAAAGGATTCGTCATAATAACCTTTGTACGTACAATATCTTCGCAACGAGTAAAGATGTAATGAAACTATATAGTGTATCATCTATGAATCTATGAACGAAACTGTCAGTGAGGATTTTTTCTTTTAATATACGTATCACATTTTTTATACAGAATCAATAAGTGCTTGCATTTAACCAATAGATACTTACTCCCATATTTATAAAAGTTTTAGGCTTGTGTAAAAAATAAATTTATTAACATATTCAGAATGTTAACAACAGCGATTATGAATAACACTGTTTTTAATTCCTTTAATAACGAGACTATAAACCTCATATATAACTGAATACTACGAAGTTAATAAGTACTAATGTGCGGCAAACATGTAGCTATTCGTACATGTTTGATGAAGTAGAATGGAATATAAACAGAGCGACAGTGATGTATTGCTGATGACAAGATGAAAGCAACTTAAAAAAGCCTAGAAAATTCTCTGATAAGAAAACCGGAAAAACAATTGTGCTAACCGATTTATAACTCTTTATAGACTAACTGGTGTGAATTTGATAACTATTTGCAATACTAAATGGTATTGAAACATATTTTTGGGCGTTTTACATTAAACAATATCTGAAGACATGATTTTGATATTTTCCCCGTATCTAAAGGTCGTTGGTGTCGTCATTACTACGTGGTTTGCGTTGTGTTGTTTTGTGTGCATTTCTCCCACATCATACAGTTACTACGTTACAAGGAATATTATGGTATAACCATTGAGTTATGACTATAATCTAAGGGTATGACACAGAATACAGTTTGTATTTTTCAATTGGGCCTCCAAAGCCTTTAGGATTTGCCTAAATTAAACGAAATGATAATTAAATTTTTGAAAAATCAATTACCCTAGTTTGGAAACGAATCAATTTATTTTGGAAAACAACACATTATATTTTATTATGTCAATTCATAGATTAGCTTTTAAGGACCCATTTCTGTGCAGTCGAGTCAAGTCAAACATAAAACTACAATGTGAAGTGCGTTATTATTATTATTATTATTTATTTAGGTTTATGGCTTGGCAGCTAGGCCTTTAAGCCAGATCTTAATTTATAATATTGTTTCTTCATTTTCTTAAGCCATGTGTAGCACAGCTGACCTGTAGGTAATCAGCTAGTGCAATTCAACGGAGTTCTTGTGGCAACTCAAAAGGCCACATTTGATACCTACTCAAAAGGCCACCTACAGTTTAGCTGAGCTATACATAGGTTTAAGAAAATAAAAAAACTATGTTGTAATCTAAGATCTGGCTTTAAAGCCTAGCTGCCAAGCCATAAACCTAAATAAATAAATTAAAAAACAAAATACATTCAGTATCTTAAGCTGGTGGGCGGGCAAACAGAAAGAAATTATAAATATTTCATTTTTCCTATTCAATAAGAAACCCTAAAAATACCTCTATTGCTTACCGGCAGTTGTATATTTAACAATAAATCAATAAATAGAGCCGAGAATAGACAGGCCTTGCGGGACTTTGCCGTCTTGTTCACACGTATTGATATCTTAATATTGTCATGGAGAAGTCCAGTTTTTCTGTCTTCACCTTAGTGTTATTATGATGGATATTGCAGTATTGAGCCTTGCAAAGGTATATTTGGTCATAAACCGCTATCTTTGTATCTTAATATCATATTTAATGTCGGTTATAATCAATGTCTTTTGTGCTATAGAATAAATAAATATACAGGCTGTATTATTTACACACTAGAAATATTTTATAGAGCATGTCCACTGTCTGAGAATTAATTTTCTTTACAGATAGATAACAATTTATTAAACACCAGTACAAAAACAAGTATAATAATGTTACAAACAACCCTAGGAATGAATTGAGATAATAATGGCGATGGTGGTATACGTAACATACAGTATGATTTAGACATTTTAATAATAAATACATCCCGCAGGGGGGCTTTGTGGCGAAGCCTTAGGTGAGTAGCGACACCTCGTACCTGACTCCGGGGGTCAAGGCAAGGCCCCCGCCTCCGTGCTTGCCTTAACCAGCCGGCACGGAGTGGAGATCGCTAGAGCTAAGACTCAAGCTCCAGGGGTGGAAGTGATAAATGGCCTAACGTCGGAAGTAGCTTCGGTGAACCTGCAGCCCACCTCTATACACCCCTTAGCCACTCATACCCATGTTGGCCCTGCCTTTTGTGGCATTTTTGGGGCCCATGCAGGGAGTGGCGAGTCACCGTCTGCCCATTTTTCCATGTTCCCCGAACATTGCGACGGGCAGACGCCATAGTCCCCATATTCCCAGACCTCCAGTACCACTAGCAGTTCACCCCAATAGCCCGGTACTTTTTGTCCTCATTTCCCACAATAGTCCTACACTGGCCGGGGCTTGTCCTTGGGTGCATTATTATATGATGTAGACAGGGATAATCGCCGGTCAGTGTCACGCCACATTTACATTAAATTTGTCAAAGGGCCTCTACATGTTGGTCTTTCCATGACCCCGCGCAAGCCCTCCAAAAGTCCGGGCCATTTTTATGGCCCGTGGTCTTCCAAGAAATACATTATAGACTATCTATCACAGGCCGCTATTTACAAAACTATATTTTGCTGCAACCAATCGTACCAGAACAATCTAAGTAGATCGAGCCCGAGCTGTCAGAATGAAGCATATTGGCAGATTCCTGTATCTTATCGACCGTTCATTTGCCTTACTGTCGGTTAAAATTTGAAATAAGCCGCATACTGGTAATGTTATATGCTAAAATTTAACCGATGGTAAGGCAAGTTAATGGATAGTAAGATATTGGAAGCCACCGTAAAGGAAGGCAATCACGCCGCAGTGCGTTACCACACCGAATTAGTAGTAGAAATAATTCCCAGCGGCTACATTATCTCTATATATATATAATGAAAATGGTGTTCGTTTGAGGCTCAATCACGCTTAAACCACTGATCGTATCGACATGAAACTACCATCATTCGATGCGAAATTTTTCCTAGATGGTTTATGGCTATCTATCTATCTATATATATATAAGCAAAGTTTGTTTTCTTTGTCCGTCTCGATTTGTTTGTTTATTAATTTATTTGAATAAGGCGGTACGAAGTTCGCCGAGTCAGCTAGTTATTAATAAACACAGAAACAAACCACGTGTATATTACAAAAGTTTGCGCATACAAGTTTTCAAAAAAATGCTTCACTTCATTTAACGGTCTTGTTCACGTAGGCTCTGTTTATACTTTTATTTCGTCTGGGTCTATAAGTTAAAACAGTACACCGCTTCGCAATTTGTTTTGCTGTTTTAAGAAAAGAAGCAGCAAGGAACTCCCCAAGACGTTTTCTATAACATCTCTGACCGTATATCGGCGTAACTGGCGGCTTAATTACGTTATATCAGGCCTAATCAACATCCTGTATATGTTACACTGTAAAAAAACAGATTGTGCGGAAGAATATTTCCTTCCGTCACAAAATTAATGAAAAACATCTCGTTGTCAGAATTTCTTTCATAAACAATTTTCAATTCTATAAACAGTATACAAATAAATAGTTATACTTCTAAGAAGATACATTTAGCGTTACCATAGACGTATAGGTATTTACATTATGACTCATAATCTTTCCCAGACTGATAAGGAAAATACGTGTAGGTTGCTAATTTATGGCGGCGGAAAATTGAAAACTATATTACCATAAGAACCCATTATTATATACTAATAACAGCCCATAAATGTCCCACTGCTGGGCTCGGCTTCCCGTTATAGGGGAACGGATAGTATATCCGCCACGTTTGACCAAGGTGGCTTGGCAAGTTTGACCCATCGGTTATCTCGATGTGCAGGTTGCATCACGATGTTTTCCTTCAACGTTGTTAGCCCGTGGTAATTGTAACAAAATGCACATTAAGTTAGAAAATTGACTAAGTGGTGCACGCGTTACGGCCAGGATCGAATCCGCGCCCTTTGAGCTTAGGATGTGTGCGTTAACTATATATATAATACGTGAAGCAAAAACATACCCCTTTTTACGAAAATTGCGCGGACGGAGGAGTATTATAAAATTTCGCACTTATCTTCTTACTATATAAAAATTAATGTTTGTCTGTATGTCCTTTATAGAATCGTAAACTATAGATTTGATCATATGATGATCTTTAGCAAAGTAGCTGTGCATGAGCCAGAGAAGGTATCTGAGTTGGTTCACAATTGGACCCGTTAGGTGGCGCTGCTGTCGGCATATAGATTGAACTTTTTCCAGGCAGGACGACGTGTGACGGGACAGCTAGTAGTTTCTATAGAGAAGGAGTGCAAAATGCAAATTTTAAAAAAAAATATCCATAAAAAATACATTAAATAAATAAAAAAAATATTACGCACACTACCATGTATTTGACACACACACGCATTTATACTCTTTTGTTTATTGTTAAAGTCAAATTAACGGTGTAGCCTTGGCGAAATATGTATAATAATAAGTATAGTCTTTGACAACAGAACCTTAATTATGTTCAAACTTATAATTTAAATTAATTATTATGGTCGAATTTCGACCACTGGCCCACCTGACTGAGTGACTGACCACTAGTAGTATCAATCCATTGCCCTGCTGGAAATACCCTTTGGTTTTAAAAATTGACCATATAACTTTACTCATTGGACGAAATAGCAGACAAATGCTACTTGGACTATATTAATAGTAAGCAAAAAGGTATGATAATTATATGATCTAGGTTAGTAAGATATAAAGCATGTCAGTAGAGTCCGAGCCAATTTCAAAAGTAGTCTTATTAAATACGTCAGAGATACGGGAAACAAATGATACGACTATTTAACACGTGGAAATGCGTCTGTAATGGTGCAATAAACTCAATTGAGTTCATATAGCCCGTTGATTTATGGGTTGTAAACCTGAGCAAGTTATAGGTTGCACTTAAGATATCTGGATTGAGCCGGGTTTTCCACGTTTTCAGTTTAGTTTGCCTCGAGGAAAAGTGTTCAGGTAACCCAAACGAAGTCCAACGTTTCCCTGGCTCATTATCATATTTTTCAAGATAAAACTAAATTATGAATAAAACTAAATAAACTAAATCTAAATAAATATAAAAATCAATTGTTTTACGTTAGTCTCGCTAAAACTCTAGAACGGCTGAACTGATTTGGCTAATTTTGGTTTTGAATTATTTGTGGAAGTCCAGGGAAGGTTTATAAGGTGAGTAAATATGAAAAAAATGCTTTGAATATAATAAAAACTATAATTTCGCTTTCCCTTAGAAACTATTTCTACCTGTCAAACATTTCATGGTCGTCCCGTCGTTTACAAATCAATTAAATTTAAAAGTCGTTCAGAAATCAAATTAAATTTAAAAGTGAAATTTAATTTCATTTTTTGTTTTCGAATTTCAAACGTTTGATTTTCATCCCGTCGTTTAGAAATCAACGTTTTTTGTTTATTGATTCTGAGGCGGTACGAAGTTTGCCCGTTCAGCTAGTAAAATAAATAAATAAAGTATGTAAAAAATCGCTGCCAGAGGGAAGCGTGCGTGAAGGCTGGCTGCATTGCCACGCTGTATGGCAATGCTGATTCGTTGCGCGAAATACGAACCAGCCTTCTAATCACGGGTGGTATCAAAGAGTTTCTTACAAACTTCTTTGAAGAAACGCAATTATTCGCGACCTTTTAGCATCGCCCTAATCCCGGCGTATGAGGTATGTAATTTGCGCGCGCGTTGACTTGTAAGGATCGATCGAGTTTTGATAGCAAGTGACGTGTATGATGTGTGAGACCGGCTGAAGCGCCGCGCCGCTGCTATAACCGCCATGCGCCAACAGCTCCAGTTGCTGACTGCAGCCGTAACAATTTTATTGAAACCCAAAAAGCTATAAATTAATCAAGTAAAAATTTCAAATAATTAATTCAGCGTGGAAACGTAGCCGGCCTTCTGGGCACCTTGCCCACAGAAGACGGTGATCTGGGCTCAGTATTCTACTTATAGTCTTGAGGGATTGTGGGTAGAATACAATACAAATAAGTTAAGTTTTCTTGCATTGTATTCGATTATATGTAATTTTATAATGGTTCTGTTTATGTTTATATAGATAAGTACACATTTCAAACTGTAAAAATATAAAAAATAACGCTATTCTCGCACATTCGCCAAAAATACATAAATGGACATACAATATAAAATTATTTTTATTAGTAATATCTTGGCGTCTTGCCTTAAGACTACATTGCAATACTCGGGCAATGCAAATTAGGCAACTTTCCAGCAAATATTTGGTCAAAAAATCTAGACATTGTACGTAAACAGATTTCAATGAGGTCGGATTCTTAGAATTCGTGCGTTTAACGGACGGGTCAAGATACTGAAGAAGTTTACTGAAACCATAAACCATAACCGACCACAGCGCAGTGGCCAGCGACAAGCAGTTTACACGATTCTTCGTGCATTTTGTAGGGACTTGTCCACGTGTAGCCGGTGGCCCATTTTAGTGCAGCTATATTTGTGTTCCGGTGTAAGTGGCCAGATTCCAGTCCCCCTTTCGAAGCCGATACATTGGTGACACCTTTGATGTCCATAGGCGATAATCTCTTGTACCTCAGCGATTAAAATAACTTCATTTTTTATAATGAATGCATGAAAACACTTCATTGTTCACCAAAAATTAATACCAGGTACAGTGAATGTTGAACAAAAGGCGGCCTTATCGCCTTAAAGCGATCTCTTCCAGGCAACCCCTAAACTAAGGAAAATATTAAGACAACAATAATAAGGCGGCAAAGACAATCAACAGCATGAAACATTCGAAGAATAAGTGAACAATAAATTATATACTATACAAAATAGGATAGAATCAGCAGCATGTTTTCTACTTTTAGAGTTTTCTACTTGAAAATTTAAAAGTTAAGTGACATGATTTTCACAAGTTTGACATGTTAGTTCTCTTCATTAGACAAACGAGCAGACAGATAGACGAACATGACGAAGAGTTTTTCCTCTTTCTACAAATTGTGATTTAGTAGTCTGCGAGTGATAAAAACCTAAAAACCTGTATTATGCTATTAACCCCTTGTTTACCGATGTATTCGAAGGTTGCGAGACTTGTGACTCAGATACCCGTTAGTCAGATTGGTCACTGGTCAGTCTCCTGTTTGCAAGTCAACGGCATTAACTCTTGAGTCTCGACCGACAGGTGACTATACTTCTTTGTTAATAGTATCATTTTAGAACTATTTGACCGACTTCAAGTTTATTAACTTCAATAGTATTACTAGAAATTTAATTTGAATGTATTTATAAATATACATTCATATGCTTATAGAAATATAAGTAGGTAGCTTTGTTTATTTAAAATCCACACGGATTCTTCCGGGTAACATCTTTTCTGTATCAATGACACCTTGTGTTTTCTATTCTTTTTTTTTAATATTTATGAATTCTTTAAATTGATATTAATACCATAGATAATATATTTATATACATATTTTTTTAGTAGAATTCGCCACTAAGGCAGGCAAAGGAATCTTAGTCCATACAGGCAAGTATTGTTCGTTTTAAAGTATTATTACACATTTTTAGAAAATAAAACTGCACAGCGCAACGTCTCCTTTCAGTTCCCGCCAAAAACTCTATATTTATATAGAGTTTTTGGCGGGAACTGAAAGGGGACGTTGCGCTGTGCAGTTTTATTTTCTAGAAATGTGTAAAATTACTCTAAAATGAACAATAGTTGTAGGATATTGATAGTTTTTGAGTAGTGATTATGTGTTTTGTGAGAAATGTGAACTGTATAGTCAAATGTGGCCTTTTGAGTTGTCACAAGTACTCCGTTGAATGGCACTAGCTGATTACCTACAGTTCAGCTGTGCTACACATAGGCTTAAGAAAATGAAGAAACTAAATGTATATTATAAACTAAGATCTGGCTTAAAGGCCAAGCTGCCAAGCCATAAACCTAATTATATATATATATATATATATATATATATATATATATATATATATATATATATATATATTTATATATATTTGACACAACACTATACCATAGATAATGAGAGCTTCTACAATGAAACACAATGCTCTATGGGCGGAATTTTAGGAACTCGCAGCGCGATATTTGCTGTTCTATTTTCAAAATTGGTTGGAAATTGACAACAATTATAGGATATTGTTTTTAAATCAGAATTATTACTTATTTGTTTTTAAAATATCGCCTGATTAGTGAGATGTGCTTTGTAGAGCTGACAGAAGAACTCTATTGTTTAGCGTCAGTCAAACACTTAATATTTGGATAAACCATCACTGAAAATGTATAAATATGATAAGGCTGTATGGATTCAGCTACTAAACAACTGATTGTATTATCTGTGTTCTATAATTCATTCCATTTTTAATACTGGTGGTATACGTGTCGTTATCTATTTAACTAAAGAAAATAAGCACCAACAACACCTTGTAATGCTTGTGTTCCAGCTTCCATACCTTTTATGATTATCGTTCCGGACTCGTAGAGTGAGATTTCATGTAAATATGCTTATCAGAACACAGACTGCGACGGCTTCGCCAAAAAAACATGTCCAGGCCTATTTATCGAACATTGTTCATATATGGGTATGCCTGCCAAGTATTACGTATATAGCTCTCAATACCCTATATGTCACGTTATAGGGCTGATGCTGGATGGCGGCAATATCTATACTACAATAAATGTGACAGGTACTTTTGAGTGAAAGAAACAACATATATACAATAATATACTTTAAAATACATAAGTTATTATAATAAATGTAATATATTAATAACAAATAATACATGATTATATTGTGTTTATCAGACAAAACTATTTGTGGACAAATAGTGTCTTCTGAGTAAATTTCAAAATGTCGGTAAGGATTTGGCCTCTCGGTCAGTAAGAGGCCGCATATTCCAAAGTTTGACAGCCTGCACTTAAAAAGAATTATCATAATAGTGTTACGAATATGGGCCTCGAATTAAAATGCCATTGGAATTATTATAGAATTTATTAGAACTATACAAACACGTATACACAGGTACAAATATAACTGGATACAACCAGTACAAACTGCACGATTCAATAACAGGCGCAAAGTCCGTCACTATGTCGCTTATCGGATGTACACGTCTTACTTTGATCGTGGTTCTCGCTAGACTGCCCCACCCCTCCGTTCGGGCATTCCTTTTATTCTGTACAAATACAATATGCCTTGACGCAAAACAATAATTAGTTCGACACACCTGCCTAATCACTGCCATAAAACAAGTAAAATAACAATAGATTGTTTTTCTTAATTACAAATTTTAAACACAAAGTAAACAAAGGAAGTCCAAATAAACCATGTTTATAGCAGGCAGGTGTGCATTCACTCTTTGTCGGCATGTAACAATAGGATGAAGTGTGTGTAACGATTTGATATTTCAAACTTATAAAAAAACCGACTTCAAAAACTAAAAAACTAAAATGTATAAAATAACTTATTTTTAAAGCTATTATTATTAATATATATTATCTAAAACATCTTGAAGTCGGTGCAAAGTAAAACATAAAAATTACTATATTTTGAAAATTATTAAGTTTTACTTTTAGTTTTTGAAGTCGGTTTTTTTAAACGAAGTTTAAATTTTATTTGTTACTTTTTAGTGTCTATGTATAGGTGGACCTACGAATGGTGCCGCGCTTCTTAAAAAATATAGGTCCCAAGAACCGGGAACAAAAAAATGTTCGTAAAATGAAAACTACTGGGCCAAACTATGTCAAATTTTTAGGGGACTACATGGCAGCTATTCCGCGTCGAACAAAAAAAGAATCACGTAAATCGAATCATAAATTTCAGAGTAATCGGTGTACATATGGAATGGAGTGAAAATTATTTCCATGAAAAATGTTCATAAAATGAAAACTACTGGGCCAAAGTATGTAAAATTTTTAGGGGACCAATTGGAAGCTATTCCACGTCGAAAAAAAAAGAATCACGTAAATCGGATCATAAATGACGAAGTAATCGGCGAACATACATAAAAAAAAGCAAAAAAAAATAATAATAATAATAATAAGATCCCGACGAATTGAGAACCTCCTCCTTTTTTCGAAGTCGGTTAAAAAAAGCTTTATATATCTTTCTTAAAAATAAGGTCCCAAGTAACATAAGTAGGTAATCGATTTATTTGAGAGAATTTCACGCCATCCAACGGAGTTCTTGAGACAACTTGAAAGGCCACATCTGACTATACAGTTCACATTTCTCAAAAAAACACATAACTACTACACTAATTGGTTTAGAGCTAAATTATTCAAAATGTGAGATATATTTCAGTGAGAAGGTGCCAAGTATCTTGAATATTATATCAGATTTTCATAGTTTGGGACTAAATTTTAAAATGGGGTTATTGACACTGGTGGAAATAAAATATAAAACTTAGCTAGAATGGAAGATTATATTAAAAGAGAATTTTCAGTATTTTTTTAAATAATAATAATAACTTGTAAATATTTTAATTTTGATAAATAAAATTATGATTTTTAACCTATGTGTCACGTGACTTGAAAACCCAATCACAGTGCGTGACGTCAAAGGCTAGTAGAATAACAACGTAAGTTGCTCAAATTTTGACACATGACATTTCACAAAACAAACTATCACCAACTGTAGTAAACAGTAAATATAAACATAAACAGTTAAACACACTTCATCTTTAATCCTGCGCTTGCAAAAAATTGAGTCTTGTTTTTACAAATATCATAAGTTACTTTTAAACTAAACTATCCACACAAATTAAGAACTATAGAAGCTGGTTACACAAAAGCGGATAGTGCAAATTTGCCCAATATCGATGCGGTTATGGTAGCAAGTTTTTTCGCATCGAATTCAAATTTTATTGCAGCGGAATTCCGAAACGTTAAGACATCTGCGTAAGTATTTCTATACAAAGGAAACAAGTACAAGGAAAGAACTTTTAAATGTGCATTTACAATAAATTTTATATGAAGTTTTCTGTAAAATATTTGCATCACATTTGAGGTTATAACTAATATTTACGAATTCACTTTTGATTTGCTGTTTAATATTACATAAGTATTTGATCCCTTGCAGATCGTCAAGACAATCTTACGGTGATGATGCGATTGGTTACGTACAACTGCGACGAGACTCGAATATGTGTACACTAAAATGCAAAGTTTGTCCAGAACATCGAGTACAATCTAAATCTTATTCAGCAACCATGGTGGTGGATGAGGAGGAGAGTAAAGTAGTGAGCGTGCAATGTCATGATTGTGCTGCATCCCAAGGTGGATGTAAGCATGCAGTTGCATTTTTGATGTGGACTCACCGAAGAAGTGAAGAACCATCATGTACTTCAGTAGATTGTTACTGGAAGAAATCGACACTGTCTCAAGTAGGAACTACTTTAAAATTTATATCGGCTAAACAACTTTCAAAAGCAGTGCCTACTACTACTGGATCACAAGACTCTCTGCCTTTGTTATTAACAGAATTTATAAAAGAAGCTGAAAAGAGACAAACTAACTCATGTTTGATATTAAAACATCAACCAGGTTTTGAATTACCAGAGTTAGAAACACTATCTCTACATTATTTAATTATTAAATACAGTGATAGTAATTGTACTACTTTTTTAAATAATATATCACATATATTTACCCAGTCTAGGATAGACAAACTTGAAGTGGACACACGGGGTCAACATACAAGTAATTTGTGGCATGAAATGCGATATGGCAGGATCACAGGCTCTATTGCATATGGTGTTAGGAAATGCAAAACTGTAGATGGATCCTTAATAGCAACTATTATGGGAGCCAGGACTATAGACACAAAGGCTATGAAGAGGGGACGAAATTTAGAACAACAAGTAAAAGAACTTGTCTCAAAAAAATTACAGAAGAAAATAGAACCATGTGGATTGATAATATCTAAAGAATATCCATATATAGCTGCAACACCAGATGGAATTTGTGATAAAACTATTGTCATAGAAATAAAGTGCCCCTCTAAAGAAAAGACTTTTAGAAATTATATAAAGGATAATAAGATTACTGAGAGATATATGGCTCAAATACAAGTTCAAATGTTTGTGTCCAATTTGAAAAAGTGTTACTTTTGTGTGGCCGATTGGAATTTTGAAAATAGTGGAGTTGTTCACATATTAGTAATAGATTATGATCAGGCATATGTAAAAAGCATTATTCAAGACCTTAAATTCTTTTGGATTAGTAATATATATCCCTTACTGTATCAAAGCATTGAATAAATAAAACAAATATTTATTGCAACAATATATTTTTATTGACTACTAAAACTTATGTCATTTATATTGCTTATACCTATATAATACTAGAGTTTACTTATTTAAACAGCAGGTGTAAATACAGATTACATTGTATAAAATTTTTATGTTAGTGCTATTTGCCACTGGAATATTTACTACATTTTATATCGCAAGCTATGGATATGGGAATCTCCAGAGATGAAAAGTATTTATGCCTTGTTTCAGTATTAAAACAAATTAACCGATCCAGTACTAGTAGTGTTTTTGTGAAGGCTTAACAGACAGATTGAGTAACTATCGCATTTTTTTTTAGATGCTCAATTTTTATATCTATAAACTTGAAAAATGATTGGTCTCCCATACAAATTTTCAACCATTATTTCTAACTCTTTTAGTTTATTTATCTCCAGCCTTTCTATCTGTAAACTATATAAATAACTAAAATGCCCTAAATTACCAAAATGATCAAATTGCCAAAGTGACCAAATGGTCAAAATATTTGATTTTTATTATTCCGACGTTTCGGCCACTATTCAATAGCCGTAATCACTGAAGACAAAGGTATTAAGTGTCAATGAGGATTGTTAAAGTTTTATTTAGCCTACCGCCAACTTGTTCATTATAATTATTTAGTTTTCATTTTGTTTCTGGTTATTATTTTCTCTATGGGAGCCTAATCTAATATAATATAATGCCTGCTCTAGTATTTTATATAACACTAGCTGTACCCGGCAGACATTCTCTTTCGTGAGAATTTATGGTTTATCGAATCTGATGTAGTGGTTGGGTTTATCCAGTGTGTGTTCAATTCAATGCAACCCAATGCATCACATTTATTATTAATGTCTTAATATTTTAATTTTGGTATGAATATACAATATTCGATAATTTGATGTGCAATTTGAGATAAAAAAATTATTTGTCAAATCCTATTTTTTTATAAGACTGCCTTGAAGGTTTATCAGAGCACATGAAATAGTTACACATTCATCCATTACACGAATTATATTGTAATTAACTACTGAATGTGGCTTCAATAGTGAGAATTCTCTTAATCTTCGAATAACTCTTTCTATGTGTACCCTTAGACTAGCAATTTCTTTTGTTCTCCGTGCTTCTTGTTTTGTAAGTTTTGAACCAGTAGCCACACTTGGTGGTCTCAATAACTGACAACCTTGTTGTGCTAATAATTGTTCAATATTTTTAAAACCTCGGTCAGCTAAGACACAGCTTCCAGGATTAAGTTTCTCTAGAAATTTGCTATCCTCAACAAGAAGAGTGTCACTTATTCTACCGCCATATCCCTGTGAAACATAACTAACAGCACCATCAGGAGTACTAGCAATTAGATATTTAAGCGTGTTTGCCTTTTTGTACTCTGACCATGACAATGCTTGATGAACAGACTTTGTCGGTTTCTGTATTTCAATTTCGAAACAATCTATTATACATGTCACTTTGTTATAGCGATGCCTAAATGCAATTGGTAAGTTGGTTTTTATCATAGTTTTATCTAGACCTACAATAAATATTTTTAGAAAATTTGCAAGAATAGGGATACACTTTAGAAAATTTTTACTAACATATGAGGTGGACATTCCAAATTCATCAGCAAGTTCTGTGAATTTGGTATCAAGTCTAATTTTCTTTAAACATAAAAGAATGTGTACTAATGGTATTTTTGTATGTTTAACTAATAATTCAGTAAAAAAATAGAATTCTTTAGGCAAGCCTATATAGAAACGTGGATTTGATTCAATTTTCAGAAGTGTACAATTAAGAGATAATTCCATATTATTTTCTTTCTGAATTTTTGCATCTTCTTCATTTAGACTACTGCTGTCTGATGTTGTTTTAAGTAATACAGAATGAATAGATGGTGATGATAATAGACATAATGGCAGAGCAAGTGTTGAACTATCACTTTCAGATTTATCTTCTTCAATAAATAATCTTTTAGCTGTTTTACTAATTCCTGATGTTGATGGTTTTCCTTTAAATACTTTACTGATTAGAAATGGTGACAGTGCTATAGACACATTGGAACTTTTAGCTGGTGATGTGTTTGCATTTCGTAACTTAACAAAAGTTTGAGTACTTTTGCTTCTATGAAATTTATAGTGTGTATATTGGACACCTTTGTCTACTGCTTCACTAGGACACGTCTGGACTGCTTTTTCTTCTGACCTAGAGTGAACTCCAATATTTTCTGTGACATACTGGAAATCTAAAATAAATGAATTAAATTAAATTCATATAGAATAAACTTAATTGGAAATTGGAGTCTGTAAAATTTATAATATAATAAATGATAATAGTTATTTTCAACTATTATAATAACAAATCTATGAAATCGCAAACTGTTATAATCTCTAATAAATGTAAATTATAATTTCGAATTGACAGATGTGCAAGTGGGTTTTTGCAAGAGAATGGGATGTACAGACCAAGTCTTCACCTTACGGTGTATAACTGAAAAGTTTTTGGCCACGGGCCAAAATGTCTACCATGCATTCATAGATCTGGAGCAAGCTTATGACAGAGTGATAAGAACTGAACTGTGGTCAGTGTTATCAAGTGTGGGGTAACAGAAAACCTGGCACAATCACTAGGCTCTGTATGACGATTCCAGTACTTGTGTTAGGATCAACAGGGCCTTCACTGAATGACAAAAAAGGTGCTAGTCAGGGTTGTGTAGCATCACCATCCTACCTACCTACAGCAGACTTTCAATATCTCTGGCAAGATGTAAAAACTATTAAAACTGTCTGGCTATTGAGGGAACATTTTTTTATAGGTCCCTAAGTAACATGTATAAAATGTAGCTTTTATACTATAATAAAAACTTGAGAGGTGTCAAGGGACACCAGGATGAAACAAAGTTCCTTTCGATTAATTAGTGAAGGAATTGCAATAAATTTTTTTTTTAAGTTATAAAAATATAATGTAATATAAACTTAATCAGTAGGCTCAATTTTAGTAATAATTGGCTTGTGGTAACTGAAGTAGGAAACATATGCTTGGGATTCTATTTTATTTAAATGATAACCTTTACATAAGTCTATCCCAAAATCTATACCATTATCGAGGATAAAAAGTCCATGTCCACCCTTCGGTATAAAATTTAAATATATACTGAATTTCAGCCAGATCGACAGACAAAAATGGCTAATCACAAAGTGTTGTTACAACTTTTTTGGTCTTAAAATTTTCCGTCTAGCCCCCATTCGTATCGCGCGATAAGGAACTACGTTCCAATAACAAAAATATAATTTATTCAAGTTTAGGTGTGTCTGGCAGGGAGTAGCAACTGTCATAAGTCTTCAGCAATGGATGACGAGATTTCGAAAGCTAGTCCAAAGAAAATATATAAAAATTTAGCTTTATACATTAACAAATTTAAGGTACTATTTTATACACCTATACTACCTGTTACCTGCCCAAGTAACCACAACCCAAACTGTTATAGTCACTAATCATTCTATCTGTATAGGGTTCTATCTGTATATGTATGTTTTATAAAATGATGAAGGTCTGGCAGTCCTGGGCTCTTAAGCTATATTTAGAGTACTTTGAAAAAATTCCCATACTTGTCAAAGTATACAAACATTGACTAAATTCTCTAAATAGTGTCACCTTCACATATTCAGTGCATAGTGAGAATCCGCTCAAGATCAGATCACACCTAACAACCAAGAGTCTGCACTATGGCTGTATGTCTATACTCAAATAAGGTAAAAGTTAAATGATATTAGTTACCTGATTTTCTGAATGAACTATCCTGTGTAGTTACAATGTTTGATTCCATAATATCAGGTGTACCAGTCGGTAAATCTCGTGGGGAAGCATCAGTTTCTTGAAACAGATTTATTTTTCGACATTTAACTACAGGTGATTGGGCACTACTTGTGGATGGCTGTAATGTTCTTTTGTGAGAAGGTAGACAATCAAATTTTGTAGGGACACATCCAGGTTTCATTCTAATTTTTTTAACTGAACCCATGATTCGATATTCTATGAAATTTTCCATGTCATTAGGCAGCTGAAACATTAAAATTACATTTAAATAAAATATATTATACCAGTCTTATAACTTCAAAGTGTATGCATAAGCTGTATAAAAGTTTACTCATTTTGTCACAATAAAAGTTTATTAAGGTGATACTTACATCAAAATGATCTTCACAAAAATAAATCGAAGAAGTTGTTGATATAAGAGAAGCATCGTATCTTCCTGCAAGTTTCAACCAATTTCTTCGTATTTCAGCTTTAGGCGGTACAGTTATGAATATTTTTTCAGGTGTATTTTTTGAAGTATTGGTACATTTAGGCACTACACACCAACGATAACTTTTTCGATCCATATTATCAAAATAAATATGGGAAACAAAAACAATTTATACCTTTAGCAGATTTACTGGAGACACTCGACAAACTCGGACAAATATTAAAATTTGTTTATTTACATAGGCCATAGGGATTGATATGAGATCATTCGATTAGATCAATCGATTTTTTGGGACATATTGATTGTTTTAAAATCTATTTAAATCAAAGACTCAGTTCAAAAACTAAACCGAAAATTGATCAGTAATGACATAATTTTTACAGCAAATGAAGTATTTCACTGACTTTAAAATTGTGGAACAAACTGATACACAAATCGAATCGAAATCAAAATCGATATATTTGGATTAAATTACACTACATGCTTAATGAATTTAGTTCTGTCAAAGAACTGTCTTGGTACTTACTATTGACGTCACAAAAAGACGATCATCATTTTGGCGCCTTTTCGGCACGTTATTCAAAACTTGAATTTAACTCAGGTAAAAATTATTCAATTAGTACGCGGATAAAAGCCAGAGTATTTTTTTTAGTGAATATAGACTACATTCTTTCAATTTAAGCCCTTTTCGAAAATTTGTCAATAACCCCATTGTTGACAAAAATAGCCTCAGCCTCCTTGGGTGCCCCGTTTTTGAGGAGTCTTTTTCTACTTTCGTTAGTAACAAAATTCAAAATTTTCAGTCAAAGATAGAAAAGTTAAAAAGTATAAGTTTAATAGCGCATATTATATTATTCGGCACTGTGTTTTTACACCAAATTTTATATATATTTTGAGATGCTGTCCTATATGGCAAAATCAAAATATTCTAAAAACGTTGGATAATGTTATTCGGTACTCGCTCTCATCGATTTTCAACATTCCCTTTGATGACCGTACATGGACCCAAGCCTCCCTACCAATAAGGTATGGAGGTTTAGGTATACGCAAAATTTCTGCAGTTTCTTTACCCGCCTTTCTGTCCTCAGTGTACAGTACAAAGGACCTCATTGGTGAAATATTAAATCCGTCACTTGGTGACTTTGGTCCTGTATTTGACTGAGGCCAGAAATGCTTGGTCTATGGCCTGCCCATATCAAAATTTACCCATAAATCTAAAGTCACAGAAGCTATGGGACGGCCCGCTTTGCTCATTGGTGCATAAAAATCTTTTAGATACGTGTGTCTCTCGCGTTGGGAGTCTGGCTTGTGGCTACAGGCACTCCCCATGGCGAATTTAGGCACTTTTCTAGACGATAACACGTTTAGAATAAGTGCTTGCATTCGCCTAGGGGCGGCCTGTGTTGTCCCACACCGCTGTCAGTGCGGAGATAAGGTCGAGCGCCTCGGTCACCATGGGTTATCGTGCATCAGGAGTGCCGGTAGAATTTCACGCCATGCAACACTTAATGATATAATCCGTCGGGCTCTTGTCACCGCCGGGGTACCTGCCGTCCTAGAACCGAACGGCTTGTGCCGCGACGATGGCAAGAGACCCGATGGTATGTCATTGGTGCCCTGGAAGATGGGTCCCCCCTTAGTATGGGACGCGTCTTGCGTTGATACTTTGGCAGCGTCTGTCTCTCTGTATGTCTGCCGGTACAGCTGCTGCACAACAGGAGGCCCTAAAACGCCGCAAATACTCAGCCATCGGGAATGGCTACTTATTTGCGGCTTTTGGGGTCGAGACCCTGGGACCATGGCGGCCTGTGGCGCACAAACTTTATCGAGACATAGCCAAACGTCTGGTGGATGTCTCACGTGACCAAAAGACTGGTTTATACCTCGGGCAACGCATCAGCATTGCCATTCAGCGAGGCAATGTGGCCAGTCTTTTGGGCACGTTTTCGACTGACAGCGGTTTGGAACTAGATTTTATGGTTTAATTTTAGTTTCTACATCTAGTTTATTTTTAGTTTAATTTATTTATAATTTAGTTTATTTTTAATTAGGAATATTTTAAATTTTAATTTAATGCTCTGAATTAAACACAAAAATATTTTATTTTTTAATTACTACTCAAAAACTATCAATATCCAAAAAACTACTGTTCATTTTAAAGTAATTTACACATTTTTAGAAAATAAAACTGAACAGCACATCTTTCAGTTCAAAAACACGTTTACACTCTTACTTTAACAGATTTTTTATTTTTATTTAGGTTTATGGCTTGGCAGCTAGCCCTTTAAGCCAGATCTTAGCTTACAATATAGTTTCTTCATTTTCTTATGTCTATGTGTAGCATAGCTGAACTGTAGGTTATCAGCTAGTGCCAATATGAATAATACCATAGATATTCAATATTCAAAAAGTACCGTTGTTTGCGTCAAAAAGTGCAGTTGTCTGCGTCAAAAAGTGTTGTTGTCTGCGCCAAAAAGTGCCGTTGTCTGCGTCAAAAAGGCCGGCGCGATATTGGCACTAAAATGACAACCCTACTTATAAATTATAAGCGACATCAGCTATCATACAATACACGAATATCGTCATACTGGTCATATCGGCCTGTCTCTATATTTGGGCTGAATACATCACCTACTTTGTTGTAGCTACAAGTGTATCATATGGAATTATGCATGTGGACTAAATAAAGTCTATTATTGAATTTATACTTGATATTTTACTACATTACTTAATATGCATGAATTACTTAGCAAAACCACACGTTATATGGACACTTGGTAACACTGGCATGGTCGCAAAAAATATTTGGCTGGAAAAAAGAGCAATCATTGGTTACATTTGAATACTTTGTTATAAAATACTAGCTGTTACCCGCGACTTTGTCCGCGTGGACTTTAATTAAATTAGCCTTCCTTCCGGTGGGGTGACGGCAGCGGTGTGCGCTTGGAACGCCCATCAAAATCGGTCCAGCCGTTTCAGAGATTATCCGGATAGACAAACTAAAAAATAAAAAAACCGATTGTGTGGTTTTATGAAAGTGAAACTTTTTTTCAGATTACTACACGGTCAGTTGCTGCGAACTATAGGCGCCGCCATATTGGCCTTGGCCGCGGCCGACCGTCACGCGACATGCAACACACAGACCAAAAAGTTTGAGACGATGTAATAAAAGTTTCACTTTGTATCTTAAATGTATCTTCCGATATAAGTACCGTATATACTTTCATATGCATTTTGTAAAAATCTGTTATTTTGAAATTGTAAACAGACATTTTAATTTTATCATTTGTATAGATTATATAAAATATTAGTATTTATAGTCTGGTACATAACTATGTTTCTATCTAGAAAAGATAATGGGATTAACCTTGTTAAAACCTTGACAGCCAATACACAAAATAAAAACGCGTAACGATGCGTTTGTGAAGCAATGAATCTGCAAATAATTTCTTGTGAATTTACAAGTGGCCAGACAGTGAAGGACTGTGAAAATGCACTTTCTTTTTATACACTGCAATAATTAAGGGACTCGGATTTAAATTCTAAAGCTTTCGGCGGAGGCAGCTGCCCCTGTATCAGTCGTATCAATGATACGGAGCCCCTAACTACACGCATATAATATGTGTCTACAATGAAATAAAATGTAATAATTAATTGGTCTCTAAAAAGTGCCGCAACAGATATGAAACTGCAAATATTCTGGAGTGTATTGATGACGTGTGGACGGCTAATTCAAACGTTTTTATTCAAAATTAGTTCCACTGGAGAAAACTTTTTAAAGGTTATACATATAGGTTAAAATGTAATTTTACTTCCTGGTATATGTACACCGCTTCGCAGCGTGTTATTGCTGTTAAGGAGAAGAAGCGGTAAGAAACTCCCCAGCAACACGTCTAGCTAAAAATTGTTTTTCTTTATATTTCTTATTCTATTTATATCTCAAGAATGACTTTTGAAGAATTAATGGAGTGAAAAATGAAGAAATGTTATTATAATTATATTAAAGACATGACGTACTAAATTTTTTTTTGCTGCAACATAGGTATCTCCATAAATTCCTTACAAGCTTGGCAAGATAAAAACGTTATACAAAATATAGTATAGGAGGTTGGAGCGAGCTGCTATGTAAACGAAGTTTTGTCTAGTATAGGGGACACGGAGAAAATCTATTAATACATAATATAAAACATCGAAATGAGCTTGTACATTTCTCCAGCGCGTGTGAGGGCGGGCGCCGCGTATTTCTGCGTCTGACGTCAGCACGGCCTCCGCACATGTCGGCCGGTGGCCGTGAAAAACGCGTTCGGATACACGCATTACATGACATTTTCTCTGAACAGACAGCGCCCTTTGACTTCCTGTCGTTTTAGCCATAATGATCACGAAGAAGCGGTTTTATGTAGTGTTTATTTATTATGATAATTAATTTCATGTATTATGATTATGACATGAGTTTTAAGTCTCGTATATACTAGACCGTTTTGGCTCGCTGCTTTGTCGCTCAACACTAAATTGTAATGTAAGGCTAAGTTAAAGATGGTATTTACGTATTGCATAGCATGTTAGATTATTCATCTGCTTTAAACGTAATTATTATCTATGTTCCAGCGACACTACAAACATAACTCCTTGGGTGAGACCTCGACCACAAGTGTTTAATGTGGACAAGGCATAATCTCTAACGTTTATGCTCCAGAAGGTCACAGAGACGAAATGGGAAACGGGTCTAAGAAATTAATTCCAAATCAACCTTAATTTAGTGTTTTCTTAAGTTCTCACGACTAAAACTACGTTTGAACGGTTTTAAGCGCGGTATTTGATTTACTTTTATTCAGACATCTTGGCCACTTTTTATTAGCAGTGATCACGGAAGACAAAGTTGTTAAATGGCAATGAGTAATGTAAAAGTTTTTATTTAGCCCCGACAACTTGTTCATTTTAATTATATAGAGTTTGTGGCGGGAATAGAAAGGAGATGTGCTGTGCAGTTTTAATTTCTAAAAATGTGTAAAATTACTCTAAAATGAACAGTAGTTGTAGGATATTGATGTTTTTGAGTGTAAAATGTGAACTGTATAGTCTAATGTGGCCTTTCGAGATGTCACAAGAACTCCGGTCAGTGACGTCAATTGAAAACCGACAGTTCGGCTGAGCTATATACATAGGCTTAATAAAATGATATTGTAATCTAAGATCTGGCTTAAAGGCCTAGCTGCCAAGCCATAAACCTAAATAAATAATTATTTTTTATTATTTTTAATTTTTGGTTATGGTTAGTATTAAATAAAAAACTTCAACGGACAAGTGGAAAAACGAATCGCAACGGACAAGTGGAAAAACGAATCGCAACGGACAAGTGGAAAAACGAATGGCAACGCATAAGTGGAAAAACGAATCGCAACGGACAAGTGGAAAAACGAATCGCAACGTACAAGTGGAAAACGAATCGCAACGGACAAGTGGAAAATCTTCAACTGACAAGTGATAAAATGAATCGCAACAAAATTTTAACTTGAAGTTTTACGGGCAGATTGTTAATGTACTTGTCCAATTTGAAAACCTGCCCGTAAAACTTCAAGTTAAAATTTTGTTGCGATTCATTTTATCACTTGTCAGTTGAAGATTTTCCACTTGTCCGTTGCGATTCGTTTTCCACTTGTACGTTGCGATTCGTTTTTCCACTTGTCCGTTGCGATTCGTTTTTCCACTTATGCGTTGCCATTCGTTTTTCCACTTGTCCGTTGCGATTCGTTTTTCCACTTGTCCGTTGCGATTCGTTTTTCCACTTGTCCGTTGAAGTTTCACTTCTAATATGTGTCCCAGCACACATTTCGATTTTTCGCAGGTTTACTGCAAATTATGATTTGGTTAGGTTAAGTACATTTTAATGGTGTATGTAATACGCTACCCACGCACCGACCATTTTTTACGTCAACACTTTTGTTGTTCGTTGTCGTTCAATTTTGTTATGACTTTCGAAAAACTGAACAGTTGGCAAAGTTTTCTTGTTGTTATTTTTGTTTACTCAACAAACTCTATTTATTTATTTATATTTTTTTTACACATACCACAAATAGAGGCAGTGATGCCTTGTCACGTGGAGAGCAGAGCTATAGTTCGATGCAAACTTAAGTTTGCCTCCATTAATAGCGGCTCGGAACATCGCACTTTCCGATGCGCAGAACGCAATTTTAGGTATTAGAGGGATGAGGTAGTCTGAGGACGCGGTATATCCTCGCTCGCTCTCTCACTAGCTTTCTCGTTTACGAGACTTTCCCGGCGCTCGGCTCACCAGAGCTGCCAATTTAGCGCTTTAGGAGCTAGATATAGCGCTTTTTAGGGCAATCCAGCTCCCAATTTTATTAAACAACTTCCAGCGCAAAATCTTGCACTTTTTATAATATGCAAATATCTAATTAATTTTGTAATAAATATATATGAATATCTATACTAATATTATAAAGAGAAAAGATTAAATTCTTTGTTTGCATTGAAGAGGCTCCAAAACTTCAAACCGATTTGAAAAATTCTTTCACTGTTGGCAAGCTTCACAATCCCCGTGTGACATAGGCTATATTATGTTTACAAAAAAATTAGGGATCCTTACTAAAACTCCAATAACGTAATCCAAGGTGTAAAAAATACCTAAAATCGCGAGCACTGCGAAAACTATTGATGATAGAATGAAATAATGTACTACGACTTTGCAGAACACATCATTATCTACAAAAAGTGTCGCGACAGCATATGTCTAACTATTATAGTTATGCCACAATAAGTGTCCTTTTATTTCAACAAATTAATTAAAATGCCGCTAGAACAGGCACTTTATTTGTATCTTGATATTCACCCTTATCAAAATAAATTACTTCATATTCAAGACTGCTTCAATACCTTTATTATAACTTTTTGAATTATTCAATTCGGACATTCCATTCGAAAGATATCACGAGTTTAAAAAGTATTAGAACACGCGGCTTTGATGATTTATATTGACAGAAAAAAAGTATTTCAAAAAATATTTCAAATATACTTACACACCGCGGAGAATACCAACAGAGCAGATGTAACTCCTATAATATATATTTTGTCTGTATAGTGTAATACACTACACACGCACCGACAATTTTTTTCTGTCAACACTTGTCGTTCACCTCGTTGTGACTTTCGAAAAACTGAACCGTTGGCAAAGTTTTCTAGTTGTTAATTTGTTTTCTTATTGGAACATCCCACTTTCCGATGCGCAGAATGCGATTTTAGGTATTAGAGGGACGAGGTCGTCGGAGAACGAGGTATACCCTCGCTCGCTCTCTCGCTCGCTTTCTCGTTTGCGGGACTTCCCCGGCGCTCGGCTCGGCTCACCAAGTCTGCCACTTTAGCGCTTTCGAAGCTAGATATAGCGCTTTTTAGGGCAACCCAGCTCCCAATTTTATTAAGCAACTTCCAGCGCAAAATCTTGAGCTTTTTATAATATGCAAATATCTAATTAATTTTATAATAAATATATTTATGAATATCTAGACTAATATTATAAAGAGGAAAGATAAGATTGGTTTTTGCTTGCATGAAGAGGCTCCGAAATTACTGAACCGATTTGAAAAATTCTTTCACTGTTGGCAAGCTACGCTATCCCCGGGTGACATAGGGTATATTATATTTACAAAAAAATTAGGGATCATTACTAAAACTCCAATAATGTAGTCCAAGGTATAAAAAAAATACCTAAAATCGCGTGCGCTGCGAAAACTATTGATGATAAAATAACAAATAAAATAAATTACTGAACCGATTTGAAAAATTCTTTCACTTTTGGCAAGCTTTTTTTTTTTTTTTTTTTTTTTTTTTTTTTTGAGGCGAGGGAAAATGCTAACCGATTTACGCACTCTCTGGGCCGTCACTAGGAAACGGCACGCATCCATCGGGGGCGATAACGCTAGCAATAGTATGCTTTATTTGCGCTCCGCCCGCGATGGATTACACAGAGGAGTGTGGCGACTCCGAGCGATGTTACACGAGCGAACAACCTCAATACCCACTAAAAAACCTCTCCTCCCGTCGACCCTGCGCTTCGTTGTGAAGGAAAGACTGAGATATAGAACATAGTTACGCAACAGTCGATCCAGCGCAATAAAGTGCCTGGAGTGTGCCCTGGGAGAACACACCCCACTTCGAAACGGGGGCTGAATCCCTTGCGTTGCCTAGTAGCAAGGGGCCCCTCGTACCGGAACCTAACTCAGGGAGGGAAGTAACGCGCGTACCTGCCTCGTCGAGTGCCAGCTGAAGGCCGGCGGCCTCGGGTGACATTAGCGGCACGCGCTGAAGGGCTTCGCTCCCTATCCCTTTCTGCGGCCTCTTTTAGAGACATTACAGCCTCACAGAAAGAGACCGCAGATTCCCAGCGGTCGTCGCTGTGCAACATGGCCGTTACCAAGTCGCCAAGCGATCGGACGGCTCCTACGTGTGTCTCGAGCTCGAAACGCTGAGGCGTCCATGCAGCGCACTCAACAAGCGTGTGTAACGCCGTATCGGGTGCGCCGCATTGGCGGCAGTCCGGGGAAGGCAAGCAGCCCACAATGCGAAACAGATACTGGTCGAAACAACCGTGTCCGGTCAGTATCTGAGTCGTCCTGAAGGTCAGGGTTCCGCTGGTGCGGGTCACCCATCTCTCCAGCTGCGGCCTGATTGCATCCACCGTATAGCCGCCGGCCACAGGGTGTTCGAGGTCACGAGACCAGGCGACGAGGCAGGAATGAGTTTCCCGCTTCCTGACCGTCTCTAATTCGACTTGACAGAAGGTCAGTCCTCTAGCTAGGGCATCCTGCCGGGCGCGACGAACCCTGGACAGGACGTCTGCCTGGAGAGGCCAGGGCAGCTCGCCTGCCAAGAGAGTCGCCGCCAACCACGACACTGTGCGGTACCCCCGTATGGTCCTCACGGCCAGAACCCGCTGCGCGCGATGCAGCAGGGTTCGGTTGTGGCGGTGAAGCGAATCGGACCAGACGGGCGCACCGTAGAGTGCCATACTCCTCAGGATGCCGGAATAAAGCTTCCGCGTCGCACCCCCCGGCCCCCCCACGTTAGGGAGAAGCCTGGAGAGTGCGCCCGCGGAATTCACAAGTTTGGGAACTAGCTGCTCAAAGTGCGCTTTGAACAGCCATTTCCCGTCTAAAACTAGCCCAAGATATTTCATCGTGGGCCCTACTCTGATCGCCACCCCCTGAACTGTAACGGACAAGTCCGGGGGAGGATTCCGGAATTTCCTATGGAACATGACGGCCTCCGTTTTCGCGGGGGAGACCCTCAAGCCCAGCCTAGCTATTCGATCTACGACGATCGCCAACCCGTCGTTGGCAACGTCCACGGATTCCGCAAAAGACGCGGCGCGTGCCGTGAGTAGGGTGTCGTCCGCAAAGCAGATCAGCCCTACTCCGGGCCGGACCGTCACCCGAAGGATCCAGTCATAGCCTACGTTCCAAAGGATAGGCCCGAGGACCGATCCCTGTGGAACGCCGCACGCGACACGTCGCCGACCTAACACGTGGTTGGCGGACTCACCGCCCTCCCAAAGGATGTGCCGATCTCGCAGGTACTCGCCCAACAGCCTCGTGAGGTACGGGGGGACTCCGTGCGCGCGGAGCCCCTCCCTGATCGTCTCATGAGGGAGGCTGTTAAAGGCGTTCGCTATGTCTAGCGACACTGCAAGAACGACGTCCTTCGCTTGGACGGCTTCGTCCGTCAACGTTCGCAGCGTCTCGAAGGCGTCCATCGTGGAGCGCCTCCGCCGAAACCCGAACTGCGTATCTGATAGCCCCGGCTCCACAGTGTCTAGATGCTTCACAAGCCGCTCCGCCAAGATCTTCTCGAAGACCTTGGCGACCTCGTTCAGCAGCACTATGGGCCTGTAGGCGGACGGATCGTTGGGAGGCCGACCTCCCTTTGGAAGTAGGCACAAACGACCCTCTTTCCATTGCGACGGGAACCTACCTGCGCGAATACAGGCTTCGAAGAGATCCCGCAGCTGGCTGCGTAGGTGTTTTGCAGCCAGGAAGAGGAGTCGACCTGGAACCCCGTCGGGTCCCGGTGCCGTCTTCCTGCCCCGGAGCCGGTCCAGGGCGACGTCTAGCTCCCCCTCGGAGATGGAGTGAGGCTCCTCGTCCGTGGGGGTGTCGGGAATGGGTGGACCCATACTGGGGGGAGTGAAGTTCCCCGGATCCGGGAAGAGCCCATCGATAACCGACCGGAGCACCTCGGGTTCGAGCGTTTCCGTGACCGTGGATGTGCAAGGCCGCAACTTGTTGCGGGCCCCACGGTACGGGCGCCCCCAAGGGTCCCGATCGAGCGTCTCGAGGAGCTCGGCCCGAGCCCGGGCTTTCGATCGCAATATTGCAATCGAAAGGGCCTTTCTGGCCTCTCTAAACTCGCCCACGAGTCCATTTTCCGCGACGAAGTCCGGAGGACGGCGCGCCCTGCAGCGTTTGAGCCTGTGGCTGATGATGCGAACTGCCTTTCGCATCTCGCCCAGCTCCTCGGTCCACCAGTGGACCGATTGCTTGCACGGAGGCTGCCGCTTGGAGACGCGTGGCATCGCAGCGTCGCAAACCCTCGTCAGGGTCTTGCGCATGTGCTCTGCCTGCGTATCCAGATTCGCGAAGTCGGCTGGGTAGGCCCAGCTTTCCGAGAGTGCCCGCTCCTCGGCCTGCTCCGGCTCGAGCTTGGTAAGGGCCCAACGCGGGAGGAGAGGGGGGCGACGGTGAACAGGGCTCGGACCGGAGGAGGGGGTCGTGAGCTCAAATCTGATGTACCGATGATCAGAGAGCGACTCCACCTCCTCCAGCACCCTCCATCCGGTCACTCTGCGGACGGCCGCATGAGTGGCGAATGACAGGTCGATGATCGATCCACCCCGCGCGCGCACGCAGGTCTGGACCGACCCCTGGTTCAGTATGGTCAGGCCGGCTTGAAGAGCCCAATCCTCGACCGCCCGACCCCTAGGGTCCGTGAGTATGTTTCCCCAGGAGAGGTGCTTTGCATTAAAGTCGCCCATCACGAAGATCGTTTTGGGCGACAGTCTGCGTACGGCGGCCCCGACGGCGTCCAAGTGAAGCTCGAACTCCGCCAGGGGGCGGTTGCGCGAAAAGTAAACGCCTATGACGACGATACTCCCGCTCTCCGCCACAGCATAGCCCTTTCCTCTTTCGAGACATGTAAGCGGTGTGCCGGACCCGGCTCTGGCCACCACCGCTACCATGTCATCGAGATCGCCCACCCAGTTCCCTGAAGGAGGGACGTAATAAGGTTCACTTATTACGGCTAAATTCGCTTGCCACTCCGCCATCGCCTGCAGGCACAAGTCCTGAGCGGTGGGGGAGTGGTTTACGTTAGCTTGAAAGAACGTCGTTACGGGTGTACTAGGCATTGGAGGTGTCCATTGTCTGTACTCCCGATTTGCCGGTACGTGGTCTCGCCCGTGAGTGGACGAATTGTCCCCTAACGTAGGGAGGTTGGCAGAACCTCGCCAACGTGGGGTGGGCCGCGTTCAGTCCCCCCGCCGCGCACGCCGCGCAGTGGGGTTTCCGTGCCGTGCAGTCCGGCATCTTGTGTCCGCTTTTACCGCAGCGGAGACACAAGCTAGTCCGGTCCGGGCACGTGTCCGGACAAGTTTGGGTGCCGTGACCGACGTTGAAACATCTGTAGCAACGTATCGGTCTGGCTTCCAGTGCTTCGACCTTCGCCGAGGTGAAGCCGACCAGAAGGTAGCCCAACCCGACGATGGTCTTGGCGGCAGCGACGGGGCACAGCACGTACGATGCGCCCAATCCGCCCGGTCCTGCACCGATGTGCTTCGTGAGCACGTCGTCGCGCCGGCAGTTGCCCGCGCGCGCGATCGCGTCACGCAGCCCATCGACCGTGACTGAGTCGTCCAGCCCTGAGACGTAAAGCTCCCCACGCTTTACGGGGCGGACGACCTCAGCCATCCCTTCTAGGGCCCCGCGCAGGGCTTCGGCGACGCGGTCCGCCTTGGCCGCGCTCTCGGGTCCCGGCTGGAACTCGAGGAGACGCGCGTCCCTGGCGGTCCGCACCACCTTCAGCCCCTCGCGGAGGCCCATGGCGGTGATGTCGACCACCGTCGAGGCCTTTGCGAAGACCTCGCGGTAGCCGACACCCTTCGCGGCCGCTGCCGGCAGCAGTCTAATAATGACTGCGGCCGACTTCGGCTCGCGGAGAACGACGGCAGGCCTCGCGGCCTGCTTCCGCGGTTGCTGCCTCCACCCCGTCGGTGGGGCAGCAGCTTGCACCTGGGGGGGGGGAGGGGGACCGTTGGCCCTCGCCCCCTTACCCTTTTTCCGCCCCACGACCGTGGACCACGCCCCCCCCTCGGGAACGGGGGCGGGGGCGGGGGCCACGGGCGTCGGCGGCGGCGCGACGTACGGGGCGGCGTGAGGGGCGCGCGCCACGGGCGCCGGCGACGGCGCCACATACGGGGCGGCACGTCGGGCGCGCGGGACGGGCGCCACCGATGGCGCGGACGCGGGGGCCATTTGCCGCCCAGAGGCCGAAACGATCGGGGCGGGCGCCGAAGCGAAGGCCGCCGAGGCAGCGGCGGCGGCGCGGGCCGCCCTCCTCCGCTTTCGGAGCGTTCGCTTCACGCCCCCCCTGTGTTTTTTCCTCGCGGGGGGGGTCGGTGGCAGTGGGGAGTCTGCCACCCCGGCGGCCGGGGCCGCCACTACCTCCATCGGGACCGGGGTACTTGCTTCCCCCAGACCCCGGCGGACTGCAGCGGCAGCCGTGGCCGGTTTGGGCCCTCCGGTGGGCTTCGCGAGCGCGCGGGGAGTCGGCCTGGGTGCCGGCGCCCTGCCTCCGTCGGCCGCAAGTGGTGGACGGAGGGTCGGCGCGGGGCCCAGCCTGTCCTCTATGGCGGCGAACCTCGCGTTGATGAGTGGCGCCACGGCATCGAGCACGACGCGCACGAACGCATCGTACTCAACGCCGCCGCGCCCGAGTGGGACGGACGGCGGCGCCGCCCCGTCGGCGGGCGCCGCGGCCGGCTCCGCCCCGTCGGCGGGAACCGGTGTCGACCCCGCCACCGCGGCGGGGGTCGGACGCGATTTTTTAGTCGCGACGGGCGCGGCGGGCGATTCCGAAATCGCCGCCACCTCCACCGCGACCGCCCGTGCCTTCCGCTTGACGGGCACGGGGGGCGGCGCCGCCACGACGGCGGGCGCCGGCTCCACGGCCGGAGCGGAGGCCTTGAGGGCCTTGCGCATTTCTTCGAACTCCTTGCGATAGGAGAGATTCTCCTCCCGCAAAGAGCTCACTTCCATGCGCAAACGCGCATTCTCGTTGCCGAGCTTCCACGCCTCGGTTTCCGGATTCCGCGTGACCAGCGTGTCGACAATGTCCGACACTCTGTTCGCGGCATCCTTCAGCCGACGCACGTAGCCACCCTTCAGATTGCCCGACGTCTGGGCGATCTGAAGGATCTCGGCGACCTGGGCGCTCGCCGCTAGGCGCAGTTCCCCGGGGCCGAGGGCCGTGATGTCTTCTACGAGGGCGGCGCACTGGCTAGCCGCGGCCAATTTGGCGTTGGTTGCCTTGCGCGCCTTGCGCCCCTTTTCCCCCCCCTCAGTGCGGAGGAAGGCCTCCGCACCCGCGAGAACCGACGCGGCCGACGCGGTCGATTCGGTTGCGCCCCACGTGGGGCGCAAAGGCGAGCGCGCGCGCGCTGGGGTGGACGCACCCGACGTAGGGGCCGAATCGGCGTCGCTGCTCCGGGACCGGTCCCAGAACCGTGACCTCGATCCGGCCGCAAATACCGGAGCACACGATACAGGGGGCACAAATGTCCCCGAAGACGAAGCTCGCATCGCTGGACCCGCCGCCGAAGACGACGAACCTGTGGACGCGAACGCGGACGAAGTTGCAGTCGCCGAAGACGAAGACGTTGACGCCGCCGCCGTCGCCGCCGTCTCCGCAGTCGCTGCACACGCAGGCGCCGACGCCGCGACAGCGACTCCCATCCCAGTAGGGAAGGAAGACGAAGGGGTCGCCGCTGCCGCGCCTACAAACTCCCTATTCGCGACCTCGGTCGATAGCGCGAGTGAAGCTCGCGCGACGACCGGGGTCGTGGGACGGCCGTCCCCGACGTTGCGAACCGCTAGGTCGCAAGCCAGTGGCAGAGGCGCAGGTGAGGCCTGCGCGCTATAGGCCACCGTCGTCGTGGGGCGACCGCCCCCCACCGTCGCTGTTCCGGCCGCCGTGTAGACGATTTGTCCACAGGCAGGCGAAGCAGGGCGGGAATAATCGAACGCGCGAACGGCACCGTCAAGCGCACTATCCAGAGACTCTGGAGTGCTACCTGACAGCGGCGTACTAAAGCCGCCTTCGTGCCCGCCGCTCCCCTGCACAGGTGAGGCCCATGCAGAGGTCGACGGCGTCCCGAAGGCACCTACGTCTATGTCGCTCGCGTCGCTCACGGCCAGGTAAATAGCCGAGTGCGACCCGAGCGACGAGCTCCTAGCTATATCCAGGTGTGCGGCCCTACTTGCCGCACGGCTGGATGGGGGCCTACGCGTCACGGGACCTTCCGGTGGCCCCATAACGTTAGTCCTACGAGCGGGGGCATCCACGGTGAGATCCACCACGGACGCCGCCCTGCCTAACAAGACAGGCGCCTCAGGTGCCGCCGTGATAACGGCAGCAGCCGGGCAGCCTGGACGTGGCCCGGCGGCAGATTTGCTGCGCCGGGCGAACGATGCTGACGGGACCTTCTTCCTACGCGTCTCGCCGATCTCCGCAGCCTGCCAACCGTCCTTGGCCTCCAGGTGGCCTCTCTTACAAGGCGCACCTGAAAGCCCAGGGGGTGGTTTTGGGTCCTGGGCATCCATTGCTGGATGCCCGCTCCCCGTGCGAAACCAGCGACGCGCGCGGGTGTACTTAATGTACAAAATAAGTCGTTAAATGTTGCGCAATATGCGCCAAAGCGCGCGAAAGCAAGCGAAGAGAGTAAATCACTCACCCGAGCCAAAAAACTGCGATTCGCGCCGGAATCGAACTAGATATCACTGTACACTGTCACTACACAACTATATTCGCAATTTATCGCCTTTTTGGAAAGAAAAGGCGCGACAAAAACTGCAAAATCCAGGAGAACAGGGCATTTGCGACCGCCTCGCACCAATGCCTGGCCGGAACTGACTTTTGGCAAGCTACGCTATCCCCGGGTAACATAGACTATATTATATTTACAAAAAAATTAGGGATCATTACTAAAACTCCAAAAATTTAATCCAAGGTATAAAAAAATACCTAAAATCGCGTGCGCTGCGAAAACTATTGATGATAAAATAAAATAATGTACTACGACTTTGTAGAACACATCATTATTTACAAAAAGTATCGCGACAACATATATCTAACTATTATAGTTATGCCACAATAAGCGTTTTTTTATTATAAAAAATTAATTAAAATGCCGCCGCTAGAAAAGGCTTTTTATTTGTATCTTGATATTAATCCTTATCAAAATAAATTACTTCATATTCAAGACTGCTTCAATACCTTTATATAACTTTTTGAATTATTCAATTCGGACATTCCATTCGAAAGATATCACGAGTTTAAAAATGTAAGAATTAGTGACGGTGATCACGTGACTGTGACATCTTTTCGTGAGTCAAAACTCCATAAGACCCCCTCTATATAGAAGTTTCACTTCAATAAAATAAATAAATATCGGCAGACAAACACACATATTGTATATCCCCAAATTAAGCAAGTTACGCTTGTGTTATGGGTAATATACAACGCACTATACTGGGGCCGATCCCAGACACCCAGACCATAGTAAATAACGGAGAAAAGACGTTTCCGAAATTTACTATACCAGGAATCGAACCCGGAGCCTCTGCGTAGCAGTGAGGTAGGCCAGCAAAGGCTTAGCCCGCTCAACCACAGAGACCGTGACCTAAATTAGATTAGGCTCCCATATACATTAATACAAAAGTAACTGAAGTCGGTCCTAACTCAATAATAGTATTTTTCGTGGCCGTATAGCCATCCTCGCGCCAACGCAAAGGTCTGTGGCCATGTCAACAAAATATACGTCCCAGCTGTTAACACAACGGTGATTTTTGTTTGTTTGTAATCGAGCATTCGCATTGTGATCTGGATTACACAAAATTGACATGATAACGTAAACTACAGAACACGCTAAGTACCTACTTCGCGGTTGTTTGTGTTTGTTAACTTTATTTCTCACATCTAAGTTAGTTTTTAAGTCATTTTAGTACGGCGTAAAATTTAGTACCTATAAAAAGAAATGTAATGACTTGAGGTATGGCTAACAATTTTTAAGATTATTATTCGTATTTGTATTTGGAAGAAAAAAAGTATTTTCCAACATTTTATTTATTTCTTCTCTTGGAGACACCATTTTTGTGTGCAAGCAAGCACACACTAACAACGGGAGGATGTCCTGTTCCTTTCTTCTCGCTATTTTAGATTTATTACTGAATAATCTCTTTCAGGGAAAGCTGAATCGATAATAGTTCAGTAGTTATCCATATAAGTATTTCATTTTACGCATCAGAGTAAATATTGGAAATAGAGTATTTTCACATACTTTATTTGTATGCAAAAGTATATTTACCAGAAATAAAGTAGGATACGTTATTATAAAGTATGGATGGCAACCCTAGGTATGGCTTAAAAAGCGTTATATTTTTCTATTACAAAAATGGCAAACATCATGCCTAAATTCTATCTGGAAGACGAGAAATCTTAAAAATAAGGTCAATAATAAATTAAGTAATAGATTTATTTGAAAGAACTCCAATAATCCCTATTTAATATTATAAATGCGAAAGTAACGCCGTCTGTCTGTTGCTCTTTCACGGAAAAACTTCTGGACCGATTTGGCTCAAAACTTAGTATATTATAATAGAACAGAAGTGAGATTCAATAAAACGAATATTATTACTTTGACAAACTATTAGTTTTAATAAAGACGCGATCTATTTTTGTGCACACACGCGTGAAACCACCATCCGAGCTTAATTCGTTGTGTCGAGGGGCCCGACGCCCTGCCGCGGTTTCAACTCGCCCCACTCTTCACTTGGGCCTTTGTTTGCGGGCTGCCGCTCAGTGGCATGATTTATAGCCACGCCCCTTTTGAGAATTGTTTGTTACAATATATACATCATCTATGCCGAAGATGAACATAGAATACTTTTATCCCAAAATATGGGATAGATTCCGGGATAAAAATACATTACGTCACTCTGTTTTTTATGCTTTTACGGAAAAACTATTGGACTGATTTGGCTGAAATTCGATATATATATGTAATTTTAATACCAAGGATGGACAAGGGATACTTTTCATCCTTAAAAATGTGATAGATTTGTGTTAAAAAAATTTGTTTTGGGTTTTGCCATTATCGTAATTTTGATAGTTTTGTTAGTTTACAGATAGACCAGCTGTCCCGGCAGACGTCGTCCTGTCCGAAAAAATAGGGGTTGATCGTAGAGGGTTGAAAATTTAGGGTTGTATGTATTTTTAATATTGTATCATAAAAAAAAACTAAAAATTAAAAAAAAATAGGGTTCGACTACCCTTAACATTTAGGGGGATGAAAAATAGATGTTGTCCGATTCTCAGACCTACCCAATATGCACACAAAATTTCATGAGAATCGGTCAAGCCGTTTCGGATGAGATTAACTACAAACACCGCGACACGAGAATTTTATATATTATAGAGACGGGGGATAGATAAATAAGACTAGAATGGGTTGAAAGTTTGTATGGGAGACAAATCATTTCTGAAGTTCATAGATATAAAAACTCATAAGCTATAAAAATTACGATAGTAACTTGATCTGTCTAAATACCGAAAATAAACATAGATACTTTTCTTGCCAGGAGATGGGATAGTTTTCAAATAGCACCAACATAAAAATACCTTACTTATAATCGTTTGTTAAATTTTAAGAAACTGCTCAGCAACTGATTAACGAAAATCTTACCCATAAACTCCTCTTAAGGATAAGAGGTGGTGGTAAAGTAGCTCATAAATAACTGTCAAAAATAACCAACATCGAGAGGTAGTTTAAGTGACTGCTAAGAGGCAAGATGGCAAATTTAATTTGAAACAGCCATTGATTAGGGGCTTAAGAGTCTCTTATTTAAGAGATGGCTAATCCTTTCTTAACGAGATTATTATAAGTAAGGCCTAATAAAATACAATGGAACCTGTATTAACGCCTGCTCTTTAAACAAGGGGTAAGTACGAACTAGAGTTGGAACCGCGGTGCCCCCGCGGAGTAAACTCTAGTTAACAATACAAAAACACAAGACAATATTAATTCATTCAAAATAACTAAACCCACTACAATTATTAAAAAATATTTATAATACAACATTTAAAAAAAATTGTACGCCCAACCGGCAAAAAACATGTGCTCATAATGTATAACAACAAGACCTATTTGTAAAACCATGTTTTTATACAATAAATTATTTTGATTTTGATTTTGATTATCAAATTATTATAAAGAAATCCTAAAACCACTCTTCATCGTTTTGCAATATGGGCTCAATAATGTATGAAAGCAAATACAACTAATTTAGTTTTCATATTCCCTTTTTTCGCTAAGTTTCCTGGGCTTAAAGTGAATTTAATTTAAAATTTAAAAAATCGTATTAAGTATAGATTATTTAATGAATTATAATAATAATAAATTCGGCATATGAACACATATATTCGTAAAATAAGCAAAAAAAATATTATGGGAAACAAAACCTCGGCCTCTGTGGTTGAGCGAGCTAGAACGCAGAGGCTCGCGGTTCGAACCCTGGCACGACAAATTTCGTAAACGAACTTTCAGTTATTTACTATGGTCTGGGTGTCCGGGCGCAGGGTGGTCCGTTGTATATTACTCATAACACAAGCGAAACTTGCTTAATTTGGGGATATACAATGTGTGTGCCGATTATTATTATTATTATCAAAATAAATAAAGTATGTAATGTTTTACCTTACCAGGATCGAACTCGCAGCCTCTGAGTAAGCACTAGATCTCAGAGGCCATGTACATGATCGTGATCTCACCTTATATGGCATTCCCCACATTCAGAAATAACACCAACTACGGCAATAAACAATCGCATGCAATAAAGTTTTTAAAGGATTCATGACCGCGCCTCTAAATGAAGTCATAATTACGCTCATAGTTATTCTAATTAATTAAAATGTCATGATCAGAATTTACAAGTTTCCGTTTTGCATACAAAATACATAAACAACACAGGAAAATGCGTTCCATGTTTTTATCGGTTCGGAATAAGTCATTTAAGCTAGTTAGAGAATTCCTAAAACTTGTGTTTAGTTAGGATTAATTTTGTGATGATTAATTTTCAGTATTATGCATGCGAACTGATTGTATAAGAAATCCCATTTAAACCTACACGTGTTGCTAAGATTTCATACAATTAAGTGCAGACTATAGAAACCTATGAAAGGAAGAATCTAGTCCTATCTGCGCGATCCAGACTAGCTGCTAACTGCGTATACTTGATTTAGACGTTATGGCGCCTTTACTCGCCACTGTATTTTTTGTTTTGTGTGGCAACACTAGAGTCTAAGAATTAATTATCTGTCTCGATGTCAAATCTTCCCATGTTATCTTGTTAAATTACGCGCCGCGCGAAGTAAAATATAGATGTATCCTTATGTACATAGTGGTGTTTCTTTGTCTCCAAATTCCTGTAGATCCTAACTTTATAATATAATAATAGCAGATGTACATATTTTCACCTCCAAAGTTGTGTATCTTCGTCTCCAAAACGGCTTCTGTAGTTTAGAAGCCTTCCTACTTCATTGGAATTCAGAAGTCTTGTATTCAATCCCACTGGGAGTTTCATAATACGAACCTTATTTACGACCTTTATGGTATGATTACCCTTATATTATGGTTATAGTCTAGTCGAGAAGTTTATTTTCTGCGAATAATAGTTACCAGTCTCTTAAAAATATGGTTGATGGCTCATTCGATCCGGAATAGCATCTAGAAAAAAGTGGTTTTTTGTCCCAATAAATATTACAATTGTTATTAACAAAAAAGTGAAAAAAAAATAGCCGTTCAGCTTTTTGGGAAAATCTCAAAAAGTATGAGAGATATCTAAAATATTATAAAAGTTTCTGAAAGAGCAGGAAATTTTAGTAAAAAACTTCTCGACTCCCGAAATCGTAGCACCAATATTTATAATTTTTATCTAACGTTGAAAATCGGGTTCCGCGCGGCAGTTTCGACATGCGCGCGCCGCTACTTTAATGAACGCAAGTTTTAAATATATTTTTTTGCAATTTAATATTAATTTAAAAATACCAGGTCAGTTTCAATCATATTATAAACAAATAATATGAAGTTCTTGAGTTTATATCATAAAGGTGAAAATGAATCCACCCACGTTTAAAATTTAAATTCTAATAATAATTTAGCAACAATTTTGACAAGAATTGCTGCGGTCGCTATGCAATTTTATTTTTAAAAATTTGTAATAACTGAATTTTCTACAATAAATAGGATATTTATTGTAGCTGAATGGAATAAATCTTTTTTTAAACGAAGAATTAAAATTTGTGCTCCTCCCTATATTACTTCTCATTGAAGTATTAAAATTTATCAAGAATGACACCATGGCCGTGAACTTAGTATCAACATAGACTAGAATATCTTTTTTATCAACTTTATCGAGATCTTTCAAGGCGATTGAAAGAAGTGTCGCGTGGCCAAAGGGCTGGCCTATATTTAGGGCAACGAATAAGCGTTGCCATACAACGAGGGAATGCGGCCAGCATTTTGGGAACGCTCCTCACCGACAGCGACCTGGACTACATCTTTTACTTCTAATATGTTTATAATACTATTTAATTTCTTAAGATTTTTTGTAGTGTCATTAACTTCGTTTAATTATAATACTGATTTTAAATAAAAAATAACACTATTATTAACTTTCTTTTTAACAAAATTCACAAACCGAATGAAAGCCTTGAATGAAATCAATAGATCTCTCGTTCAAAATTCGAGCCAGTTATCTACCTACTCACTGATAAAAATAGAAATCACGTGGGTGGGAAGTGATATCAGTTGCAAGGAGCGATAAATAAAAGAAATACTTGTTGTACGCTCGTTTATTAAACATTTTTAACAGCAATTATAAGTAATAAGTGAGTTGCTATTAACAGTCTACTGTCTACATTCAACAGTTTCCGAAACATCATCTTTATACAATGAATTTATTCATTCAAACACTTATACAATATTAATGTACCTCATTACATTTCCATATTCAAGTTTCTAAAATTTCTAAATCTATAAACTGCGTAGTATAAACAAAAAAACAAGCTATTTCAAATCAGTCATAAAAAAAATTAACAGGAGTAACATCTGAGGGTCATGTGCTTACAGTATTGCGACCATTAAATCCATATTTTCAATAATGTTTCATGTAAAAGTTTAGTCAATCATATTCAGTCAGTAAGTTTGCAGGCTTCTTTAAAGTTCTTAAAGAAGCCTACAGACTTACCCTAACTCTAAAGACTAAAGGATTTTAGACTATATTTCATTACAATTTTACCTGTTATGGATATATCACAACAGATGTATCGAATTGTCATAAAATATTCAGTTATGATATGGATTTACTGATCAAAATATCATTTGTTGAAGAAAACTCCCTCCTCAATTAAAATATCGGCTCAAACATACTTGTTCGAGTCATTTAACATAAGTTATATTACATGGTTACAAAGTTTCTCTTCTCTGTATTTATTATAAGCCTCTCCTCTCCCATAAACGATCGGCAATTTTACACATCTACCCGAATGACATCATCCAACTTAGATTAAACTATTAATAACGACATGAGTTATAACTGCGTCTACAGTTACCATGTGTCTCTAGGACGAGCTTAATTCATTTAACGCAAAACCATTCCAAACAATCATTCAAATCAATATAGGAACTATAGTGGATTTCGGTTATAACGACGATGAAAGGTTCACTTTAATGCCGTCGTTACATTCGGAAGTCGCTATATACATAGGTAAAAAGAGACCTATTGCCAGACAATACTAAACTATTTTAGGATTCAACTTTACTTTCCTGAAAATTTCTAAACAAAAACATTATTACGACTTCTAACACATGGATATATAAAAAAGAAAAGAAAGCTTAATAATTATATAGAGAACCTTTGTATGTTTGTTTATTGACAAGTCTTTGTACGCAATATCTGCAACAGATTTCTAGGAAGTTATTAAAATGGTTCACTAAAATTGATCGCTATACCCGAAAAAGTAAAGGGACTAAAGGTTACGTTACTATAAGCCAAAAGTCGTTACAACTAAAGTTATTTACAAGTGAAATCCACTGTAGTTACAAAAATTAAGCGGTTCAGACCATTCTCAGTTGTACAATACTACTACAGCCGACGACCGTGATATAGAAGTAACGTAAGATATTTTGAGATTCACGTGACATTCACAAGGTTAGCAACGGTCCGAACCAAGGTCCACTATAGATCACGTTTCGAAAACCACAATTGCCAATTCTAAGCTCCGAGGAAATTTAAAACTTACAATGGCTGCTATTAACCATTAAAGAGTACGTCCCAAGGTATTAATTCGATAAGAGTTTCAATGCAATTTGAAACCAATCAAAACTATTTTTGAAAAGGACAAGACAGACGTACACTACAATTTATTAATTGGAAATTTGTACTGTGGAAGTATGTGATAGCAATCGACTTTGTTATGTATGGGAAATACATTTTTTGGGTCAATACATTATTAGCAGGGTACTAGTCTAACAAGACAGCCTGTGTATGTAGGCAGTAGAACGATAGCGCAAATCATACTAAAACCAATCATCAAAATCCAAATTTTAAGACGTTACATCAACAGACAATTACATTATTATTATTAATCATTATTTACATTAAGATAATAGTAGAAAATATTTACAGCCTATTATAGTTAAATAAGATATTCATACACCACCCGCCGTACTAGAACGCACGGGGGCAGACACGCGCGCAAACACACAGGCGCAACATGAAGCAATCCCATTATTATGGTAAAGTCTTGCCACATCGCAAAGCAAACAGCAAAAACGCGAAAATTCAAGTAATGAAGGCAGTATGGTCTACAACTAACCGTGGGCAGGTTTGCCGATACCCTCATGATGCCACGCCTTGATGGTCAGTAGGATTGACAAAAAAAGGTTACATAAATAGTTGTTGCAATAATTTATTATTGTATATACTTTACATAAGTATATACAATAATAGTAAGCAAACCTGCGTGCGGCTTATTCATACATAACGGCTACTAACTTCATTAAGAAGCAACTTAAATGGGGTTCACTATATTGCTCGCGCTTTTTTAACATTTTTAAATATGTAATAAATTGGCAGAATATACTCACGAAAATCTGCATTCTACAAATCTCAACAATAACATTGCGAATGTTTAACAAGAAAAATCATTTTGATTCCGACAAGGTCACATACATATTTTATTCATTCATAAGAATATTTTTTTATACAGAAATGTTTACTAAATTCTGTGAATTATTTGTAATATTATTGTTAAGATTCGTTGAATGCTATTTGTAAGTAAATTGTGTTAAGGCTCCTAATGCCACAAAAGGTCGAAAACGAAAGTACTTTCATTAGTTAATAATTTACAAAAAAAAAAACCACATTAATCTTCACGATACGTGACGTGATTTATTTGTAATTTTTGTATATATAATACAGTTATTTTTAATTAAGAACAAAAGTCACCATATCACCTCCAAATTGTTGACATGAAAACAATACTCCTTCAATATTTATCTAAACAGGATTTTAAAAAATTACGTTTTTTATAAAAAATATAATTGATTTGTTTAAATTTTTTTTTAATTTTACTTTATGTTCTTCACAATAATAACGAGTCGTGAAAAACGACCGCGTGTTCGGAAAAATTAGTACTGAAAAATCCTCAAAGATTGTGAGCTTACATTTTCAAAAATGAGGTAATGTGCGAGCAACATGCTAACTCCATTAAGTTTAGGTTTAGATTGTATAGTATAACTGGTCTTGGACAGTAAAATGTTTATTTCAGATTTCGATGTTAAGCAGCAGCCATAACATTTGGCGCGCGAACTACGTACACTTATATTCTCGTAGGAGTATCAAAATGATGCGTCAAGACCTCACCATCAGGAATGTCCCATCACTAGGTTTGAGCATATAAATACCGGTGTCCTGACGTGCTGATTAAACCTAATGCAGTCTTTGTGTGACATAAACTCCGCAACCTTGGCCAGCTGAAATTGATACTTGACGAGCTTCCTAAGCTAACCCAGTCTTGTTTGACTAGAGTCCAGCTGCCAACCGGTTAACCAGATTCCAAAGCAGTCAGGACTACTTCATTATACACTTAAATCTGAACCAATGAGATAAACCACTGAAGCTTAATTAGGTAACGTGTCCATGAGTATTTCCTTCGCACCGGTAGCTATACGATCTGGGAATTTGATGTCAAATGCAACCAGCAAGTCTCCTTTCCTCGTTGGTTCCTTGGGGAATGGCAGACCATACCCTGGGAATCTCTTAACTGTATGCGGTTTCACCACCTCACCCTGCAAGTTCACTGTTAATTTCTCACCAGACATTGTTGGTACTTCGATGATTGTGCCACAGAGTGCCTGTAACAAAGAGAAACAGAGGTTAGACAATTTGTTCATTTGTTAATAGCTACTGTCGAAGTCATAAAGTTGGGAACCAAAAGTATATCTTGACATTACAACTTTCACATCGAAATAATGTCACTTTGTGATGTGTCATTTTGTTTAATGTTTTTAATTACATCTGCATTAGTGTTTAAAGATTTAGGCTGTGGCAAAATATGTTAAAATTTAAAGCAATGTCCCCATCTCCATTTATCTGTGTGAAATGGCTCAAATCTTTAATACTAAAGCAGATGAAGCTCCACCTTAAAGGACAAAAATGGTTAACATGTCCAAGAAACTAAGATTTTAATTTAAACCAAATTCAACTACAAAGTGATCAAACTGCCAGCCTATTATTCATTTCAAGCATGTAATAAGATTTTATATTGAAACATAGTTAAGACACATGATAAAAAAATAACCAAAGAATATGACTGGGATTAATCCATTATTTAGCAGTAATTACTAGAAGGCTACCAACTTGTATTAGTAGAAGAAATAACATTCAATTTTATAACTAGTCATTTGTCCATTAAATTTGAGCATTTGACTGTATTTATTATTATAACTTGGAAATAAATAAGCTTATCAGCAAATGAAGTTGACATAAGCGTTTTGATATATAATATCAGTAACTCCACATGAGTGATGATTTCTAAAATATATGTATAATTGTATATATAACTACAAGAGATATTCTCATATAGATCAATGAACTAACATTTCCTGTGAATCACAAGAATATCAATTTTGCATCATCAATTATCAAATGATGACAAAAATCTCATTTGCTTGCAGAATTTCCACAGATACAAACATGACTCGAGTAATGTCAGGACAAGAGTAAAGATGAATCACTTTACTAGATGTTAGCATGTGTTAGCAAGTTGATAAGAAGTCCTGTATTGGACCACAAATGAAAATATATTGGACATACACAAAAATTATTAGAGATCCATGTTAAGTTTTAATTTTCAAAACCAATACTCTAAAATATTGATTTTAAATCATGACCTCCAAACAATGTTACCTCGGAAGCAAGTTTACATAAACTTGAATTTAAATTATATCAGTCATATGAACTGAATATGTTATAAAAGAAAGATTTTTTGCAAAACTTGTAGGATTACTATGAAATGTGCAGTTTTATTTAAAAAATGTACTATTACTGTTTAAAAATCAATTATAGTTGTAGGATATTGTTTCTATTCTTGCTGAATTGTGTGAAAAATCTGATCTGTACCTTAAATGTGACTTTCTATGTATGAATATAAATTCAGTCTAGTGTTAGTCAAAGACTTACAATTTGACCGAGGTCTAGATGAAGGGCTAAACGAACCAGTGTGTGTTGGTGTGTCTATTTAACTTTAAAATATTAACCTGAATATTCATAAATACAAACACTGGCTAGATCCAGTTGATATCTTCATATTAGGAAAACTAAGTATTGTATATATTACGAAAATAAACAGAAAATTTTTTTAAACTAGGGCACAAAGTCTAATTCATCCGAAGAATCTGAACCAATAATGAATCTGATGTAATATAAAAGTACTCATTTTCTAAACTAACACATAAAAGAAGCAATCAATAATAATCTTTTAGCCAAAGCATGAAACAAAAATTATATTGACCAGACTTATGCAAGTCAAACAATTACAATGTGAAAGGGAAAGTTTTTCAAAAATATGTCGCCTATCAAAATGATTATCTATCTAAGCATTTATAATTTAATCTATTCTATGATCCAAAGAAAACAATTTGCAAAACTTAATATTCAAAAACTAAAATTTACATTCATTGAAATAATTTAAATAATTAAATCAATTAATTACAGAATATACAACAATGTTTCATTATTAATGTACCTATAGATTATTCCCTTTGTTTTGATATTGCTGTCTCTTTCTAGCAAATGTCACAGCTGAACATTATGTGCCTAGTTAAAGAGTGCAAATAAATGTATTTTTTACATTTTTATGTAAATATTGATACTCCTTATTTATTATCAGGGATATAATGTTTTGCACTTATGTATATTAGACAATGAGGACATGAGTTCATACAACATACAAATAACATATGTAATTGGGATCAAAATTTTGGTTAATATGTAGGGCAGTAGGTCATTGACATGCACACAAGTTAACTCATTTAGTAAAAGTAAAGTAATATTTATAGGAGAAAAATATAACAGTAAATATCATTTAAAAAGTTAATAAACTTATGTAAAAGAGCACTCACCTGTTTGAGCGAGATTTTGGCTGTATATCTGATGTCACTGCCTTCCCTCTTGAAAAGTGGGTGTGACTTATCCCTAATGATAAACACAATGTCAGCTGGGATCTTATTGCGTCCTTGGTCACCTTCTTTCTGGAAAGTTATCTTTGTACCTGCCTTCCATCCAGGCTTCACATGTATTGTCAACACTTTATCTTCCTTTTTCGAAGTACCATCGGGCTGAACAACGCGGCGAGAGATCTTCATTTTCTTCACACAACCTCGAGCAATATCCTCCAAGGAAACATACAAATCATGCTCAATGGGTGGGTCTTGGGTCTTCTCCTTCCTGCTTGGCGAGCCGTGGAAGTTGAAACTTTGCGATCGGAAAGCTCCGCCAGGACCTCCCGGTCTTGTTTGGCCCATACCCATGTTCGCAAACGGATCCATGTCAACATCCATATCTCTGTCAAAGAACATCGTTGTTCCACTTCCATTGAGGTCGAAGAACGCTTGGAAGGGACTCGCAGAGCCGAAGAACTGTGCGAATGTCGCTCTTGGATCGCCATGGAAAGCGTATGAGAACGATTGACCGCCTCCTGGGCCGTTCTGTCCACCCATTCCTCCCTTCAAGCCTTCCTCGCCGTGAGCATCATAAATTTCTCGCTTCTTCTTATCTGAGAGCACTTCGTAAGCCTCCGCGACTTCCTTGAACCTTTCCTCGGCGCCTGGAGCCTTGTTCTTATCCGGATGGTACTTCAGTGCCAACTTGCGGTAAGCTTTCTTGATTTCGTCATCGGTCGCTCCTTTTGATAGTCCCAATATTTTATAGTAATCTTTTCCCATCTTGAAGTCTAATCCTGTAACAAAAAACAATCCCCGTTAAACTTTACGCGACTGACACCTTTTTTGGCGATGCACTACGAATAGAGATCAATCCACGCAATATGAATTTAATTTTTCACAAATTTCCTCAGTAAAATGTCACATTAGACCACTAATACAAAGCTCTAGACTTCATTTTAGATACTCACTAGTAGTAGAATCTTCTATCAATAATCCTAATGGTAGTAAAAGGCGAAATTACAAAATTCACACACAACACAAAACAACACTTCACTTTGGCAAATTCACAATTGAATGAAACACTCCGCGCCTGTCGCGTGAAAATATATACATTCAAACGTCTAGAACATTCTGGGACCTTCACCCCACGCAAGATAAAGACAAAACATGAACTATGCAATCACGATGTAAATGTGTTAGACAAAGATAAATATAAATTGAAGTGTACAGCTTCACACGAAAACTGGTCACGTCATTTATCACTCTCGAAGTGATATTGCCAGGGACAAATCATTTACAATAAAACTCTAATTTTTCGAAATTTGCTTAGTATTTATTAATTATTATACTCATATATAAGCTCACTGCTCAATCTGATTTGACTGTCGCTAAACAACAACATTCTTATGGCAACTTGAAAAGCTGCATTTCACAGAACAGTTCAGATTATTTACACAAAATAATTCATGCTTTAAAAATGAAATCCTACAACTATTGTTCATTTCTAGTCTAGTGAATGTATAATGTCAATGCTAATATTTTAAAATAAAATTGATAGCAAAATTTGAAGTGTGAGGTTACACTTCAAGTTTCGACTGTTATCTCCCCAATCTATCAGTTGTATACTAGTTTAAGCTGCAGTCCCACGCCGTGATTTATCCCAGGCCAGATTGCGTCAGGTCAGGTTGACAAGGCGTGGAAAGGAAACCATTACACCCGATGAAACCCGGGGTGGCCTGACGTCGCCCGTCCGATGCATCGGGAGTCGGTAAGTTCAAAGGCGTGGCACGGCGCGGCGCGATTGCGCTTGTCGCGACCTACTAGGGCATAAAGGAAAATATGGCCATATTGCTGGAGATTGATAAATAATCGAGTTTAGTTACTTAAAATTATCAACCTTGATAACCCAACTCTTGTTAAATGACTACATCCACCAGCTTTCTTTTTGCGTGGTTTATTAAATGTTGAATACTGAACAAATCAACAGCGGCTGCCTACGCAGCCAGGTGCTTCATATCACTTGCCAAGTAGTAATGGTGGCAAGCAGACCGCACCAGGCTGACTCATGCCGTGGGAATACTCGGTTTAGGTTGTGGCAGGCCTGGCAACGTTAAAGCTGTTAGACTATAATACATAATTATAATTCAAATGAGTTTAACCTAAAAAACGAAAATGGATATTATCTGTAGCAGCGAGAACCTTATTTTCTATTATTAATTAAAATTCTTAATTTACACAATACGTCGTAACGGAGTTGAAGTTTACCCCCTTTGGGGTGCACAATTGTGTATGATGAGGCAGCAGAGTGACTTTGCTTCAATAGCACTTTGTTTCAATTATAATTAAGTAACTAATGATTATACAAATAAAATTACAATAAATTATAACATCGTAGCAAAAATTCAAGTATTAAAGCATAAACAACATGTTATGTTTGTAACATTTCCATTTCATTTTGTCGAATAGAAGGGGATATTAATTTTAATTATTTCACGCATTTGAAAAGATTTTTCCTGGCAACTTAGTTTTATCTATCAGTATGTTTTCATACGTAAATTAGTTCATATTGATAAAAGGTTTGTTCTCAGATGCGAAATCAAGATTTTATAAATGAATAAACAGCAAAGTAATTTACCCTCTAATATTTCAAACTTATTTCAGATGTCATTACTCGGGCTTCTTAGTATCCGGGGTATAAATGTTTCTAGAATTTATTGGAATTTTTGAGACAGATGGCAAGTTTGTTTTTTCTAATATATATTACGAGAGTTTTTGGAGGGAACTGAAAGGAGATGTTGTGCTGTGCAGTTTTATTTTCTAAAAATGTGTAAAGTTACTCTAAAATGAACAATAGTTGTAGGATATTGATAGTTTTTGAGTAGTAATTATGTGTTTTGTGAGAAATGTGAACTGTATAGTCAAATGTGGCCTTTTGAGTTGTCACAAGAACTCCGTTGAATGGCACTAGCTGATTACCTACAGTTCAGCTGTGCTACACATAGGCTTAAGAAAATGAAGAAACTATATTATAAACTAAGACCTGGCTTAAAGGCCTAGCTGTCAAGCCATAAACCTAAATAAAATAATAATATATATTACTCTATGGTATGCTTTGTGTTACGATAAATCGAGGAAAACAACTTCTGCATATTCGTATAGTATGCTAACAGAAGTGCCATCTATTATAGAAAATATGATTCTAAGATTTTTAAAAGTTATTTAATTTTCTAGTTTAGACGACACCAGTTTCCGCAAAGCATTTTTGGAAAACTTCTATCCAATAATTTAAGATTTGTTTTCTTTTGCTATTTATATTATATCAGTAGAATTGATAAAATATGCGCTACTTTTTTATACTTAAGTTGCAATTGTTTGTTAGAATCCATCTTAGCGATTTGGCTCTAAGCACTACAATAAAGGGTTTTTTTAAAGGCAGCTTGTATCTGTATGTGAGAATATTGGTGTAGCAAACGTTCACAGATGATGGTAACTACTTTAAGTGAAGTGGGCAGTTAGCTTGTCTGATATACCTACTCCAGTAGTAACAAAATAAATAAAAAATATCAGGGCTTCCACATTTATATAAACGTTGAGCGTCGGTTAAGCGAAATTATTAGCTGTAAGAAGGAACATCTCGTTCACGTTATGTCACTGCCATGAAAGTGGGAACGTGAGAAGTGAGCAACGCGAGTATTAACTTTTTAATAAGTTACATTTAATTTAATTACTCGCGCTGCCTATTCCTTAGGACTTACCTACTAGTTACTCTGGAAGTGAACATAATGTAAATGAAGAATAAGGTACTTTTTTAAGTTATTGTGGACTAGATGTCTAACGCCATCTGTTGTCGAATTGGTTTGTCCTTAAAAGTAAAAGCCCTTTGACTGCATTTCTATTGTTTACTTTATACCTACTGAGTAACAAATGTCTATTGTCGTTAAGTCAAATGTCAATACTGTCATGCCATCTATAATTAAGGATACAACATCGCTCATAAAAACATTGATGTTAGGATATCGATTTTTTCAAAAGTGAAATATCGATGTTAAGATTATCGATGTTTATGAACGATAAATCGATATTTATGACCGACGTTTTTTTTATCACCATTTACATAAAATTTTGACGCTTTTGCCTGTGATGCAAATAAAACATCGTTTTTTTAATATCGATGTATCGCCCAAACTACTTTATCAAACTTTTCTTAATTCTTGATTTCACTAACATCATTCTTTTACATCACTGTCACTCGATCTTTCAAAGAAATACCACACACACTTCTCAATGCTGTCATTCCTACTAAATACTATGTTTATTCTATTTATGTCTTTTACCATACCCAACATTCACTACCGTACTTACTATTCAGCAGTGTGGGCACACACTAACACATTCCTACCACCATTTCAAATAAATGTACATCTAAGGACAATGTTCATTTTTAATAGAAATGAAAGAAATAGGTATAATAATCAACTTGTACATTATAAATTATTATTGGCAATAAGAAAAAAATATGAAAAAATAATATAATGGAAATCTGTGTAGATCACAGATAGAGCGCAAGATGGCGCGTTATGTCTATGTTAGATAAAAAATTGTTCTTGAACAACGATGTATTGGTTTCAACATCGATATTTATGAACGATACATCGATGTTTTATTGCATCCCTATCTATAATATAATAATTTCTGATGTACTGGCTTAAAGGCCTAGTTGCCAAGCCATAAATATTAAAAAAACTGATGTGTTTATATTAATAAACATTCCGAACAGCTGCGTTGTGGGTTAAAATGAATAAACATTAAATAGTTATTACGAATTGATAGTGTATCTATGAGCTTAACAATATAATATAGTGTATCTACGCTTAACATGGTATCGTCTTTGTGTTGAAATAAAACAACGATATCTAATACATGTTTTATTTATCGAGTCAAGCGTAAAAATAAGGCGTGCCGGCATCCTTTGTAATCCATGTCGTAGTATTTCTCGTAGAAGTCTTGTATCATTTCTTCTACCTGCAAATAAATGATGTCAAATGATATATTGCAGACTAAATGCGATTCGTGCGGTGAAGTTGCACTCGAACCATTCTTAGAATGTTGTGAATGTGAATCGAATCTCTGTACAACATGTTTTTCATCCGGCCAAGAACCAAACAGGCACAAGAGCGACCACAAGTACGCAGTGCGCCGAAACGAGTTCCCACTCTTCGAAAACTGCAATTGGTCAGCAAAAGAAGAATGTAAGTTACTCTCTGCACTATCAACATTTGGCTTTGGTAATTGGGAAGAAATCTCGAAAAGCGTTCACACCAGATCCAAACTTGAATGCCAAGAGCATTATAAGAAGTATTATATTGAAAATGTACAATACAAAGAGTTGATTTTATTGCCTGAGACTGAACAATCTTTATTTCCAAAGCCATTAATACCATATTTGTACAACACTGATATCAGTATCAATCCACCGAGGAATAATCCCGGCGATCAACATTTGGCTGGATATAACACTTATCGAGCCGAGTTTGAATACAGTTATGATCATAATGCCGAGAGTATATTTAATATAGAAGACAATTATTCTGATGATGAAGATGACTGTATGGACGCTCTAAAAGTGTCTTTGGTTAGTGCTTTAAATACTAGACTAAAGGAACGTAAACGAAGATACAGAATAGTACAAAATCATGGCCTGATTATGCCTAATAAACTTTTGTCGTGGATACAGAAGTTTGATGTCACATTAACGAGACTGAAAGTAGAACGGTTGTTGTCTTTCATGCAGTTCATGACTGGAATGCAATTTGACGCATTTGTAGAATCAATGAGTTTAGAGTACGAGTTATTCCAAAAGATAAACAGATTGTCCGAGAACAGAAGAAATGGTATAAGGACTCTTTATTCAGCGAAACTCTACACAGAGTTGAAAAAGGAGAATGATTTGATGACAAAGGAACAGAAGCATGCTACGTCGATAATGTGGAAGAAGTTCGATATGCAGTCTCCAGTTAAAGGTGGACAGATATTTGGCAAGCACAAACAGTTGTTGCAGTACAAACGTAAATCGATGCCATTGGACATTGTTGATTTGCCAGGGTACCACCTTCTTTCTGAGTCTGAGAAGGTTCTATGTTCAAACCTAAGATTGGTTCCAGAGAATTATATGGAAATCAAAGAGCAGTTGATAGCGCAGAACTGTAAAATGGGTTTTCTTAGATTGCTGGATGCCAGAAAGATAGTTAAGATAGATGTTAACAAAACAAGGAAGATATATGATTACTTGTTGTATGAAGGATTTATCAATAAGCCACTGTAAATATAATTTTTTTTAAAGAAAAAACAAGTTTTTTTAAAAATTGAATTTCTACCCTTATACTTCTAAAATGTAGTCTTCTATAGTTTAGTAATCTTTAATGACAATATATCCAATTGACAATGTTTAACACAATAGTGTGCAGAATGGACAGTCAAATCAACTAGGTTTTTTTATCATATTAATAACATGATGATTTCTTTTGTAGTCTGTATAAAATATAAAACTTCATTTAAAAAAACCGACTTCAAAAACTAAAATGTATAAAATAACTTATTTCTAAAGCTATCATTATTAATATATATTATCTAAGACATCTTAAAGTCGGTGCTTAGTAATTTTAGTAATTTTCAAAATATAGTAATTTTTATGTTTTACTTTGCACCGACTTCAAGATGTTTTAGATAATATATATTAATAATAATAGCTTAAGAAATAAGTTATTTTATACATTTTAGTTTTTGAAGTCGGTTTTTTTAAACGAAGTTTTATTTTTTATTTGTTACTTTTTAGTGTCTAGCTATGTATGGGAGGACCTACGAATGGTGCCGCGCTTCTTAAAATTTAGTTTCCAAGAACCGAGAACAAAAAAATGTACGTAAAATGAAAACTACTGGGCCAAACTATGTCAAATTTTTAGGGGACTACATGGCAGCTATTCCGCGTCGAACAAAAAAAGAATCACGTAAATCGAATCATAAATCTCAGAGTAATCGGTGTACATATGGAACGAAGTGAAAATTATTTCCATGAAAAATGTTCATAAAATGAAAACTACTGGACCAAACTATGTAAAATTTTTAGGGGACCACATGGCAGCTATTCTGCGTCGAACAAAAAAAGAATCACGTAAATCTGATCATAAATGACGGAGTAATCGGCGAACATATGGAACGGAGTGAAAATTATTTCCATGAAAAATGTTCATAAAATGAAAACTACTGGGCCAAACTATGTAAAATTTTTAGGGGACCAATTGGAAGCTATTCCGCGTCGAACAAAAAAATAATCACGTAAATCGGATCATAAATCACGGAGTAATCGGCGAACATACATAAAAAAAAGCAACACAAAAAAGCAAAAAAAAAAGATCCCGACGAATTGAGAACCTCCTCCTTTTTTCGAAGTCGGTTAAAAATATTAGAATTTATTGTAATGTATGTGTCCAGATCCTTTTTATGTGCCAGTTAGTATAATTTCAATCCTAATATTATTTATTTATTAACTTACAAACATCAATATCATTACAGTTGTCACCAATACGATAGTTTGGCACATATAATACATTATATATACATACTATATATAATGTATTATATGTGCATATTGTTACTTATTCAATCATCATAACATATAATATGCAGTTCTTGTGAATTCAGTCACAGATAAAAATGTCAATTTGTTAACATATCTTGTTCAATGTTCGCAAGGCCTATGTCATCGGCACCTTATTAAGCAAGTTGGTCCTGCTGTATGGTACTACGAACATTGGTGGCTGCTTACGTCTCATCACACAATTCGCTGGAATGTTCAATTTGATTTCAGCTAATACACGACAGGTGTAAAATGTGAAATCAAATTGAACATTCACGCTAAGTCGTGGTAGTGTAATGGCTAGTGTACACGTCCTAAAGTCACAAGGTCGCGGGCTCGATCCTGGCCGGAAGGCATGCCACCACTTAGGCTGTTTTCTGACCTAATGTGCATATTGTTACAATTACCACATGCTAACAACCTGCACATCGAGATAATCGATGTGTCAAACCCGCCAAGCCGCCTTGGACAAGCGTGGCGGGTATACTGTCCATTCCCCTTCGGTGGAAGGCCCGAGCCCAGCAGTGGGACAGTTATGGGCTGTTGTTGTTATTTATTATAATACACCTGGGCTAAACGATTTGCCTCTCAACAATTTAATAAGATTTTTATTATCACTATTGTAAGTTTAAGCAAAATTGATTCTTTCACATCAATATTTTCATATTTAATTAAAGCCATTGTCTCTGATATTTTACAAATGCAATTTTAATTTTTTGTGCCGTGCAGTTTCATTTTCTAAAAATGTGTAAAATTACTCTAAAATGAATAATAGTTGTAGGATATTGATAGTTTTTCAGTAGTAATTATCTGTTTTTATGAGAAATGTGAACTGTATAGTCAAAAGTGGCCTTTCGAGTTGTCACAAGAACTCAGTTGACTAGCGTCAGTTGTTAAACCTTCAGTTCAGTTGAGCTATACATAGGCTTAAGAAAATGAAGAAACTACATTGTAATTTATGATCTGTCTTAAAGGTTCCCAAACCATAAACCTAAATTAATAATAAGCTATTACTTACTTTAAAGCCAAATTTCTGGTACAAAAATATAGCAGAGTTCGTTGGGGAAACATGTAGTGTCACATCTTTGCCTGTACATGTCTGGAACAAAATATACATTTATTGTCTATTATATGTTTGCTGACCCGTGCCCACTTCGCTGGGCATCAGAAAAAAATAAAAAATACTTATTATTAATCAATCAAATCTATACATATAATAAAATTGTAGAGGTCGAATTTCTGTACAATGAAAAAAAATGCTAAAAACCGAGTCAGGGGGACGTAAGAAGTGAAATAGAACTAATTTAAAAAAAAATCAAATTTTTTGTTTCTCTGTTTGTACAGGCTAATCTCCGAAACGACTACACGGATTTAAATGAAATCTTGTATGGTGGTAGCTTATATTCCTGGTCAACATATAGGATACTTTTGATCCTGAACAATTAAAGAGTTCCCGTGGGGTAGTTAAAAAAAAAACTTTCTACGCGGACGAAGTTAGAATAGAATAGAATATCACTTATTGCATAAACTGTCACATACATATAATTTAAAGGAGATCTTGTGTTCTTTGTTGGAACAACAGTTTGTCCTTTCGAACGTGCAATACAGGCAGTTTATAATGTTGCCAGGCCATATAAATATAAATCTATTATTATATTGTTATTAATTTTTCTGTTATTTGTCACAAAATTATCAAAAAAAAGAAATATATAACATTATTCAAAATACTTATAGAATTAATCTAACATTAGTCATTAGTTAATTAGTCAATAAAAAAAAATCAAATGTCAAAAAAAAAAAACACAATAATTATACAAGTTGAACAAGAACAAGAAGTTGCGGGCAGAAGCTAGTATACACTATTTGAATGGTAAAATGTAAGGCAGAGAGCATACATTCAAAGCGTACCTGCAACAGATGGTACAACATGAAGGAGGCGATGGCGGCGTTCCTCCACTCGGGCCTGGTCAGTATGAAGGAGATGTAGGCCGTGTTGAGGCCGGCGTCGGGCACCAGGAACGCGCACGCCACCACCACCTTCCTATACGTCACCACGCAGCTGAATTCGGGGTATTGCAAAGCCTCCGTTACTGCAATAATAAGTTTGTTATTATTGTGAAGACATACAACCTCTTTATGTCTTAAATGTCCCTGACATAATATTGGTCTTAGAAACTTCTTATTAAAAAGACCAACTTAAATCTTCTGTCTATAATACCAAATCAATATTTTCCCTTTGTAAATTATTCTACTATACTAGAATTATTTTCTCCGTGCAGTTTGGGTCATAAATCAAACTCGGCCTCAGCCCGGCTAGGGCGGTAAGCATGTTGCGCGGGCGCAACGCCATTATCGATAAAAACTCATTCTTATCAAAGAAAGATTATCATTCTTATAAAAATCATTTTATCTTTTTTGCTGTTAATTTTAAACTTAGATATAAGTATTTATATTTATTTTTAATATAACTTGTTACATTCTAAACTTTTGTACTTATAGTTTTTTAATACATAGATACCTAATTAATAATTTATTTTAATCATTATTATTCTTATTTTTAACCGACTTCGAAAAAAGGAGGAGGTTCTCAATTCGTCGGGATCTTTTTTTTTGTGTTGCTTTTTTTATGTATGTTCGCCGATAACTCCGTGATTTATGATCCGATTTACGTGATTCTTTTTTTGTTCGACGCGGAATAGCTTCCAATTGGTCCCCTAAAATTTTTACATAGTTTGGCTCAGTAGTTTTCATTTTATGAACATTTTTCATGGAAATAATTTTCACTCCGTTCCATATGTACACCGATTACTCTGAGATTTATGATTCGATTTACGTGTTTCTTTTTTGTTCGGCGCGGAATAGCTGCCATGTGGTCCCCTAAAAATTTGACATAGTTTGGCCCAGTAGTTTTCATTTTACGAACATTTTTTTGTTCCCGGTTCTTGGGACCTATATTTTTTAAGAAGCGCGGCACCATTCGTGGTCCACCTATACATAGCTAGACACTAAAAAGTAACAAAGTAGCAAAGTAAAACATAAAAATTACTATATTTTGAAAATTACTAAGCACCGACTTAAGATGTTTTAGATAATATATATTAATAATAATAGCTTAAGAAATAAGTTATTTTATACATTTTAGTTTTTTCATTTTTTAATTCGGTTTTTTTAAACGAAGTTTTAATAAATATGTTGTTTTATCTATTTTTTTCTTTCATTTATATCACTAACCCAAAAAATGACAAAACTAAATACACTATCCATAACGCTTATCGACAACAATAATGCGTATCACTATGTCTGCCCATAAGGCCCGTGAGTGGAAGAGAGAGCGAAATACCGTTAAATAATAGCTTCACCGCTCCGATTATTTATAACCCAAACTGCACGGAGAAAATAATTCTACTATAGCAATAAAACAACTGCACGTCTAAAAGATTCGTTTATTGTATTAATTTCACAATTATTTATTTACGTTTATGGTTTGGCAGCTAGGCCTTTAAGCCAGATCTTAGTTTACAATATAGCTTCTTCATTTTCTTATGCCTATGTGTAGCACAGCTGAACTATAGGTAATCAGCTAGTGCCATTCAACGGAGGTCTTGTGACAACTCAAAAGGCCACATTTGACTGTACAGTTCACATTTCTCACAAAACACTAATTACTACTCAAAAACTATCAATAAACAATAGGTTTGTAGAAGCGAGAGGCAGAGGTTAAATAATACTTTAGAATTTAGATGACAGAGAGAGCAGAGAGAATTCACTGTCAAGTGCTGATGTGAACTAGTTTATTTTGGAAACGGTAACCTTAAGTACAAATATTAACAAGTCGTATAGCTAGCACAGGGTGTGAGCGGGACGGATGTTGTGCGAGCGAGATAGAGCAACTATTAATATGTGCGCTCCCGCGTTGCGCTAGCCAGTAGTTCGTTGTCCGCTGCGATGACTAGACGTAAGCAGCACCCATAGGTAACATAAATTTTATCTGTACAGGAATGAAGAAAAAACACTCCTGGCGGTCTGTTGTAAGAAAGAGGTGACAAAACTACACACAACCAAGTGCAAGGGCTTTGGCCATTCATTATATACGTAAGGATAATTTTGACGCTTTCTGACCATACTACCCCCATATAAGGATACATCAGATTTGTCGACCCCCCCCCTTTAACGTAAGATTCAATCTCGTTTTTCTAATAATAAAACGTTAGAGATTCTCAATTCGTCTGTATGTTGTTGTTTTGTATGTATGTTACTCGATTTCGACTCGTTAATTGTGGACCGATTTTTTTTTTTTTTAATCAAAAGTTCATACGTCCCATTGTCATCATGTCAGGATCTGACGAGATGGATTCCTAGGAATTAGAAAAACCCACGGACATCCGAAAAGACTTCTTCATAACACGATATCTCCGGCAATTGTAAACCGATTTTTCAATATTTTTTTTACTCGCAAATCTTAACCCGAGGCAGACGGTCACCAAGTCAGGATGTCATTTGTGGATCGGAAGTAAATCGAGAGCAGCCCTTGATGAAGAGCATATACACCGAAGAGTGAGATGGCAAATTTGCATACACGTGCCAGTTGTTTGCTGTTAAGGAGAAGAAGGGGCAAGAACATCTCAGCGTCACGTTTAGTATTACACGTTGTGTGTACGACACGCACTTGGCCGACTTAATTCTTACCGTCAATGCCTGGCCAGAAGAACTGCGCACACAGATTGTTGACTGCGGCAATGTGTTGGGGGCGGATGTACAAGTAGTCGATGCTGGCGTGTCTCGGAGGCTCATAATCCTTTATATGTCTGCAGGAAAATGAAATGTTAACATCTAACGGTCTTATTCATAGAGAGTTAAAATAAGTTTGAACGCTTCTCTATGGTTCTTAAAGACGCGTTCAAACTTACACTAACTCTCTATGAATACGTAAATCTCAATGATTTATATTCTGATTTTTAATTATCTGGACTAAAATGACAACTGCGGTCGAATTTTTTTATTATTCATAAGCGATATTCCTCGCCCAATCAATATTAATTTCCTCCTGACTTAAGTTTATAGTAAGCATACGTTGATTCTATGTAATTTTTTATTACTTAACAACATATTCCTTGTTTAGTATTTGGCAACACTAAATATGTAATTTCTTTTTAATGTTTGGCAACTCTGATTGTGACTTCCTCTTCCATTTTGTGATTTACATACAATAATACGTATAAAAAACTAATCAATAAATATCTAGTGTAACAACACATTAAACTTGTAACAAATATACAAATACTACGTACTCGATGTGTGTGAATAATGGTGTTCAAAAAACAATTATCTTTCAATAACATCGTTTGGTCCTTCGAGTCGGATTAGTAGTTAGTCTAACTTAACTGTTTGCGCTGTCTTGTACTCAGATTTCTGAAAAAAGATTACCGACTACCAAAATTTCATCATTTTGCCAGCTATGTTAGCGTCTATTAACACCTGCCTCTTTTACTGTGACATTGGCAAAATCAATTCCAAAGGCGTTGGAGCCAGCATCAACAAAGACAGATAGATACATTCATAAGCGAGATGTGTCAGTTGAATCAACAACTCACCACTGCGAGTTGGATCCTACAGAAACTTTTGCAAATAAAGTTTGTTTCTTTCTTTCAAATCCCATAGGATTACTAGGAGAACCATAGGAGAACTCTCCAAGTTTGAAGCATGAACAAAGGCCATGTTATTTTAGTCCAGATAATGAAAAATCAGAGTATAGGTATAACGCATTACCGTCCAACGGGTTAACGCTTTTTTTGCAACGTTCCGACTGATGGTGATCATCTGTGCAAGAAGAATGAATACAATTTCCTGCGTTGGGGCGGCCTGTCGCAAGCCGCGACAAAACAATCCACAGCCAGGTGCATTTGCCCAACTGGATGGCTACCACCCCTGTTCTTGAGTATACCGCCATAACAACCTTGACTTGTGTTCCGAGCATTAGTGACCAGGTTCCACTATCCCTTAAGAGAGCAGCAGCGCATTTGCAGCACCTTTGGTGTTGTAAATGTCCATAGGCGATGGTAACCGCTTTCCATCAAGTGGACCGTCTGCCTGTCTGCTAAACTTCTGCAATAATAAAAAAAACATGTGTGTGTGTACTAGTGTACACATGTAAGAAGTGAAACTTCTTTATGACCTTATTTTTCGAAAAATGATCTACTATATGCAACTTTACAGAAATTGGTTAAATAAAGTTAAATTATGATTTTGTTGATCACTTTAATATATATATATATATATATATATATATATATATATATATATATATATATATATATATATATATGTATATGTATATGTATGTGTATGTATATATGTATATATATATGTATGTGTAGGATACTAAATAAATGATTTATAAATCATCAAACTCGTATATTAATTAAAACACAATAAAGTAAAGAAATATTACAATGCTAGTCTCACAATCCATCTATCAACAATATTGACAGAAAAATGTGACGCGTAACCGAAAAATGTGACGGTAATTTTTTTCCAACGCCGATAAAGAAGTTTCACTTAAAAAAAACACGCATCCTTAGAACGGTCGAACTATATAGTAAATACCTGTTCGTCCGTCGCAACAGTTCGTCGTGCAGTTGCAGCCAGAGCGGCCTGGAGTCGTGGTCCCTGCGGATGAACGGCTTCAGCATCACGCCCGAGTAAGCCGACCGGAACGGCGCGGGTTCGATGCCCGAGACAAGCAAAGTGCCGTAATTGGAGCTCGCTATTGTCCCGCACAGATTATCAATCAGGTACTGTTGACGAACGAACGGAATGTCTCAGCCGATTGGAGGGGCGGACTCATCTTCTTTACACAGCAAATTTTTCTATTTGTGATCGACCCATTTTTGAATTTGATTAAATTTTTGAAGTTATACTTCTTTTGGCGCGTTAGGGAAAAATGATGAGAAAAATCTACACCATGAAGTTAGCTATAGTCAACATTTTAGTTTTTTTATTGTTAGTGTCGTTTTTTCTACAAACGTAGAATAAGGCTATCATCTAGGTCTCTTAGAAGGCTGAGAAACTTTTTGCCCACTGCCACCAAAATTATGCTTGCAGAGTCCCTCCTACTTCCCATATTTGATTATGCTGACGCCTGCTATCTAGACATAACCTCAGAACAGCTAAATAAACTTGAGCGACTTCAGAATTTCTGTATCAGGTTCATATTTGGTTTGCGAAAATATGACCATGTTTCTGAATTTCGTATGAAGCTCAAGTGGCTTCCTATTCGTTTTCGCCGGAATACTCACATTCTAATTCTCCTTTATAATATACTATATAGTCCTGTTAGTCCTCCTTACCTTAAGGAACGTTTTGAATTCCTTCGCCTCTCCACCTCTCACAATTTGCGCTCAGATACATATCGTAGACTCCTGACACCTGTACACACTTCATCATTTTATGATAACTCTTTTACAGTGCAGGCTGTCAAACTATGGAATGCGTTGCCTCTTACTGTCAGAGAGGCCAAAACATTACCTATATTTCGGAACTCCCTTAGAAAGTACTATCTATCTTTAAATAAGTATGTCTAATATATTACGCATTTACGTATTTATCTATTGTTATATATAAATTGTCACATATAATTTTAAGATATATATAAATTTATTGATTTAGATTATTATGCATATACATATATACACACACACACACACACACACACACACATATTTATATATATATATATATATATATATTTATATGTATTAAATTTATAAATTAGTGTAAGTATGTATATTTAAATTGTACAGTCCGATCATTTTTCTGCTCCACCTACATCGCCAGATTAGTTAAGAATTTCTTTTAAGCTGGGTTGCCTGGAAGAGATCGCTTTTAGCGATAAGGCCGCCTGTTGTTTAGCCAAGAAGTATTGTAATTATGCATTTTGTTTTGTATTTGTTTGTTTTGGTGAGCAATAAAGTGTTATCTATCTATCTATCTAATAAGGCAAAAGATAAAATTTTTGAAAAGATTTTTATCTTGATACGCCAAAGAGGTATAACTTCTAACGCGTGTACATAAGTAACACACACACGCAGCTTTTATGAAGTAAAACTTCTATATATAGAGAGAGGGGGGGGGGGGGGGGGTTTGGATTTTTTCTGTCACGTAAAAGCGTTACGGCCGCGTTGAGGGGGTAGAAGGTATATCGCGTGGTGAGAGGCACCATAATGTTAGAGAAGCCTATGGATGTTTTTTGGTACCGGACCGAATTCAGTTTTTTTTATTTGATAAAATAAAATATGTTTAAATGAAAAATGCATCCATTAAAATGAATGAAAGCTATCGTTTTAGTGAACAACATCAAACCGCTCCCGGGAATATTCCTGCGAGATTCCCGGGATAAGAAGTAGCGCAGATTTTAAGTCTTACAATTTGCTATCCGTCAGCGAAAGCTGATCAGATACGGACACGATATTTTTAGAATCTTATAATATTATAAATTATTTATTTATACACAGACAGACGGACGGGCATAATGATTGTAGAAGGGTTCTATATTGCCCCTAAAATACCCATTGAACCTAAGTAAACCAATTCAGATACTCACCGATCTCTGGAACCTATCCAAAACTCTTTCCACATTGGCCACAACTCTTGGACCTTCAGTTACATAGCCGCCTAATATTTTCACAGTCCTAAAAAAATAAAGTGACATTTAAATATTTATAATGAAATTCATGAATTTTGAAAAGGTTACAGACATTATCGGTAATATAAAGCTGATATATTCTGTTGTTAAGTATAGTATTTATGGTTAATTTTAACATGAAATAAGAATACTAAAGTATAACTTTCAATCAACGTCGTATCAGTTAAAACATATATAAATATTGACTTTTTGACGTAAGTACCGGATATACTTTCATATAAAGTAAAAAGCTATTATTTTGACTTTACAAACGGACACTTCAACTTTATTTAGCTGTATCATGAAAAAAAATACAATTTTGTTCCATGATCTCTATATATTTAAATTTAAAAAATATATTTTAAATAATAAGATATTGACTGAAAAACATTTTGACTGTTTTTTTTTTGGAAACACAAGAACGAATTGGTGGCGCCAAGTGTAACACGTAACACAAGTGTTACACTTTTTACTAAGCGATTTTCACAATTCTATATTCTTGTATGCTATAATGTATATAATATTACTCACTTATCCAAATCAAATATGGGCAGATGCTTATGCCTCTTCAGCCTCCTTAAAGCCAACTTGGCCTTCAGCCTGCACAAACTGGCTTTCTTACTCGGGTCTCTGATCTTCGGGATCAGCCCTTCCACCTGCTTCAACAGGTGAACCTCCTCATACTGGGTCAACTCCACCAGATCTTTCCTGCTTTCCGGCAGTTTCTCCTCCCAGGGCATGTCCACTGAATTCAATTCGAAGGAGAAGAGGTTCTCTCGTCTCACCACAGCAGGTTTCTCTTCGAGAACTTTCTTCGGTTTGGTTTCTGGTTTCTTCTCTAGCGGTTCAGGGGAAACGCTTCGGGAGTCTGAATCGTAGTACATTATTGATTGTTGGAGGGAATGGACGCTCGACGAGTCACTCTGATGATGAAAGAATACATACATATTGTCACGCCTGTTTCCCATTGGGGTAGGCAGAGACGATGGATCTCCACTTGTTACGATCTTGACAAACACTTTTCGCTTCATCAACTTTCATTAATCTTCTCATACATACACGCTTATTTAAACTACTTTTTATCTGACCTTTCTTCAAAATATCTTCAATTTGATCACGGTGAGTATGTCTTGGTCTACCGGCACCGACTCTTCCAGTCACATTGCTATCATATACTTGTTTTGTGATTCTGCTATCATTACCTTATCATCACCTTAACATTCCCTTTTCAACTCTTGTCACTACATCTTCTTTCAATTCACAACGCTCCCTTATCACACTGTTTCTTATCATATCCCTTACATATACTTCTCAAAGCTCTCAAAAAAAGCTCTGAAAAAATAATATAGAAGAATATGTTTATTTGAATTTACTCCTTACAAATCGATTTTCACATAAGGCCCCCCCACCCCCAATAAGGAAATTTTATGGGAAGTTAAATAATTAATTAAAAAGCGTTACGTTTTTAGTTCTTTTTGACTAACCCGTATTAAACGAATATAGCAAAAAAAAAAATCAAAATAGTTGTCAAGCTGTGTTTGTACATTAATTTGTACGTTAATGTTCACCTCTCCTACACTACCGTGCTTACCAAAATGACTTTTAGCGAAATTACTATATTTCAGTCAGGCGCTCGGAACTACTTACACGATTTTAATTTTTACATAATATATTTTTGTGTCTTTTTTTGTTTTTATATGTATATTGTTTCTCTTGGCTAAATGTCTGTCTATGTTTTCTTTTATTAACCGCCCTTATTCGGTCGCTGTCGCAGTGTACGTGCACATGTTTTTTTAATGTTTAAGGAGTAAACTCCAGTGGCGCGTCTGAGCTGACACGTAAGTTTTTATACTTATATAATTGTTTTCAAGGCATACTAATACATATTATAAGGATAAGGATCGTCTAAAAAAGTTGTAATAATTAACTAAATTCAAATAAATATTTCTCACCGGCAACACTTTACCAACAGGATTATAATCGAACCCTTTGAACTCCATTTCGGAGTGATCCCTCATTAAAATTGACATAGAGTCCTCGAAGACACATTCATCTGCGATTTCAGTTCTGAAAGATTAAAAATGATTAAAACACGTTTCAACGGTTTCAAGCTTGCAATTTCATATCGACGTTTAATTAAAAATCAAATAATTTAAATGAACAAGATGGGGTCGGCTAGATAATATCTGACTTTGACATTACACATTGACACTTGACAACTTTGGTTTTCGTGATTACGGCTATTGAAAAGTGGTCGAAACGTCTAAAATGCCGCGCTTAAAACCCGTTAAGACGTAGTTTTAATTATGTGTACTAGTATAGAAAACTTAAGAAAACACTAAGAAAAGAAACGATTAAATGGATGAATACCTGTCAGGCAGGCGTGAGGCTATTGAAATAAAAAAACACCCAAATTTCAATAGAGAAGATGGTTGGCAGGTACCACCTGTTTGGGGTCCTATCATCAAAACTATTAAGACCCAAACCCAGCAAAAACCAACTGCCAGACCTCAAGACACTGTGAGCTCTTTCTGCGTGCAACGAAACAAACCAACTTGACTGATAATTTCTTTTATTTTTTCCTTCCACTCATTTTAATATTATATAAAAAAAATTAGAACTAGGCATGTTTGCTGAAGAGTTTCTTGCGCCGCTTCTTCTCTTCAAGCCACAACATGTTGTGAAGCGGTGGTAAATTAGATTAGGCTCCCATAGAGTAAATAGTATCCAGAAACAAAATTAAAACTAAATAATTAAAATGAACAAGTTGGCGGTAGGCTAAATAAAACTTTGACAATACACGTTAGACAAATGTCATCTTTGTCGTCCGTGACCACGGCCACTGAAAAGCGGCCGAAACGTCGGATAAACCAAAATCAAATAAATTACCGCGCTTAAAACCGTTAAAACATAGTTTTATTATACCTATCAGGTATCCAGTTGGTAGGGTATTTGGCCGCCTGGATGGCTACCACCCATATCAGTCAGTAGTGGTCAGATTCCAATATCCCTTTTGAGACCAGCAACCCATTTGTGGAACCTTTGGTGTTGGAAATGTCCATAGGCGATGGTAACTGCTTTCCATCAGGTGGGCCGTCTGCCTGTCTGCTGAACACGTGCAATAAAGGAAGGCAAAGGCCAACCGGCTATCGGAGTCCAGGTGGTCGAAGAAGGAGGCGCTCAGCTCGTCAGAGTCGACGCGCTTCTTCTTCAGAGGTACGGGAACCTCCACATCAGCAAGGGATGCTTCCGGACTGTCGTTTATCAGATCTTTGTACCCTGAAAAATAATATATAACGCGTACAAATGGGCTGTTTTTTTAAAAGCGAAAACATCTTTAGCCGCGTTGGGCACTTTTTGCTAGGGGAAAATTTCATGGGTTCGCGTCATCACCGACATGTTTATAGCAGTATATCTGTAGCTATACAGCTGACGTACTGTGCAACATTAGTACTGTGTTAGATATATATAAAAGAAAGTCGTGTTAGTTACACTATTTATAATTTAAGAACGGCTGTAGGTACCAATTTGGCTTAAAATTGGTGGGGAGGTAACTTGGAGCCAGGAGATGGACATAGGATACTTTTTATCCCGTTGGAACCGGTAGGTGCCGCTGCGATCGGGTTCTAGAGTTCTCCTAATCACCTGGACCGATTTTGGTCATTTTCTTTGTGTGTTTGAGTGGGTTTCCGGATGGTTTAAATTCAGAATTTAGAATCTGTAGGTGGCGCTGAGATCGGGTTCGAGAATCCTAATCACCTGGAGCGATTTTGTTTGTTATAGTGGGTCCCCGGATGGTTTAAATTCACAATTGGAACCGGTAGGTGGCGCTGGGATCGGGACCTAGATTTTTATTTTTTCAGTGCAGGACAACGTCTGCCGGAGCCGCTAGTATCTTATAAGTGTAAAAAGCCTTGCAGAGATCCAAATATACCTAATATTAACTATTTGGGCAGAGATTACCCTTTACCACACAGTAAGCAATGAACCCCGTCTACACGCCACACCGCCTTTTATACGAAAACACTACGAAAACTACCCTACAAAATAATAATATTATTATCTATGAAAATTATCTATGTGTTATTAATATAATCTATGGTTCTCATAACTGCTGTGATGGACATCGCGTAACATAAGTGAAATTGAATGGATTTAGGGAAAAGTTCAATGTTTATTATATACTATGCACTGTTGAAATAGTGTTTTAATTTAAAAAAATATGAAATTTTAAGACTAAAAAGTTTTAAAAGTTCTAAGTTTTCACTTCTATCGGCAGTCTCTATAACTGCTATTTTTTAAAATTATTTATTCAAACCAATACATGCATAATTTGTATATATCTACATCTTAATGGAATACACATGCTACTAGAAAAGCATGCTTGTTTTTACTATAGTAGAATTATTTTCTCCGTGCAGTTTGGGTCATAAATCAAACTAGGCCTCAGCCCGGATAGGGCGGTGAGCATGTTGCGCGGGCGCAACGCTATTATCGATAAAAACTCATTCTTAACAAAGAGATTATCATTCTTATAAAAATCATTATTATCTTTTTTGCTGTTAATTTTAAACTTAGATATAAGTATTTATATTTATTTTTAATATAACTTGTTACATTCTAAACTTTTCTACTTATAGTTTTTTAATACATAGATACCTAATTAATAATTTATTTTAAATAATTATTATTCTTATTTTAATAAATTACGTTGTTTTATCTATTTTTTTCTTTCATTTATATCACTAACCCACAAAATGACAAAACTAAATACACTATCGATAACGCTTATCGACAACAATAATGCGTATCACTGTGCTTGCCCATAAGGCCCGTGAGTGGAAGAGAGAGCGAAATACTCGCTTCACTGCTCCGATTATTTATGACCCAAACTGCACGGAGAAAATAATTCTACTATAGGTAGCATGTTTATTTATAGCATGCTCTCCAGGTGTGTACATTTGCTCATGACATACCTATTAATAGCATGCTTCTTTCTAGCACGTGTGAGATACACATGCTCATATTCAATATTCAAAATGGACGTTTCTTTGCGGAACGAATTAATTTTTTGAGTTCAGTATGATCTTTAATTTTTGTTTTTAGGGTTAGATTATCATCGTTCATCGATTCTAATAAACTTTGGTAAGCATTTTCTCTCGAAACTTTATTTTTATATTGGTGAGCGTACATTCCATACACTCATAATTTCGGTAATGAAATGTAAAATTTAAAGTTTTGTCATCGCCCCATCGAGCCATCGTGACTTATGTACTCATTTCTCACCTCACCCATTCTTGTAACACTACACATGCTGCTCAACATTCTAAGTGGAGATATTTGTGGTCTACCACTTTGACCCAATATTCGGACCCATATAACATGGTTGGTCCTAATATTGTTACAATCTGAAATGCCGTCAAAATACAAATTCACACTTGCGTACGTACCTGTAGACATTTTGTTACCTTTTCGTCATTTGTACTTCTTTTGTTCACTTTACAATTTGTAATTAGAAATGCAGCCCATTGTGTATTGTAATATTTTATGGTAGTCATTAGCCAGGTGTAATTCTAAGAAATTCCGTCTCCGCGGCCGAGAGACATATTGTATTTGTGCAGTATAAAGCAATGCCTCAATGTGGATATCGGCAGCGATAACCACAAGCGGACGACGGTGCGCGTGTTATGATATTTGTACCTGTGTTACTATATGTGTTTGTGTAGTTCTAATAAATTCTATAGTAATTTTAACGGCATTTTAATTAGAGTCCTGCAACTCGTAACAATATACTCTTGTGAAAGATAATATAGGCTACATTCATCACAGTGTTATGGATGCTTGAAAGAATATTATAATATGACACATACCCATTGCAACAATTTTGCCAATGAACAGGGTTTTGTCTAAAGCGAGGCTGCTCTTGCGGGTTTTCAACTTGTCTTTAGACACTTCTTGTACTGAAAAAAAACAGAATAATTTAAATTATATAAAATACCTATTGAAATAATATTTTCTTAAGATTTCGCGACTTGTACACATAATAAAACTACGTTTACACGGTTGTAAGCGCGGTAATTAATTTGATTTTTGTTATTCCGACGTTTCAACCACTTTTTAGTAGCCGTGATTACGGAAAACAAAGACGTAAAGTGTCAACGAGCATTGGTAAAGTTTTATTTAGCCTACCGCCAACTTGTTCATATTAATTATTTAATAGTTATGGTTTGAAGAGAAGAAGCCGTCAAAAAATTCTTTAGCAAACATACCTAGCTCTAATAATTTTATATAATACTAGCTGTGCCTGGCAGACGTTGTCCTGCCTTTAAAAAATAAAAATAGATTTTTATTTTTTAAAGTCGGGTTCTAGAGAACCCGATTCCAGCGTCATCTACAGGACTAAATGTTAATCTAAACTATTCTCAAATCCACTTGAACAAATAAACACTTAGGGGTGAACTACTTTTAACATTTAGGGGATGAAAAATAGATAGAAATAATAACTCACTAATATGAGCTGCTACAGCAGGTGAGAAGTTATGAAGCAGCCTCCACCAGCCCGTCTCCCGGAGAACACCAGATCCTGATATGAAGAACACCTTGTTGTACACTGAGAGTACCCCAGCTATGGTACCCACCCAGTTCTTCTTCTGCTTTCTAGTCATAAAGAATTATTTATAAATAAATTCTTCATAAACAAAATTCATAATAATGCAGTTGTGTGTAGAGGACATAACTTGTTGTTGTCATCATCAAATATTCTTGCAGAAGGGTAATAGAAGGGTGATCATTTGTTTATGTTTATATGGAAAATTATGGATAATTTAAGGCCATTCTAATATACTGCCTTCAGTAAGCAAGCGTTAAAATTATATATTGTTATGAGTGCGAGACTTGAATTAAAATGCCGTTAGAATGACTATAGAGTTTATTAGAACTATACAAACAAATATAACACAGGTACAAATATAACCGAACACAACCAGTTCAAACGTAATGGACAAGGTCGTAATTCAATAAAACGTGCAGTCTGTCACTATTAGATTCTCTATTGTAGTACACACATCTCGCTTTGATCGTGGTTCTTGCTCGACTGCCTCCCTCCCTCAATCAGATCATTGTTTTATACTGCACAAATGCAATCTGCCCATCCGGTAACATAGACCAAATTTCCTAGAATCAGCTTGTACTTGTAACACCTGGCTAATGATTTCAGTCCCAAGTGGCCGTAAACAATAGAACAATAGTTCTCTAGAAACGTATGCCAATAAATAAGTAAATAAAAGAAGATTTTCATAAAATAATTAAAATAGTGTAAACAGCCTTGCAGAGATTTGGGTAAGAAAGTACCAAATATTAACTATTTGGGCAGAGTTTCCCCTTTATTGTCCAGCCTTTGGTGTGACTATTCACACCACACAGTAAGCAATGAACACCGTCTACTCGCCACACCGCCTTTTTATACGAACATACTATGAAAACTACCCTACAAAACAATAATATTACATCATTGCTAAAAATAGCAATTACATCATAGTGTTGCCAGGATCATATTATTAACTATGACGATTATCTATGTGATATTAATATACTATATGGTTCTCATAACTGCTGTGATGGACATCGCGTAACAATAGTTTCAATGTTATTAGTTCAAATGCTGACGGGGAATAAATGAGCTTCTACAAATACAAATCTGTATGTGGAATTTGTCTTTATCGGCGCCTAGGTTGTAACAATATGACATACTTACGTATGGTTGCCAAACAGCACTTGCCAATATCTATCAATGAATGAGCAGATATGCGTCTTATAGTGGAAGTAACCTTGGTTGCTGATGCCATGAGAGAAGTTGTTCAAATGATAGAGAGTAAGATATATTACATTCACCCTGCAATGTTAATGATTGTTTAGAATACGGCCGGCGTAACTTGGTGAATGTGAACATAGGCTCTGCGATCTTTAGCGCATGTAAACTCATGAAGAAAATACAGTGAACAACTAGTACAAAGCAATGAAAAAATACAGGGATGAAGGGCGACCAATTGTATTCACTGAAGAGTCATAAGGCATTCATCACACGAGTGTACATGCTCTAAAGTTCGCAGAGCCTATGTTCACATTTGCCAAGTTACGCCGGCCATACTATACTTAATTTCATTACTATCTGCCTTTAAATAAATTTGTCAAATATAACAAACACTTATTTATCTATTGTAATACCTTCAGATAGAAAACACTTTATTGCTCACCAAAAAAACAAATACAAAAATAAAATGCATAATTGCAATATTTCTTGGCAAAAGAACAGGCGGCCTTATCACTAAAAGCAATCTCTTCCAGGCAACCAGTATTTTTTTTCAGTCTTTATTTAATGATTTTTATAGCATGGTTTTAATATCAAACTAAAAGTAACTTAAATATATAATTAAATACTAAAAATTAATTAACTTATAAATATAAACTTAAAAGCAAATTATACTATAAACAAAAACTAAATAAAAGTTATTGGTCCCAAATACCATTTACCGGGAATGTTCCCAAATATGCAATACCTATATACAATGTTAATAAATAATATATTTATTTAGATAATTTTGTATATAAATATATATTGTATGTATTCTATAAATGTGTATGGATTTATATGTGTTTTGTATTAAATTTATAAATTAGTGTAAGTATGTATATTTAAATAATATAGTCCTATCTTTTTCTGCCTCATCTGCATCGCCAGACTAGTTAAAGATTTATTTTAAGCTAGGTTACCTGGAAGATTGCCTTTCACGATAAGGCCACCTGTTGTTTTACCAAGAAGTATTGATTCTTATGCATTTTATTTTTGTAATTATTTATTTAGGGGAGCAACAAAATGTTATCTAATATAAAATGAAGTTATCATTGATAAATATCTGTAAATTCTAATCTATATTAATTTTAATTAGCTTATGCTCATAATAATAGCACATTTTATGTGTATGTATATACCATTTCCAAGCATTATTTTACTTTTGAAAGTTTGATGATGAATGAATGAAATTTTTATAAAAAACAACTTAATTTATAAATAAGTAATGAATCAATATAACTTATCTACATATTTCTTTCTTCTTAATATACTATATTTTATAATTAATATACCCACTTTCCAATGAACATATCTTTTTGATATATAGAACTGAATACTAGAAATGCCAGAATCCTCCCAATCCCCTGGTTTTTTTTGTTTTTGTGTCATGAAACAAAGTACTTTAGGAATTGGAAACACAAAATATGGCAGTATGAAGTTCGCTGGGTCAGCTAGTTTAACATATAATAAGCCATTACATAAGAAATTGCAATAATTTCAGTATTCTTTTTCTTTATAGTAGAACATTTTATATTTTCAAATGGATTACTTTCAATTTATTTATGTATAGTGTTGATGGTTTAATAGTCTGTGCATGACATGACTTACAGAGCATCACTATTATGTCACCCACAACAATAAATTATGACAATCATATAATTTGCTTTATTTAGGATTTACTGACAATAAATATGCAACTTAATGTGCAAACTTCAATAGAAAAATTAATGCTTTGAAATGGTATAGTTTGTATTAATCTTGAGAGACACTAATAGCATTTAATTTCTACACATGAGAAGGATTTTACTTAACTCCAAAGTGTAAAAAAATAAAACTGTTTAATAATTTAATTTCAAAATTATCTGAACTCAAAGTTTTTTATGAGAATAGCTTTCATTAGTTATTCTATAGATGTACAATCTGGAAATACAGTAGAATGAGTCTGTGGTACAGAAATTACTGCTAGCATTTTATGAAGGAAACCTATACAGCCTGTATGTAGGGGAGCAATAATTTAATACTTAAAATTGAACTGAATTTTATTGAATACCACTAATTATAATTTTTGTTGTATTATTGAAATGAGATGTACAACTAAAGTTCATTAACGTGTCGATGAATTTAGGAAAGTGTAGAGTAACCAACTTACCAGGTAAACTTGTTTCTATTAAAAACTTCAGACTTATCTGGGGAACATGTTGCGCAAATGAAGTCGAAAAACACATCGCAGACCAGGTCTCCCGGTGTACCTGGTCTTTGCAGGCAAATAAGGTGCACAAAGTCACCACAGCTCTCACATATAAGACCGGGACGGATTTGTTTATCCTCTGTTTCAGCACAATATTTACAATTTACAGCAGTTGATGTATGTTGTGGCTCAAATTCGTATGTGGGTTCTGTTTTTATAGACATCATTTATGGCTTATTTAATTAAGTAACTAATACTGATGTACAATTATAGCTAGAAACATTCACTAATACGGTATTATCATACAGGGTCGAGGTTAAAAACTAGAAATTATAAATAAAAACATAACCTCAAAGTCTAAATGTCAACAAGCAGTAGTAGAATTCGCCACCAAGGCAGGCAAAGGAATCTATAGTCCATACAGCGATACAGCCAATTCTCATGTATAAAGGTGCCCACACATGCAGCTGACGGACGCGTGCGAGCAATGTGCACAGTGCACACCCAGCATAGGACGTATCGGATCGGACGTCGCTTTTGTGTTGCCTACTATCTTCGAAGAAAATGGGCTACTTCAACTCTCAAAAAATGCGAAATGGGCACGAATTTGGAAAAAGCGCTGATAATGAAGCAACAAGAATTATGCCCGCAATAGCATTATTAAGTAGTTCCTTTTTTGACAATGAAATTGTAAATTTATAATTTGTACACTGTAGTTTTATTCCACCTCTTTATTCCGTAAAGTGAAGATTGTGTAAAAAATAAAAAAAATTGACCGCAAATTTGCCGCCTTTCCAAAATCTGTCACCCTAGGCTCTAGCCTACACAGCCTATTGGTAAATCCGTCACTGTTCTTAAGACTTACAACACCAAATTTAGAGGCATTGACTTCTTTCGTTGCTCTAAGCCTGTATTCAAAAGTTTAATATTCAAATCAATTAATGGAACAGATACCACATCAAAATTGTAAAAAATGGTTCACGTACTACGGGTACGTTCCCTTAGGCAAAGGAACTTAATCCATACAGTATTTACAGTTGTCGATTTACGGTACGATTATTTAATATTAATACTTTCACCCCTCTTAATATTATGCCCACTTCCACAGAGTTCCAGTGTAGTCATCGGCAGCGAGCAAGAAAGTGGCAAAAATGTATATCGCATTTACATGCTCGCGCTGCCCGATTCCTTCGTCGATTTCCTGCTTCTGCCGTGGAAGTGGGCATTTATATTATCCTTATTTTGTTTAATATGAAAATTTTAAATGTTTGTTTTATAATTTTGATATAAATACATTTTTTTAAAGTATTTAAATAAAAGATAAATTGGGTAAAAGATTTAAAATTTATTTTATTATATACATATTTATTTCTTTTAATTACGGTCTTCTGTGGGGCTGTTCGTTGTAGAACTGATTGATCCACCCACTTATGTTATCTTTATGACCTTGACGGGCGATCTTTACAGATTCAGGGTCTGCGGGATTACTCGGCATCAAGTCAAGATGGTGCGCTCCTTCTGTTATAATTACTGCTTTTATTGTTTGACTTACGGTATTTAGGATGCCACCTAAAAACAGAAAATAAGAATAAAATACAATTAAACTCTCTTAGGTGATTAGTCTAAAAAGCTTTACATTCCTAACTCACAGGACGCAGAGGTTGTTGGTTCCACATCTAGTAAGGTAACCAGTAGAAAGTCATCCAATCTAAATATGTATTGTTACATTATCACGGTAAATGTGAGGGAAACATTGTGATGAACCAGCACATCGAGATAACCGATGTTTCAAAACTAACTTTAACCCGCCGATTTTGAAACATTCTTCATCAGTGCTCCGCTCCTACTGGTCTTAGCGTGATGATATATAGCCTATAACCTTCCTCGATAAATGAGCTACCTAACACTGAAAGAATTATTCAAAGACCTGTAGTTTCTAAGATTAGTGCGTTCAAGCAAACAAACTCTTCAGCTTTATATGTTATTAATATTGTTACGTACGAGCGGGGGTACGCACATATGGATTGGAAGAAAACACCAGTTTTTAATTTAAAAGCTTTTATTGACTTACACAGCCGCACGTAGTACCTCACTGCAGGGTTGCCCCTATACGCACGACCAACGATGCACAGTCCCGACGATAAGTTGTCACACCCTCAATACCGTCGCCGATATTGCGCGGACCACCTCCAATATTATCGCGTGTAGCTCGCTTCTGGTTCTTCTCTCGAACTACGCTACACACCTCCTTCACGTATCTGTCCACCAAACTTGTCACTAAATTCACCACTTAGTTCGTCTCTGTTCTCTATTAACCTTATCGCACCTGTCTTTTCACCGTCTTGTACTGAACTCAACTTTAAACTGCCCGGTAGACGCGCCTTACGCTGTTTATATATCCGGAAGAATTTTCTAGAAACCATCTATCTATCTCTGTCTTTTCTTTCCCGTACCTTCTGTTCGGGAAGTTTCGTTTATACATCTATCCCTTTCTAACATCTATCTGTCTCTTTCTTTCATTTATCGTCTATCCTTTTCTAAATATGTCCGTCCTTGTCTTTTCGTTCTAGATCATTCTAGATTTTTCCAAAAGTTCTAAAACTAACTAGATGGTTCCACCATCATTCGCCACAATATATTACATTTTATAAACTATCCTTTATTTAGTATCGTCCACGTCAAACTGCTAACCTTCAGATCAGCTACTAAAGTAAGGGTAATAACTGATTTTATAAATAAAAGTTTTATAATATCTTTTGAGCAGTTCGGTGAGGACTATAATACAGCACATGCAAACAACAAGACTCCTGGCCTAGTAGTCAGTCATATTTACCTCCAGCCCAAGGGTCCATCAGTCCGTTACTGAACACGATATTCGAAGCTGCCTCCAGCAAGTTCCCTCCATATTGGATTCTAGCCATATTCTCATTTGGGTATACGTTGTATTTGTTGTGACATAGTTCCGAGTATGACGTGAAGTTCCACGGCGATGGCTCGAAGAAGTCAGTCACACCAGTCGAGGATATTGGCATCACCATCTCCGTGCATGCCTAATTGCAAATAAGTATATGAATTTATCTAGTAGTACAATTGTTAAGGTTTTTTTTGTTACGCATGTATATCAAATTAGTGAACGCCACATCTATCTGTGCAGGAACGGAGAAATAATACAATTTCCTGCGGCCGGGTGGCCTGTCGTAAGAGGCGACAAAATAACCCACAGCCAGGGGGTAGGGCATTGACCCGACTGGATGGCTACCACCCCTGGTTTAAAGTATGTCGCCATAACAGCCTTGAGTTGTGTTCCGGCATTAGTGACCAGGTTCCAGTCTCCGTTAAGAGAGCAGCAGCGCATTTGTAGCACCTTTGGTGTTGCAAATGTCCATAGGCGATGGTAACCGCTTGCCATCAAGTGGTCCGTCTGCCTGTCTGCTGAACTCGTGCAATAAAAAAAATTTGTAAACCAATGGACCTCTCGTAATCAAACTGCTTGATCCCGGAATTGTCGATTCGTTGTCTAGGTCATGTGAATCACTCCGAGCGGATTGTCACCGAGTGGTTTGGGCAACTTATAAGCAAGACGATCCAGTACTAGTTGGGCGCCGAGAGGTTCTGAGCTTAGAACGCAGATTTAGTATGTCGTCGACTTCAGTGATGTAAAATTTAAATAAAATATCAACATATAGACTTTAAGTAATAAAAAATTGGGATAACCAACATTTATGGGTGTTCAACGACTACTTACCTGATAATCCCAGCCACTTGCGTCCAAATTACTATAGTTGTCGCCATTCATGAAATCAACGCATTTGTTATTCTTGTCATAATTCGTGTACATATCCAAGACTTTTGCTATTGCCTGAAATAACAGAATTTTTTAACAAACTACAATGAGTATCCCAGCAATAAATGCTCAAAACTGCAGGCTTTTCCTCCTGGTATAATGATTATCCTACTTCTTGTTGGGTTGGACTAGCACCCGCATTAAAATGAGGGCACAAAGCGAAGCTTGAAATATGAATTGAACAAATAGAAATAAGAGATACATTTATAGGAACACTAGTGGCTCCGACAGACGTACTGCTTTAAAAAATAATTCCGATTCCTGCACTACTGCGTCCAACTGTAGATTTAAACCATTGAGGGACCCACTCAAATAAACACATAAAATATTATCAAAATCCTGTAATGCGATTTCAACGCGAACTACCGGGTCTAATTATAAATTTAAACTATTCTCGCAATAATTTTTATGATATAAAATAAAAACTGTTGTAGAATTCGTTACCATAAACTTACTTCTAGTAGTTTCTGACCATCCAACTTGTCAGTTAGATACTGGCAAGCCACTCTAATGGGCTGAGCTGGTAGAGGGACCAGAAAGTCGGAAGGAAACGGATAATTCACCATTGCCACCGTAGTGTACATGGACTCCAGGAAATGTATCAAATTGTTGATCGAAGTCGAGTCCACTTTACTGCATAGCCGCCAGTTCTTTTGCAGCCAATCGGCGCCGGTGGCTGACGATGAAAAATTCCTAGAGAATAAACAAGCTGGTCAGTGATTCAAACTCTTACATAGGTCATCATTACAATGTAATGTTAGATATTGTCTGAAAGGTACCTAATAACGCTCCAAGAATTCCGAATGTTTGTTGTGCAGTTCATATTGACGACCTTGTAGCTCGAGGTGACAATCCTGTTGAAGATGTCGTCGGGGACCATGCCAGGGTACATGTGGACTGGCGCAGAAGCAGCGATAGCACCGGCTACGATATGGGGGTACTTCATCCTAAAATACGCTGCCAGCATTCCACCGTAAGAACCTTTAAAACGCCAATAAGAGCATCACTCCCAATTAAATTAAGAAAGTTCCTCTTGCTTTCGTCAGCCCGGATATAAAGTAGATTTAAAGTACTGTAGATTTCATGTCTGGAAATTTGGTATCGACCAGCGAAAACCGGATCAAAATCGGCCCAGTAGTTTTTACATAAGTCCCGAACAAACGGACAAACACAAAAAATCTAAAAAACATAAGATTACATTTTTACAATTTCATAATATTATTAGGATATGCCCGCGAGTTCGCCCACGCTTGACTTGAAATTCCCGCGGGATTCCCGTGACACAAAGTATTGCAGCATTTGGAAAAAGAATGTAAGCTATCGTTTTAGTGAAGACTGTGTCGGAATAAGCTAATCTTTATGCATTCGTACAACTTTAAACCGTTCCCGGGATAAAAATATCACATATTTTATTATCTAAAATTTGCTATCAATGAGTAAAAAAATCACATTGGAATCCGTTTTTTTTAAATATGGAAATTTAAACAATTTTCATAAAAAATCCCGCTTCATTCATAGGATAAAATATAGCGCAAATTTAAGTCTAAGAATTTGCTGTCGGTCGGCGAAAACCGTATCGAAATCGGCCCAGTAGTTTTTACATGAATCCCTAACAAACAGACAAGAACTCTAAAAAAAATTGCGCCGTGTTCTCCGTCGTTTGTATAGTCTATTCCAGTTGTTTTTTTAATAGCTTCAATGTACAGTCGTGTCTGTACATATTTAGAATTTTATAATATTATAGATAATATAGTGTGGCGACCGAGGGTGGAACTGCCCAGCAGCGTAAATCAGTTTTAGAACTTTTAGAAAATACTAGACATTTCTGGAAGTAAAAGACAAGGACAGATAGATGTTAGAAAGAGATGGACAATGAACGAAAGAAAGAGATAGATAGATGTTAGAAAAAGATAGATGTATAAACGAAAGTTCCCGAACAGAATGTTCGGGAAAGAAAAGACAGAGATAGATAGATGGGTTCTAGAAAATTCTTCCAGGTATATAAACAGCGTAAGGCGCACCTACCAGGCAGTTTAGAGTTGAAAGTTTAAGAGTTAAAAGTTGAGTCAGTCTAAGACGGTGAAGCAACAAGTGCGATACTAAAGAGTTGTTAGAGAAGATTAATAGAGTACAGAGACGAATCAAGTGGTGAATTTAGTGGCAAGTTTGGTGGATAGATACGTGAAGGAAGTGTGTAGCGTAGTTCGAGAGAGGAACCAGAGGCGAGCTACACGCGATAATTTCGGAGGTGGTCTACGCAATATCGGCGACGGTATTGAGGGTGTGACAACTTATCGTCGGAATTGTGCATCGTTGGTCGTGTGTTTAAGGACAGCAACTCTACAGGGAGGTACTGTGCGCGGCTTTGTAAGTCAATAAAAGCTTTTAAATTAAAAACTGGTGTTTTCTTCCAATCCACAAGTGCGTACCCCCGCTCGTACGTAACAATAGTATGGTTTTCGATGTTTGTCGTCTTTGAATTAGATGACCTGCAGATTGTGTGGTCCTGTCGTTAAAGGTATAAGATTGTTTGGCGTACATTTGTACAGTCTCAATACAGAAATTGATAGGCGTCAGTTTAATGACAGCTGTCATTGTCACTTTTGACGATAAGTAAATGGAGTTCATACCTCCGAATACGATGACCGGGTATCTTGGTTTCAGATCACCATCCTGGAGGAAGTTGACGAGATCAGCATAGTCGGCCAGCGCTTGCGCCGATGTCAAGTAGCCTATGTGTTCGTTGTCCAGCGATTTGTTACCGAATGGCTTTGAATTACCATAATACCTGGAATTTTAGACACGATACTTATTTGTCTATATATCGAGGACCTTGCAAAATCATCATACCAATCCAACAGTCTGTTTTTAGCTATATGTTAGTCATATTTCTCATAAAGTATTTGCACGAAATTTAGTTAAAACTAGAGGTTGTCCTGTCCTGAAGAAATAAAAATCTAGGACCCGTTCCCAGCGCCAACTACCGGTTCCAATTGTGAATCTTAACCATTCGGGGAGTCACTCTATACAGTGTAAACAACACACTTTACACTAGAATCCGGGAGCGGAAGCGGGATTCCCGGGACACAAAGTACCACGCCATTTAAAAAAGGAATGTAAGCTGTCGTTTTACTGAAAACTGTATCGAAATAAGCAAATTTTTATGCACCCGAACAACTAGTAACCGCTCCCGGGAAAATTCCCGCGGGATTCCCTGGACAAAAATAGCGCAGATTTTAAGTCTCAGAATTATCTGTCGATCAGCGAAAACCGCATCGAAATCGGTCGGGTGGTTTTTACGTGAATCCTGAACAAACATAGAAACCGACAAACAGACAAAAAGTCTAAAAAACATTGCATTGTATTCACTATTGTTTATATAGTCTATTCCAGTTTTTTAATGTAGACAAGGCGTTTTTACAGTTTTATAATAATATACATTAAATGTTTATAATCTCACCTGTGTTCAGCGAATACAATTTTCGCCTTGAATTCAGCCGCTATCTCCCACATAAAGCCTGTGTGTTTCGCGAACTGCTCTATTTGACCCTAAAATAGAAAAACATCATCTATATATATCTATACGACGACCTCTTGACGGCCTCTTAGTTGAACGGGCTAAGCCTTTGCCGGCCTACCTTACTGCAACGCAGAAGCTCCGGGTTCGATTCCTGGTATTATAATAAATTTTGGAAACGTATTTTCTCCGTTATTTACTATGGTCTGGGTGTCAGGGATCGGCCCCAGAGCAGTCCGTTGTATATTACGTATAACACAAGCGTCAAGTTACGCTTGTGTTATACGTTAATTTGGGGATATACAATATGTGTGTTTGTCTGCCGATTATATTATTATTATAATATTATACTAGAGTTTACCCTGCGGCTCTGCCGCGGGTTAAACGCTAGTGCGTACTTCTTGTTTAAAAACAAAAACAATAATATACTATTACGTGTATGAATGCATAAGTTCCGAAAACGTCAAGGTAAGGTACTTTTAGGCACTGTGGGGATTTAGTATTCCATCCATGGAGCTCATTAGCTCCCAGTTGAGGTTCTCCCATAGCGCTACGATATGGGGTTATTCAAAATGGGTGTCATAAAATTCTTTCGTGGCCGGCATTTAACATCTGTGGTCTTACAAATGTCCATAGGCGACGGTAATCACTTTCCATCAGGTCTTCAGCCTCTGCTGTACTGTCCCAACAAAAAAGGTAGCTTAGAGGGTAAAGCACTTTCTCTTTCTAATGATACGTGTTCGAAGCATGCAGTGCTTAGATAGTACTTCTTATGTCAAATTTAAATGGTATTAAAGCTAATTAACGGTTATTAAGATATGGGAACCGGCCATCAGGCAGTTTTCTGCCCTAATGTGTATATTGCTAATTTGCTACAAATACCAAAACATCGTAATGAAATGTGCACATCGAGATAACCGATGTGTCAAACCTGCCAGCCCGTTTAAGACAAAGTATGGCGGGTATAGAATAGAATAAAATATACTTTATTGCATAACATTAAGATACAATTCAAGAAGTTTAAGTACAAAATACAATAGGCGGTCTTATCACTAAAAGCAATTTCTTCCAGACAACCTTACGATGGATATAGAGAAATTTTGTGTGTATATTGGGTAGGTCTGAGATTCGGACATCTATTTTTAATCCCCCTAAATGTTAAGGGTAGTCCACCCCAATTTTTTTTTGATTTTTTGATTTTGTTATGATACAGCATTAAAAATACATACAACCCTAAATTTTCAACTCTCTACGATCAACCCCTATTTTTTACCGGGCAGGACGACGTCTGCCAGGACAGCTAGTAATGTATAGAATTACGAACATATGGGGGAGATGAAGAAGTTATTATTGACTTTAAAGCCCGAGGTAATAATCCTTCACGAGTCCGTTGAACGCCTGAAGAGACTGGGCAGCCCTGATTTTCACAGGTAGCGCATTCCACAGGCACACTGCCTATGAAAGATTTATTGTAAAATCGCGAGTGATTTACAGGTGTTTCCAGAGGTATGTTTTCCGATGATCTGAGGTATGTATAATGCATTCCCCGATGGGAATCCCCAGCCCAGCAGTGGGACGCATATGGACTGTTATTATTATTTACAGTGTGAAGATTAGGTGAGTCAAGTGATAGAGAAGTCAATAAACTGACATCAAGACTTCAGAATCTTATTATAATCTTAATAACAATTGATAACAAATATTTGATTATTATTATTTAACTGTGAGCGATAACACAATAGCCTAAGGAAAACTGTTTTACGAATCAAATGTTATCTGGTATTATGACCTCGGTTATTAAATGTTACAACTAAAGTATTTAACAAACAAATACATGTACTGTATTAACTCATCGCTCAAAATAAGCATTTGCTTCATTTACAAATGCACCCAAGTGTTGAAATTCTTCCACACCCACCAGCAATTTAATATCTGGCATGTACTACCTTTTTAGGTATAGGTACGTAAATTCTGTGTAATTTCTTATAAAGGTGAATTTTTCAAGTGGGTCAAACCAATATTCCTATATGAAATAGCGAAAAGAAAGAAAGAAAGAAGAAAGAAAAAAGATTTATTGACTTAAAAATACGACGCTATACATAAAAGAAAAAAACACAATAAATTGTCAACACAAAAAACATATATATAATAAATAAATAAATAAAGGCACGTACGTCGAGTTTTTTAGCCAACGAGGTCATTTTTAAAACTCCCGATATAGCGCTGATTTTCAGTTCCAACCTCCATACACTTGACCCAATAACATCTATATATATATATAAGTTATAAGTATAGTATAAAAAACACTCAAATGAGTCTGGTGATTTCTGAAAAATCAATTACCCGTGTCATGAATTTGCTGTTGACCAGCGAAAAGCGCATCGAAATCAGCCCAGTAGTTTTTACGTAAATCCCGAACAAACAGACGAGAAATTTAAACAAAACATGCATCTAGTTCTCCGTCGTTTATACTCGTATAGTGATAGTCTATTCTAGCTGTTTTTTTAAATATTAATTTATTCTAGTTTTAATACTAAGCTTATACTAATGCAGAGTGTATCTGTTACATGCTGAAGTTGTGAGGAAGTGCATGTGCAGGGTGTGCCTTATGGCTATACCTATATATATTAACCTAACTAGTGTCATGTGTGTTGTTTTTTCGATTCTGTGTCTGGGTTATTAATTTTTAGGCTCTTTGTGGTTTGTTTGTGAAGTGTGCGTGTAAATTATACTTTTGTAAAATGTATAATTTACACGCACACTTGTGTACACTTGTGTGTAAAATGTAGCCTATCTCTTAGAGTGTGGAGGGTCCAGACACCGCTGGGTCGTCAGTTGGGAGTTAAAGAAAAATCTAGAGCACATGGATAACTAACAATTATTTATTTCTGTTAAGGTTATAGGCCTTTGAATTGAAAAATATTAATATTACAATTAAGTTTATTTCGACAAACATTTAGAACAGACATATGAATTATAAGAAAAAACAGTGTGACCAATTTAAAGAATATAACCTTTTATTTTTATTTTTTATGCATTAGAGTACTACCACAAAATGTATTTCTCCAACAATTTCCACTGGCAGAAGGTTAAAAAGCATAGTAATCCAGACTGTCCTAATCGTTGACAATAGTTTTGCTGGGTTTTGATTTTATAAAGTCCTAATGTGCCAGCATCTTTTTTCTCGTGGTTAATTTTATTTATTTAGGTTTATGACTTGGCAGCTAGGCCTTTACGCCAGATCTTAGATTATAATTTAGTTTCTTCATTTTCTTAAGCCTATGTATAGCGCAGCTGAACAGTAGGTTATCAACTGAAGCCATTCAACGGAGTTCTTGTGACAACTCGAAAGGCCGCTTTTGATTATACAGTTCACATTTCTCACAAAAAATAATTACTACTCAAAAACGATCAATATCCTACAGCTATTGTAGTCTGTTCATTTTAGAGTAATTTTACACATTTTTAGAAAATAAAACTGCACAGCACAACATCTCCTTTCAGTTCCCGCCCAAAACTCTTCTCGTGGTTAATTTTTTTTTATTATATTTATGGCTTGGCAACTAGGCCTTTAAGCCAGATCTTAGTTTATAATATACATTTAGTTTCTTCATTTTCTTAAGCCTATGTGTAGCACAGCTGAACTGTAGGTAATCAGCTAGTGCCATTCAACGGAGTTCTTGTGACAACTCAAAAGGCCACATTTGACTATACAGTTCACATTTCTCACAAAACACATAATCACTACTCAAAAACTATCAATATCCTACAACTATTGTTCATTTTAGAGTAATTTTACACATTTTTAGAAAATAAAACTGCACAGCACAACATCACCTTTCAGTTCCGGCCAAAAACTCTCTCTCGTGGTTAATGATGTGACGCGCAACTAGTGCTGTGCACACAGTGCCGCCTCAAAAGCCTCACGTGAAAACTAGTGAACGAGTTTATGATTTAGAATAGCATTTAGGCTTATATCGCGAGTCAACTTGGGATACTTATTATCCCGATAATTCATGTCGTTTCTGTGAGAAAATCGTTTGCTATCGCCGACGCAACATTATTTGCACGTAGCATATTTATGATGTCCATAAAAATATATAACAAATTACCATTACACATAACATGCCGCGAATTTGAGACATATTTTACAGGAATTAGAACAGACAGTAGCAATAAATGATTAAAATATTAGATAAAGGTGGTATATATATAATTATATATAATATAATATATATATAATTCTGACTAAGGATAATAAATGCACTGACATCAAAATATTTAGCAATTAATAAACATATGCGTATCAATATAGGTTTTTTTTGACGTTTTATTCAATTGTTTTTTCTTTGTTTTTAATCTACCTTAAGTATATTATCGACGGGTGCAAAGTAAAAAGAGATATCTGCAAAATAGCTACTTTACAGGAGAGCGAAAAGATGATCGTATTAACTTTGAAAGAACATACGTAGCTGGCTTTTTTTACGTACGAAAATTTATTGAAATAATGTGATATATGCAAAACAAATAATGTCATATTGTAAAGAATTGTTTTATTAAAACGATTGTACAATAAACTAAAAATCATCATTTTGTAGATAACTTTATTTACTTTGCACCCGTCGTTATTTTCAACCATTATAAAGGGGGTTTGGAAGATATCGACGGCGGCGATAAGACCTCCTATTGTATATATGTAACTTATATATATATGCAATATAGAGAATTCATTCATTCATTCGACGCAATTCACTATACACATCTCCGGCGCTATGCAAACGGGAACGAAGTGTCGCTGGCACATGCAAGTTATCAACAAAAAAAAACACTGACCTCATTTCCGGTGTAGAAAAAAATAGGTCCATTCCCGCGATCCCAGCTATCCTCATTCACCAAATATTTAATTTGAAAAGTTTCGTTCCTCTGAAATCCAAAATGATCCAGGGGCACCTTAAAGAATTGCGTTTCGTACTTATATTCCGATTTCACTAAAATAAATAACACTGGTAAATATATAATATTACTCCACATGTTGATAAATTGTACAGACACGCCCGGTCTGTTTGGCTGGGCGAGTGATAATGAGGTTGTGATGTGATGTGACACCGGAATCGGCTGACGGGTAAGGCTTGGGACTCACGTGGGCAACGGAAAGACTGTGTGCAAAAATCGAAATGTGTGCTGGGATACAGTACAAGTGAAACTTCAACGGGCAAGTTCAAAAACGAATCTTTTCCACTTGTTGCGATTCGTATGGTGGTGGACTAGGCATCCACCATTTTTATCGATTTAATCATAATCATGTCAAACCATTCTCCATAGCAACAAAACGAAGACGGCCCTGCTTCGAGTGCGGTCCTGTGGTGCGATGACTCAACTGCATGGTCCACCTGCGTCGTCAACAACAAGCGATGCAGTATATAAGGAGGCCCTCGGCATGCAGCAGACGCAGAGCAAGATCATCATCGAGACCTCACGCTGCTTCGTAATCGCGCAATCCAACTTTTTCACTTAGCCGTTGTGTGCCCCACTTTTTTGCAGTTTTACTGCAAATTATAATTTGAAAAACATCCCTAGTCTACTCTAAAATTATGCCGCCTCTCCAAGCGGCCGTAATGCCTTTTCGTGACAGAAAAATCCTAATACCTGCCGTCTATATGGAAGTTTAACTTTGAAATAGCCTTTGTAATCCTGGACTACATTCCAGGTAGAGAATTCAGATAAATTTGCGCAACCTCTAATTTCTCTATTAATAATAACTAATCCGGAATTACTGGCCAGGTTCTAATCTTCCTTTATAGAGCTGCAGCACATTACAATTGTTCATAGGCTATGGTAATCACTCTCCATCTGGTGGGCCGTTTGTGTCTTTGCTGAAATCATGAAATAATTTTAAAAACTATATTGCTTCGGAAGCGGTGGTCGAATTGACTTTCAAGAAGTAATCTATGCTATATAAATATGATATCAAGTTTCCCTAACGGCAGATCATGGTCTGGAGGCATAATTATGTTTTTTATTTAAAAAAATGGCACTTACACCAAAAAAGTTTCGTCAGCCACCAATTATAACACGGAGATGAAAAAAGGATTAAAAATACATTTAAATTAGCCGAAAGAACAATTTATTGTACACTAAGCTTTATTTTTATGAGATGACATGTACAATGACGTACAAAAGTGGTTAAATTATTATATATTTTTTAGGAATAATAAAACAAACATTAATTCTACGTTTGAACGCTTATGGTTCCTAAAGAAGCGTTCAAACTTACTCTGTCTATGAATAAGACCGATATTCTATATATTGTATGCTTAGGTATGGAGATTTCTTCCACCAGGAATTCCAACTGTATTTAAAATAAAATTTCATATTATTTATAAATTGTATATAATTTTCATTAATACATATCACTGCACATCAAGTTTTGTGTTGATATAAAAATCCAATAGTGTGTTTTGTCGGTCGAATTAAACAGATTCACAGGTCACATAATATAAATCGGTAACTTCGATATCCAAAAGCAGTTTTCCTTAATAGCTTCGCCAGAGTCCAAAACTACATATAGATCGTTAATAATAATCCACTTAATAAAACAAACAGAAAACTATCCCAGAAGTTAATATATATAAGTTGAAAATATGACGAAAGTCGGCACTTGATTTGAATATGCATGTTTATTTAGAAATATTAAATATTATTATATTTGATTAAATAAAAATGGTTTTCATTTGAGTTTTTTTGATAATGTCATTAATAACAAAATAATGCTAAGCAACGAGCTGCAATCTATGGCAGGTACAATGAGTTTATTGTCGACCATGTAAATACTGCATAATATAGAACTCATTTCAGTATCGAATAATCGATAATTAATCCTGTCAGATAATTGTAAATTTTAAGGATGATTCTAAGCATAGGTGTCTTATGACTAACAACAGGTAGATGGAATCTCCCATAATAAAATCTAAAGGAAGGCGATTTTGGAATATGAAACCATATTAAGATTTACCATCGCAAGGATGAGATGCAGAAGTCTCCGAAGTAGCGGACCCACGTCCCACGTCCGCTAACAAAACGGCTAATTTCTCCAAAACGGCTGATTAAAAAGTAAAGAGGGATATAGCTCATTCGCTCTAAGGAACTGTACTACTCCTTTAGCTCAGCAGCGACACGTAATAGAAATTGAGCCGACAACTCTCACTATAGCCCATTCAAGAGCCTATAGAGCTAAAGCGAGTCGTGTTGTGAGACGTAGGTACGACAAAATTCTAGATCAAAATATCACTGGCGTAAACAAAATACTTTTGATCTATTTTGAAAGAATGAAAGATGTAATATTTATTAACGTTTCTTATCAATAAAAAGAATGTCATCATATACAAATATATGCTTAAGTATGTTAAGCGCGCCACTTTCCTCTGTCCTGAACAGTGTCTAGTCTTCTCAGTTGTGAAGTTCGTTTAGGTGATCCACTCTTATCTTTCTAGTGATACTAACTGGTCGCCCCAAGTAGGCTTTCTTCACATTCCAATCGTCCACCATCCGTTCTACGTGACCGAGCTAGCGGAGATATTGAGCCTTTCTCTCTTCAATTGTTCTAGGCTCGGCCACGAGGTTTTCTATGTCGGAGTTGGTTCGGACCCTTACTATCTCCTCTGTTTGTTGGATCCAAACAGTAAACTTGCTAATAACTTGTTTTAAATTTTGTTTTTATATTTGATTAAGTTCGTAGATTTTCTAAGTAATAATTAAAACTACAGTACAATTAAAAAAAAGTTGCACAGCTTTCAATGTTTAAATTGGTAAGAATATTTGTGCATTATGATTTGTGTTGTTGTTAAAAAATTTCCAATTTATGTCTTAATATAACAAATAGATTATTTTATTAATACATCTTAGTCCGTAAAATATAGCACATAAATATGTAATAACATTGAAATAGTTTGCATTGGGAACATTTGTTACCCATGCAGACGCAACCAATGTGTATATTACATAAGTTAACGCACATATCATTGTAAAGAATGCATTACTCCATTAAAAAAATATTTACGTAGGGTTTGTCGATACATTAATCGTCAAGGTATCGATTAACTCAATTTAAGATCATAATAAGCCATCCCTAACTACATTAACAAGTATTGACACTGTCGTAATTTGGCACTTTTTTTTCAATGACTCCATTTACTTCGGTTAGTTATAAAGAGTCTTAATTAAATGTATTCAAAAATATATTAAATATATATTAAAAATATTTATTTCTTAAAAATACTTATGTTTTTATAAATGTTTACATATATATTAATAACTTAGAAAACAAATATATGTGAAGCAAAAACTTAAAGATGCTAGCAGTGCTGTCATGTAAAAGTTTTAATCATTCTACGAATAACCTGACTAAATTAAAAGGACCGAAAGATCTAAGCACTAACAGGAAATTGAAAACATTCATAAATCTAGAAGTTAATAGCGATTTTTTTAAATTTTTTTTCACCTTCATTTTTGTTTTAAGTTTAAACCGCATGCTAACGTCGAATTAGTCTACTCCTTGTTTACTCCACGTTTATTAATACTGATATTGGTTACTACTGAGATAATACTAGGAGTAAAGTTAATCTAGGTTTACTCCATGTTTATTAATAAGACGGAATGTGTGCGAAATTTTATACTCCTCCGTCCGCGCAGTTTTCGTAAAAAGAGGTACAAAGTTGTTTTTCACGTATTAATAATAATATAATGATACACAATGAGCTACGAGTATATTTCGTTTTTCTTACGAGATATAAAAAAAATAAACTTTTAGTTCAATAGCGAATTTAGATGGTTAATTTAAAACAATATGTACTTTGATATTTAACTTTATATGTTTTGTTTTAATATGAATACATTTGAATATTCTAACCTTTCATTGTATTTAACTCGGAACCTTAGGTTGATCTTGCTAAAATTATATTATACCATAGCGATATCAAGTCAATTCATTTATACCCCACTACCGGACTTGGCAAGCTTATTTTCAAGAAACGGACGCTGATACATCGAGTAATATGTATATAGATTTTTTTTCACATGTTTATCTTTGCCGTCAACAGGCGGTAATTGTATCAATACGCACGTTAGCGAGATAAACATTATAGGTAAATCCTGCGAGTTTACTTTGGACTAGTGTTAGCCTACTATGTTAGTATTACGCAATCATGTGTTTGGTAGTTTATAATACTTTAGACTGTAATCTGCTTATGTATGCCATTTTTTTCCCTTTTTCTTTGTAATAATAATTTAAGAATTTCCTTTGAGTCAGGCTGCCTGGAAGAGATCGCTTTTAGCGATAAGGCCGCTTTTTGTTTTACTAAATAACTATCGTCTTGTCCATTTTTGTTAATTTGTTTTGGTGAACAATAAAGTGTTGTCTATGTCTACTAATATAGGATAGGTAAATCGTACATCCAACCCATGCCCAACAGTGGGAAGATTTTGAACTTATAATTATTACTTATAATATAAAAAAACACTTTTGTGCCTGCCTTCCTCTCATTTATCGGTGTTCATTTGACCCGTGACGCGTCCTAGTATACTGCTCATATGGCTCATTAGCTATTCTTTGTTTGAATGGAATGTTTGAAAAATAATTAAAAAGCACACGAATTCCACAATTATTAATTAAATAGTACCTAAATATACATACTTAATATAGTGATTAATTATTTAGCCCATACCACAGATTAATAAATAGTTACTACGTAACATACTAATTATATGTACCATTGTCAAGAATGTGCAACAAATACAATGAAATAGCCGGTAAGATTCCGAACATATATATCTTTTGCGACTCTTTAGTAATTTTTAAAAAGAAATTAATCACGTATTTTCATGTAAATTAAATTATTCACCTTATTTATCTAAATAAATTTAAATTTATATAAATTCTGAAATTCTAATTTAATAGTGACAAACTGTAGATAAAGCTGTGTACGCCTGTTATTGGCATGTATGCATTTATTTAATTGTTATATTTATTATTATGTTATAGTTTTATTAATGTGTACTATGCTGTTGGTGTACCTATGAAATAAATAAATAAATATGTAGGTAGTACTAGAGTCTTAGCAGACGTTGTCCTGCCCTGAAAAATAGAAATCTAGAATCCAATTCCAGTGCCACCTACCGGGTCACCTGTGGGTGTATTATTCAGTTAGTAAATCCAATTATTTTTAAAAAACCAACAATAAAATACTTTGTTACTTAAATCTTAAAGTAACAATATACTAATTATGTGTATATGTGTAACAATATACTAATATCTCACGTCCTTTTTTTATAAGGTTTATACAGAAGCATGTTACAGAATTATTTTTCGAAGAATTAATGGAGTTGTAGCGGGAAAAAAGTCCTCATTGTTAATAATAATTCCAACTTCGCTAGATGAAGTTACGAATATTTTGAATAAAAAAAATTACTTTGGTCTTTGATATTCTATGTAGGGCTAGTAGGATTCCCAACGGCCGATCCTCCACCCTCACTAGGACGAAACTGCGGAAATTTTTTTGTGGCATCTTGTGTATTCTAAAATACTTTTGAAATTAGAAGTATTATCATTAAATAAGTAATTTATCTTAGTGTAGTGTAACACACCATCTCTTCTGTTCTTTTTTCTAGATTATAAGTATCCAGTTTTGGTTAAGATTTATTGTATGTATTGTTAAGCCTTCAAATTGTGGATATACTGTTGGATACTTTTAATAATAAATAAAATAAAAATAAATATCCTAGGCGCGTTCCTCTTCTAGCTCACAACACTCAAAATGCTCCTTCAGCCTTCAAGGACTACGGTCGTTATGGTCGCCGCGGAAACGTCGCTAACGAAGTCATAATCTTCGATCACGCAGCGCTCACAACGACCCATGTTAAGAAGTGGGACGAAGTGGGCACTGCACACAGATCATTGATTCTCTCTATCGATAAGTTGACAAAGGCGGGATTTTCTAATTAACTGTACAGCAACCAATGATATTCGTGTATTTTGCCGCCAATTTCATCAACGCTCCATAATCTGTTACACAGACACTTGAGTTTATTTATAATCGTAACGCCCGCAAGCAAACCAGCGGAACGTGAAAAATCGCGGTCCTGAGCTTGGTCGTTGTGAGCTCCAAGAGGAACGTAGCTCCTATAGAGCATAAGTTCTAGAATAAGGGTAAATAAATAACAAATGTATTATTATTAAAATGTTGTAATAAAGTTATATAAATAATAGTAATAACACCTATTTTAAGGAAAACCGTGCTGCGAGAAACATGTTACAATAATAATAATAACAAGCGTAGGAAATGTTCAAAACAACATAATTACTATGTTTATTAATTTATAGATATTACATTTGAATTCATTATTTTATACCTATCGCTTGTTTGCTTCAATAACGTGATAAGTCCGAGAAATATATTTTTGATTTGATAATTAAAGTCACCCTTTGCGAATAAATTGTTGTAACCACCGTGGTATTTTTATAATAAATTGTAGATTGACATTTAAAAAGTTTTTCCGGTTCTAATTTCTTCGGCGTATTCGTTTCGATAAAATTATATCTATTGATAACTAAAAAAACTCGTTACTAAAATTTCCATTGTCAAGACGACACATTATTGAAGCAGAGGTAATATTAAATCTCTTGCCATGCTCCTTCGCACATATGTATTTTTTACAAATGCCTTGAGTACAACTATATACAAACTTCAACATTGTACGCATTTATGGTAAGACATGGTTTTTATTAAACTGTAGAGTGCCTAAGTTTTGCGTTAAGCTAGGAAGACTATATATAAAGATAGGGTTTCTAAACTGGAGAGTCGATAAACTTTGTAGCTGACTATAGTGCAGTGTAACACAGGAGAAGGGGGGAGGAAGAGATAGCAGGATGCACAACGATGTAAGGACATTAGGGCAACTCCATATGGAGGACCCTTCCGAAGAGCCACACCCAGTGCCGTGGGATGCTCTAACCTCAGGGACCCCTCCTTGTCGGTTTGCATCGAGGTGTCACGGCAGTCATATCCATGCATGGTTACGGTCCCGTCGCGCCTCGTCATAATGCGAAGGGATGGAAGGTTTACTAGGTAGTCTGGCGGTCGGTACTTGCAAGATCTAATGTTGAAGCTTCACACTAGTAGGCGGGAGTCCCACATACCCCTTGGTGGCATTCCCGGGGCCTGAGGATATGCGCAAATGCATTCCCCCAGCGTTCCTTAAAGTCAAAAGGATCAACCACTCACTCCCCCATATAGTGCAGAGGGCAAAGTAACTGGACACACCAGAAATCCTTCAGAAGATTTTCGGCAATGTCAAGAAGCTCGGAGACTTCCAAGTGAAGTTGGGATGTACGGATACTAACTATATTAACCAAATTTCGAAGCTCGTACGTAAAAAAGCACTCCAGACATTGAGATGCCGAAACCCGCAAGCCGAAGAAAATAGACCAAATATCTCCGGAGCCCAATGTAAAATGGCATATATTTTGATTTAAATTGCAATATTATAATATAATCAATTTTCTTTGTATATTTAAAGTGACAAGTCAGTTTGTGCTGCAGTGTCCAGTCCGGTCCACCAGTCCAATCACCTCCATATCCTACAGGTGTTATCTTTGGATGCGGTGACGATTGCGTCGCCCGCGTATGAGAACGCACACGAGAAGATCTCTCCCTGATGACCCGATAGCACCTGAAAGAGCATGATACCATAAAACACCTGGTCTCTGTGACGCAAAAATTCCGGGTCCTATTCCCAACTTACCTGAATGCAATTTCCCGTGGTTGTGTTCCAAACCCTTGCACTTCTATCAGCAGATGCGGTGAGAAGACATCCACCGGCTGGACTGAAGCAAACCTGTAGACGTAAATGAAATGACAATGAACAATCTTCAGTCCATCAATACTTATGGTTAGGAATAGGTAAAGTTAAAACTGAAGACATAATTTTTCTTGGAATTCCCAAATCTCTACACCTAGTAGTTTTCAATAACTTTACCCTTTCTTTATCTAGCAATCATCCTAACTTGGTCAGAGCATTTCTTGTGATAATTCCGAAGTAAATAGTTGCAATTTTTATCCTCAGATTTACTGGTACGTATCTGTTACTGATATATAAAGCTGAAGAGTTTGTTGTTGTTTATTTGCTTGAACGCGCTAATCTCAGGAACTACTGGTCAATTTGAAAAATTATTTCAGTGTTAGATAGCCCATTAATTGCTAAGACCAATAGGAGCGGAGCACCAATGAAGAATGTTTCAAAATCGGGCGGCTATTTTAAGTCACTTTTTTTTAACTAATCCACATGGACGAAGACGCGAGCAGAAGCTAGTATGTAAATAAAATCCAAAACTTTTGCAATCGGTGCGAGCACTTGACTTTAAGGTATTAAACACGATATACATTTTGTAAGCTCACCAATTTAAATTGCATTTTTTAAATTAAGAGGCTATGTAGGCCTAATTCAAATCGGCATTTCATAAAGTCAACCCCGCACGGCCGATATTTACTTCAATGGAACAGCGCCAAATAAAACTTCGAGCGTGGCGAAATTGTTCTTTACCACTTTATGTATTTAAGATCGTGTTTTAGGTCTAAAGTAAATTATTATTTTGGGGTTAAGATAATGCTGCTAAATTAAGTTTTATTCAATAAATTACAGCTCCTAAAGGTAGCTAGTCTTATAATAGTACAAATTCTAAAAAAGAAACTTAGAGAATTTCTATGATAAATATCCTATTAATTTGGAACTCATAGGTACGTAAATGCAGCGTTATCGGATATCCAGCGATATGTAAGAAAACAAATACTTGAGCAATTAAAGTATAAGCATACCTTGGATACCTCTTCCCGGTGACCCTTCATCACCGCCAACTCCTTGAAGTCAGATCTGACATCATATATGCGTGCGGAGCAGTCACTAGAGGATGTCGCCATGCGCTGGCCAGCCCAGTCGAAGCAAATATCCAATACCTGACAGACGAGGTTTGTCTCAAAAGTGAACTACTTATACCTCCTGTATATGTCATCATCATCATCATCATCATCATCCGAGCGTTAAATCCCGGTTGCGATAGGAGTGTTCACTCCGACGCACAGGGTCCGCTTTCCTACTTTTCTACTCAACTTCGCACGGTTTTTACTAGCCCCCGTTTTGAGACCATTCGTACGCAAGTCATCATTCACAACGTCAAGTCAGCATTTCGTGGGTATTCCCCTTCGACCGGTATGTGGCGGAGTCGGCATGGTTAGACATTTGTTCCCCACATAATTAGCCGGTCGGCACATATACCTCTATGTATATGTATATTATAATAAAACTGCTGGAGATGCTGAGTTTGTATAATAAATTTAAAAATGTGAAAAAAATGGTGAGGCTAATTCAGACCAGCACGTTTCGAAAATGCAACGTTTAGATTTTTCATGCGTTAAAGCATAGAAAGAAGAAGAAAGAAAATCTTTATTTGAAGAAATAGCGACGTAACTACATTAGTTATACATTATTATACACACAGCATATTTTGAGACTTTGTACGCCGCATTTTCAACAAACAAGGTTTGCACTCAGCATATTGCTGTCAGCATCAAGTGAAAATCACTGAAAGGATTTACAGAGTGGCAAAATATAGTAGAAAATAACAGGGGCGCCACTTTCGCTTTGTCTAAACTCTAGCAAATCCAATATTAGGTCAAGAGTAATTTCGATACTTACTATTAATTTTTAGTAGGACATCAAACATCGTGAAGTGTCAAGTTGTTTTAATTACGACGTACGAATTTTGATGTCAAAATTCGTACGTCGTAATTAAAGCCTATGATGTTTACTTTAATAATAATCACTATAATTTTGTAAGCAAGAGCTTTAACACTTTGTGATAGTTAACAGTACTATTTTTGCTTAAAAGATGCTAAAGTAATCATTAAAAAAAATTATCATATCGGCTGTTCTTTGGTAAATATCATCGAATTATAACAAAAACATTTTTGGTTCAAATTCCACTAGACATCCTTAGGTAACTTTAAAAATCACTGCTCACGTGGAAATTGGTATTGTTACATGCGTATTTAGTTATTTTTAGACTCTAATCAACGTTCAAATTAAAATAACATGTATAAATTAGCTTTGTTTAGGATTCAATGACGTTGACTATAGATAAAATAGAATATAGCCAGAAGGAAAAAAAAATCTCGTTCTAGACGTTATGGTCAGGTTATAAATGATATTCGACACAACTTCCTGATATCCCGGGTCGGGTCAACTAGGATACGGCGATAAATGACGTCGTTTTCGTGAGATGGATGAATATAGCCAAAAGATGACGCTGGAGTCACTTTTTCTAGTGCGCCGCCCGCCGTTGCAACTCACTAATAAATACGTCGTTGTCATTTTGCGAAAATGATTTTCAAATTCAAAGTTTTTATTCAAAATAAGTTCCACTGGAGAACACTTTTTGAAGGTAATATATATTGTGGCGACCGAGGGTGCAACTGCCCAGCAGCGTAAATCAGTTAGAGAACTTTTAGAAAGAACTAGAAATTTCTGGAAGGAAAAGACAAGGACGGATATATTTAGAAAGAGATAGACGATAAACGAAAGAAAGAGATAGATAGATGTTAGAAAGGGATAGACGATGACCGAAAGAAAGAGATAGATAGATGTTAGAAAGGGATAGATGTATAAACGAAAGTTCCCGAACAGAAGGTTCGGGAAGGAAGAGACAGAGATAGATAGAGGGGTTCTAGAAAATTCTTCCGGGTATATAAATAGCGTAAGGCGCGCCTACCGAGCAGTTTAAACTAAAGTTGAGTTCAGTCCAAGACGGTGAAACAACAAGTGCGATACTAAAGAGTTATTAGAGAAGGCTAATAGAGGACGGAGACGAATTAAGTGGTGAATTTAGTGACAAGTTTGGTGGACAGATATGCGAAGGAGGTGTGCAGCGTAGTTCGAGAGAGGAACCAGAAGCGAGCTACACGCGATAATATTGGAGGTGGTCCGCGCAATATCGGCGACGGTATTGAGGGTGTGACAACTTATCGTCGGGACTGTGCATCGTTGGTAGTGCGTATAGGGGCAACCCTGCAGAGCGGTACTACGTGCGGCTGTGTAAGTCAATAAAAGCCTTTAAATTAAAAACTGGTGTTTTCTTCCAATCCATAAGTGCGTACCCCCGCTCGTACGTAACAATATAAATACATATAGGTTAAATTTAATTTCACTTCCTAGTCTATGTAAATCGCTTCGCAACGTGTTATTGCTGTTAAGGAGAAGAAGCGGCAAGAAACTCCCCAGCAACACGTCTAGCTAAAAATTGTTTTTCTTTATATTTCTCTTATTCTATTTATATCTAAAGTTCTTTTTTTATACGTTTTATACAGAATTATGTTACAGAATGACTTTTGCAGAATTAATGGAATTGTAGCAAACAGTGCATATTCAATAAGACAGAGACATAATAAAAGTAAAGAAAAATATGACTATAGTAGTTATAATAAAGATATGACGTACTACATTTTTTTATTTGTTTTGCTGCAAAATATCTCCATAAATTCCTAACAAGCTTGGCAAGATAAAAACGTTATACAAAATATAATATAAGAGGTTGCAGCGAGCTGCTATGTAAATGAAGTTTAGTCATTTAAGTATTCTTCAATAGTGTAGTTTCCCTTTTTTAGCAAGATACTTTTTAATTTGGTTTTTAATTTAGTTAAAGGCAGATCTAACATTTTACTCGGAATCTTATTTTTGGGACTATAGTTACCTCATCAGTATGCCCAGATACAGTAGCTAGACAAGAAGTCTGCCTGGCATCCCACAGCTTGGCACTGCCGTCCAGGGAAGATGAACCCACCAGGGAACTATCCCAGTTGAACTGCACATTTGAAATCTCACCGTCGTGCCCTTTCAGGACTGCCACGCGGCTGTTTAGAGTAATATTTTATATATTACCAATTCTTAAGTTTTTAATATTAATAATATTAAAAAATTTGCGCCTGTCACATTTCTTTCGGCAATATTTTTGTATGAATAAATAAATATTTTACATGGCCGAAGGCGCTCGTGACTTCTTGAAGATATACCTTATTTCTAAAGACCACACCTCACTATTATTATTAATATATATTATCTAAAACATCTTAAAGTCGGTGGTTAGTAATTTTCAAAATATACTAATTTTTATGTTTTACTTTGCACCGACTTCAAGATGTTTTAGATAATATATATTAATAATAGCTTTAGAAATAAGTTATTCTATACTTTTTAGATTTTGAAGTCGGTTTTTTTAACGATTTTTTTATATATTAATTTGTTACTTTTAAGTGTTTAGCTATGGGTATGCCTACGAACGGTGCCGTGCGGAATGGAAATTTTTTCACAAAAAAATGTTCATAAAATGAAAACTACTGGGCTAATCTATGTCAAAATTTTAGGGGACTAAATGGCAGCTATTCCGCGTCGAAAAAAAAGAATCACGTAAATCGAATCATAAATCTCGGAGTAATCGTTGAACATATATAAAATAAATAATAGTTTAAAAAAACTAAAAAAAAACACGCTTTTATAAAAAATCCAACTAAAAAAACAAAAAATAAAATTTAATATAATAAAAAAAGCGTGGGGTGTATTCAAAGCGCTTTTTAAGATATTATATTATTAATTGAATACACCCCACGCTTTTTTTATTATATTAAATTTTATTTTTTGTTTTTTTAGTTGGTTTTTTTATAAAAGCGTGTTTTTTTTAGTTTTTTTAAACTATTATTTATTTTTCATTTTTTAGTTGATTTTTGTTTAAATGTTTTTAAATACAAGCTTTTGAGATCCTGCATATCATGTAGCAGCAGAGTGCTAGCCAAGACAAGTAAAACGAGCCCAAACACGACGGGTCTATCTTGTTTAGTACAGGAGTTCCTATGGCCACCTTCCGACTCCATCATCAGATCAGCTCCATGGTACCATATTATTGCATTGTCACGCGATATAAACATACGGGCCCAAACACGAAGGGTCTATCTTGTTTAGTACAGGAGTTCCTATGGCCACCTTCCGACTCCATCATCAGATCAGCTCCATGGTACCATATTATTGCATTGTCACGCGATATACACATACGTGCAAAATTTCAGCTCAATCGGAAAACGGGAAGTCGGTCAAATTTAGGGGTCGGTTACAGACATACTGACTGACATACAAGTGAAGCTAATATAAAGCGTGTAAAAAGATTCCGACGAATCGAGAACCTCCTCCTTTTTTGAAATCGGTTAATAAACAAGAGAAAGCATACGGTACCAAGACTATTAAGTAAAACATAACTATAAGTAGGCTAATTAAAAATAAGAATTAATAAATTGTGTGTTACTATTTCATTTTTATAAGGCGCTATAATTATGGTTATTCTTACCACGCATCTTGGATAGCGACGTGAGCTTATACTAACTATTAGTTATATTTTAGTATTGAAGCACTCACTCTTTAGCTCGTGTATCCCATATGGAGATCGTGCCGTCAAAAGATCCAGTGATGAGCTTCTGACCTTCATTCGGGTCGAATTGCAGAGCAATCACTTCAGCCTTATGACCGGTGTAAGTATGAATTTCGTTTCCTGATAATCAAATAATATAGTAATGTACCACATGTGAGAATTTTTCACAAACCTGAGAATCTTAATTGAAAATCTCTAGAATTTGTTATTTTATAAATATTGTATTGCTTTGTATAATACAATAATCAAACCAGAATTTATAACCATACCAGTTCGAACGTCAAACAATTTAGCTGTATTATCCATAGAACCAGTTCCCACTAGGTCAGTTTTGGCATTAAATTGGGCAGCTACCACTTCTCCAGTATGACCCCATAGGGTGGCCAGGCATTCCCCAGTGTCTGGATTCCAGATTTTAGCTGATTTATCAAACGACCCAGTTAGAACACGATTACTGAAATTCATAAGTTTTCTTATATCATCACCTGATGGTCGATTACTACCGCCGCTATAGTCGTCAACAACATTTCGGACGGTAGTGTTTTTGGAATCTTAAAGTATCTGAGACTATTTAAAAGCCCCTTTTTATTGCGAAGCTGATAGTCAGATGGCCCGTGTCATGGAAACTGGTTGCGAATGCTTATAGATGTTTATGAGAGACGAAGCTAAAGCATTGCCAGCAGATAGGATAGAGGGGATGGGATAGGAGGGATGGCATAGAAGCCATGAGACTGAAGGGTCAAACAGGAGACTTAGGATAGACGGTATGGGATTGGAAGGATGGCATAGAAGGCATGGGATTGAAGGGTCAAACAGGAGAAATAGGATAGACGGAATGGGATTGGAGGGATGGCATAGAAGGCATGGGACTGAAGAGTCAAAAAAGAGAAATACGATAGACGGCATGGGATAGGAGGGATGGCACAGAAGGCATGAGACTGAAGGGTCAAAAAGGAAAAATAAAATAGACGGGATGGTATAGGAAGGATGGCATAGAAGGCATGGGATTGAAGGGTCAAACAGGAGAAATAGAATAGACGGGATGGGATTGGAGGGATGGCATAGAAGGCATGGGACTGAAGAGTCAAACAAGAGAAATACGATAGACGGCATGGGATAGGAGGGATGGCACAGAAGGCATGAGACTGAAGGGTCAAAAAGGAGAAATAAGATAGACGGGATGGGATAGGAAGGATGGCATAGAAGGCATGGGATGGAAGGGTCAAACAGGAGAAATAGAATAGACGCGATGGTATAGGAAGGATGGCATAGTAGGCATGGGATTGAAGGGTCAAACAGGAGAAATAGAATAGACGGGATGGGATTGGAGGGATGGTATAGAAGGCATGGGACTGAAGAGTCAAACAAGAGAAATACGATAGACGGCATGGGATAGGAAGGATGGCATAGTAGGCATGGGATTGAAGGGTCAAACAGGAGAAATAGAATAGACGGGATGGGATTGGAGGGATGGTATAGAAGGCATGGGACTGAAGAGTCAAACAAGAGAAATACGATAGACGGCATGGGATAGGAGGGATGGCACAGAAGGCATGAGATTGAAGGGTCAAACAGGAGACTTAGGATAGACGGGATAGGATTGGAGGGATGGTATAGAAGGCATGGGACTGAAGAGTCAAACAAGAGAAATACGATAGACGGCATGGAATAGGAGGAATGGCACAGAAGGCATGAGACTGAAGGGTCAAACAGGAGACTTAGGATAGACGGGATAGGATTGGAGGAATGGCATAGAAGGCATGGGACTGAAGAGTCAAACAAGAGAAATACGATAGACGGCATGGAATAGGAGGGATGGCACAGAAGGCATGAGACTGAAGGGTCAAACAGGAGAAATAGGATAGACGGGATGAGATAGAAGGGATGGGATAGGATAATGAAATAGAAGTCGGCCATCGAATCTGTTACTCGCCGACTGTTCCTTCGGAGAGTAACAGTTTATTATGATTAGCTCAAGGCTCACCGTTCAAGGCCGATGTTCTGTGAGAATCTACTACATGTAAAAGAGTTATTGGCGGATAATTCCACGTCTTACACGCATTAAAATAGCGTACTTTTCCTGTGGTCCCTGTGGTGGTGTATCCCAGGCTTCAATTTAGGACATTATGTAGGCAAAATTAAATGACGAATAGAAAAGATTTCGAAACCCATTACGACTGTATTGTTGATTGTTAATAATGGCAACTTACCAAGCTGGAAAATTGAAACTAACAGAATACACGACATTCTGATGTCCTTCTAAAGATTTCAACTCTTTACCAGACTCTACATCCCACATCTTACATGTTCTGTCATAGCTTCCTGTGAGACATCTAGAAGAAAAATTTATTGTCATGAATAGATCCAAGTGTCCCACGTGAACATATTATTATTCATGCGCACGTTCTTTGTTAGTGGGAACATAAGAAAAATGCTTTTTCTATGAAAAGATTTGAAGACGTGAGTGGATGAAGGTGATATGTCGCATATTCGGTTTTTCTTTTTTTGCGTAGATGAATGTTATAAGTCGATACCAAATGACTACAGACCTTAGACAGTATAAGGACAGACCTTATACTGTCTAAGAGTGGACCTTAGAATATAAGGCATATTTAAAAAATAAAAAGTTGCTCAAGGTGTTAAGTTCAGTTCAGTTTCAAATAAAAGTAAAACTTTTATCTCGATTTACTCAGAATTGGAATTATGCGACTTATCACCTTCATCCACTCATGTCTTCATTTCTTAACACTATAAAAAAATTAGCTTCTTGTTTTAATCAATCATAGGTCACGTATCGCAATATTGACCTCTTTTATTACTTAATCTGCTTTAGGGACAACCCTAAATTTAATTTATTTATTGAATTTATTTCTACTAGTAGTAGAATTTACTGTTCTTTTTTAGATGATAATGGCGATAGAGGTATACGTAACATATAGTACAACTACTTACATTTTAATAATAAATACATTAATGATATATATATGCAGAAGTTTTATATGTTAAATAGATACATACTTTATATACCTTCCATACATATACATATCCATAAATATATATAAATTTATAGATATATTTATAGACAAATATACACATACCTACAAAAGATTTTTATTCATGCAGGAATGGAGAAAGGATATAAATAATTTCCTGGGCTGCCTGTCATTAGAGGCGACAAAGAACCCACAGCCAGGTGGTAGGGCATTTGCCCGATTGGATGGCTACCACTCCTGGTCTAGAGTATGCTGCCATAACAACTTTGAGTTGTGTTCCGGCATTAGTGGCCAGGTTCCAGTTTCTCCTTCAAGGTTTTGGTAGCACCTTTGGTATTGCTAATGTCCACAGGCGACTGTAACCACTTTCCATCACAGTTGGGCCGTCAGCCTGTCTACTGTGCTTTAGCAATAGAAAATAAAAAAATTACTCTTCTTTTTTAGAGCATAATTTTTTGTATCTAGAAGTATTTTTTTAATATGTATTGTGTAGTTGTTGCAATTGACTCGTAGTTGATTTTGTCTTCGTGAATCTATATTTTCGGTCCCAAGCTTTTCTAATTTTCTCTAAGCAAGACAAATATTAAGTACTTACTTGTTCCCCGACTTATCGAAAGCGACATTGGTCAATGGTAGCAGATGGGTCATGAGAGTCTTGTATATGTAAAACCTTTTCCCAGTGGGGCCTTCATGTTCGATTCTCTTTTTCAGGGTCTCCAGACATTGTTCGACCTGTTCACGGACATCTTCCGTAATGAGAGCTTCTTTATTGTAAAGGCGTTTCGCTATTTCTTTTATATCAGAACTGAAAGGTGGCGACAATTTGTTAATTGCGATTATGATTGCCTAAATTCAATAGAAAGCATTTAGTGATTATGAAGTATGTCTTTGACGACCATGGGCCGTAAAAATGCTCCGGACTTTTGGAGGGCTAGCATGGGGCCATAAGAAGGCGTAGAGGCGTACGTAGAGGCTCCTTGTCAAATTTAATGTAAATGTGGCGTGACACTGACCGGCGATTATCCCTGTCTACACCATATAATAATTCACCCAAGGACAAGCCCCGGCCAGTGTAGAACTATTGTGCGAAATGAGGACAAAAAGTACCGGGCTGTTGGGGTGAACTGCTAGTGGTACTAGGGGTCTGGGAATATGGGGACTATGGCGTCTGAGCGTCGCAATATTCAGGGAACATGGAAAAAAGGGCAGACGGTGACTCGCCACTCCCTGCATGGGCCCCAAAAATGCCATAAAAGACAGGCGCAACATGGGTGTGAGTGGCTAAGGGGTGTAGAGAGGTGGGCTGCAGGTTCACCGAAGCTACTTCTGACGTGACGCCATTTATCACTTCCACCCCTGGAGCAGTAAATGGAATTGTATTATTGTTCGCCTGTTAGTATATGTAATTTATATTATTATATTCTATTTTTATTATGTATATCTATATTAGTTTGTTATTTTGTCTTTTCTTTAATTACTATTGAATTAGTTTTAATTTAGTTAAACCACCAAATATTATTTTATTTATATATTTATTTTGTAATGTTTCCTTGGACACCGGGTTGCCTGGAAGAGATCGCTATAAGCGATAAGGCCGCCAATTGTTCTAATGGAAATGTATTTATATTAAATCTATATATTTATAAAAGAAAGTCGTGTTAGTTACACTGTTTATAACTTGGGAACGGCTGTACCGATTTGGCTGAAAATTGGTGGGGAGGTAGCTTAGAACCAGGAGACGGACATAGGTCTTTTTATCCCGTTGGAACCGGAGAGTGGCGCTGGGATCGGGTCCTAGATTTTTAATTTTTCAGAGCAGGACAACGTCTGCCGGGGCCGCTAGTGTCTAATAATTAATTGTATTGTTTATTAATTTTTTTTAGCGTAGGAAGTCGTGGTAGCGTAATGGCTAGCGCACGCGTCCTATACTCAAAGGTCGCGGGTTCGATCCTGGCCGGAACGCATGCACCACTTAGGGTGTTTTCTGACCTAATGTGCATATTGTTACAATTACCACGTGCAAACAACGGTGAAGGAAAACATCGTGATGCAACCTGCACATAGAGATGACCGATGTGTCAAACCTGCCAAGCCGCCTAGGACAAGCGTGGCGGGTATACCGTCCATTTCCCTACCGTGGGAGGCCCGAGCCCAGCAGTGGGACAGTTATGGGCTGTTGTTATTATTTATGTTATATTAATTTTTTGTCTAAATAATGGCTTGTCGATGATTTTAGTGTCGTTATTATACCATGGAAAACCATATTTAAACTCTTTGAATACAAAAACTGCGTAATTTTTAGGTTCCGCCTGTCTATTATATTTATTATATATATTTATAACACTATAGAATGCTGTATATTTGACTTACTTGGAATTCAAGTCCAACAAGTCGATGTCTCTGCTTCTGATGGCCCCTTTCTGTAAGTACTCCAGAATCAGCCCTGGTGGGTGGTATCTCAAATGTATTTTTAAAAGTTTCATTATGTTGCAAATTTTATTTATTTATTAGTGAAACATTTTTATTAATATTTTCTATAGGTACGTAAAAGTCTACAGAAATTGTACTGTCAAGGTTTTGTCAACAGACACAGTTGCCCTGGCAACGTTGATAGACTTGGTTATGCAGTAATGCGTCTACTCCATCTGAGACAATGTCATGGTTAGTGATCACGCAGATATAGCAATGGGCTTAACGCGTTATTTATGGTGAGAGCTTTGTGCTCGGATCCCATCTGGGATAAAGTTAATGTTATTGCTGTAGTGAAATGCGTCTTATTAATAGTGTATAAAGTATAAGTTAGTTGTTAGTGTATGTACCTATATTCGTTATCTGTCAATACTCAACGTCATTAACAATTAATAACGATACCGTATCACAAATAACACATAAAATCCATCACTACATCTACATACACTGATGTAGCTATTTAATAACGGCGTTATTTTTAACGCTGTAAACCAGACACAGTCACTAATATTATCCCACATGGAGCAGGGACATGAAAATAAGAAAGAACTGGTGGCGTGGCTAAAACAGGGCGCGTTCCTCTTGTACCTCACAACGCCCAAAATGCTCCTTTAACCGTTCCACACAGCGACTACGGTAGTTTTATTCGCAGCGAAATCGTCACTAATGACGTCATCATTTTCGCCTCTGCAACACTCTCGACGACCCATGCCATGCCAAGAGGTAGGTCGAATAATCCATTCTACTTGAGTTTACGATTGTAACGCTCGCAAGCAAGTGGAACGGGAAAAATCGCGGTTGTGAGCGAGATCGGTATGAGTCTCATTTGAAACGTAGGCATAGTGTATTATCCAAGGCTCCAAATGTGATTGCAGAAAGTGTATTATAAGTGCGCGTGACAGAGCAGCAGACTGACTTCAAAATATTCAATCGGGAACTTTAAAGCCAGCACTAAGGTATTTATATTAGTTTATTATTGTGTTTTTGAAGTAAAACTTCTTTAGGCGCGACTAGGGGGTAACTGGACGACAATGCAACGGAAGTCCGTTACGGCAATATGGCGTACCATCCGGTTTTCAAATATTTTTTGTCAATAGATAGTTTATAAACAAATCAATCAAAAAATTTTGAAAAAAATTTTGAAAAAAATATTTGTAAAAAAGTTTTACTTTAATCGCGTGTGAACGTTACACGCACTCTTTTTTTTATTACGTTTGAATTAGTTTAATTGAGTTAAACCACCAAATATTATTAAAAAAAAAATGTACAGATACCGGGTTGCCTGGAAGAGATCGCTATAAGCGATAAGGCCGCCCATTGTTCCAATTCGGTTTCAGTTATGATGAACAATGAAAGAGTTTTCATTCATTCATAAGGTCCTAACCTGGTTTTGAAGTCAGTCTGGTGACTTCAAAACCATTTGAACCAGTTGCAGTAGGTATACATTTTAAATACGTGTCCCAATACAAGGCGAAGTATGTGGATCCAGGTAGTCTCCGACAAGTCTGGATCGAGTAACCCCTCATCCACCATCGCACGCAAAATAGGCGCTATGTCGTTGATTTGCAAAGAAGAAGGAAAGAAAGTACGTCTGGCCATAATTATAACGATAACAATAATTTTCTTCCCTTTTATTTATGACTTTGTCTTACTGAGTTTGCACTGTTTGCTACTACTTTATATATTCTTCGAAAAGTAATTGTGTAAGATACTTCTGTATAAAGTTTATTAAAAAAAAGAGTTTAAGCTAGACAAATATGGAGAATTACTCGTTTAAAAAAAAAGTATTAAATACAAGCCTCAGATCTTGGATATCATGTAGCAGCGAAATGCTCTAGCTAAGACTAGTAAAATGAACCCAAACATGACGGGTCTATCCTGTTTAGTACAGTAGGCCTATGGCCACCTTCCGACTCCAGCTTCAGATCAGCTATTATAGCATTGTCACGCGATATACATATGTGTGCAAAATTTCAGCTCAATCGGAAAGCAGGAAGTTGGTAAAATGTAACTTGCAAGATTCCACCCGAACTTACATACATAGATAGGTACATCCATTGCAAGTTAAATAATAGCTTGTAAAAACAATTTTTAGCAAGATGTGTTGCTGGGGAGTTTCTTACCGCTTCTTCTCCTTAACACCAATAACATATTGTGGTGTACATAGAATTGGAAGTAAAATCAACTTTTAACTTATATGTATGACCTTCAAAAAGTGTTCTCTAGTGGAACTTATTTTGAATAAAAACTTGTGAATTTGCACGATGCTACTATAAATCTAGTATTGTCTTCCTTCCAATTTCAAGTCAGCAACTGGGATAATCTAAATCAGCTTTTACGTATCTTATTGGATCATTGACCATCCAAAATTATTCTTGCATGCCGCAAGCATCCGGCCAAAATCTTCATATGTGTCACCGCTCTAATTATCCAACATCAGCCCACAAAAACTAGGTCTTTACCTGTAAAAGGTGCAACGTAAACACACTGGCGATTAGCCAACATGAGGAACAAAAGGCGAGCTCCGCGGCGGCCCATATGCCGACATAGACACGGAAATGAAAGCCTTTCAACGCCACTATGCGGTGTTCTGGTGTTTCAGACGTTTATATTAAAAAAAAGCGATATTGTCCATGGTAAATTTTATCGGTACTTATCAACGCGTTTGATATAGTATTATATGTATATTATTTATTATTATATTTATGCATATTTTTATATGTATACTTATGTGTATATTTGTATATATAGTATAGTTATATGTCATGTCCTATGGTATTTTACTCTGGGGCAACGCTGTTGACTTAGAGACCATATTTGTTTTACAAAAAAGAGCCGTAAGGTCAATTTACAACCTCGGCCCTCGGGTGTCTCTTAAGGAACGCTTTAAGGAAATAGGTATTATGACGGTCGCCTGCCAATATATTTTCAATAATATAATTTATATTCGTAATAATTTGAATGTCTAAAGGCAGTATAAGGATGTTCACAATTTCAAAACTAGGCATCGTAATAGACTGATATTGCCATCTTTTAGATTACAAAAAGTATTGTCCTCTTTCTTGGGGGTTGGTATACGCTTCTTCAATAAGATTCCGAGTGAAATGTTAGATCTGCCTTTCACTAAAATAAAAACCAAACTAAAAAGTATCTTGCTAAAAAAGGGATACTATACTTTTGAAGAATACTTAAATGACAAAACTTCATTTACATAGCAGCTCGCTCCAACCTCTTGTACCATATTTTGTATAAATTATCTTGCCAAGCTTGTAAGGAATTTATGGAGATATGTTGCAGCAAAACAAATAAGAAAATGTAGTACGTCATGTCTTTATTATAACTATAGTAATATTTTTCTTTACTTTTATTGTGTCTCTGTCTTATTAAATATGCACTGTTTGCTACAACTCCATTAATTCTTCAAAAGTCTTTCTGTAACATACTACTGTATAAAACTTATTAAAAAAAAAGAACTTGAGAGATAAATAGAATAAGAGATAAATATAAAGCAATTTTTTTTAGCTAGACATGTTGCTGGGGAGTTTCTTGCCGCTTCTTCTCCTTAACAGCAATAACACGTTGCGAAGCGGTGTACATAGACTAGGAAGTAAAATTAAATTTTAACCTACATGTATGACCTTCAAAAAGTGTTCTCCAGTGGAACATATGTTGAATAAAAAAAATTGAATTTGAATATATATTCATTATTAAAACGTAAGTAATCGTACAATGATTATGTATACCACCATCGCCACTCCTAATCGGAATATTCTTGCCACGGGTTGTCTGGAAGAGATCGCTTTTTAGCGATAAGGCCGCCCTTTGTACACAATTAGAATAATACTAGTACGTAAGTTTTCTGTAATGGTGTACAGTAAAGTGTTATGTATCTATATCAAGGTAGCTTTTGAGGTGGTAATTAATTGTTTAAACATGACTTACATTTGCACTAGTTAAGTAGTTGGATAACCTGCGAGACACATTTTCCAATTTTGTTGTTGTTTTTCATGATTTACTTGGTACCGTTTTAGTTTGAAGTCGGTTTGTTTTGTTGAAAAAAATATCTATTTTTAGTAGAATTGCTTTAGAAATAATATATTAAGCACTTGTAGAAAATATACGTCTGTCACAGCACCGATGGCCAATGGAGCAAACGAGTCCTGGAGTGGAGACCGCGTCTCGGTCAACGTAGTGTCGGACGCCCTCCAGCCCGATGGACCGACGACCTGTGCAAGGTCGCCGGTAGGCGCTGGATGACGAAATCGGAGGACAGGGATGAGTGGCGCCGTTTTGTGGAGGCCTACGTCCATCAGTGGACTGCGAATGGCTAACAACGACGAGAAAATATACCATGGGACGCGTATACGCGTATTGCCCTTTGAAAAGTGTAGGCTCTGGGCACTCTTTAATAAGGATTGTTCTCGATTTCCCTAAGATCCACTCATCAGATGCTAACTTGAGGACAATAGAACCATTGCAGGAGTATGCTTTTTCGAATAAATAGGAAATATTGAAAATTGGTTCCTAATTTACGGAGAAATCGCGTAACAAACATACAAATAGAAATACAGTTTAATCGAGAACCTACACTATTACAATACTAGTTTTAAAAATAAATATGATCTTTATAGTGGACCTAAAGCGGCCACTTTTGTGGATCGCTTTGCGAAATTGACATGTGTCAAGATATATTGGTAGATGTAAAACAGAATTATTTTCAAACTTCTCATGTTCGTTATATGAATTTGCGAAAGCGGCCGTTCCGTTACGCAAATTTCTCGTCCGGCTTTATTTCTTTCAATGTTCTTACTTCTTTGTTAAGCACAGTGATGTGATTTCCCGATATATCAATTAGGCCCTGAGTAATAGATAAACGTGTTTGGGTTACCAACAGAGAGAAATTCCTACGTAGTTCAATATTAGTATATTTGTTATAGCCATGACAGATAATCGAATGTATAGTCTAACCAAAAGGCCAAGAACGAGAACTATTGAAGTGATAACTTCTTATGGGAGGGTAAACCGCTTCGTTACGTAACGAGTTACGGTGCCAGTCTATCTGGCTTCCCTTTCTCTAATGCATATACGGCAACGGTAGGCAGGCTCCTCCTCTCTCACTCTAACCCACAGCACTAGCAGTATTTCGGTAATTATATTTAATAATGATACTAATAATGTATGTATGTACATACACAAAATTCTAATGTAAGAATTGTAACTAAGAATAAAATTTATTTTAAAATCAGAAAAAGATTTTATTAATAAATAACCTCTACTTACATTATCATACTATTATACATAAAATTTAAATTATAACTTAGCTTTTCTCAAGTTAAACAATTTCAATATTAAATAGTTCAACTTAGATTAGTTTAAGTTATCAATACTGTCGGGCGTCCCGAGACGCACAGGTTTTTTTTGCTTTCTGGCATTATTCTATTTTATCTGTAGTCAAGGTCAGTGAATCATAAGCAAAGCTAATTTATTCATATTATTTTAATTTTAACTTCGATCAGAGTCTAAAATACGATTAAAAATAACTAAACACACATGTAACAATACCAAGTTTCACGTGAGCAGTAATTTTTAAAGCTTACCAAGGATGTCTAGTGGAATTTGTAGTAAAAACCTGTTCGTTATAATTCGACGATATTTACCAAAGAACAGGTGACATGAAAGGTTTGTAATGGTTAGTATAGCTTCTTTTAATCAGCGGGGGGCCTTTAGCTATCAAGGGAGCAAAGGATTCATCCCCCCCGGTTGACGAAGTGAATGTGTTCTGATTCCCGGGGCACATTCAGGCACTTTTTGCGCTGGATCGGACTGGGCGTAACTACAGCCTTTCCTACACAAAAGCGCGGGGCACATGGGAGGAGGGTGGTTTTAGTGGGTATTGGTTGTTGCCCGTGCAGCTTCTCGGAGTCTCCACACAAGCTGATCGATTGCGAGTGGGTTACAAAGCATGCAGTAACCCTATCGCATGAGATAATGGTCTACTCTAATCCCTTGCAAAGGGCCCAGTATTGTGAGTAAACAGCATTTCCCCCGCCTGAAAAAAAAGCTTCTTTTAATCAAATAATTGTTTTGTTTTAACAATTAAAAAGTGTTAAAGCTCCTGCTTACAAAATGATAGTCATTATTATTAAAGTCAACTTCAAAGGCTTTGTTGACAAAATTTGTACGTCATAACTAAATCAACTTGATACTTGCACGATGTTTGATGTCGTACTAAAAATCACTAGTAAGTATCGAAATTACTCTTTACCTAATTGGAGTTGCCACAGTTTAGACAGATTTGCGAGAGTGGCGCCCTTATTATTTTCTACTTTATTTTGCCATCCTGTAATAGCATATACGAAGTCAGTAACCCGTTAGTTCCTTATTTAAGGAAGTTTTTTAACAAGTAAATTAACATAGGAGTGGAAAACCTAATTAGAATAAATAGCGTATCTTATCTTATACAATCTTTTTATGAGTTAATTTATTCACTCCTCATAATTAAAGCGACTGCCTATTTTTCCTTACTTCACTATAAGGGCTTTGCCATACGTCATAATATAATAGTTTATAGTTGTATTAGATTTAGGTTTTGCGTTGGTAGTACTGTTCTATCGACAGTGCTGATTTAAACGGATCAACTAAATTGAATTCATTTCGTTGATAGAGACATTACTGAAAGAACTGTCGCTGTTCAATAACATTGAATTATTCAAATTTATGTTTTTTACGGATCACATTGGTTGAAGCATCCAAATTGAAAGACAGAAATTATCCATCTAATAATTAGTTATATTTCTGTAAATTTACTTGCATGTCTATATTGTTATAATTAAGGTTGTTTAAGAAGAGTGTCATGAATTTTATCGAGATTCCACTAGTGCTTCAAACGTCTTTAGGGGCCAAAAATTTTAACCATAAACGAAAAACTTCAAAATATTTCCAAATCTATTTGTATGAGCATAGTGTTTTAATTTTAGAGTCAAAACTTTTGTTAATTAACTTAACTAAATTAATGTTATATTAGATATAGAAGTAATAAGAGCCTAGTATACTTATATATTGTTAAGGTTTCGCGATTAGTACACATAACTAAAATTACCTTTTAATGGTTTTAATCGTGGCATTTTATTTGATTTTTATTACAACGTTTCGGCCACTTTTCAGTAGAAGTAGCAGTCAGCAGCAGCAGACCACCCAAGACAAAGATGTCAAGTGTCAATGAGTAGTGCTGTTTTAATTATGTAAAACCAATAAAACGTAGTTTTAATTATACATTAGATATATTTATGGAGTGCAATATCACAGATTCTCTTTGCAGGAACGGAAGTACTAATTCCTGCGGCCGGGCGGCCTGTCGTAAGAGGCGACAAAATAACTCACAGCTAGATGGTAGGGCATTTGCGCGACTGGATGGCTACCAACCCTGGTCTAGAGTATGCCACCATAACAACTTTGCATTGTGTTCCGGCATTAGTGGCCAGGTTTCAGTTTCCCGCGAGGCCAGCAGCACATTGACAGGACCGCTGGTATTGCTAATGTCCATAGACGAAGGTAACCTTCCATCACAGTTGGGCCGTCAGCCGGCCTGTTGTGCTTCGGCAATAAAAAAATATATTAATTTTTTATATAAAATGACCCACTTGCTGCGCGCGTCGTTCGCTTCAAATCTTGTAGGTAACAGCCCTATAAAAATACAATAACATTGTCTTCAGGCTCCGCTGCACAAGAGCGCGTGTTTTCAATAAAACCATGCTTTTTACAGAGGGCGTGTTCATTTCGTGGCAACCCTACACATCCGGCCAAACAGGTTGTGACGGCGGTCCTTGACCGGTTCGGACTCAGTGTGGATTTTCTTCAACTTTATCGATTATTCTTTATGCTTAGAATCGATTAACGCTGTCAATTTGGTATAGAAATGGAAATTACTTTGTAATACTTTTCTCCATAATATTTCCATGTTATCGATAATTAATTGTGTCGATCCTAATATGTGATAGTGAGTTTGTTCCTTCTTCATGATCCTTAAAATGAATAAGATTAATGAAAGTATTCATCATGTGATAAACAAAATAGCTCTTTATCTCTGAGATGGGATTACTTCTGTATGTATATCGTCTGATTCAATTTTTTTCCGAGTTACCTGGAAGTCTCACATTTTGTAGAAAAGAAATATATCTTGGTAACTTAAGCCTACGAAGGAGATACTACGGTCTTTTTTGGATCAATGTGTACTTTTCGTCAAACGATCGAATATATGGATTCTTTGTACGTTACCACATTTCCGGCGGAGGTTGGCACAATCTGTACCATACCATACTGTACTGTAACATAACACCAAGCCCATATCAGTAAAAATATGAAAGTCAGCGTCTGACTCTGTAGAATTAATAATCTGGGTTATACTTAATAGTCATAACGGCTAAACTATATTCAGTTACATTTAATTAAAAGATAAAAATAAATTCCTATATAATATCGAATTAACAACAACGTTATGATGATAGTCTATTTTTTTTATTATACCCTATAGGTTCGCGTTTGACTGGCATTGCACTTGCTGTCAGATGATTATGGCGTCTAAGATGACGCACGATTACCTAAAACATACTTGTTTAGGCGAGACTTGAAGACATGTAAATTGTATGTTTCAGGAAAAATAGACGACGGTAAAGAGTTCCACTACTCGGTGCAGTGATACGTTTTATAAAAATGGAAGCATAACACTATGTCCGCTTGGCTGGTACTTTCACCATATGTGGCTAGAGTTCGTATGTCTATTTGTCCGGTGGTAAAAAGGTCAGGGAAGAATTTATTTGTGCAATTCCAGGGCATACTCACCGAAGTGTATCCTATAAATTAATTGTGATGATATTATTAGAACGAATAAAAAAAGATTAATATTTAATCGATAGGAATAAAATATTCTAATTACAACACTATTGCGCGCGCAGTCTTTCGCCTGGCAGGTATTCGTGCGCACGTTCGTACGTATTTAAATAAAAAAAAGTCGTATCGAGAAGCGCGCCAAACTTTTACTTTTTCGCAACTCTTACATCACTTTAATGTAAAGTGTTTGGTAATCTGAAATCCAGTTTTTTACCGTAGAGTTTATGTGTTAATTTGTTATACTTTACATAATAATGTTAAACACTTAAAACTGTGTCATTTCACACTCTGCATGTCTATTAAGCCTTTTTGTTTTTTAAAAGAATATAAAGAACTATAGCCAACAAAATACTAGTATCTTTGCGTTCGTTTCTTTCATTGAAAAAAATAAATAAAAAGACGCGGCAAAAGTGGCGGGCATAATTAATTTGAAGTTTAATATAGTTTTTTGTGTAGTGAAATAAAATTGAATACTTAATAAGAATGTGCAACAAGTGTGGATGCTGACTTTGGAATAAAATAAGTAAGTAATGTTATGATGAACAGTATTTATACGTCAACATGTTGTTGAAAAAACCATTATATTAATACGTGAAGCAAAAATTTTGTACCCCTTTTTACGAAAATTGCGCGGAGGGAAGAGTAAGAAATTTCGCACACTTCAGTTTATATAGAGAAGAAGAGATGAATGCTAATATATTTTAAACATTATGCATAAAAAATATATTAAATCAATAAAAAAGCATTACACACATTACCATGTATTTGCCACACACACGCATATTCATACTCTTTTGTTTATTGTTAAAGTCAAATTAACAGCGTAGCCTTGGCGAAATCTGTAATTATAAGAAGTATAGTCAACTATACTCTTTGTGAATAAATTATTATGGTCGAATTTCGACCACCCTATTATTATTTATACGTCAACATGTTGGTGAAGAAATAATTGCAAAACAACGTAGTTATCTAAGGCCGCTTCCAGTTCCGGTTTGGATAGGTTGACTAATGGCCTGGACCGGTACTTTACTATTCATGCACTTACCTTACCATCGGTAGTTTTACATTACGTGTATGGTACTTATGTCATATATTAACCGCTCGTATGCAGGGCCAGTTCGAGACGATAGGCAACTGTCTACAGAGGCAAAATGTCTGCAAAAAATGCTTGAACTAGGTACTAGATCCCAAAAAAAGGCAATGTAAGCTTTGTTTCTTTATAAAACAGTTTATAACTGACTTCAAACAGGAGGAGAATAGAATAGAATATACTTTATTGCATAACATTAAGATACAATTTAAGAAGTTTAAGTACAGAAGACAATAGGTGGTCTTATCACTAAAAGCAATTTCTTCCAGACAACCTTATGGATGATGATGGATTAGAGAAAATTGTGTAACATGTGGGTTTTGCAATATAAATAGAATGAAAAAGTATATATATATATATATATATATATATATGATTTTGAGATGGTAAGTATAAATAGACATGGAAACAAGGCAAAAATATACATATATTGATATACATAAATAAATAATAATTATAGTAATAATGTATAGAATTACATAAGTAAATATGGGGAAGATGAAGATGTCATTATAGACTTTAGAGCCCGAGGTAATGATCCTTCACGAGTTCGTTGAACGCCTGAAGAGACTGGGCACGCCTGATTTTCACAGGTAGCGCATTCCACAGGCACATTGCATGAACTGTAAAAGATTTATTGTAAAATCGCGAGTGATTTACAGGTGTTTCCAGACGTATGTTTTTCGATGACCTGAGGTGATGAGTATGACTAAGGTGTAAATATTTAAAACGCTCCTTGAGATAAGGAGGCGCTGGATTAAATAGTACGTTATATAGAAGGGACAGAATTTATGAGCATTCCGACGAAGATGGACAGGAAACCACTTGAGTTTAATACGAAATTCTGAGAATGATCATTCTGATGATGATACATGAGGAGGTTCTCAAATCGTCTATTTGTTTTTTGTATGTTCATTACTTGATTTTTCCGTTACTTGTTTATTGATTTTCAAAAATTTTCTTTTAATCACAAAGTTATATATCCCGAATTGGTTCCATTGTTACCAAGTCTGATGAGTAAATTTCAGGGAAATTGAGAGAAACCCTCCGAAAATGTTAACAAAAAAAATACTGGTATACGCATGCCAGTATTACATTTTCTACTGGCACTTAAGTTTTGAGTATGCATGTTTCACGATTACTCCGTCAATTGTGGACCGTTTTTCAAATGGTTTTTATTTTTATTCGAAAGGATACTGTTCCTGAGAAGGTCTCCAACTAAAAAGTAAAAAATATTTTTTTTGAAGAAATAGAAGTTGCTTAAATTTTTTGCTATTTTAAATTTTTGCTTTTTAGCTTAAAGTAGGTTTTGTTTTGTCAAAAAGACTTTTCGTTTATAAAATCTGTATTAATATTAATGCCCTAACTCAATTTAATTTTTCTATTTAACGAAGTTTTCTTAAGCTTCGATGGTGGCGGCATTTTTCGAGTTTGCCTTCGGTAGCAAAGCGGCTAGGGCTGGCCCTGTCGTAAGGTAAATGAACGGCTAGTAAAATATAGGAACCGGCTACTAAAGAATATCTAAAGTTGAAAATATAAATTACACACAATTTTACTAAAAATGTATGTCGAAAGAAATAAATAATTTATAAATATTATAATACTAGAACTTTGACTCGGCTTTGCTTGCGTAAACCTCTCATGCTAAATTTAAATCTATAATTACTTAAATACTTAATAATATTTAAAAATCTCGATAATAAAAATAAATTAACACCATAAAAATAAAAATATAATAATAAAAAACTCCATTCGAGCAAGCGCTTCAGTTCCAAGGAACTCCCCTTACCACCTCCAAGAGGATCCTTGGTGTTGACATCGTGAACGACGTACAGTTCAGGGGCCATCTTGAAGGCAAAACAAAACTTGCCTCCAAGAAGTTGGGAGTGCTAAACCGGTTCAAGCAGTACTTCACACCGCGGCAACGCCTTGTGCTTTATAAAGCCCAGGTGAGGCCGCATATGGAGTACTGCTCACATCTTTGGGCTGGAGCACCTGCCTACCAACTTAATCCCCTGGACTGTATTCAACGTCGAGCCGTTCGCGTTGTTGATGATCTCATACTCACAGACGGCTTAGATACGCTTGGCCTTAGGAGAGACTTTGCTTCTCTCTGCGTATTCTACCGACTGTATAACGGGGAGTGTTCCGAAGAACTGTTTAGAATGGTGCCTTCGTCCTCTTTTTACCATCGCACCGCTCGCCATCGGTTGGGAGTTCACACCCACTTCCTTGAGCCACTTCGCTCATGTACGCAACGGTTCTGTAGAACGTTTCTCTTGCGTACCGTGGGGATTTGGAATGAGCTCCCGGCCGAGGTTTTCCCACAGCGCTACGATATGGAGTTTTTCAAAAAGGGTGTCATAAAATGTCTTCGAGGCCGGCAGCGCGTTGGTGACATCTCTGATGTTGCAAACGTCCATAGGCGACGGTATCCGCTTTCCACCAGGTGGGCCGTCAGCCTGTTTGCTGTACTCCAGCTATAAAAAAAATATAATTGTCCTAATTCGGTACACTCCAAGAATGCAAAGAAGACGTGTTGTAAGCCATTAACTAATAAACACCTAAATATAGCTATTTATAAATTCAAATTTAAGAGTTTTTATTTAAATTAAGTTATGCATCAGAACATATTTTGAAATTCATGCATATAATTCATATATGAAGTATAATTGAATATTTTAAGTCTGAAACAATAGTACAGCTACAAAAAAAATCGTTTGTGATACACATGCTTAGGTTTATAATAATAATAACAGCCCATAACTGTCCCACTGCTGGGCTCGGGCCTCCCACTGTAAGGGAACGGACAGTGTACACGCCGTGTGTGCAGGTTGCATCACGATGTTTTCCTTCACCGTTGTTAGCCCGTGATAATTATAACAATATGCATATTAGGTCGGAAAATTGCCTAAGTGGTGCATGCGTTTCGGCCAGGATCGAACCCGCGCCCTATGAGTGTAGGAGGCGTGCGCTAGCCATTACGCTACCACGACTTTTTAGGTTTATATTTGTGTAAATATTCTTATAGCTCGCAACGGCAAGTTAAATATGTTCGCGATTCTTATGTAGCCTTTATTCATTTAACTATGTCATTGACCTTAAAGATAATGGAGATTATGTTAATTATACTTGCTGACATTTGTGTGTGTAAGGATTTTGAGATGTAGCATATGAAGTAGATTTTATTACACCAAGTAGAACACCAAGGTTACTATTGACGGCCTCTGTGGTTGAGCGGGCTAAGCCTTTGCCGGCCTACCTCACTGAGCAGAGGCTCCGGGTTCGATTCCTGGTATAGTAAACTTCAGAAACGCAATTTCTCCGTTATTTACTATGGTCTGGGTGTCTGGGATCGGCCCCAGAGTGGTCCGTTGTATATTACCCATAACACAAGCGTTACTTGCTTAATTTGGGGATATACAATGTGTGTGTTTGTCTGCCGATATTGACACTATATATTTATCCCTTAGAAGATCATTTTGATTTATGTTACATGTTTAAATTTGATGCAACTTAAGGAACATGTAAGATTAGATATTTAAAAAAAATATTCTATATGAATCATCTGAACACAATATTAGCATCTTGATTCATCCGTACAGGAACGGAGAAATAATACAATTTCCTGCGGCCGGGCGGCCTGTCGTAAGAGGCGACAAAACAACGCACAGCCAGGTGGTAGGACATTTGCCCGACTGGATGGTTAACCACCCCTGGTCTAAAGTATGTCGCCATAATAACCTTGAGTTGTGTTCCGGCATTAGAGACCAGGTTCCAGTCTCCCTTAAGAGAGCTGCAGCGCATTTGTAGCACCTTTGGTGTTGCAAATGTCCATATATCTGCCTGTCTGCTAAACTGCTGCAATAAAAATTTTTTTAGTAATAATCTTCCGGTTGGTTATTTAGTATTAGTCTTTTGTAGAATCGTAAACTATACATTTGATCATGTGATGATCTTTAGCAAAGTTGTTGTGCATGAGCCAAAGAAGGTTTCTGAGTTGGTTCACAATTGGACCCGGTGGGTGGCGCTGCTGTCGGCATATCGGTTGAAGCTTTTCCGGGCAGGACGACGTCTGTCGGGATGGCTAGTATAGAATAGTTTTTAGTTTATATTGTATTTTTCATCAATAAAGAAACGTGTATGTATATGTTTCCAAATTATTAAATATATTGTCATTATGCAAAAGAAACTAAAATCTTATTTAATTATATATCTTGTAAGAAAACTTTATTTGCGCCTGTGGAGTAAAACAATTCTATAAAAATCGGGCATTCGGGCTCCAAATTGGCAATGAGCGCTTATTGTTCTTTCCATTTGGTTGTGGAATACTAAAATACCTGATATCCCATACCTCAAGAACTAGCAAACGAATTTTGACAAAAAAATCTTTGGAAGTGATTTGTAAGTTTTGAAAAGTTCTGAATATAATTGTGTATAAGCAGGTCTTTTTTTGTCACTTCTTTTTTGGGGCTAGCTAATTCTCGCAAAATTTAAATGCATAATTTTATTGTTTTTGTTTATTTTTTTTTCAGTTTTTATGCCAATTTTTCGATATTTTAGAAGTTTTCTCTAAGGGCACTGCATTCCCCCACGTGCCCCCAAAAAGCACTGTGTATATGGTAGTACACATAATAAAACTTAGTTTTGTATACTAGTCGCGAAAACTTAAGAATTTATTATTGAAGTGTCTTGCATTGTTGAAGTTGTAAAAAAAATAAATATACGTTATATCACTTTTTTTTATTTTAATTTTTGCCTATCTGGATGTTCCGGCTAATCTCTGAAACGGCTGGACCAATTTTGACGGAGCTTTCACTGGCAAATAGCTGATGTTTATAACATCATGTTATAATATGACGGCCTCTGTGGTTGAGCGGGCTAAGCCTTTGCCGACCTACCTCACTGCAACGCAGAGGCTCCGGGTTCGATTCCTGGTATAGTAAATTTCGGAAACGTATTTTCTCCGTTATTTACCATGGTCTGGGTGTCTGGGATCGGCCCCAGAGTGGTCCGTTGTATATTACCCATAACACAAGCGTAACTTGCTTAATTTGGGGATATATAATGTGTGTGTTTGTCTGCCGATTATAAAAAAAAAATATATAAAAAAAATGATATGTTATGAGTGTGTGTTGTTGTATGTCCTAACGTTGTATCCATGTTATAACTGTGTGTAATTTTACTTAGGCTACTGTTTTTAGTCGCGCGTGAAGTCGGGGGCACAATTTTAGTCTTAAATAAAAACTTAGTGTTTAGTTAAACCGCCAATATTTAAGGTCAATGGAGCAGATAGAAACCGGGTATGCCCATACATGAATCGTTTAATAGCAAAATAAACTAGATTCGATCAGTGTAACGACATGCAAAAATAATGTATTTTGTATTCATATCACGTCCAACTTTCTTCGTTAGTTGACCACGCATCGGTCATGATATGTTTAAGTGGTAATGAGGAAGGAAGGCTAGTGTTGTTTCATCTGTCAATATTACAATTATGGGTCGAGTTATTTCTATTAGTTAGAGAAACAATTTGAAATAGTATACATAATTTGAACTTACCTATATACGGAAAATGTTTACACAAATACATTGTTATTCTCCCACGATTATTTTATTTTAACCGCCGCTTAAATGTCGGTGGACACCAGCATATTAGTCTTTGTAAATACGTATTTAATAAGCGAAAACTCACTAAATAAATATATAAATTGTTGTAACTTTTCGACATTCATTTCGGCTAACGCCAGTTTTGCTAATGGTAATACCTTTTTTTTCTAATATTATTCCCCCGCGATGATATCGAGCAGATATTATGGATTTGTAGAACAAAAATTTTGGACACTATCGCAATGCAATCGTACTTTGAATATCTTCGCAATACCAAGACATTGAAATAGCACAATACCCTTTTTTAACACTCCCCAGTTAGGGATATCCACTAAAAACCCTGGGTGTTCCGTCCTGCGCCTTATGCCAGGACTATGAAGATATGAACTAGCCTCTCCGCAGCCCTGGCAGGCGTAGGCCTCGCAAGGCTACTTCCACTGCCGGGTGACTTTCTTTTATCCCCCGGCATCTTCAACCTCCATGTGCGTGGGGCAGTTTGTAACTCGCCCTACGGGAGGAGAGGTGAGCGGAACACTCGCGCTCTCATCTCGACGACATGTGCAGATGAGTGAGAAATCCTATAACCCAAGAAGCCCCACCTGCGCCCCCGCTTACGGTGACCGAAGGTATATACTATACTGGCCCTCCGGTGCCGGCGCATCCTCTTTTGGTGAGAGCGGAGCTGTGACGTTCGCTCACGCTCCAGCTCCACGTCCTTCTTTGCAAGCATAACATGCTCGCAGAAGGAGGAGACGTCTTTCGATCATGGCGCGTACCACGGCCGGGACTAAAAGGTCAGGCTTGAATAGGGTCCCTGGTCTAGGGTACGCTTCCACAAGATGTGTTCCACAACTTAAGTTATGCTCCGGACGGCATCAGTGGCTAGGTTCCAGTCTCACCTTCGAGGCAAATACTAACCACTTTCCCTTAGTTGGACCGGTCATGTCTGCTGTACTGCAGCTATAAAAGGAGATGATTAAATCATAATTATCTAGTCTTATTTTAATAAACACTATTGTAGGTAGGTTTTATAAAGATAAGAGGACATATATTTTGTTATCATTTTATTGTTTAATCCTGTCGTAGACTGATGTTGACTGAGCATGATGAGGATCAGACATTGTTTTTCATTTCTGTAAATGTATTGTAGAGATCTCAAAACAAATAAGTAAGTAAATAAACATTTTATCGTTATCTATATTAGTGCAATAAGATAGAATGTACTTCATTTTATCCCATCTAAAATAGTTTTATACAAAGTGCTATATTTATAAAAGGCGTTATATGGAATACTACGATTTGATTAATTAAGAAGTAAAAAAAGAACGAAAATAGCGAAGAACATGGCGCTGCAATCGCATTTTTTTAAAATTACTGAACGTATACGAATGAATCTTGATACAAAGGTGACTTATATCCCGAGTCAATTCTTAGGATACTTTCTATCCCAATAAACACGTCACTTCCGTGGAAAAGACGGATTAGTAAAAAAGATGACACTGCAATCGCGATGTAGACTGTCATTCATGTCATTCATTACGTATTAGATACCTACCTACTTGAAATCAGGTTGGCTGCGACGTCTATTTATGTTAAGAAGTAAAAAGATTGAGATATGGATAATGTACGATTAGAATAGAAAAGAATAGGATATATACTTTTTGTACAAAAATGCTACATAAAATCAAGAACATTAATATACAAGTATATTATCAGTACACTTACATGTTGCTAGATAAAGAATGCTTATGCAGCTTTAGCTAGTAATAAAAACGCTTGATAGTCCCGTTTAGCTTAACGCAAAGCCTCTAAGGTTAAAGTGCGTGAAATATAATAGAAGCCGGTGAGTGGTAGGCAATTTTCCGCGTTGCCTCGCCGCAGTACCCACTGCCCCGGAAAATGACAATGTTTCACAAGCATTTGTTTTCGATTATACTTGTTTACTCGCTTAGATTCCATTGAAGCGACTTTCTATGATGCTTAGACGGATTTGCAGATGACAAGTCAATGAACCGCTTTACGGGTGACAATTCCGCTTAATGTTTTCGGCGTTGAGTGAATTTTAATTAACATTCGCTTCCTTATTGTCTTGATCTCGTAATGGGAGTTGTTGACAAGCGACTTGTAGATTCTTTTTAATTGAAATTTTTAATTATATTTTCATATAGTGTTCATGTTAGATTATGCCGATGTATGTATGTTTACTGGTCGCTTTTGAAGAACTTCTAAATAAACTCGAACGTCTTCAGAATTTGTGTATTCGATTCATTGTTGGTCTGCGAAAGTTTAGTCATGTTTCTGCATTTAGATCGCAATTTAAGTGGCTAGCAATTCGTCGTCGATGCGACCTTCACTAAGTTGCTGATTTTTTGTTTAAAATCATATATAAAACTCTTTCTCGTTCCTATCTTCGCCACCACTTTGAATTTCTTGTTCCTTCAAAGAAGGACTTCTAAATCTCTTCCTCTTTGTGATGTAATAAGATTTAGAGAGTAGAAAATAAGTATTCAAAGACTATACACGTGTTTTCATATCAGCTACCGCGTCGATCCTTTATATGGCGACTCTGCCAGGAAAGCACCCACAAATGTAATTAATTCATCTAATTTTTGAACAAACAAAACAGAGTGGGTAGAGCTTAAGGAATACTTTCAAAGAAATTTGTTTCATTAAAATCCGTTAAATATTCTTTGAGATATGTGATATTTATTTTGTGGTTCCATATCCAATAGCGTATCGATTCTCCGTTAGTACAGTAAAATTAATAAATTACTTTCTGTAAAATTAGAAAAACATGTCACTTAACTGTTCTTAACTAACAATGCATAACTTACAAATAATGAATCACCACGAATAACTTTGTAGAAGCAGGTGTGTCAACCAAACCTTTGTATACGTATGTGCTACTTAGAATTGCTGTAATATGGTACTTAGGTACTTATGTATGCAAGTCATGATGGCTCAGTGGCTAAAGAATATAATACTAATATATAAAGCTGAGGAGTTTGTTTGTTTGTTTGCTTGAACGCGCTAATCTCAGGAACTACTACTGGTCTGATTTGATTATTTCAGTGTTAGATAGTCCATTTATCGAGGAAGGCTATAGGCTATATATCATCACGCTACGACTAATAGGAGCGGAGCACCAATGAAGAATGTTTCAAAATCGGGGGGTTTTTTAACTTACTTTTTTTTAAACTGTTCCACGCCGACGAAGTCGCGGGCAGAAGCTACTAATCTATAAATTCTAAGCCGCTTCACGTGCTATGGATCGATTATGTTAGGTGTTTCTCTTGTGGATAAAATCAGAAATGATGATATTCGTAAGTGAACCAAAGTAATACATAGTTAGTAAAATTAGCCAGTTGAAGTGCTATTGGGCCGGTCTTGTTTGTCGCAGGCAAATGACCGATGAAGCAAAAGAGTCCTATAGTGGAGTCCGCGTCTCGGTAAACTTAGGACGCCTTCTACTCTGGTAGTCGGTAAGGTCGCGCTTAAGTGCTTATCCGTTCAGGAACGGAGAAAGAGTACAATTTTCTGCGGCTGGGAGGCCTGTCGTAAGAGGCAACGAAACAACCTACAGCAAGGTGGATAGGGTATTTGCCCGACTGGATGGCTACCACTCCTGGTCTAGATTATGCTGCCATAACAACCTGGAGTTGTATTCCGGCATTAGTGACCAGGTTCCAGTCTCTCTTAAGAGAGCAGCACCGCATTTGTAAGCACCTTTAGTGTTGCGGTGCTAACCGTTTTCCATTAAAAAAGTGGCTGGTTGGCTGATGACGATATTTCAATAACAAAGGTTGGAATACTATCAAAAAGCATTTTGTAGGCATTCTTCAAAAAACCGAGCCCTCAATGAAATCAGCTTGCGCAAGTCACCTAACAACCGACAGGTGTGCCACTGCCAACCATGTGTGTACACTATATGTATGCGCATTGACACGGAACGGCTTCGATCACTTACGTCATACTTAGAAAGGCGTCGCTTGTGCATGCACACCTAGTCTTTAAATTTAAATATACTATAACACATATTGATCATTGACAATAACATGGGAATCAGTCTTTTTATTCCCTTTTTTGCAGATTCAATTGACTCATGTGAATATAACTTGATCATCGTTATCGTAGCGTTAAATTCCTGTTGCATCCTGAGTGCTCGTTTCGGAGCCCAGGGTTTCCTTTTTTACTTTATTCCCCACTTTGAGCGGTCTTCAGTATTTATTATAAGTCAATTTTTGTAAATGTTCAGCAAGTCTCTTTTTAATTTTGAATGAGGTGAGGGAGTAAAAAGATAATCTCTTATATATTTTATTATATAAAAGCGAACTTAAGGAAACATAATATCGGCTGGCAAAGAAAGTACGTCTAACAGGTACATCAGATATTGGGTGACCTTGACGCTTAAGAAAAACATTTCAGTCTAGGGGAAGATCTTAGTGAGAGTCTTAAAACTACACGGAGTAGAATATTATTTTCTTAAGTTTTCGCGACTTGTATACATAATAAAAGCGCGGTAATTTATTTGATTTTGATTATTCCAACGTTTCGGCCACGTGATCACGGAAGACACGGAGTACGTCTAATTGCCTCACTGTTAATGCATTAGAGTCAATGTAGAGTTAGGTGGTAGGATAGTCCATTTGTTTGAATTGCATCACCGACGTAGGACCGACGACCGATGGAATAAACGTGTCCTGGAGTGGAGACCGCTTCTCGGTAAATGTAGTGTTGGACCCTCTCCAGCCCGGTAGACTGATGGGCAACGTCGCCGGTATGCGCTGGATGAGGAAGGCGGAGAACCGGGATGAGTGGTGCCGACTTGGGGACGCCTACGTCTAGCAGCGGACTGTGATTAGCTGACGACAATGTATGTGAGGTCATTTTTCGAAAAATAATTGTCTGCAAAATTGCATGTAAATATACGCACTAACATTAAGAATTCTGGGAAAAAATGGTTCTAAATTACCCAAAAAATAACACGGTTCGAATTTTTGATCAACAAACATGGACATACTGATATTTTATAAAATATATTTAATATTCGAGTCCTCTAAAGAAAAACACAATAAGCTTTAGTTCACGTCCCATTTTCCAAACATTTACATTGTTGTATTGTTATGTTGGTTGTTGGATATTGTATTTATTGTGGGAAATTGGTTTTCACATAGGAACCGCGCGACTGGTATTATAGGAATTTGTGTGATAAAGAAAAAGTAGGTGAAGCTTCCATTCGAAAACTAGTACTTCATTTACTTATTATCTTCTTTATGCTATAGTATATAAAAATATGATTTAAAACAAAATAGAGCTGCTTTCCGTATCTGCCTGCCTGTATATCCAATAACTTCTAAATTAAGTTACGGGTTTTTAACGGTTTTCACCAACAGTTGGGTAATTTTTCAAGGAAGTTCAAGTTTCAAATTTGTATATAACTAGTCTGGCCATAAATACTGTTACATTGAAACTTTTTTTTTTACTTATTAATTATTTTGGATTTGTAACACGTAAATTATTTTAAAAACTTCTTTTAGTTCATTGAAATCTTACAATTTAAGGACCGAATATTGCATTTTTAGAGGACGCAATTTTATTTTTGGGACATGTGTGGAGGGTCAATAGAAGCTTAACCTCAAGTTTGTGGGGTCACCACCCTTGTCACCTGGCCAGCATCTTGGAAAAAGGGGTGAAAACACTTTTTTCGTGATATCTCGGAAACTATGCGTCTTACAAAAAATTTGTGAAGTCATAATTTGTAGCAAATTGTTTTGCCTGCTTATAACTTCTTTAATCTTTAATTTAGGGCAAAAAGTTATATAAACATATTTGTAGGCCAAACAATTTGCTACAAATTATGACTTAATTTTTTTTTTGTAAGACGCATAGTTTCCGAGAAATCGCGAAAAAATGTTTTCACCCCTTTTTCCAAGATGGCGGCTGGGGGACAAGGGTGGCGACCCCACAAACTTGAGGTTAAGCTTCTATTGACCCCCACACATATTCCAAAAATAAAATTGCTTCCTCTAAGAAATGCAAAGCTCATGTAAAATTTCAATGGACTATTTCGATTTTTCGCCATTTCACATATTTTTTCGTGTACATTATCAAATTACAATATGGAATGGGGTGTTATAGAAAATAGGTTTGAGACCGGCTTACGCTGCCGGAAAGTTCTACCCTCGTTCGCCACAATATTTATATGTAATCTAGCTTTTTTATTGCTGAAACACAACACACAGGCTGACTGTGATGGAAAGCGTTTACCGCCATCTATGGACATTAGCAATACCACCAATGTGCTGTAGGCCTTGAAAGGGAAACTGTAACCTGGCCACTAATGCCGGAACACAACACAAAGCTATTATGGAGGCATACTCTAGACCAGTGTTCCGCAAAGTATGTACACACTGGTGTACCGTGGTCATTAATTGGTGTGCATCGGAAATTAGGTTTGATGATTAATAATAAATATTGTTTCGATGATTAATAAATAAATGTTGATTAAAGTTATTCTTTTATTTGTGGTGTACCTCCAAAAATTTACATTTTCCTAGATGTACATACCTTGAACACAATAACTTTGCGGAACACTGCTCTAGACCAGGTGTGATATCCATTTTTTCGGACCAATGCCGTACTTGACTGTGGGTTGTTTAGTCGCCTCTTACGACAGGCCGTCCGGCTGCAGAAATTAGTATTTTTTTCCGTTCCAGCACGGAGATAATCTGTTTCCCGCGGCGTCTCTTACGATAAATAAAAACCTAGTTATGTTTTTATATAGGTAAATAGATATACTTATAGATAGACATATATGTACAATTTCCATTTCTTTGTCTGTAAGATCACTTATCAATTCAAAACTACTGAACGGATTTCAGTGAAACTCTATCTTTACTTTTAGGATACTGCTTATCCTGATAAATGTCGTTTCCGTGGGATAAACCAATATAACCAAAAAGATGTATATCCATAACTTTGGCATCATTTCAACAAATTTCGTAAGAAATGTGGTTTGATTGTTGACTTCAACACTTTTACAGTTGACGACATTAATTATATTTATGATTTAATTACTACACTTTCCATTTGGTTGCAGGCCCAAAAAATGACTTCGGAGGTCGGCGGTGTGGAGAACAAAGCATTTGATGGCGTAGATGATGGCTTCCAGACAATAGACTTAAGAAAAACAACCCGGGAGAGCGATCACAGGAGAACACGGGTAAGATACGATTTAGTGACGAATTTTAATATTATTTATGTTTATTCTTGACCTGCCGCACTCAGAGTAGGATAATGGTTCATTAATTTTAAATAGTGGCTGTTGAAGTTCTTTTCTTCTATTTTATTTAAGACTGTATTGGACTGTAAATAGTTGACGGTTTATAACAGTGTTTGGTCAACTACCTTAGTCCGCAAAGATATTAGACATAGACAACACTTTATTGTTCAAAATAACAAAAATTTCTAAAAAATACACAACAAGACATAGTTACATGGTAAAACAAAAGGCGGCCTTATCGCTAAAAGCGATCTCTTCCAGGCAACATTTTTAATTTTTTTACTTTTAGATTTTTAATTCGTTTACAACAGCTACATTTATACCATACCCTTTGTTTACATCAGCGCCATTGTAAACGGTTTTTGAACTGTTATTTCCAGCTGGACACTACTTCAACTATTTTCCTATATGAGATGATTGTCCTTACCTCTACCCTCCATAATTAGATTGTGATATTAATCTAGGTATGTCTTCTTAAATTATTAAACTTCAATTATTAAAAAAAACAATATCTGACGTTTACACAAACGTTTACGAAGGCGGCAGTAATCACTTCTATTACTTAACCGTAAGCTTGATTTTTGCAATAAGAATTCTTCACTATTGCTGTAATAAGATTTAATGCAGTTGATATGCACTGCACTTTTTTGCACGATTGTGCACTGCGTAAACCGGTTTACTAAACGAGTAGTTACGTTAATCACCAATTATAATCACATCTTGATCGACGATTCTCGTAATACGCCGTGGAAATGTGTTTGTCATATGACGTCTAGTATGCTACTCTTATGGCGTTCGTTATTGTTAAACTCTGCTTTATTTGGTCTGGAAATTACTTATAAAGTTATTTCTAGGATGAGTGAAAACATTTTATTGTTCACCAAAAATTTAAACTACTTTCTTTAAACTAAGTACAGTAAATGTTGAACAAAGGGCAGCCTTATCGCTTAAAGCGATCTTTTCCAGGCAACCCCCTTAACTAAGGAAAATATTAAGACAACAGTAGCGGTGAAGACAATATATAATAAAAAGCATTCTAAGAATAAGTAAAAAAGTAAATAATAATAAACTTTATATACTATACAAAAATAAGATATATCATACTATATATAGAATCAGCAGCATCCGAGCTAATCCCTTTGTATTGCGCTGCCAGTAAGACGTCATAAATCCTTCTTTCTTTTGTTTACATTTCATGCGAATTCTTAGAAGCCATTAAGTTAAAAATTCGAAAGAACAGGGGGCATGTTCCTAAGTCACAAGGACAATCTTGACAAATATATAAGGTTGGTTAGACGGGGACTCGTTAGGCGTTAACTAGTGTAATTGCGGAACGAGTATCTTATAACGACGGTTTTTGCGCGATTTATGTAATTACGATTTGGACTTGCTGTATTCGGTTGTATTTAAAGAACTGCGAATTACGTGTGTGTACTTCTAATAAAGTTTATGATAAATTTAAATGAATCCAGACTCCACAAATTCGTAACAATATACAATTTTGTAGGTTAATGGAACTGAGTTAACATTCCTCATTGTATATAAGTAGATGTCCACAGAGAGACGACACTCTTTTTGAGTACGTGCAAAGAATACTAATTCTTCATTTCATTAGATATTTGACGTCAGTCCATTAGGATAAAGCTCATTCAATAGTTCTTGACTTTCAAGTTTTGGAGATCATACAGCAGTTACAGCAGCAGCTAATAGAGCCATAATGTTGAGAGAGATATTAACTGCAGAGTTCTACTTTAACGATCTGCTTGGTGTAATATTCTAGGCATTTATTGCTCTTCTTTGTTAGAAGTAGAGGTCCCCGGTTCGGTTGCTGGCCGGGTAATTTTTACACAAGAATTGTACGTTGTTACTCTAGTCTGGGTGTCTGGTTTCTTTTTTTTTATGGACGTCTGCTAAACTCATGCAAGTTTAGCAGACGTCCGATGGCCCACTTAATGGAAAGCGGTTACTATCGCTTATGGATATTTGCAACACCAACTGCGCCGCTGCTCTCTTAAGGGAGACTGCAACCTGGTCGCTAATGCCGGAACACAACAACACAACTGCTTACGGTAAAACATGTCATCACATTGTCACATAGCAGCGCAGGTAATGAGGCTTATATTACTTAAGAATAGAATAGAAAACACTATTGTTCACCACATACACATAAAATAAACAATTTACAGTAGTCACATTAAACAGCAAAAGTAGGAGGAATGGGCTGCCTTACCGCTTTAGAGCGATCTCTTCCAAGACAACCCGGGCTATGGATTTCATGGACGGGAGATTTGCAAATATATTACGGTGGTGTGCAAATTAAATACATATATAAATATAACACAACACATATACCTAAAAGTCGTGGTAGCGTAATGGTTAGCGCACACGTCCCAAACGCAAAGGGCGCGGGTTCGATCCTGGCCGGAACGCATGCACCACTTAGGCAGTTTTCTGACCTAATGTGCATATTATTACAATTACCACCGATAACGGTGAAGGAAAACATCGAGATAACCGATGCGTCAAACCTGCCAAGCCGCCTTGGACAAGCGTGACGGGTATACTGTACGTGTACGTACGTACAGTGCAGTGGGAAATTTATGGGCTGTTATTACCATATCCCTAAAATGAATAAAAAAATAGAGAATAAACAATAACACATATTAATATTATATACTAAGTTATACTGAGAAAGGAAAATTCATCGTCGCAATATCACGGGTTAACTTGGCTTGTAAGTGTAACAAGTAGGTACGTATAGGTAGGTAGGTTAAAGTAAATAAGGTAGGTACGAAAAGAAATTCGGTAATGTAATAAAGACAAACATATAAAACGGTACGCTCGAGTTAAGTAAAGGAGCGTTTTATTTCTCCATTCTCGATTTCCCTCCAAAAGCCATAAATATGGCGCGAATTTAATTTTGTTCCGAATTCAAATTAAAGTCACGTCAAGTTCTCCGCACGTGCGCAGTACTAAGTGGAATTTGCAGAACAGTCAAAATTTTTAGAAATAAATATATTAAGATTAAAATCAGTTTCAACCTCTTAATAGCATTATCGTGTTTTTAACCAATTTATTGAAATAATTTTAAATATCATTATTTATACGTGAAGCAAAAACTTTGTACCCTTTTTTTACGAGAATTGCTCGGACTGAGGAGTAAAAAAATTCACACACTTATAGTTTATATACAGAAGGAGCGCAAAATGCTATTTTTTTAAAATTATGCATAAAAAATAAGTTAAATCGGTAAAAAAACATTACACACATTAACATGTATTTGACACATACCCGCATAATTATGTACTCTATTGTTTATTGTTCAAATCAAATTATCAGTGAAGCGTTGGCGAAATCTGTAATTATAGAAGTATATAGTCTTTGACAACAGAACCTTAACAGTGTTCAAATTTAGAATTTATACTAATTACGGTCGAATTTCGACCGCTGGGCGACCACTAGTCTCTAAATTCCTAATTTAAATTCTCATCTAACGAATGTACTATATTTTTTTATATTTTAAAAGAAAATTTTACCATTTTTACTATACCTAATTAGGTATTCCAAATTCTTTTGAAATAAAAACAATACAAACCCACATTTTTAGCTAAAACGTGTACATAATGAGTAATTTATATGCAAATATCAAACCAGTTACTACGCCAGAAATCAACATAGTAATATTTTACTAATCTTAATGCGATGCAATAAAGTATAGTCTCTTCTATTTTACTTCAACAATTTTTTGACATATATCTTTATTGCTGATCTTTACTTTTTGCGTAGTTTTCGTTTCTTTGTAAAAAGAAATGGTAAAATAATTTAGTAATGAAATGACGCTATTGAAAGTGAAAGACAGAAAGGGAACTTTTATTTTTTACACATTAAGGTTATTTTGTGACATTGACATCTGTCAATAATTCCCGGCAAAGAAGGCGCCTGATATTTGCATCGGTGACAAACTTTATATATGAATATTGAAGATAAATTAAAGGTCTGAAGAAGCCTATCTCTGTTGTATAATTATAATCTTTACTTCTTTGAAGTACTCAAGGCCATTCCAATCTATTCCACTGAAACTAACTCGTTTCTTCCAGTCCCTGCTAGTCCCCTTGTGAATAAGAACGCAACTGAGGAACTAGATTTATCTAGCGATTGAAAGTTCTGACGCAGTTGATAAGCGTGTTTTTTTATCACTTCCCACACAGTAAAGTCTTAATTCAAATAGCGATGATGGTAACTTGATACTTTTTTTTCAATTTCATCCGACTTTAAATAATCATAATACGTTATGGTCCTGTTCAAAGACAAATTTTTTAGAATTTTTAGAACAGATCTTTTAAAGGGTAACTTACGTGATGCAAAGAAATTAAAACAAACAAAGTCTATTCTATACGAATAAATAAATTAATACAAAATCTTTCTGCATTCGTTCGATGTACTATGTTCCCTGGTCTATATAAGCCCTGTTAAGCGCAGCTTCCCCCAGTTTCCCGCGAGGGGATGTAACGGGAGTACGTATTTTTGTACCAACGTTACACGCCGATGCGATAACTTTTCACGTAAAATACTTCGAGTGAAAATAGAAGTTGTAATGTTTTAAAACTTTTTGGACTGAGATATTATCGTGATGATGGTAAATTTTTAATTTATATATGAATACATGTTAATTGAGAATATGGTTTTTATAATTGATACGTATGATTCTTAACAAGTATTTTTTGATTTTGATTTTTCGTTTCGTACTTAATTGAAAATGTTTTAATGACATTTTAAATTAAAGTTATGGCCTGTTTCCTGCTAAAGAAAAAAAAAAGATGAAATAGCGACGTACTTTCCTTGCTAACATGTATCTTAAAAATAAAAACATATTTCGAGAATTTGTACTCCGCATCGCTAAATATTTATTAATAAAATATATATAATTTCTGATTTTTTAAAATAGAAAAATACGCAATATTACTTTTTATACCTAAAGTGCAAAGTACTATATATCTTAATACGGAAACCGGCTTTTATCATGATGCATAGATTAGTGTTGACTGAATTAAATTAAAAAAAAATGTACATACAATAATTTTATATTGCACATGTATAAGTTAAGAGTAATAATACAAAGACAGACGGATGGAAGGATATTTCAAAAATATAAATAATCCAATCTTAAATAAAAAGTAGTAATTAAACGTTTAAAAAATATTTTAAACAGCAAACCATCTGCTTGATTTTAAGTACGTATGGCATATGTAGAATAGAATAGAATATACTTTATAACATAACATTGGGATACAGTACATGAAGTTTAAGTATAAAATACTGTTACACGCCGACAAAAGTAAATGCACACCTGTAACTTATTACCTTTCAGAATTTGGACTTCTTTTGTTTGTATTGTGTTTAAAATTTGTAATAAGAAAAACATCCTATTGTGTATTACAATCATTTATGATAGTCAACCAGGTGTTCTTTTTTGAAACTTTTGTTGTGCGGTCGAGCATTGTGTCAAGACATATTGTAAGTATAGTTTAGTATAAAATAATACCCAAACGGAGGGGTGAGGCAGTCAAGCGACGATTACAATACGAGCAAGACGTGGGTACATTCGATAAACTATATGGTTACGGACTTTGCGCGTGTTAATGAATCGTGCATCACGTTTGTACTGGTTGCGTCCAGTTATATTTGCACCTGTGTTATACGTGTTTGTATAGTTCTAATAAATTCTATAGTAATTCCAACGGCATTTTAATTCGAGTCCCGTAACTCGTAACAATACAATAGGCAGTCTTATCACTAAAAGCAATTTCTGCCAGAGAACCTTGGGATGAAGTAGAAAAAATTGAGAAACATGTGGATTTTGCTATTTAACTAACTACTACGTACTAGTAGGCAAATCCCAGAACCATCCTCCTTTTGACGTACATCAATAACCATGGAAAAAGAACTTGATATACCGGTAGAGAGCTTACAAAGTATCATATATATAGCTAATTATAAAACACAATTATTACACGAGTAATAATATCAATAATATCAATTAAACATTATCAGAATACCGAACATAAATTAAAGGTCGTTGTCTTATAAATCTTATTGAATATTGTAACTGAACCCTATAATTGTACATCACACCACTGGTCAACAAAACAAAGTGAAGCAAAATATATACCTCTATCTGATAATGCTTACTTGTAAATCACTCCGATGTTGTTATGTTGAATTTTACGATAAATCTAGAATATTATAAAATTCTAAAATATCGTGGCTGTAAATTGAAGCTATTTAAAAAAACCACCTGGAATACACTATATCAACTATGGAGAACACAGTGCATTTTTTTAGATTTCTTGTCTATTTGTTCGGGATTCAAGTAAAAACTACTGGGCCGATTTCGATGCGGTTTTCGCTGGTCGACAGCATTTATCAGACTTAAAATTTGAGTTTTTTTTTTAATACTTAAAACTTCTTATCCTAGGAATGCCAGAGGATTTTTTCTGACAATTATTTGAAATAGTTAGGTTAAAAAAATCGCATTCCAATGTGATTTTTTCATTTATCGATTTTCCCGGTAGCTGTTTGTAGTTGTTCGATTCCACTAAAACGATAGCTTGCATTCGTCTTTTAAATGCTGCGGTACTTTGTGTCTAATCTATATCTAATTCTAGGTTCATTAAAATCCTTTTGAGCCCTTTAGAAGCTTTCAAATGCCTTATAAAATAATTTGAATAGACACGCTAGTATTATAAAGTAACAGCAACAATACTGGAGTGATCTTATCACACACTACAGCCGTCTAAAACCCAACCGAAAAGCTTTCAACCACCAGACCAATTTACGCAAACACGCTCGTAATATGAAACAATGATTTACCACCTTTGTTCCAAAAGGTGCCGTGTGCGTTTGTACTGGCTTGACCCTGTGGTAATGACCTACACTTTCAGGGCTTATACGACCCTGAAGGAATTTTTTTGTTTCTACTTGGCTTTTTTTAAGTCTCTTCCGCTGGACGGACAAGGTTATCCGGCCTTATATTACTTTTTTAGATTTTTATATTTCTATTTTGTATATTTTATTGTTATATTTAACTTTTTATTCTTTTCTTTTGTTTCTTTTTATTTTTTTATTCTTTGTAACAAAAACAGCATGAAAACTTATTATTGAGTCCTTATTTTATATTACATCACTCTTTCTTATGAATCTACTTTTACAATTTCGCTTATTATGTTTATCTTTACTTCGGCCAGGCAGCCTGTCGTAAGAGCCGACAAAACAGCCCACAGCCAGATGGTAAGGTATTTACCCGTCTGGATGGCTAACACCCCTGGTCTAGAGTATGCCGCTATATATAAAAACCTTGAATTCTATTTCGGTTTTTTTATATAAACCTCTTCACCAGACGAACAAGATCTGTCCGGCCTTTTTTATTTTTTTGTTCTTTTTTGTATGTATTTTCTTTTGTATCTTTTATTTTTATTGTCTTATTTTGCTTTTATTTTAATTCTTCTCAGAAAAAATTGCAAAGGTCCTTAACACTATTACATTTTTATTTCTTTTCGTGCTGTTTTTTTTCAAATTTATGCGTTATCTATTTACTATATGTATCCTATTTTACATCTATACTTTTTTGACTTTTTCATTTTAATGTTAAATAATAATACATTATTTCTGTTCCGGTATTAGTGGCCAGGTTCCAGTCGCACTTTAGAGAGCGGCAGTACATTGGTACATAGGCGACAGTAACCTATCAGGTGTCATACATACGAGTAGATGGACACACAGACGCACGGATTTGACTAATTTATGAGTATCGATTCATTACCAAAATAGCTACTAAACTCCAAAAGAGTTATATCTAATGATAAAATCAAAGTATTGTTATAATCATAGATACATAGTACATATCTAGGTTTGCATTAAAGTAGCTACCGCCGCGTACGTGCTCCTAAAGCACAAAGTCCAGGATATCAGTTGTTGTAGACCGTATTGTGACTCGGCAGTCCATTGTGCGCTCCATGGACCAAATTAATGGTCCATTCATGCTCTCAATAACCGAGTTACGTGATGTTTTAAATAGCGCGACAGATTTTATCGGTGCTTTTAAAGATTGGGCATAAATAGGAGGTTCGTTGACAGTGGGAAGGCTGGCTGAAAGTAATCTATCTATAATAGAATAAATCTGAGGAGGGGTAGAGTTTGAATAATGAATTTATATATTATAATAATATCAGCCCATATATGACCCACTGCTGGACTCGGGCCTGCCATTATAGGGGGAACGGACAGTATATCCGCCACGCTTGTCCAAGGCGGTTTGGCAGGTTTGACACATCGGTTATCTAGATGTAAAGGTTGCATCACGATATTTTCCTTCACCGTTGTTAACACGTGGTATTTTTTTTTATTGCAGGAGTTCAACGGACAGGCAGACGGCCCACTTGATGGAAAGCGGTTATCATCGCCTATGGACATTTGCAACACCAAAGGTGCTACAAATGCGCTGCTGCTCTCTTAAGGAAGACTGGAACCTGGTCACTAATGCCGGAACACAACTCAAGGTTGTTATTGTGACATACTTTAGAGCAGGGGTGGTAGCCATCCAGTCGGGCAAATGCCCTACCACCTAGCTGTGGGTTGTTTTGTCGCCTCTTACGACAGGCCGCCCGGCCGCAGGAAATTGTGTTCTTTCTCCGTTCTTGCACGGTAACAGTTTTCCCTCAAGCTGGCCGTCTGCCTGTCTGCTGAACTCATGCAATAAAAATAAAATCAATATAGGCAACTGCTGTTCCAGCTGTTGAGGGATGAAGAATCAAATTCTTTAAAGATTTTATTATTTTTCTTTCAATCAAATAAAATCCAATACTCTTTAATTGCAATTCAAATCATACTCAATTGTAAAAGCTGACTTCTCTTATTCGTTCAGGTCTTAATACATACATACATAACTTCACGCCAGGTCCCTTGCGGGGTAGGCACGAACAACAGAGCGCCATTTAGGCTTATTCTTACACACCTCACTTGCTTCTTTGACATTCATAGCTCTTGTCATGCACGCTCGTCTGTTCTTAAGGCTCCTGACATCACCTTCTGCTAGTACACGATCAATTTGATCATGGAAGGTGTGTCGTGGCCTTCCGCGACTTCTGCATCCATCTACTTTTGCATTGTATATCTGTTTAGTCATTCTTCCATCATTCATTCTTTCCACATGCCCGAACCACCGGAGCAGGTCTTAATATACATACATTACACACCTAAGTATACTTAAAGTATGAGTCAAGTGGCATTCCTCAATGTGGTCAATCGGAAACGCCTACAAGGCCCGTTTTATCTTACAATCATAACTAAATAGTTTAATACCCCAACAGCGCATTAAATCTTTATTTAAATAGGATACGTCGAAATTTGTTTAGACATCCGTTTTAGTTAAGATGCCGTGTCTGCTAACTATGAATTATTATGTTAGTTGTGAAGTTGTGGTGCCTGGAAGAGAAAGAGATGAGGTCGCCTATTATTTTGAGCAAAAACATCGTGTTTACCTTGACGGCCTCTGTGTTTGAGCGGTTTAAGCCTTTGAAAGCTTTCCTCATTGCAACGCAGAGTCTCCGGCTTCGATTCCTGGTTTGGTAAATTTCGGAAATGATATTTCTCCGTTATTTACTATGGTCTGGGATCGGTCCCAAACTAGTCCGTTGTATATAACCCATAACACAAGCGTAATTTGCTTAACTTGGGGATATACAATGTGTGTGTTTGTCTGCCGATTATTAAATTTGTATGTCTCTACAGACCACGGGCCATAAAAATGGCCCGAACTTTTAGAGGGCTTGTGTGGGGCCATGGGAAAGCCAACACGTAGAGGCCCCTCGACAAATTTAATCTAAATGTGGGGTGATAATGATGACTGGCGATTATCCCTGTCTACATTATATTATAATAATACACCCAAGGACGAGCCCCGGTAAGTGTAGGACTATTGTAGGAAATGAGAATAAAATGTACCAGGCTATTGGGATGAACTGCTAATAGAACTAGGGATCCGGGAATATGGGAACTATGGCGTCTGCCCGTCGCAATGTTCGGGGAACAAGGACAAAATAGGCGGACAGTGACTCGCCACTCACTGCAAGGGCCCCTAAAAATGCTGTACAAGATTGGTGAGAGGCAATATGCCTATGAGTGCCTAAGGGGTGTGGAGAGGTGGGCTACAGGTTCACAGAAGCTACGTCTGACGTACTTATTATTATCTTCAGTGTCGTAGGAACTTTAACATGAATGTTTATTTACAGGGCGACCCAGACGAAACAGATTCTCCAAGTGAGGCCAGAAATCTAAAATGCGGTTGGGGAATGTTCAGACCACATTGGCTTCAAAGGTTTAGAACAGCTAAGTGGGCCTTGTTCTGGTTGTGCTGGGCTGGAGCTATACAGGGTGAGTGTAGATTAGATATCCTATATAATATCGGGGAGATATTTCAAGAACTTTTTTAAGGAATATAAATGGAGCCCGGCTCTATACCAATAAATAAAATTAAATGTCTATGCGCTCAAAATAAATACCAACATTTAAATTATAACTTACTAGCCGTCTTGGCAGACGTTGGATGACGCCCTGAAAAAAATAAAAATCTAGAACCCAATTTCAACACCAGCTACCGGGTCTAATTGTGAATCTAAACTATCCCCGGACTCGGGATTACATTATTGAAGTTTTAATAGGGAACCCTAATTTTTTCTAGTAATAAATATAGCCTATATTAATCTGGAATAACGTAGCATTCTAATGGAGAAAGAATTCTTGAAACCGGTTTAGTACTTTTGAGGTTATTCGTTACAAATCTGCAACAAATACAAATCTTTCCTCTTTATAATATCTATATATATTAATACGTGAAGCAAAACCTTTGTACCGCTGTTTACGAAAATTGCGCAGACGGAGGAATATAAAATTTCGCACATTTATAGTTTCTATATAGAAGAAACGATGAAATGCTAATATGTTTTAAAATGTATGCATATAAAATACATTAAATCAATAAATAAATAAAAAATAAACACACTACTCTTTTGTTTATTAAATTCAAATTTACAGCGTAGCCTTTGCGAAATCTGTGATTATAGAATTTTATTTTATTATAGTCTTTGACAAAAAATATTATGGTCGAATTTCGACGATTGGCGACCACTAGCTACTAAAAATATATACAATGTCTGTATTGAAAAAGGACATTTTATACTAAAATAGCTGTTTGAAGACCTTGACTATGTTACGGGTGAAGCCGCGTCTAAAGGGCCGTTAATAAATAAAACCTAGCTCTAAAACATATTTAGGTATAATTGTTTGCAATTGAGTTTATTTTTATTCCATGTTCAATGATTAGTTTGTATTTTATAATAAAACTTTCGACAAGAGTAACACGAATGAAGTAGATGAAATTATATCACGCTTGTAAATGAGAATTTCGTGAAAATATTTGTATCTTTCTAATTATATCAGCGGCACAGAATTTGAAAGGTTTCGCATGAATACGTTATTGTAATGATGCTAACACTATCTTCGTATCGAATATACCTAATAATTGGAAATTCTATAACAATTATTGACTCTTGCTTTTGCTTACTCTTGCTCTTTTTTTAGTTTTTAAGTTTTATGTTCATTATTACATTATGTTCTTCTTTATAGATTCTCTTCGTAGCATTAGTTTTTATATCAGTTTTTATTTTGTACATATTAATGATGTAGTTTTTTTATATATATATTTGTTTGCAATAATTCAATAGTCATATTATTTTGTTTTTGTTTTGTTTTGTGTTTGTTTCGTTTTGTCTATCCGTGAGTCACTTGAACGGTCCTAACGGAAGACCAGCGCTGGTTGAGCCAACCAGCATCATGCTGAGTTAGGACCGATTCAGAACTTCATTTTAATTGTATTATCTTATTTATAAGTACGTATTGGTGTATATTATGTGGTTCTGAATAAATATTTTTCTTTCTTTCTTTCTTTCTCTTACTCTCTCTCTCTTTTTTTCACCATATCCCAATCAATTCGGGTCGGCACAATATGTCTTTTCCTTCCACACTCCTCTATTCTGACATACATCTTCTGTCACACTACATATCATCCTTCACACAGTCCATCCATCTTTCTTTTGGTCTACCTTTACATTTGTTCCCATCCATCTTGTAGTTAAACATTCTTTTTATCACGTGACTTACTCATTATATGCCCATACCACCTTAATCTTCTTCTTGTCTACTTTTCAGTCACGAGTGCAACTGCAACATGCATCAGCATGCTCTAAACACTATAATTATGTAGACAAATTTGCAATATTATCCAGTGTAAGTTTTGACTGTTGAAACGTCGATGTTTAGTCCTCTAAATGTCCATGGACTATTCAATGTACTCTGTGGACTGACTATTGAGTCAACAATTCCAAAGTCTACTATCGGTTGTTTCACATGAAAGTGAAGAATTGTCCTAAAAACTGCAGTTTATTCAGTTTTTGTTAAAGTACAGGTTGGCAAAATAAAGTAGAAAATAGTAGCGGCGCCACTTTCGCGTCAAAACTCTTGCGACTCCAATATTAGGTCAAGAGTAATATTGGCACTTACTAATGATTTTTAGTACGACATCAAACATCTTATAAGTTGCTTTAGTTACGACGTACGCCTTTTGTCAACATAGCCAATAATAATGACTATAAAAGTTAATAAGCAAGAGGTTTAACACCTTGTGATTGTTAATAGAACAATTATTTGCTTAAAAGTAGTTAAACTAACAATTACAAACCAATCATGTCGACTATTCATTGGTAAATATTGTCGAATTATATCAAAAAGATTCTTGATTCAATTTCCACTAGACATCCTTGGTAAACTTAAAAAATCACTACTCATGTGAAACTTGGTATTGTTACATACGTATTTAGTTATTTTTGCGGATTTTAGACTCGGATCAACGTTAAAATTAAAATAAAATGAATAAATTCGCTTTGCTTATGAATGACGGACCTTGTCAACATTTAAAATAGAATATTGCCAGAAGGCAAAAAAAATAGTTTTCGTTCTAGACTTTATAGTCAGGTTATATAATTTAGGTAATTTTTAAGGGCATAGATACATTTCTTGTTAATATATTAGTGTAAAGAGAGAAAGAGAGATATATCATTTTATTGCACATCAAAATATACAATTACAAAAACAAACCATATTTACAATATTTTCCAGGCAATATACAATAGGTGGCCTTATCGCTCAAAGCGATCTCTTCCAGGCAATCTAAATGAAAGAAATTGAATCAGGCGAAATAGGTGGTGCACGAAAAAGGCAATAGATACATAAATACTCAAACTAATTTAAGAAATAAATATACAAATACATAGTCATATATATATTTGAAAATACATAAGTTAGTATAATAAATGTATCAGCATGATTTTATTCTGTTAATCAGACATGGCTACTTGAGGATAAATGTGTTTTTTAAAAGACTATTTTATTGTTTCAAAATTGTTATAAATGGTATTTTATGGGGAATTCGTTAAACTGTACTCATCCTATATAGTAGGAGATAATGGATGTAAGCTTTACAACTTAAGAAATGCTTTATTAAAGGGATTTTACATAGCGGTACTTTCTTATAGTATTTTCTTACATCATTTCCAATCTTCTCACCTATTTAATTCTGTCTAATTAAGGCTATATAATGTAATTGCAATCTAAAAATAATATTATACTTTTAAATGAAATGAAACTATTTGAATATTTTTGAAAACACTCTTATGTATCTATCTACAAAAACACCTATTTAAGTAAACCAAGGGCTAATGGGGTGAATGAAACAATAAAATACAGCAATTGATTTGAAAAACAACGGTTGGAGTATTACTAACTAGATTTACTCGGCGATTTACTTGTGAAATTAACGGTTGGGTGTGTGTCTTAAGAGATAAGCGAATTATAAAATAATAATTAAATATCCATTTTCACCTCTATTAGAGTCGGTGTTATATCTTTTTTTCCAAGTTATATCTTTTTTTTTCTTTCACCTTGTACAATATTTTGCCATTTGTACTCTTCTATTCTTGCATACGTCCTCTGTTACATCACAAATCATCGTGTCAAGTCACACAATCAAACCGTCTCTTTGTTGGTCTACGGTGAGAACTTGGGGGTGAGCTAAAATTCATTTTGACATTACTCATTGACATTTGACATCTTTCTCTTCCGTGATCACGGCTACTGAAAAATTCAGCGCTTAATACCGTTAAAACGTATTCATAATTAATTATACAAAAACCACATTTTTGTACCATGCTTGTCAGCATTACAACTATTTATTAATACCCTTTCATAATATGTAATTTGTATCATTTTAAAACTCAAATTAAAACATGCTGTAATTTAAAATAAATAATTAACTTTTTTAGCAATTACTTATTGTCGTTACTTTATTTTTAATTTTGACACATGGCTGTATTTTCGTATTTACATTTTTTTTAATATTGACCTCACTCAGATAGATGTTTTGTGTAATTTTCTTATAATCGTAATTTTCTTCTCTTAAATATTTGATCCATCGTGTATGTTTATATACATAATAACAACTAAAATACCTGAAATAAATGAAAATCTAAGATACTCTATAATAAGAATCTATGTAGCAGATCACTCTCCACGGGGAGCGTGCCCAGAAGGCTGGCTGCATTGCCTCGCTGTATGGCAATACTTTACTATTGTGCGAAATGTAAGCCAGCCTTCTAATCACGGGCAGTGTTAAAGAGTTTCTTACAGATGTCTTTAAGGAAACTCTTTGCCAATGATCCCTACGGGCCTAATGTTTTAACAAATTATTTATTATATAAATGTTCATTTTTTAATAAAAACTTAGTTCAGACCAGTCTTATAAAAAAAAAATTACATACTCCGTCTATGCTACATAGACGGATCAGATTAGGTGACGCGAGATATATGTATAAATAAATTATATAAATTATTTTTTATTGAAAACTTGATAGATATATGTATTAATTTTGTGTTTTATATTTAAGCATATTAGCTATTGTATGTTTCCCAAATAAATTAGATAAGTAAATTAAGATTAGTAAACCTACATAATAATGTCGTTAAATAATTATTTATATGTGATAACTTCGCATTTAAGCAGTAGCCCACATGTCACCAGTACACTCTGTTTATTAATTATTTTTATCTATGAACCTATAAAATACGTTTTAATAATCGCTCACCGCTTATATCATGCAAATGGCGTGAAAATACTCTTTCATCTTCCGCCGAGCAAAAAGGCCATAAGCCGAATGAAATTAGTACAATGCGACTATATTAATTTTCATTTTAACACCAAAATAACGAAAGCACCTATTGTATAAGACTTCAGGTAAGTAATAACATTAAAAATGTCTGTAGGCATACTATCTTTGATAGAGTTATTAAGTACGCTTCCATAGCGCAACAACTATGATAGTTCTCATAGTGTAGTTCTTTGAGCATCGAACGATTTATTTTACGAATTCGATTCTTGGGGGTGTAAATCTACGAAACTTTTCGATTTTGGTTTAGTCGGGATGTTAGTGCCACAGGTCTCAGGAGTTGTCTGTTATATGTTAGCAATAACATTAATAAATTTTATTTCTTTAAATTTTATTGATGAGGTATCTGTAGTTGAATGGGCTGCGCCTTTGCCGGTCGAACCCACTGGAATGCAGAGGTTCCGGGTTCGATTTCTGGTATGGTAAATTTCGTAAATGAACATTCCATTATTTACTATGGTCTAGGTGTCATACAAATGTAACTTACTTAGCTTAGAGAGAGAGAGAGAGAGAGAGAGAGAGAGAGAGAGAGAGAGATATATATATATATATATATATATATATATATATATATATATACATACATATCTCTCATTACATACTTATAATTCTCGATTTGAGTTAGGTCTTCCAAAATTACCTGAAGTGGATTTTGCCTACAAACTTATTCTTACTCAATTTTAAGCCTACAAACTTATTCTTACTCAATATGAATAAGACCGTTAGATTATTTTTAATATTTATTCTTTTTCTCAATATTAAGATATACTGGTTGGCATTTTAATTATATTAATGTGCTCAGACTCTTGTTTAAAAAGTTGTTTTTGCAGACCTTTTAGTTATCTACAATTCCGTTTATTTCCCATGTATTCATTTTTAGAAAATCATAAATTATATTTTTGAAAGTTGTAAAGTTATTTTGCTTGATTAATGTTGCTAGCTTTTTAAAATTCTGCTCTATTTTTTGGCTGATACAAAAAAGAAGTAACCTAATCTATCTAGGAAATATTAAAATTCTAGCGAAATTACCTCTTATCTGAAGACGTTCAGTCGCTTAGAAATTATAATTGAAAAAAAACCGCAAGGTACTTAAGTATGCTTTGTAACTACGAAACCAAAACATAATTTTTTGGATATCATTTTATTAATACATGAAGCAAAAACTTCACCCTTTTTACGAAAATCGCGCGGACGGAGGAGTCTGAAATTTTGCACGTTTATAGCTTATATAGAGAAGGAGTGTAAAATTCTAATATTTTTTTTTTATTATGCAAAAAATATACATTATTCACACTACCATGTATTTGACACACATACGCATATATACTCTTTTGTTTGTTTATTGTTAAAGTCAAATTAACAGTGTAGTCTTGGCGAAATCTGTGATAATAGAAGTATAGTCTTTGACAAAAGAACCTTAATAATGTTCAAACTTATAATTTAAGTTAATTATGGTCGAATTTCGACCACTAGTTCATTTAAAAAGTCAATTAAAAGAAACCACAAACAACTTCTAATAATTAACAGCGAACAAAGTTTTAAATGGAAATATATTCTTTACTTATTTTTATTTACTTTTATTTCACTGCACAGTAAGTTCAAACTAGATGGGGTACTATAAAAATGTCTTAAGTTAAATGAGGCCTGGGGCGCACCTGTTGTTCTTTTGCCGGCTAACTTAGCCGAACGTACAAAGTTATAGGGTAGGGAAAACTAGCTATTTTGCTTTACTCAGTTAGGTTAAATTAGGGAGTTTCCACACTAGCTCGGAGTTTCCACACTAGCTCGGATGAGAGTGTGGGCTACAAGAAGACGCTTAGACGAAGACTCCGGCTTTATGTTGGCCCGGATGGTCGCGGGTGAGGCCCAATGGAGAGCCAGGCTGCGTTTAAGGCCGTCGGATGAGGGACTAGAGTTGTTCTGCGCTCCCTATTTGGCCTGGATGAGCTTCAGCGCGCTGAGTAAACGACCGTGGGGGAAATCTAAGGGACAGTCCGTCCACATTTCAAGCCATGGGATAAGGAAAGACAGTTGTTCTGAGCTCTCCTTTTGTCGACGCGGAGTACATTGCGCCTTGTGGGGGGGGGCAGTGAACGAAATCGTCTCTGCCGGCTTCTGCCAGAACCCTCGCGGAGCCGGCGATTGCCCTTTCCCACCGCCCCGGTTATAGGCGAATGGCAAGAACACGGGGGGGGGGGGGGATTAGTGGGTATGCTGGCAGCGCATCTGGCCGGTGCGTCCACAGTACCAGCGCCGCCGCTCACCTGGGCGACACGGTCTCCGCACAGATTTCCCATCCGATCATCGTTGTGTTGCTTGCTTGCATCAGTAGATTTAGTTATAGATAGATTGTCTTGTTTTTATGTTCTTGAAAACGGTCGGGCTCATTTTTTATGTTATTGGCAGTTAAAACGGAGAAAGAACTCTAAGTTCTGTGGCATGGGGCGCCTGTTGTAAGACGCCACAATACAACCCACAGCCAAATAGTAGGGTATCTACTCATCAGGATGGCTGCCACGACTTTTTGAAATGATAACTTCTTATGGGAGGGTAAACCGCTTCGTTACGTAACGCGTTACGGCGCTAGTCTGGCTGGCTTCCCTTTCTCTCACGCATACGGCAGCGATAGGCAGGCTCCTCCTCTCTCACTCTAACAGACGCGCAATATAAAAAAATTTAAGAAATACCCTAAGCGTTGCTCAAGTTAACCAATTTCAATATTAAATAGTTCAACTTAGAATAGTTTAAGTTATCACTTTTGTCGGGTGTCCCGAAACGCACACGTTTTCTTTTATATTTCATACTCGAGCCCTGTAAAGAACGGAAATAAGAAATGATTTAATATGAATCTCATTTTTAGTACAGAGTTTTATTTACGTGTGTAGCGCTATTATGAAGATTTAAAATATACTAGTGGTCGCCCGTGGTCGAAATTCGACCATAATAATTAATGTCAAAGACTATACTTCTATAATCACAGATTTCGCCAAGGCTACACTGTTAATTTGACTTGAACAATAAACAAAAGAGTGTGTGTGTCAAATACATGGTAGTGTGTGTAATGTTTCTTTTATTGATTTATTGTATTTTTTATGCGTAATTTTTAATATATATTAGCATTCTGAACTCCTTCTCTATATAAAATATAAGTTTGCGAACTTTCATACTCCTCCGTCCGCGCAGTTTTCGTAAGAATGTACCTAGTTTTTGATTCACGTATTAATATTTAGATAATACGTGAATCAATACGTGAACGTATAAATTCACAGACATGTAAACAATGCGAAAAGAAAGTAGTTTTTTAATTCCCTTTTGTAAAAACCGGTATTCATTTACATTCATTAGCAAAAATTTTAATATCACATACCTAATGAAAAATTCCACATAATCCACTTTGAAAGCAATAAAGGACCGCATGTTGTCGAGCCCTGCGGTTAACTTTTTTAATAAATTCACGGGCAGAGGTGCCAAAGTAATTACAGCGTGTAAATTAGAGCGTCACAAGTTTTGATTAATATCTTTGTATTATGCAAAGTTTTCGAGTTACGTGTCTTGGGAAAATGGAGACTGGGGTTTAATATGTACATAGCTTTATAATTAAACTACGCTTGTGTGGAGTTTTTGATTTTTTTATTCCACTTCTCCAATGACGACAATAAAGAAGACGAAAGTCTGTACTGGACCTAAGAGTACTACCTAACTCACCATAGATACTTCACCGACGGATTTTATGAGCTTTAATCCATAGCCGGTTAGGTGTTTTATTACCCATGGTGTTTAAAGTATAATTAATTATAATTAAAGTATAATTAACTATAATTGTTTTAACAGTTATCTTAATTGTTCACTGTTATTTGTTTGCGTTAATGTTTTAAATATTAAATTTTGGTCATGTTTTGTAATCCCTATTCCTTTTGTGTTTATGGCCGACCTTCGAGTAAGACATTATAAACGGTTCTTGCTGCAAGTTATTAAAACTTTGTTGTTTTGGATTAAATCTTACAAGTTGAAATTCTAATGAAGGGTATGTGCAATTTTGTTGGGTCAATTACTATTGAGAATATATAAAGTCGGCCCGTCGATACAGAGTTAGTTGAGTTTCAACTGAGATCGAGGAGTTATCAAGTGTAACATATTTATTTGAAAAGGGAATTTGTTATTAACAGACTGAGCGTTTTATCTTATAACGATCTTCTGCCTTACGATCTGTATTTTTAGTATCTACTTATTTGTGTTTGTAAGAACAATTTAATTCGTATTTTAATAAATTTTATATTGCTTAACCACTAAATACAGGTTGACGACCTATCTATGATAGAAAGCTGTAACAGTCGCCTATAGACATTAATAATATCAGACGTGTTGGCGGCTTCGTGAAAAAATTCGTGTTCGGCAAACATTCAGCATTACTAACGAAATTGAAGTGTCTGTCAATTGTGAATTTTAAACCGTATTTGCTACAAATAAAATCAAATAATTTATTGCATAAAAATATAATAGACATATAGGTCTTATTATTTTACAATGTTCTAAGCCGGTTCGGCATAAAAAAAATTTAAAACATATATTATTTAGAATAGGAATTAATGAATGCTCTTTATTGCATATACATATATAAGTTACATAATAATATATACAATAGGAGGTCTTATCGCCGCCGGCGATATCTTCCAGACCACCTTTACAATGGTTGAAAATAATATACTTATCATAGATTAAAAACAAAGTAAAAAAATTGAATTACATGTCAAAAAAATGTTTACATTGAATGTCAAAAAAATAATTAAATTAAATGTCAAAAAAAAACGAATATTGATGATATGATGATTATCCTTAGTCAGAATTATATATATATATATATATATATATATATATATATATATATACCAGCTTTATCTAATATTTTAATCATTTATTGCTACTGTCTAAGAATTCCTGTATCGAATAATATGTCTTGTCCGTTAAATATGTAAATAGCTTATATTTGTCTCAAATTCGCGGCAAGTTTTTATGTCTAATGGTAATTTGTTATATATTTTTATGGACATCATAAATAAACGTACTTATTTCAATATTTATTTAGTGTTAATTATCTCTATGTATACCTATACGTATATATATCTATACGTGAAGCAAAACTTATTACCCCTTTTTACGAAAATTGCATGGACGGAGGAGTATGAAATTTCGCAGACTTACAGTTTATATAGAGAAGAAACGACGCTTGCTAATATTTTTTTAAAATTATGCATAAAAAATGCATTAAATCAATAAAAATGTTTAATGTTCAAGTCAAATTAACAGTGTGGCCTTGGCGAAGTCTGTGATTATAGAAGTATAGTCTTTGACATAAATTGTAATGGTCGAATTTCGACCACATGCGACCACTAGTTATCACTTATAATTATGTATAACATGAAATAAATATATATCCAGGAATTTGAAAAAAAAACATACAAGTAATTAATTAAGATTTTCAATTACTCATTGTCAAGAAATTTCAAATAATTTGCACAATAAAAAGATTAGGTAATGCGTTACTGCTAATATGTATGAGACAGAGACAAGGAATTCGTTTGACGGATTGAAGACGTGACAGAATAATTAAACATACTTATAATAACACAAACTTGTACACTAGCCACGTGCAATAAAAAGCACGTAGCTGCTATAAAATTAAGTGCAATATAATCACACAAAAAATATTGCTTGTCACACATCTTTCCATGCGTAAACTTCAATTTATTATACCGCGGAAATACAAAGATAAACAAATATACAAAGAAATATAAAGAAAAACAATTTTCAGCTAGACGTGTTGGGGAGTTTCTTGCCGCTGCTAAGCGGTGTATATGGAATAGGAAATAAAATAAAATTTTAACTTATACGTTATGACCTTAAAGAATTTTCTCCAGTGGAACTTATATGGATTAAAAACTCGAATTTTAATTTGAAATTAAAACAAAAAGATTACTTAATATCTTGATTAAATTAAAATACTATGACAATCAATCCAACCGAGGAACAACCATTGAAACATTTAATAACTATTATTATTGTCTATTGATATTATAAACAGATAGTTTGTAAGTTTTTTTGTTTGTAGGAAGTATTCATGCAGGAATGGAGAAAAAATACAATTTCCTGCGGCCGGGCGGCCTGTCGTAAGAGGCGACAAAACAACCCCCAGTCAGGGTATTTGTCCGAGGGGATGGCTACTATCCCTGGTCTAGAGTATGCCGTCATAACAACCTTGTGTTGTATTCCGGTGTCAGTGGTCAGGTTCCAGTATCCGTTTAGAGAGTAACAGCGCATTTGGTGTTACAAATGTCTATAGGCGATGGTAACCGCTATCCATCAAGTGTGCCGTCTGCCTGTCTGCTAAACTCCTGCAATAAAAAAATCTCACACACATGAAACAATAAAAATAAATAGCGTGTAAATTTCAGTAAATTAATAATTAAATATTCTTAAAAAAGGTACGGAACAAGAGCCTGTAGTTGTTGTTTCATTTAAAAAGAAATTATCATACACAAATAAATATTAATACTATTCTACAAATATTACTCTACGAATATAAATCAAAATGTATTGTGTATTTCGTGTACGTATAATAACCATATTGCAGCTTGCTAACTTACGGTTACGCTACATTAGCTGCAAACACCTGGCTCATAATGAATAGTCGCTAACTGAACTTGTTGAAGTTTGCTATAACATATAACCATATATAACATATTGTCAATCAATGTTTTTACTAACCATGTTTTTACGCAAATAAATTATTTGATTTGCAACAGAGAAACCCACGGCAACCATAGATTTAAAAACTTGCCAAGTTACTACGATAATAAACCAAGCACAGATGTATAGTTATTATTTATTTATGTTTATGGCTTGGCAGCCAGGCCTTTAAGCCAGATCTTAGTTTCCAATATAGTTTCTTCGTTTTCTTAAGCCTATGTGTAGCACAGCTGAATTGTAGGTAATCAGCTAGTGCCATTCAACGGAGTTCTTGTGACAACTCAAAAGGCCACATTTGACTATACAGTTCACAATTTCTCACAAAACACATAATTTCTACTCAAAAACTATCAATATCCAACAACTATTGTTCATTTTAGACTAATTTTACACATTTTTAGAAAATAAAACTGCACAGCACAACGTCTCCTTTCCGTTCCCGCTAAAAACTCCCACAGATGTATAGATGGTGATTATGAGAGCATTACGACAGAGGCATATCACATAGAAATCAACATCGGTCTTTTTGTATTAAAATGTTTTTATCCGTGTAGGAACGGAGAAAGAATACAATTTCCTGCGGCCGGACGGCCTGTCGTAAAAGGCGACAAAACAATCCACAGCCAGGTGGTAGGGCATTTGCCCGACTGGATGGTTACCACCCCTGGTCTAGAGTATGCCACCGTAACAACTTTGAGTTGTGTTCCGGCATTAGTGACCAGGTTCCAGTAATCCTTAAGAGAGCAGCAACGCATTTGTAGCACCTTTGGTGTTGCAAATGTCCATAGGCGACGGTAACCGCTTTCCATCAAGTGGGCCGTCTGCCTGTCTGCTGAACTCCTACAATTTTTTTTTTGTAAATATTGTTTATATCTTTACTTTCAATTATATGAAATTTTTGAGTGATTGAATTTGAATTATTTTTAACATATTTTTCAAAATCGGTAAAGCCGTTCTCAAGTCATGCGCGTACATTTAACGATTAATTTATTTATATAGATAGACGATATAATTAATAATATTCTCCATTCGTTAATATAATTAAGTTCTCTGCTAATAATCTAAAATTGGATACAGTAATAAACAAGTCTCAAGTGCAATAAACAGAAGTATCGCAATTAAGGTTCAGGGGGTTCAAGTGAACTGTGAAGGATTGAGTGGAGGTAGTAAACCAGTAATAAGTTTGAAAGCTTTACAAAAATAAGTTTTATACCAACTTGGCTTGTAGCTTGCAACGAAATCATATGAAACGTGTATTTTTGTTTGTTTTATACGGATTTCAACGAAATGGTATCCTAATCACAGCTTTGAAATAAGTTTTCTTACAATGGAAATCGTACATTCTAGTGTCGTTTTATGGTCCGTATCTGTGCAGGAATGGAGAAAGAACACAATTTCCTGCGGCCGGCCGGCCTATCGTAAGAGGCGAAAAACAACCCACAGCCAGGTGGTAGGACATTTGCCCGACTGGATGGCTACCACCCCTGGTCTGAAGAATGTCACCATAACAACCTTGAGTTGTGTTCCGGCATTAGTGATCTTTTGTGTTGCAAATGTCCATAGGCGATGGTAACTGCTTTCCATCTAGTGGGCCATATGCCTGTCTGCTGAACTCCTGCAATAAAAAAAAATTGACCCTACTTACCTAGCTTATATAAAATTTTAACCAATATTAAGGCAAATTAATGGTAAGGTGCAGGAACTGGCCATAAATCTGATGGAGTTATGTTGATCCTTATTTCTTTACGCAGTACAATCTGTAGTTATTTATGACGGATATATATACGTCTGAAAGTTTTTGCAGGCTTCTGGTGTTGCAGACATTCGAGGTGGTATCTTTAGTTTTTTTTTACCTGTACACTATCGTAGGCCTTGTTCAGTTTTACGAGTAAGTCGTTAGTTTTGTGAATAACAAATATCGCGACAATGTTGATATTAAAATAATACATCAAACATCATTCCAGTTTGTGATAAATTATAGTCGCCTTGCCAGTACGGATACGTAGGCTTCATTAACCATACTCGTGTAATCATGTTTGAAAAGCTTTACAGAACCAATGAATCGGGTTCATAATCTAATATTAATTACATTCTATACAATCTAAGAATTAGTAAAGTGCAATAAACACCGGTGTTGAGTACCGGGAGCGCTGCAAGTGGGAAAGCCGAGTTATACCGTCAACGTAACAGGTTAATTATTAAAACATAGGGCTGTAGTACACTGAGGGTAAAAACTTGATTGATGCGAAATTTTGTTAAAATAAATTCTTAATTCTTTAGATAATGGATGCAATACAAGTATGAATTTTCACACACTTATAGTTTATATAGAGAAGGAGTGCAGAATGCTAATATTTTCTTAAAATTATGCATAAAAAATACATTAAAATAGTTTATGAGCAAACAAATAGTTTGATTTGATCTTTTATATGACATAAAAGTAGTCAGCATTATTTTATATATCTGGGGTAATGTAGCGATCGGCTTAATGCGTTATATGTATGCAACATTGGTATTAACTGTTCATGACTTTATACATTGACAAATAACGTATATATACTGTTACATACCGACAAAGTACGCACACCTGTTCGTCGTAAAACGCCGTTTATTGCCTTCTTGTTCGTTTAGGAATTCTTTTGTTTACTTTGTGTTTAGAATTTTCAATCAGAAAAACATGCTATTGTTATTGAACTTGTTTATGGCCGTCGAAGCTTGTCAGGTGTGCGAGATTAACTCGGCGAACGCGATCCTTTGTTCTATTATACAGTTTAGTATAAAACAATGCCCGAACGGAGGGGTGGGGCAGTAAAGCGACGACTACGATACGAGTAAGACGTGTGTAGTGCTTTCGATTAGATTGATATAGTGAAGGACTTTGCGCGTGTTGGATTACATTGAATCGTGCAGTCTGAACTGGTTGCATCCAGTTTTATTTGTACCTGTTTTATACGTGTTTGTACAGTTCTAATAAACTCTAGTAATTCCAACGGCATTTATTTTATTCGAGCCCTGTAACAGGTCGTAACAATACCAATGTGGGAGTTATTTTTAAGGCAATAAACAAGATTCATTTGGCCACAGTCACTAACACTAACATTGTCCCAGATGGAACTGAGACATTAGAGCAAACTGAAAAAATATTATTTAGATTTTGTAAAAATACCTAATGATTTTATATGATTTTTATAACTTCCAATGAATTTTTAGATAACAAATACAGAAAGCATTAGATTGTAATATTGATAATCTAGGTCTGGATAATGGTCGATCATTGACTTTGTCATTATTGATTTTACCTTCTAAAATTGTACGAATGAACAATTAGGAAGTCATTCGACAACCATTCTGACACTATTGTTTTATACTATAACATAAGTAGGCACAAATGAATAATCCAAATTATAAATTTATCTATAATATAATAAGTCTGCTGCAGGTGTCGAGTTTGCACATTCAATTTAGAAATTAGAAAAAATAAGAGTATACTCAAACTGTTAGAACATCACGTGATAACTACTGAACGGATTTTAACGAAATTCGACACAGAGCTATTTTATATTTCGAGACTACACTACAATAATTTTTATGCCGGTAAATGCGTTATAAGAACGATATACGGACATAGCTAAGAAGATGGCATAACGGTCGTGTTTCTTAGAGTCGCTGTTACCAAATATGTCGTCGTTATGGTAACGGGAACGAAGTCCCGCTGGAACTGCTAGTATGTATGCAATATTTTCGAAGGAGCAAACAAACATTTAAACAACCAAAAAAAAAATTATTTACATATTACATATAATTTTATGAAATTGATCTTTAGAATGTACTCTACATTAACATGTAGAGTAAGTACGTTCAACATTCTCTATTTTTTGTAAATTACAAATTTCATTCATTCTACCTATCCCTCAGTAAACAGCGGTAATTAACCTAACCAGCCGGTCCTTATTCCGCAAGTCGTGAAATAAACTCAATTTCATTTCATACCATCCGAGAAATTGTCGCGGTTTTGATCATTGGAGTGGCTTGCCAAAGGCATACCTGTTCTTTCGTTCGTTTCGTGTGCAAAAAGTTCAATTAAGCCTCTAGCCCCGGATCACTTATTTCAAATAAATTCATAAGTGTTTTAAGTACTTCGAAATTTCATGGAATTTTTCTAGTGTTTAACTTAATGTCAGTACTGGCTTCAAATCCTTGTTCAGGAATTATTATCGTGTTAAAATCCTGTTGTCTGATTTTACGTCTCAGTAGTATGTACAGTTTTACAGAACCAATAATTCCTCCCTATGCACTCGTACTTGCGCAGAGGACCAATTTTAGTATCGCGTAGCAGTGTACGAATCGCGTAAGCGGAACAGATTCAATATAGATTATTTACATGTCAAAACCACGTTTGCACTTATCTGTGTAAACGAAAACTGCCTTTAATTACAAGTAATTTAAGTACAAGTACCATAGGTTTGATTCTAGTGCGGAGTCTTGGCAACCACCTGACTTCACAGCCTGCGTTTCTTTGGAAAATTCTGTCTTTTTTGTACCTTTTACACACAACAACAACACAATTATGTTGTTTGTAATGGCTACGTAATAAATATTTTATTATTTATATGGTATGTCTTTGAAGACCACGGGCCATAAAAATGACCCGGACATTTGCAGGGCTTGCGTGGGGCCATGGGAAGGCCAATACGTAGAGGTCCTTTGACAAATTTAATGTAAATGAGGCGTGACACTGACCGGCGATTATCCCTGTCTACTATGGTGTAGTTATAATAACTAATGCACCCAAGGACAAGCCCCGGCCAGTGTAGGACTATTGTGGGAAATGCGAACAAAAATACCGGGCTATTGGGGTGAACTGCTAGCGGTACTAGGGGTCTGGGAATATGGGGGCTATGACGTCTGCGCGTTGCCATAGAAGACAGGGGCAACATGGGTATGAGTGGCTAAGGGGTGTAGAGAGGTGGGCTGCCGGTTCAACGAAGCTACTTCTGACGTGATGCCATTTATCACTTCCATCCCTGGGGCTTGAGTCTTAGCTCTTGTGATCTCCACTCCGTGCCGGCTGGTTCAGGCAAACACGGAGGTTGGGGCCTTGCCGGAGTCGGATACGAGGTGTCGCTACTCACCTAAGGTTTCGACACAAAGTCCCCCTGCGGGTTTATTATTATAATGCTTACTTAAGGATATTCAATATATATGTTTATATTTCAATTTCAAAGTATATAAATTCATATGGTCTTATAAAGAAAAATCGCAATGGACTTACACAATGTGAAGCCATATTAATGTCCGGTCTTATGACGCATCCAGGAAAACAAAGACAATGTCCAGAAAAGCATATTTCGGAAAGCCTAAGTTATGGTGGCCGCGTGTTACGGATTTAGCAAACGCTTTACAAAGAATGTAGAATTTCTGGATAAAATTCAAAATCCATTTGAAAATATAAGTTATATAGATGCTTCTATTTTAATATGAATTTTGAATTTTAGGTCACATCATATATACTTCAGTGGAAATATCAATGTATATTACATGTGGTGTTACATTGTTTCCTTACGAGATAAATTTTTGAAAATAATTTTGGTTAAAATTAAATATTAAATTTATATGATGCATTTATAAGTAGATAGTTACATGAGGGATGAAACAGACCTATTTAGGAACGAAATGGTTTGACACATTAGCGTGGCGAAAGTGCTAATATTTCGAGTGTCTAAATAGGTCTTTCATCCGAGGTTGACACTCCGCTTTTCATTTCGCTTATGAAGAAAGTAAATAAAAACTTAAACAATAACTTATCTACTGAGATCAGGCTTTAAATCTATATCTAAATCTGATGAACTCATTTAACACGTTAGATATAGAATGATACGTCAAGTAAGATTCTTTTTATGTGGCATTCTGGTAGCCAGTGTTTTATTGATGATTATAAATATTCAGCTCAAATTTATGTAATTTAAATATTAATGTAGTGAAAAAGAATTTATAAGTATGAAATTATGCTACAAAATTGTTGATATTTTTTTATAACAATTTTATGTCGCGTATTAACAGTGGCTTTATAAAACGTTCAGACATGGCTCGCAAAGTTTTCAATTATTTGACATCAGGCAAAATCATTTCCCAGGGACGAAAGGTATCATTTCACGCTGTGATCAGGTTAAGCATACCTACTGTTCGAGTATTAGAAATGAACAGACTTCTATTTTAATATAGAATAGAATAGAAAACACTTTATTGTTCACCACATATACACAGGGTGGCGCAATAGAACGTGCATATTGCATCATCTTTTTTCGCGGGGTAGAAAGTGCGCGGGCGGGGGGAGCCTGCATCGTTGGGTAGGCGGGCTCATGGAGTTTTAGTCACTATGAGTCACTTCGACGGGAAGCGTCGCGCATTTTGCGTGCGCGCATTTTACGAGAACTCTCGTTCATACATCGTTACTAGGCGTTTATATTGTTCTGAATATGGACTACGGCAAATTAGTGAAGCTCCGAGTGCTAATTTAATTAAAATATGGGTAGAGCGTTTTGAAGAGGTGGTATGAACTGGTTCAACGTTTAAACCACAAGCAAAAGGTCGTCCAAGAACATCTAGGACCGACGACAATATTGAGAGAGTTATGCAGTCTGTACGAGGAGATCCACAATTGTCTATTCGCAAGAGATCGTCTGTCTTACACTTATCGCGACGAAGTTTGCAACGAATTTTAAACTTGGATCTTAAACTGCATCCTTACAAGCTGCAGTTAACACAAGAATTGAAAGAGTCTGACTTCGGAGCAAGGCTCGCATTTGCTAATGAAATGCTTAATCGATTTTCCAATTTTGACAATATCCTTTTCTCAGATGAGGCCCACTTCCATATCAATGGGTTCGTAAACCGTCAAAATTGTCGTTACTGGAACAGTGAGAATCCCAAACTCAAGCACCAGAAACCACTGCATAGTCCTAAAGTGACAGTATGGGCAGCAATCTCTGGTAGAGGAATAATTGGACCGTTTTTCTTTGAAAATGCGCGGGGGCAAAACATCACTGTTAATACCGAACGCTATGTTGCGATGTTGGAAGGTTTTTTGGCTCCAGAGCTTGAAAATTCAAGAATAGTGAATTCTAGGACTTGGTTTCAAGAAGACGGAGCTACCTGTCACACATCAAATGACTCCATGGCGGTTGTGAAACAGATGTTCCCTGGCAGACTGATTTCGAAAAGAGGTGATATCCCATGGCCCCCACGTAGTCCAGACGTGATGCCTCCTGACTTTTTTTTGTGGGGATACCTCAAGAACAAAGTCTACAGCAATAATCCGAAAAACATCGATCAGCTCAAGGAGAATATCCGTGGTGAAATGGCAGCAATTACACCAGCATTACTGAAGAAAGTTTTCAATAACTTACGTTTGCGATTAGAGGAGTGTCGTCGTAGAGAGGGTCATCATTTAGACGATGTTATTTTTAAAAAATAAACTTCAGTTATTTCTCAATAATACCTCAGTTTTATTTTAACTATACCTTTTGTATTTATTTTTTAATCAATATTTTAAATATGCACGTTCTATTGCGCCACCCTGTAGAATAAACAATTGACAGTAGTCACATTGAACAGTAAAAGTAGGAGCAATGGGCGGCCTTATCGCTTAATATAATATATAAACTTTGGGTGTTTTGTTAAGTTGAAGTCTTTCATCGTTCATTACAATGCAAGGTTGCCGTGACTCCGTGTTTGTTAGTGAATTAAGGCGTCGTTAAAAAAACGCGATTACTTTCTATTCCTCGGGAACACTACCTTTTTCTGGATGAAAGGTATCCCATGTCCTGTTCTGTACCCCTGACAACGCATATGCAAAAATTCATGATGATGTCTTGAGTAATTAAGGCGTTAATGCGTAACAAACAAACTCCCATCCGCATTCATGTATTTAGGATATCTTTATTAATAATTTAAAAAGGAAAGATTGTGTATTTTTGTAACAAATAAACTCAAAAATTACTAGACCGATTTCAAAAATTCTTGCACCAGTAGAATTCTACATTATCCCAGATTAATATAGGCTATTTATTTATTACTAGAAAAAATTAGGGACCCCTACTCAAACTTCAATAATGTAACCCAGACTGAAAAGAAATAGTGTTTGAGTGAGTCTCGGGATAATTTCAATTCACAATTAGATCCGGCGTTGGAATGGGGTTCTAGATATTGATTTTTTCAATGCAGGACAAAGTCAGCCGGTATTGGAAATTTTCTTTTCTTTCCCTCATATTTTTTTAAAACTCCTGATATCATAAAATCTTTAGCATATTACAAACAACTATAATAAAATATAAAATTCCGGAAAGAACGTTAAATAAACTTTCATCGTTTATAAAAAAATATATGCAAAACTCAGTAAAGAAAACTCTCAGTAGGGAAACTCCATTACTGGAGTGTAGATAATTTTGAAAACTAATTTCAAGTTTACATCACTTTTTGAATATTACACAGTGTTGTTAAGAAGTGGATAGATGGTACACCAGGGTTGCCGGCTAATCTTAACTTTTGCTGAGAAATTTCGCCAGCTGCTTCACTTTGGAGTGAATTAAAACAAGTGTTTATAAACACGTGTACGGGTGACCAGACTTATCATGTAAGTATGGAACCTCTGATCACACCCACACGTATGTCTGTCCGCGTGATGATATACTTAGCTGTATCGTGGTTGTATCAAGCGTCTTCTTATTCAACAGTATCAGGTTCAATCATATACGTGGATTTATTGAATACATCCCTTAAAAGCAGCAGCGCATTTGTAGCAGTTTTGGTGTTGCTATGTTCATAGGCGATGCTAACCGCTTTCCATCAAGTGGGCCGTCTGTTTGTCTGCTGAACTCCAAGAATTTTTTTTTTTTAAATACGGTAATTATTACTGATATTTGATATACTAGGTTTGACTAGTAAACGTCAGGTCTGACATAGTCTTGGTCAATGCCTAAATAAATGACGTTTTTCTGCCTTTGAAAAACGAATTTTTGTTTAACCTGGGAGATACTAATTTATATAGTCATTAAACATATAGCAAGACTAGCAGTATGAATCGACGTTTGACCGAGTCCATCTTAGTCGTTTTTACGTCTGACTAAAAAGTTTAGTAGTTCTAGGTTTAACTAATAATACTTTAGTCAAAGGTCGAAATTGGAATTTACTTCGGGTTTTGTCGAAAGGCCTTGGTGAAACCTATAACAAACCAGTCATCGACCTTTGACTATATAACATATATACATAATTTTACCCTTAATAACTAATGGATTTAATTAATGAAATTCCTCAATGCATTTGTGAGCCCAATCGTTCTGTCATCGAATTCCCGTGACGCGTAGTATCGGATTATATTGCAGATATCGGAACATTATAGAGATCCGTTTTGATATTAAGTGCCTCGATACATTATATCACACATTAAACTAGTGGTCGCCTGTGGTCGAAATTCCCTGACCATGATAATTAATTTAAATTATAAGTTTGAACACTATTAAGGTTCTATTGTCAAAGACTACACTTCTATAATCACAGATTTCGCCAAGTCAACACTGTTAATTTGACTTTAATAATAAATAAAAGAGTAGTCAAATACACGGTAAAAATATACGATAGTGTATGTAATGTTTTCTATAAAAAAAAATAGATTTTATGTATTTTTTATGCATTTAAAAAAAAATAGCACTCTGCACTCTTTCTCTATATAAACTATAAGTGTACTGTCGGCATATAAATTGAAGCTTTTCCGGCCAGTATGACGTCTGTCGTCATAGCTAGTTAAAAAATAAAATTTTGAAACTCGAGGCAAACAAAAGGTGGCTCGTAAAATATGTATTCATAATAAACGACTCTGGAAAATATCTGAAGTTTTTACATTATATTCTCCATTGAATACGAGCTTTTTAAGTCACGTAAACTTTACGCTCACCGTGACACGCTATTTTGTTGTTAAATAGATGCAATTAATCATTTTGCTAGCAAAAGATCTTTTATAAATTTGCTTTCAAATGTTTATGAATGAAGTGCTTTCAGAAAATGAGAACACGATTAGTATTATATAATATTTAACTTTATAATACTCTGATTCCCTGGCGATGTGGCAAGCATTTGGTGGGGGATGCGACCAGCGTTGACACGCTGCATCTCATTTACCGAACAAGTCTAGATTAATATTTTCTTAAGTTTTCGTGATCCGTACACATAATAAAACTGCGTTTTAATGGTTTAAAGCACGGTATTAAAAAACCAACTGCTAGACCTCAAGACACTGTGAGCTCTTTCTGCGTGCACCGGAACACAAACCAACTTCATTCATAATTTCCTTTTATTTTATTTATTTTAAATAATAACCACAAACAAAATTAAAACTAAATAATTAAGATGAACAAGTTGGCCGTAGGCTAAATAAAACTTTAACAATACTCATCGACACTTGACATCTTTGTCTTCCGTGATCACGTCTACTGAAAAGTGGCCGAAACGTCAGAATAATAAAAATGAAATAAATTACCGCGCTTAAAACCGTTAAAATGTAGTTTTATTAAGTCTATATTAGTTCGGCGGAGGAAGTAGCTGAACGGAACGGAAGCAATAAATGAATTTAATTTATGCAAATCTATGATCTAATACAATTGTGAAAGTGTAGTCTCTTGTTTTTAGTTATTTATTGTTTTTGTCTGTATGTTCCGGATACAAATAAAAACCACTGGGCCGATTTTGATGCAGTTTTGATTAATCGATGGAAAATTGACAGATTTAAAATATGCGTCTTTTTAATCCGGGAATTCGGCGGAAATTGTCCTGGGAAGGATTTAGTGGCCAGAGTGTAAAAAAATCAGATTCCAATGTAATTTTTTCACTGAGTTTTTTATGCCCTGCTGGAAATATCCTTTTGATACCTGTTTGTTAAATTTAAGTAAATCATTTCATTTCATTTCCCAAACATATTATTCGCGTCCACGTTTTTATATTTTGTTCATTTAATAAATCAACTAAATGTACCCCAATATAGCGTAGTATTCCCACAGTACGTGACCAAGCATCAATTTATGGTGTTTGGGTACATTTCGCTATTTCTCGCGGGGAGGCAGAATTGATGAAATTGGAGCGATGTTCAGGTCGACAGCAGACTTAGAATGGGTTACTGAAAATTAAATTAAAGAAAAAATGACACATATAAAAATATAATGAGTGTTTTAGCCAGACGTACTGCTAGTTTCTTGCCGCTAATGTGGTAATAAACACGTGGCGAAGCAGTTGACATAAAGTCCATTTTAAATAGGACGATATGCGAGAAATTAAGTAAATAGTATTGTTACAACTTAGCCCCCCGACAAAGACAAATGCCACGAAGCACATTTTCTTACCTGTCGGCATTTGAACTAATTGTGATTCTTTTATGATCGTCTTCTTTTGTTTACTTATTTATTGGCGTACGTTTCTAGAGAACAGCCCATTGTTTTTTGTACTCGTTTATGGCCGCTTGCAGCCAGGTGTTACGGATTACGTCGATTACGATACGGGCACATTGCATTTGTGCAGTATAAAACGATGGCCTGATTGATTCAGTTCAGCGACAACTACGATCAAGGCGTGACGTGTGTACAATCGGGAACCATGGTGATGGACTTTGCGCGTTTTATTGAAATACGACCTTCTGCATTACGTTTGGATTTGTTGTGTTCGGTTATATTTGTATATGTGCTGTGCTATACGTGTTTGTATAGTTCTAATAAACCCTATAGTAACCCTAACGGCATTTCAATTCGAGTCTCGCGACTCGAAAGAATATTCTTGTTGTTATTTGGTTGTGCCTTTATATTATTTATCTTTTTGGACATCTCACATATAATAAAAATCTGTCTGTCGATCAGTTGCAATCCCACTCGCAATAACATATTGACGTTTAAAAATAGGTCTTGCGGAAATTGTTCCCTGGTCCCGTCGATCCATTGGCTCTCGGTTATTAAAGTTTCACATATCGACTGGACGTCTGCACGGACAGGCTGACAGACAGAAATAGACTGGCATACGTCGATTTTCATTTTATGTTATCTATTGTTTATTTAAATTAACAATTTAAATTGGTTTGAAACATCGCCTATTTTCGGCAAACGTGTTTTTACTAACTGGGAATTTAATAAAAGAAATAAACCCAACCCATAACTATATGGGTGTTGCAATATCGGGAGAAAGGTTATCTGTCATGATTGTCCACGGTGGTTTGGACAGTGGCATAATCCGCTTATCTGGATGTAAAAGTTTCACTCAATTCGTTATTCGTCCCATCTTCCATGGCACCAACGACATTCCGTCTGTTCTCTTGACAGATATACCTATGTGCGATTTCTTACTGAGTTCTCCGTGGTAAACAAATGACAGAAACACAATCTCTTCTTGCAAGAATGCAAGAACTCTGTGATGCTATCATCATATTATCAATGTCTAGAGTCAAATATGAGTAATCTTCTAGATACATTCGTGGCATTGGAATCCAATGGATTGAGAACAAACAGTCTTCAAATAGAAGCACTGTGTTTCTACCACTCGCCATTGCAAATCGTCGCAGATAACTTTGCATATATAATCATATAATCTACGCTCATATACATTTGAAAGTGGTGTAATATTAGTGTCATTATTTACCAATTTGCTGATGCGAATCAAATAATCTAAAATGACTGAAATAACAATTTTCGTGCCACATCCTCTCAGGAAATGACCTTTGATGCTTCAATGCTAGCGATTCGTTTCATGTTAGTGACGCAAGCGTTCCTACTTTGAGTTCTGGTTCCGTATCTCAGATTTTTATTATCAATCTGTAGTCATATATAATTGATTAAAAATTATTCGATTATATTAAGTTATCCTATCAATCAGATCAAATAATAATGCAAAATTTTATTTGAAAACGTTAGGAGTATTCAATCAATAAATAACTCTTTATTGCACACCATAGAATAAAAGACAGGTAGCGTAATGGCTAGCGCACACGTCCCAAACGCAAAGGGCGCGGGTTCGATCCTGGCCGGAACGCATGCACCACTTTAGGCAGATTTCTGACCTAATATGCACATTGTTATAATTACCACGTATTAAAAACGGTGAAGGAAAACATCGTGATGCAACCTACACATCGAGATAACCGATGTGTCAAACCTGCCAAGCCGTCTTGGACAAGCGTAGCGGGTATACTGTTCGTTCTCCCTATAGTGGGAGGCCCGAGCCCAGCAGTGTGGCAGTCATGGGCCGTTACTACAAATATTTGATTTGTATGATATATGTATGAATTTGATAGATGAACACTTTATTCTACTTCAATACAAAATGAACTTGAAAATTAAAATTATATCTAGTTAGGTACAAAGGGCGGTCTTATCACTAAAAACGATCTCTTCCAGACAATCCCAGGAATGAATTGAGATTATAATGACGATGGTGGTATACATAATACATAGTACGATTTCTTACATTCTAGTAATAAATATATAAATGCAGTATATAGAGATTTTTTTTTAAATTAAATAGATATATACTTAATATACATAAGATACAAATACATATCTATAAAAATACATAAATGTTTATAGATAAATATATATGATATTTAAATGTATGTAACATTTAAATATCATCATATTCCAAGGACAGGTATTATTTTCCGATCATGATTTTAAATATCGGTAGTGATTTTGCTTGTCTGATACTAACTTAAATTTTGAGCCGTATCAGTTACAAATCTATTTTGTACCGGACAAATGTACTACCTCACACGTGTACTACTTCATAACTAATACAGTCCACCACATTTTTAAAATTATACCCAGAGTTGTCGTTTCTGTATTCTTCGTCCCGGAAATTTTCTTTTTGTGTCGATTTTTCAACTGCATTTACATAACGATTACTTTCTCACAAATTTAAATATCTTTATGTTTTATGTAAGTAGATAATATAAATTTTAATATTAAACTATATAGAGGTTAGTCTTTAACTTAAATTCTAGGACAAGTTTAAGATATGTGATAAAACAGTCATTAAAGACGAATATAGCGGTTTGAGCGTCATTAAATTGATGTTTTTTTCAGTTTTAAGAGTCGGTTTCACTGTATTCGTGATTTCAAAATGTAATGTTAAATACTGGATTAAAATACAATGTATTAAATATGAATTCTTTCATGAATCTAATTGTAAGTAGTTTCTTCCTGAATCCTATTATTAATAAACGAGATATGAGTTCGTGAGGAAGCATGTTTGTTACTCTTTCACACAAAAACTACTTAACGAATTTTGATGTAAGTTTACAGTAATCTATGTACATAAGAACGACACATACATGTTTAGTTTTCGCGACTTGTACTACTACATTTCAATTATAGGTTTGAACATTATTAAGGTTCTGTTGTCAAAGACTTCTGTAATCACAGATTTCGCCGTGGCTACACTGTTAATTTGACTTTAACAATAAACAAAAGAGTATATATGCGTGTGTATGTCAAATACATGGTGGTGTTTGTAATGTTTTTTGAAGTGAAACTTCTATATAGAGGGGGTCTTATGGAGTTTTGGCTCACGAAAAGATGTCACAGTCACGTGATCACCGTCACTAATTCTTACATTTTTAAACTCGTGATATCTTTCGAATGGAATGTCCGAATTGAATAATTCAAAAAGTTATATAAAGGTATTGAAGCAGTCTTGAATATGAAGTAATTTATTTTGATAAGGATTAATATCAAGATACAAAAAAAAGCCTTTTCTAGCGGCGGCATTTTAATTAATTTTTTATAATAAAAAACGCTTATTGTGGCATAACTATAATAGTTAGATATATGTTGTCGCGATACTTTTTGTAAATAATGATGTGTTCTACAAAGTCGTAGTACATTATTTTATTTTATCATCAATAGTTTTCGCAGCGCACGCGATTTTAGGTATTTTTTTTATACCTTGGATTAAATTTTTGGAGTTTTAGTAATGATCCCTAATGTTTTTGTAAATATAATATAGCCTATGTCACCCGGGGATAGCGTAGCTTGCCAACAGTGAAAGAATTTTTCAAATCGGTTCAGTAATTTATTTTATTTGTTATTTTATCATCCATAGTTTTCGCAGCGCACGCGATTTTAGGTATTTTTTTATACCTTGGACTACATTATTGGAGTTTTAGTAATGATCCCTAATTTTTTTGTAAATATAATATACCCTATGTCACCCGGGGATAGCGTAGCTTGCCAAAAGTGAAAGAATTTTTCAAATCGGTTCAGTAATTTCGGAGCCTCTTCATGCAAGCAAAAACCGATCTTATCTTTCCTCTTTATAATATTAGTCTAGATATTCATAAATATATTTATTAATTAGATATTTGCATTATAATATGCGCAAGATTTTGTGCTGGAAGTTGCTTAATAAAATTGGGAGCTGGGTTGCCCTAAAAAGCGCTATATCTAGCTTCGAAAGCGCTAAAGTGGCAGACTTGGTGAGCCGAGCCGAGCGCCGGGGAAGTCCCGCAAACGAGAAAGCGAGCGAGAGAGCGAGCGAGGATATACCTCGTTCTGCGACGACCTCGTCCCTCTAATACCTAAAATCGCATTCTGCGCATCGGAAAGTGCGATGTTCCGAGCCGCTATTAATGGAGGCAAACTTAAGTTTGCATCGAACTATAGCTCTGCTCTCCACGTGACAAGGCATCACTGCCTCTATTTGTGGTATGTGTAAAAAAAATATAAATAAAAAAATAGAGTTTGTTGAGTAAACAAAAATAACAACAAGAAAACTTTGCCTACTGTTCAGTTTTTCGAAAGTCATAACAAAAGTGAACGACAACGAACGACAAAAGTGTTGACGTAAAAAATGGTCGGTGCGTGGGTAGCGTATTACATACACCATTAAAATGTACTTAACCTAACCAAATCATAATTTGCAGTAAACCTGCGAAAAATCGAAATGTGTGCTGGGACACATATTAGAAGTGAAACTTCAACGGACAAGTGGAAAAACGAATCGCAACGGACAAGTGGAAAAACGAATAGCAACGGATAAGTGGCAAAACGAATCGCAACGGACAAGTGGAAAAACGAATGGAAACGGATAAGTGGAAAAACGAATCGCAATGGACAAGTGGAAAAACGAATCGCAACGTACAAGTGGAAAACGAATCGCAACGGACAAGTGGAAAATCTTCAACTGACAAGTGATAAAATGAATCGCAACAAAGTTTTAACTTGAAGTTTTACGGGCAGATTGTTAATGTACTTGTCCAATTTGAAAACCTGCCCGTAAAACTTCAAGTCAAAATTTTGTTGCGATTCATTTTATCACTTGTCAGTTGAAGATTTTCCACTTGTCCGTTGCGATTCGTTTTCCACTTGTACGTTGCGATTCGTTTTTCCACTTGTCCATTGCGATTCGTTTTTCCACTTATCCGTTTCCATTCGTTTTTCCACTTGTCCGTTGCGATTCGTTTTGCCACTTATCCGTTGCTATTCGTTTTTCCACTTGTCCGTTGCGATTCGTTTTTCCACTTGTCCGTTGAAGTTTCACTTCTAATATGTGTTTTATTGATTTAATGTATTTTTATGCATAATTAAAAAAATAGCATTCGTCGCTTCTTATCTATATAAGCTATAAATGTGCGAAATTTCATACTCCTCCGTCTTCGCAATTTTCGTAAAAAGGGGTATTAAGTTTTTGCTTCACGTATTAATATATAGATATTATATCGTGATACTTACATATACATATAAAATTATTAGAGCTAGGCATGTTTGCTGAAGAGTTCCTTGCGCCGCTTCTTCTCTTCCAGCCACAACATGTTGCGAAGTAGTAAATTTGATTAGGTTTCCATAGAGTAAATAATAACCATAAACAAAATAATTAAAATGAACAAGCTGGCAGTAGGCCAGATAAAATTTTAACAACACTCATTGATACTCGACATCTTTGTCTTCCGTGATCACGGCTACTGAAAAGTGGCCGAAACGTCGGAATAATAAAATTCAAATAAATTACCCCGCACTCAAAACCGTGAAAACGTAGTTTTATTATATTTCAATATAATTTAAAAAACTCTTCCAAGCCACCCGTGATCAGAAGGCTGGTTCGTATTTGCCCAACAAATAAGCATTGCCATAGAGCGTAGCAATGCAGACAGCCTCGCTTCCCTCTGGCAGCGATTTCTTACATACTTTTTATTAAATATTATTGAAACATTTTTAAATGTCACTTTAGTTCTTGTTCTGATTTTATTTAGTTATTACATTATTATAGTTATTTTTTACTTTAGTTATTTAAACATTATATTAAAAAAGTTTATTTAAAAAAGTCCTTTTTATTGTTATCAGGTATGGTGGTGAACGGATTCGTGAACGTTGTCATAACAACCATAGAGAAACGGTTTGGGCTGCGCTCCATGCAAACGGGTGTCATCGCGGGAGGGTATGTAAAACAATACTTTTTGAATGTGCATTACTTTAATTAATTTTTACACGATAAGATATTATTATGCAGTATCCTTTACAGTAACGTAGATAAAAATATACACTATGACTCCTTACAGGGTATTGAATCTTTATTAATCACTTAAATATAAAACCTATCACACACGTTTACACTCTTTTATGTCTTCTACCGAATGAAAACGGGTCCCACGAAGTGGTAAGTTGGGTTTAGGAAAATGAAAGAAGTCGACTGGAGCTATATCTGGTGAATAAAGTTATAATATCTGCCTATAAATGTCCCACTGTTGGGCTCGAGCCTCCCATTATAGGGGGAACGGGCAGTATACCTGTCACGCTTCTCCAAGGCGGCCTGGCAGGTTTGACACATCGGTTATCTCGATGTGCAGGTTGCATTACGATGTTTTCCTTCAACCTTGTTAGCACGTGATAATTGTAATAATATGCACATTAGATCACAAAACTGACTAAGTGGTGCATGCGTTCAGGTCAGGATCGAACCCGCGCCCTATGAAATTGGGACGCGAGCGCTAGGCATTACGCTACCACGACTTACAAGGTGAATAAGGTGGTTCTGAATAATTTTAAGTAATATCTGTTTAAAGACAACAGTGAGCTTTTGTTGAAAACACAACTTGACAACACAACGTGTTGTTTTCAGGTACGACATGGCATCCTTTGCCTGCCTAGCCCCAGTGACCTACCTTGGCGGGAGGACAGGTGCCTCGAAGCCTCGTTGGCTGGGTTGGGGAGTGCTACTTATGGGCTCAGGATCCTTACTCTTCGCGCTGCCACATTTCCTAGTTTCGCCTTATAGGATAGCTAGCCTAGAAGCTGATGACCTGTGTTCTGTTAATCGGACGGTAAGAGACTTGTGCGCACCGACATTTATGAATGTATGAGTTTTCAAACTCTTTATTGTTCACCATAACTATGTTAAAACCTAGACAATTTTATATGAGTATATTTCCATTAGAACAATGGGCGGCCTTATCACTTATAGCGATCTCTTCCAGGCCAACTGATTTCCAAGGAGACATTAAAAGCAAAATTAAAATATTATTTTGTGGTTTAACTAAATTTAACTAATTGAAAAAAATAAATTATGCAGGAAACAACTAGAAAAATATAAACTAGAAAAATATGTCGATGAACCATAATTTTAAAAACAAAAAAAATGTATCTCGATTATAGTGACACTTAGGACATAGGGATCTATGGGTTAAAGGTGGTAGCTCTTGATCCACCCATTCCCCCAAAAATTTTATTTAATGGACCAATAATGGTCAGTGTTCAAGTGTCTGAATGTAGAAACGGATGTAGCTTGTCTGATTTTCAAGGGGAGGGAGTTCACAGCCTGTAGGGCAAAAGAATTTCCTACGAAGGACGAAGTGTGTTTAGGTAACGTTAGCAGAAGATTTATTTATTTATTAAATTTTGTATTAAATATTGTTTAAAAAGTTATCAAAATTAGTTTTATCGTGATATTTTAAAAATAAAATAATTATTATGGTATTTTAGCGCTTGCTTTTTTAATATATGAAAATAAATATCTATTGATGTGTCATCTACCCTATTATGAGTTAAACGTACTATACTAATAACAGGTAACGTCATGCGAAACTAGCACGCCGCCAGAGGGCGGCGCTTGGGCGGTTGCGATATTTGTGTTCGCGCAGCTGCTACACGGCGCGGGCGCAACCCCGCTCTTCACTTTGGGCGTCACTTACATAGACGAGAACGTCTCAAAGAAGATGTCTTCAGTTTATTTGGGTAAGCTTACTTATATATTATTTCTATTTTCACAAGAGGCATTAGGAAATTATACCGAGATTTTGGTAGACTCGAGCATCTGAGTCTAACACTAAAACGCTTTTACTTCCAGAGAAATAACTCGCAAGTACATCACATTATAACAGATATCACTTGTTTTAAAACTGCTGCCTTACTGAACATCTCAGATTGACATTAATGTAAAAGAGCTTCGTCGTCAGCCATTTGCAGTCCACTGCTGGACATAGGCTTCCCCAAGACGGCGCCACTGATACCTGTCCTCCGATTTCCTCATCCAGCGCGTACCGGTCGTCGGTCCGTCGGGCTGAAGGGCGTCCGACACTACGTTTACCGAGACGCGGTCTCCACTCCAGGACACGTTTGCTTCATCGGTCCACTGCCACTTCAAATTGATAATTTTGCGAGCTATGTCGGTTATACCTCGATTCTCCTGCGCATATCCTCATTTCAAATTTTATCCATAAGAGAAACGCCCAACGTAGCTCGCTCCATAGCCCGTTGAGCGACTTTGAACTTGTAGACCAATCCTGCCGTCAGTGTCCATGTCTCGGCCACGTAGGTTAGGACGAATAAAGAGCTTATGAAATTATAATTTTCGACTAAATTGAGGCGAAAATAATTATCATAATTCTATTCCAGAAACTATTCATCGATTTCTTCATTTCAAATTGAATCACTAATTAGATTTTAAATTTTTAAAAATGATGTCATTAATGTTTCGGAATTAAATATGTTGTGAATAGTTGTGATTATTTCATTAAAACAATAGGTTTACTAAGATATAAGTCTTAGCTGCATACTAATAAAATTACTAAACATTTTCGGATAAAATAATTGAGTGTATGTTGCTTATTCATGTCACAATCTTTCGGCTCTTGAATGAAGCAGGAGAACGAGCAATGAAATGAAAAGTGGACCAGTATGGTTATTCACTAACGTCGGGAAGTTTCTGTGTTCGTTTGGGAATCAATTTGCCATCCGAATGCGGATCCCTTCTGTCAGATTACAAATTGATTCGTTCGGGAGTTTCTCGTTCGGACACTGAAACTTCCCCGACGTTTGTGAATAACCGGTTTGGTCTAATAGTTGGTCAATCTAATGGAAATTGTATTCTAATGCACGCGTAAATTCATTTTTAATTACATTTCGTTAATTGTATTTTAAAAATATGAAATAATGAGAATGAATTAAGTTGGCAGTTAAATTTACATTAGACTTATGACCTCCTCTGTGGTTGAGTAGGCTAAGCCCGTTCTGGCATAGCTCACTGGAACGCAGATACTCCGGGTTCGGTATTCGCATGTTTTTCGTAAACGAACATTATTTCTTTGAAAAGTAATTCTGTAACATACTTCTGTAACTACTTAAGAACTTAGATATAAATAAAATAAGAAATATAAAGAAAAACATTTTTTAGCGAGACGTGTAGCTGGGGAGTTTGTTGCTGCTTCTTCTCCTTAATAAGTTACGAAGCGGTGTACATAGAATAAGAAGTAAAATTAAATTTTAACTTATATGTATGACTTTCAAAAAGTGTTCTCCAGAGGAACTTATTTTGAATAAAAGCTTTTAAATTTGAATTGAAAAAAAACTGAATTTATTATTAACTACAGCCTGGGTGTTTGGAATTAGAGAGATTTACGAGTGGTCCATTGTGTGTTATAAGCATCATTATATTTACATTATAGGAAAATTCCACTCAGTTGGTGTAGACATGGTGGCATGTTTAGGGTGGTAAGTACCTAGCTCTTAATGCTTAGCAAGCGAAGTGCGGTGTAGTAGTAAGTTTATGAACACACTGCCTACTAATAATAAGCGTACAACTTAACCGGCTGTTATGCGGCCATAACCTTTCGTTACTGCGGTGCTTTAGTTGTTGAACACAGAAAAGCACTCACCTCACAGCCGCGGTTTATAATCCTTGAATAATGAACCACATTCTTACGAGAGACTTGGGAATGTATTAAATCATATTTATACACGTGTATAAAGTTCTTAAAGGAAAGGAATGCTCCGGTGGTTCGGGCATGTGGAAAAAATAAATGATGGAATAATGACTAAACATATATACAATGCAAAAGTGGATGGATGCAGAAGTCGCGGAAGGCCACGACATGCCTTCCACGATCAAATTGATCGTGTACTAGCAGAAGGTGATGTCAGGAGCCTTAAGAACAGACGAGCGTGCATGACGAGAGCTATGAATGTCAAAGAAGTAAGTGAGTTGTATAAGAATAAGCCTAAATGGCGATCTGTTGTTCGTGCCTACCCCGCAAGGGACCTGACGTGAAGTTATGTATGTATAAAGTTCTTAAGTAAATACTTAATATAACAACCCATAAATGGCTTACTGCTGTTTTGGGCCTCCTTATTTTTAGGAGAATGGACAGTATACGCCATGTTTGTCCAAGGCGGCTCAGCGGGCTTAATACTTCGGTTTTAATTATTTTTATTATGTAAGTTCAGCAGATAGGCAGACAGCCCACCCAAGCAAGCGGTTACCATCGCCTATGGACATTAGCAACACCAAAGATGCTACCATTGTGCTGCCGGTATCTAAAGGGAGACTGGAACATGGCCACTAATTCCGGAACACGCGATTGTTATGGCGGCATATTCTAGTCCCGGGGTGGTCGCCATAAAGACGGTAAAAATACAGCGTTGACACCAACTCAAACAGTTCTTCAGAATTCTCCCTATTGTACAGACGGTACAATACGCAGAGACGCAAAATCTAGGTCGGCTAAGCGATTTTAAACCATCTGTCAGTAAGGGATCATAATCATCATCACCATACGTGTCGAGGGCGCGACGCTGGATAGAGTCAAAGAGGTCAGTCTGGTAAGCAGATGCTCCAGCCCATATGTGTGAGCAGCACTCCATGTGCGGCCTGACCTGCGTTTTGTAGAGCTAAAAAAAGAGAAAAAGAGTTGGAGATATAAATAGGATAAGAAAAATAAAGAAAAACAAATTTAGGCGGACGTGTTGCTGGGGAGTTTCTCGACGCTTCTTCTCCTTAACAGTAATAACACGTTGCGAAGCGGTGTACATTGACTAGGAAGTAAAATTTTAACCTATATGTATGACCTTCAAAAAGTGTTCTCCCGTGGAACTAACTTTGAATAAAAAAAATTGAAATTAAGTTTGAGCGCAAGTCCTTGCCGTGGAGTAAACTAATGTTTTATATTATCAAAAATATATTTTCAAAGTGAAATTACTATTATGAGAAATGTGTTTGCAAATAGTCAACAGATTTAATCTGCGTTTCGGTCAACCGTGAAGATTTCTCGAGATACGTAACTGTGTATTCTACTCAATGGTTATTGAACTATGGATCGATTAATTGCAACCACTTAATACACCCATCCATTAGAGTGTTAGAATGTTTGTCCATCGGTTTGCCGACATCTCCTATGTCGGCAAACTCAATACTGTACTTATGTACTTATCTCCGAAGCAATCTAAGGGATGATAATAAATAAATGAATTATTATTGCTAAGTTTTGATTTCGTAAAAAATCTTATTTCATTTCAAGAAAAAGTGCTGTGAAATAAAAAAAATTAGTAAAAAAGAAACTGACTTCAATAGTAAGTAAATAGCATAAAATAAATATTGTACTACATCTTGAAGTCAGTGCAATTTGCTCTGTTGTAATTTTATCTACTTTACTTGACAAAATTGGTCCAAACACAAAACGAGGTATCTCTGAACATACTTAAAAAAATGACAATTAAAGTAATTTTAGTGTTTTACACGATGAAATAAGAACCTCTTCCGTTTTAAGTCGGTAAAAAAATAAATCTAAAAGAGGGAAAAAGGTAATAAAACAAAGGTATCCATATAATTAATAAATAAAGGTAATACATATTATCCTTGTTACATAAATAACTTAATGAATAGGAACTAATTATTTAAATAATGATGATTAAGATCCTGCTTACTTGCACACCATTGAAAGTGGTAAAATGCACTGAACCATCTTTTTCTAGGAATAACACCTGTAAGTTATATTTATGCAAGAATACATATTTCATAAAAAAAAGATAATTTCAACCTTTTTATTACTGTTTGGGTGTCGTTGCTACTAACCTACGTTGACTATGAGAACAAGGATTGAGTTATGAATGACCTATTTTATACTACTCTTAATTTAACTTATCATAATAAGTTACATTATTTTAGGAGATTATATTATATTTAATAATTTTACACTATATTTTGAAGTATTCAAAATTAATTTCTCGAATTAAAAGGGGATTGTTCTCTTAGATCTTTTCTTTCTAAGAACCATTAGCAGCCCACTTCCCATTCTGGCCACTCGAAGAGAGTGCCTCTTAAGGGCGAAGAAACGTATTCAGAGGGCACTCCCATACGGTCTCTGAGGTATCGGCATATTATGAGACCGGTTAGGATTGATTGCAGTGCAAGATATGCGATTTTTAAGCTATGTCTAAAAAATCAACTTGTTATCTCAAGTATCTATTTTTTAAGAAATCTATAGATATTAAGAAAAGTTAGGATTCAAATAAACCATACGAGTGTGTTTTATTATTGTATACTAGCTGATACCCGCCCGCTTCACGTGCCGTAAAATCCCTTCTTAGGTGACCTCTACTTGTCGAAAGGAAGGTCCAGGCCAAATTTCAAGTCTGTAGATATTATAGTTCCTGAGATATCGTGATCAGTCAATATATACGTGGATTTCAATGATGTATATTTAGATTATTATATAATATTTTTGGTGAAATAAATATTATTATTATGAATAATGTTTGTCGCTAAAGATTACAGTCCATAAAAATGGTCCGGACTTTAGGAGGGTTTGCATTGTGCCATGGGAAGGCCAACTTACCTAGAGGCTCCTTCGACAAGTTTAATGTAAATGTAGCGTACAACTAACAACTACCTATTATACTGTAATATGTATGTACTATATCAGAGTGTAATGTAATGTTTTTTTAATTGTGTTTTAATTTTTAATACAATTCCCTGTGTAAGGATAATATTTCTTTATCACAAAAGATACAAGTGACGGATAAAATATCTACGCAGGATGCAAAATACATGGAAGTCATAAAATGTGGACATATAAGACTGTGGAGACAGAGTCTAGGTATTTCAACGAAAGGAGTTTGCTGCAATCTTTGTAACCACCATGCAACCCAAGTCGTATAGGAGAAGCATACATAAAAATACATAATCGAAACTAATTAAAATATGTCATTATTCCTTCTAAAAAGAGAGTTTCCGCATCTAGATATTATTAATCAATCAATTTAGTTACCTACTCGCTAAAAAAATATAATATTTCGTTTCGTAAAATAAATCTACGTTTTAACTGCAAATTATAGAATACTCAGGCTCATACTCATAAATGACAATATTATGTCAAAAATTTACTAAAAATATAATTAAATTAAAAATATAATTTACTAAAAATGTAATTTTGTATTAATGAATTTAATAGATAATACCAACAACTCAAGCTCTTTAGCGGCCTTTATCCTTATTATAATTATAAGATGGTACCTATATAAGTATTATAGCTACCATCTTACGCTGGTAAACAACCCTATATTTCAAGTTGCAGCTTTTAGCTGTGAAATCGGTATCGAGTAAACGTGTTCAGAAGGAAGTTTATACACAACTGCTTTACACTTTTCCGTCTGTTTTCCGTTGCATTGTTTGTGCAACTTTGAAACACAATAAAAACACATTTTAAAAGCAGTTTCTGATTTTATACCGATGCTTTTGTATTTAATATAATGCGTAGAATTTATTTAATTGTTATACTATTTTACACTATAACTATTCTTTTATTTAAAGTTCTTGTTTGGCGCGGAATCTTTTGCATTAACTGAAATAAAAATATTCAATTTTCATTTACCGTTTCTTTATCTCACGAAAATGGCTTCGTTTTGAGATAGAAAAAAAATCGAAATGTGTGCTGGGACACGTAGTAGAAGTGAAACTTCAATGGACAAGTGGAAAAACGAATGGCAACGGATAAGTGGCAAAACGAATGGCAACAAAATTTTAACTTGAAGTTTCACTTCTACTACGTGTCCCAGCACTCATTACATTTTTTTGCAGGTTTACTGCAAATTATAATTTGGTTAGGTTAGGTACATTTTTATAAATTTTATTTTATTTTATCAAACAAAAAAACTGAATTCGATCCGGAACTAATAAAACATCGATAGTCTACTCTAACATTATGCCGCCTCTTACCACGTCGAGTCTAAATTTATGCCGCTCCTCGTAACGCGGCCGTAACGCTTTTCCGTGACGGAAAAATCTCAAGACTACGCCTCCGTCTATATAGAAGTTTTACTTCAAAAATTATAATAAACAACTTTCACGTTTAAATAATAGGTCTTTACCTATGTAATTGGAGATTCTATAACCAGCATTTTCAGATTTAATTATCTGTGGATTGGCGCGTAACTCAAAATTCAAATAAATCTTATTTGAAAGATCTTATTTTACTTTCAGATTCAGTCATTTGTTTTTAGATAGTTTTTTGTTTTTGTGAGATTGTGGTAGTTTTGTAACCATTGTCGACAACGACGAATTGAAGGCGATAGTGGAAGTGGATCCAACTCAATCTACGGCTGAGCTTGCTGCGGGCCATGGAGTTAGTGTCAAAACAACATTGAAGCACTTGCGTCAAATCGGAAAGATAAAAAAGATAGATAAGTGGGTGCCACACGAACTAAGCGACCAACAGCGAGATTTACGCGTCGACGCATGCATAGCACTACTGAATCGGCATAGAAACGAGGGAATTCTTAATCGAATTGTAACCTGCGATGAAAAGTGGATCCTGTACGACATCCGTAAGCGTTCGTCTCAGTGGGTGGACCCGGGTACAGCACCTAATTAGTGTGTTAAAAAAAGATTATTCATAGGATGATGATGGTGACAGTCTGGTGGACCAGTGCCGGACTTTTACATCACAGCTTCTTACTGAATGGCACAATGGTGACGGCAGATGTCTATTGCATATAATTGCAAATAATGATGGAGAAGCTCGCAATTCAACAACCAAGACTAGTCAATCGCTCTTCCCCATTGCTTCTCCACGACAACGCGCGAGCTCATACTTCACGACAGACCATGGCAAAGCTACAAGAGTTACAGCTGGAAGCTCTCCGTCACCCACCGTACTCACCGGACGTTGCCCCAACAGATTTCTACTTTTTTCAAAATTTGGACAATTGTTTAAGTGGGAAAAAATTCAATACCCGAGAGGCAGTACAAAACGCTTTCGCTGACTTTATCGCCTCCCGTCCGGCAGACTTCTACAGTAAAGGGATAAACGAACTGCCATCAAAATGGCAAAATTGTGTAGATAATTTGGGCCAGTACTTTGATTAGCTGAAATAAAAAAATTACCAAAATTTTTATATTTTAAAATTATCATAAAAATCTCCAATTTCATAGGTAAAGACCTAATATATAGAACATTTAGTTACCTGTTGCGGTTTCTTACGTAACATTTCCTACAATGAAGAAAATAAACTAATTAACTAACTGCTGCGCGGCTCAACGACTTAGTCTCCAAATGAGAAAACTCCACTCCTAGAAAGGAGCGGAATATTCTCGCACAAGACATCGCTGTCTCCTGCCAGTCATAAGATTGAAGTCCGTGCAGATCCGATTCACTACATCCCTCCAGCAATATCTGGGGCGACCAAACGGTCGTCGTCCTATCGGTTGGCCTAGACAGGCTCTCTTCACTGCGCGATCTTACCTCATTCTATGTAGGTGGCCAAGCCAGCGTAAGCGACGTGCCTTGCTCTCGCCTATGTTTGGGCTATTTACCAGCTTTTAGCTTAACTTACATGGACTGGTGGATGAAGAAAATTAGAATATATAAATTAATTATGTATTCTGTCTGTAGTCTCTAAAGACAACATATAAGTAGAATAATACAGATCATTGGTCTTAATGGGTAAAGTTCCCACAAGGCTGTTTAAATTTGCTATCCAAAGTTGCAGCAGTCCTTTGATGATTTGTCAGTATTCAGTAGAGTCGCGAGGGTGTTTCGAGAGCTCCCTGCAGAGACTCACAACATCAGCACACCATGGTCCAAAAGTTTCAACACACACACACACCCACATGCACACACACATACACATACAGGCACGCATACGTACATACCCTATACTATGCAGACACTTAAATATTAATAATATCATTTGATTCCTTATATTTGACAGATTTACTAGTTTAGGATTCAGAATGTTCTCTTTATGTAACAAATTAGCCCTTAACTACAAGTAATTTCTTGCAGTCGGGTGGCTGCCAATGCTGAATGTAACACAGGTTTGATCCTAGTACTGGGTCTTGGCAACTACCTGACTTCACAGCTTCTTCTTCTTTCGACAATTCTATCTTCTTTGTACCGTTTACTTGTAACACAATTATGTTGTAATGGCTATGAAATAAAGATTTTATTATTAAACAGCAAACGACAAGAACAATCATATTTTTTGATGTCTTGGGTGATTAATTTGAGAAATTAAGAATCTTTTCCCATCTTTATCTAAAGACTTTCATTGGTTGATAAAGTATTCCTTATGGTGTATACTGTTGCATTAACATTGTGAATATTTTTAGGTGTATACTACACGATGGCTGTTGTCGGCCCAGCGCTGGGATATGTCATTGGTGGCCAAATGCTTACGATATATACGGATTTCGTAAGCGTAGACTCGGGGACGTAAGTAAAGATATAATAATTTACTATAAAATAAGTATATCATACTTTATCTCTCATCTCTATTAAGGCGCGATTTTTCAATAATTAGATAGAAGTGATCGGTCGAATAAATAATAACCTGACTACTATACTATAATCACAGATTACGCCAAGACTACATTGTTAATTTGATTTTAACAATAAACAAAAGAGTATATATGTGTGTGTGTGTCAAATACATGGTAGTGTGTGTAATATTTTTTATTGATTTAATGTATTTTTTATGCATAATTAAAAAAAATTATTAGCATTCTGCACTCCTCTATATAAACGAAGTTTGCGAAATTTCATACTCCTCCGTCCGCGATATTTTCGTAAAAAGGGGTGCACAGTTTTTGCTGTGTTTTAACACACACACACACCCACACACACACACACACACAGACAGACACACACACACACACACACACGTCTGCCAGCTGTGGCTATAAACATCGACATTGGTCTTCAAAATACAGGCTTCGCTTAGTTTGGGAAGTAAGTAGGCAAGATAAATAATGTAAATTTAACTAAGCTCAATGACCGGTCTAAATTAATAGCAAAAGGCTGATCATATATACTTCTTCAGTTATTAGTTCCTCAAAAAAGAATGGTCAAAAAGTTAGGGAAACATATACAGATTTGGGTAATTTAGCTACAACTTCTGATGTAAAGTCACCACAGTAGGTACTCAGACACTAAACTCATCCTGTTCATAATATCTTCTTTTTTAATTTTCACATGCGAGCCTGTAGATTAGGGTTCCCAGTATATAAAAAATTGAATATTTTATTCATCCTAATACGTAAAATCTCAAAGTAAACTTTTGTTCCTTACCTCTTGTTCTTTTCGTACGCACTTTCAGATGTACAGATTCTCGTGAAATCTTTTGGCTATTTTCCATAGCTGTACCTAAATTAATTGTGTATGTGTGTGTTTTGTTAACTACAATTTTATATTATTTATTTACACGTACAAAGTTTTATTACGCGTATTCTTTTTTCTGTCTGTACATACATTTACGACATTAAATATTTTCTTTCCTTCTAAAATGCATACCAAAAAATTAACAGTTATACTGGAGAGAGGATTGAAACCCTAATTTGCTATAGTGAAATTATTTTATATAGCTATGCGTTTCCACTTCATGGCTTGAATAAGGCCTTTGTGACGCGACGTACATAATGAATTTTAATATATACGTATGATATAATTAGGGCGGCTTGCATGACGTTCCTTAATTTTATTTAAGAAACACTAAACGCATTTACCACCCTTAAATACGATAAGCACACACTTGCACAACCCTAAATTTACCGGTAAATACGTTTACAGAACTGTCAAAGTTAATCATCCAAAAATGGCTATTAGAGTTTAAATTTTAATTACAATAGTTCGCCTCAAATTAGAGTTTAAATTTTAATTATAATAGTTCGCCTCAATTACACAAACAATATTTAACATTTCAAAAATAATTACTTTTTCATTTGCCATATTCTGAAAGTTTGCTTGGAGTTGCCTGATCACAGGGATGAAAACAGTATTTTTCGTCCCTGGAAACAATTTGACCAGCTGTCAAAAATTGAATAACTATGCGAACCATAGATAATACATGCGACTCATGTCCCAACTTTTTTACAGCTACTGTTAAATCGCAGCATAAATTGAAATAAAAAAATATCAACAACTTTTTTACATCATTTTATATTTAGTAATTACTTTTTACTAAATTATTATTTAACTTACATTTAAAATAAATATTTGCTATAATCAGTGACAAAAATAAATACTGGCTGGTAGAATGCCACAGAAAAAGAAATTTACTTGATGTTTCATACGTGACGTATTAAATGAGCTTATCAAATATGGATTTAACGCCTCATTTCATTACAGAACTCGTTGTTTGTTTAAGTAATAAGTTTGTATTTACTTTAATTGGGTGAAAGGCCTATTTAGGCATGAGATAGATTAACAGTCGAGTGTAGCGAGGGCGCTAATAGTTCGAGTCACCTTCGCCTCTCGAGTAACAATCTACTATTTATACAAATATTTTTACGAGTCTGGTAGCCCTAAACGCGAGCTATTCATGGGCCTCTCACTTTCATCCCATTGTGGGCAACCTAGGAACTTTTCAGCCAAATTAATTCCACCGTTTCGCAGTTGCGCGGCTTGCGTGGAATATGATTTACCGCAAACGAGTTTTTGAACGACCTCATCTACGGTTTCACGATTTTCATTTTTGTTTATAGTGCTCAATTTTCGATGGTTAACCTTTATTGATTTTGCTATAGATAGTTACTGCTGGAAATATTTGATGAATTCTTCTTTCTAATAAATAAAGTTTAATCTCACACGAAGTTCTGTTAAATCGCCACGAAATTGTATTTTTTTCATAATTTATGCACTAAGTTACTTTTCTGGGGATCAGTAATCTATTTGGTTACGAGAATAATCATAAGGTACAAATGTATGATTTACTTATTGTACTACCTACATAGGTACCATTGGAGCCTATAGCAAAAATTAAGACTTAAAATAATATACTACTTGTAATTTACGTTTTAGCTACATTACCATAAACTAGTTTTTTATACAAAAGAAAACAATAATTTTAAACAAATCCATTCCCCGTTCTTTTCCCCGATAGCAACTTTAATTACATTCATCCAATCAATCCTAACACAAAGCAGAAAGAAAAAAAGCTCTCGCATGATTCTAATTCATTACAAGTCCGTTGCAGACCACTTCATTTTACTGAGAGCACTTAAATGAGAATAGCCTGTGAGAACAGTCTATTCCATCGAGAACATAAATGTTATAGAGGTTCGCTTTATGTTATGTTTGTTAATATTTTAATATAATATAAACAGGTAAAGTTTGTGAGTTTGAATGGTCGGGAAAATCCCCGGTACTACTGATCCGATTTTGAAAATTCTTCCACCAGTAGAAAGCTACATTATTCTCGGGTGTCATAGGCTATATTCAATTGTGATCAATAAATAAAAAAGTAAAAGTGTTTTACGCCCAGCGAAGTGGGCACGGGAACGCCTGTTAAATATATTACGGCAATAACGTTCCGCATAAGAATTGCACACATCCTCTTATGAGGCGCGATTGTGCACATCCGCTTTCTGCGTTTGTGCTTCAATTTAAGTTTACAAAACCTAATTAAACCCTGATATGCGTGCGTCGGTGCATGTGTCATTTCTAATTATGCCCAGTCAAGCAGGCACGGCTCAGCTTTTGTTATAAAAGATATCGAAAGTTAAAACATTTGAAGAAATTTATGTCATGTTAATTATTGTGCAACTCTATAATCAGATTTTTCTGAATATAACTTCTTGATCGATTTGTCCGGAAGATGATTAACATCTACTTAGTCAATAGCCACAGATATGTTATTGATAATTTATGACTGTATTTTAAACTAATATTGTAGCGTGAAAAGGTCTTTGAATATAATCAGTAAAATCTCAAAGTATTTTTAGGTATATTACAAGATATTACAACTCGTAGGTAAGCGTTGAGAGATATTTAATTACTCATACAATTTCCTTCTAAATTGTCTCATATTTTTTATAAACTTAAACTTTACTTACTGCCGTGACAGATGACCATCTTCTTCTTCAGCCAATCTCAGTCCACTGCTGGACGTAGGCCTCCCCAGGTACGTAACGTGAGTCCCGTCTTCATCATCCAGCCCCTGTCGGCGATCTTACGCAAGTTGTCAGTCCACCGGCCTGGCGAGCGTCCTATGCTACCTTTGCCGAGACGTGGTCTCCACTCCAGTGTGCTCCATCGGCTATCGGCACGACAGTTGACCATGAGTCCTAATTGATTTCTATTGAACATGTATTTTCTAGTTAATCAACCGTGATGAACATTTATAACTGATATTTCATCATGTTATTCCAGCAACTAAAGTCAATGATTCTTAGATGTGAACTTTGTTAATTATCTACAACTATCCAGTTATGAAATTAGATTGTTGAACGTTCAACGGTGGTCGAATTTGCATTAAGATAATAGTGGTAACGTTAGGGCGAGCCCTTTGTTGATTGCATGTGCAAATAGATTTACTCAAGTTGTGTTGAAATGCTATTAGGGGAATGTTCTGATTCCTTTCTGCATTTAAGTAAACTAGTGGTCGAAATTCGTCCGTAATTAATTTAAATTATTAGCTTGAACATTACTAAAGTTCTGTTGTCAAAGACTATATATATACTTCTATAATCACAGATTTCGCCAAGGCTACACTGATAATTTGACTTAAACAATAAACAAAAGAGTATATATGTGTGTATGTGTGTGTGTCAAATACATGGTAATTTGTCATGTGTATAATGCTTTTTTATTAATTTAATAAAAAAATGTTAGCATTCGTCGCTTCTTCTCTAAAGTGTGCGAAATTTCATACTCCTCCGTCCGCGCTATTTTCGTAAAAAGGTAGAAAATTGATGATGCATATGTATGATATTGTATATGTCCTTTATTAACGACTGTAGTCTATGGGATTCACGATGTTATTTTGTTTATAACAATTATTTGAACTTTTTCAATAATCACAAATGCGGTACTTAAGCTACTCGATTTCCGGTCCTTAAAACCCTACCAAAGTAGTTGTTAGTAATCGCTTCTTTCTTCCAATTATTTTTTTATTTTCAATTGCAGGAGTTCACCAGACAGGCAAGATGGCCCACTTGTTGGAAAGCGGTTACCATCGCCTATGGACATTTGCAATCACCAAAGGTGCTACAATTGCGCTGCTGCTCTCTTAAGGCAAACTGGAACCGGGTCACTAATGTCGAAACACAACTCGAAAGTTTTTGTGGCGGAATTCTCTAGACCAGGGGTGGTAGCCATCCAGTCGGACAAATGTCCTACCACCTGGCTTGTATTCTTTCTCCGTTCCTGTACGGATAAAATTCCTTCCCAGATCCACGATATTCTTTGAGTATCAGTGAAGGATCGATTCTCTGACACTGGTAGCTGAAATTGCAAATGATTATAGATATAAATACTTACTGTCTTTTATCTAGATTAATCGACTGCATGGCGTATTTGTTATTATAAGGAATGAAGATATATTGTATTTTTCAGACTAGGCATAACGCCATCGAGTTCTGTTTGGATTGGCGCGTGGTGGATCGGATTTATTTTATCAGCATTGCTGTGTCTAATCGTTGCCTTGCCGCTGTTAGCTTTCCCTTACGAATTGCCAGGTATCTCATCATCATTTATTGCGTTTTATGTATTTTTATAATAACAGATTGCCTAACTTACAAGGTAGCATAATATTTTGATATCATTCGGATCACAATCATCCGAGAACTGTTCGCAAAAATGATTATTGTTTTAGGTGCAGCAGAAATCCGTGCAGCTAAAGTGTCAGAGGCTCACGAGGCTGCGTCCAAATCAGCGGCTTTCAGTGCTCTACACGAACTACCTCGAGCAGCTGCAGCACTCCTGAGAAATCCGACATTTCTCTTCTTGAATTTGGCTGGGGCTAGTGAAGGGATGCTTATATCGGGATTTGCTGCGTTCCTGCCCAAGTTGATTGAGAACCAGTTCGCTGTTAGAGCATCAGACGCGGCATTACTTTTAGGTTTGTCTATATTACCTCTTTTTACCAAATATAATGAAAACACAAGATGAAAGGAATGAAACTATGACCTGTGTGATTACAACATAAAATTGGCTATCAAACAATTCCACAAAACTAAACGTAATGAAGCCTATGAAATGTCTACCCGTATTATGGAAGCCCTCATAAGTTTGTATCTGTCCACTTGGTAAAAGTAATTTTAAAAAGTTTGTTTTTATTTCGTTACGAACGAGTAGTAATGTTAGGAATGTCTACCTACGTAGCGCACGTAAGTTTCCATCAATATGGGGGTGACATTTTGAAAAAAAAAAAACTTGTTCCCCCTTCGGTGCAACAAGTTGCAACAGCTCATTTTGTAATTTTACAAGACAGGCCTTTTAAGATTTTGCTCGTTGATTTCCTTATTACTACATTACTTCCAGATAGTAAGTAATCTAGTAATAAGTGTATTTTATTATTTCCAGGTGTAATTACAGTACCAGCTGGGGGTGGTGGAACGTTCCTAGGCGGATGGCTTGTGAAACGATGGCGTCTAGCCTGTGCTGGCATCATTAAACTTTGCGTCGGAGCTACATTGATAGCGGCAGCATTTACATTGTGCTTTATGCTATCCTGTGACGACTACCCTTTTGCTGGTGTTACTGTACCTTATAAGAATACCCCAAAACCTTTAGGGTAAGTTTTGGTATTTTGAATATTTGACGTATGACAAGACCTTAAAGGATCTTGATGTCACAAATTAGCTGCTTATATCCTACATCTGTAGATACTACTTGGTATGCCAAAAAAAAAAATTTCGCTTGGTATCATATAGTATGTTGTATTTTGTGTATGTTTTAAAACAGTTACGTGAGACATAGATATTACCAGGCAGAGTTAAGGAGATATGAATAGAAGGAATTGGCTTCACAAAAGTAGAATGCTATTTTATATCCTGGTCATGTTTCATTTAGATGGTGGTACACTACCCACTAACCACTAGTACTATATAGCTTCAGTTCTATTGTGAAATAGAGAAGGATGTAAGGAGAATAATAAACGTAGCATAGCTAAAGTGGTGACAGGTAACTGGTGACATGCAACCAACTAATCCCACTGAAACTAAATTATCAGGTATATAAATCTATCATACGACCGGTCATGTTACAAGTGTCCGAATGTTGGTCCACTAAAGTAATAGACCACAAACGTCCATTCAGCTGATATAAGAATGTTGCGATGGAATTGTGGTGTTACGAGGATGGATAAGGTGAGAAATGAGTACATAAGGGGATATTTGAAAGTTGCACCCGTAACTGAAAAATTGAGGGGAAGAACATTAAGGTGTTATGGACACGAAATGAGGAGGGATGACAAAAAACAATGTAACAAAAAGAATGTAAATTACAAGTAAAATGGGTACAAATTTAAAGGTAGACCAGAAAAGAGATGAATTGATTGTGCGGGGGATGATTTGTGGTGTCACAGAAGACGTCTGTCAGAATAGATGAGTGTAGAAGGAAAAGACATATCATGCAGACCCCAAATAATTGAGAGAAGGTGAAAGAAAAGCAGATTATTATAACGGTTAGTCGCTTGGTTCGAATATTTTTTTGTAAATTTGGTCCTTTTTATGAAAATGAATGGATGATCACGTATAGTAGTAGTACATCATTATGTAGATAATTTAGATTGTATTGTATAGAAAGTATTGTAAATATGGTTTTCATGATAATATTTTAGACTGACATAGGGTACTTTTTAACTTGAGAAATTCGACTGGTTTTCCTGTATAGTTAAATCTATTATTATAATTAAATTTTGTATATTGTAGATTAATATCGGAGTGCAACAATGGTTGTTCGTGTTCCGACGCGACGTACGCGCCAGTGTGCGGCGCGGACGGCGTGGTGTACTTCTCGCCTTGCCACGCGGGCTGCGCGGGGAGGCGGCTCGCGGGCAGCGCACAGCTCTTCACCGGCTGCGCGTGCGTCGATCTGCAGCCGAACGGGACTTTGCCGCTGTACACGGTCGAGGGTACGTGTAGTGTCTTCATCAATTTTTATATGTTTACTAAATTTTTGACGTACTAAAGATTCAAATTCAAAAGTTTTTAAGTTCCACTGGAGAACACTTTTTGAAGGTCATACATATAAGTTAAAATTGAATGACGGAATGACTCTAATTCCCTGGCAGCGTGGCAAGCCTTTGGTGTGGGATGCGACTTGCGTAGACACGTTGGCCGCATCCCATTTACCAAACACTTCTAGATCGGCCGGTTCGGCGGCGGAAACAGCGGAATCGCTCAAGCGGCGGAAATATGCAACCCTCAGTGAGAGTTATATGTTTGTGCCGTTTTCTGTCGAGACGCTTGGACCGTGGGGTCCTGAGGCCATGAGCCTCTACCAAAATTTATCAAAGGACTCATCGACTCTTCAGGTGATCAGAGGGCTGGTGCCTACCTCGGCCAACGGATCAGTATGGCGATCCAGCGAGGAAACGTAGCCAGCCTTCTGGGCACCTTACCCATAGAAGACGGTGATCTGGGCTCAGTATTCTACTTATAGTCTTGAGGGACTATGGGTAGAATACAATACAAATAAGTTAAGTTTTCTTACATTGTATTCAATAGTATGTAATTTATATTATAGTTATTCAATTATTATGTTAGTTAAAATTTAATTTTACGTCCTAGTTTATGTACACCGCTTCGCAACGTGTTATTGCAGTTAAGGTGAAAAAGCGGGAAGAAACTCCCCAGCAACATGTCTAGCTAAAAATTGTTTTTCTTTATATTTGTTGTTCTATTTATATTTAAGTACTTTTAGACATACTGGTGTCATTATTTTGATTACAGCTCTTACGGTTTTGTTCAATCGGTGTTAACCACGCTCCAACTCTCTCTTAGTTCTATCTACTTTATTCCATCCCTCTATCCCGTTTGCAATGCATTGGCTTAGCTCCTGGTGTTTCAAAAGTCTATCAGCGACGGTAAACACTTTCTAGGTAGGCCATCTCCCTCCTTGTTCACAAGCTTCGCAATAAAAATGGGATTGTTTTACATTTAAATATTTACAAATCTACGTCTCTGTTTGTAGTCATCCATGAAATTTTTTTCCAGAAACGAACACCTCCGTGCCATACGAGGCCATCAACAGCATCTGCAGCACGGACTGCCCCTACTTGTGGGTATTCGTCGGCCTCTCGTTTTGCGTGATGCTGTTCACATTCCTGGCCACCATGCCCGCACTATCGGCCACTTTGAGGTAAGTTCTATAATTAATAGACTATGTCTCGTCTTAATACTACTCAACACATTTTATTTAAACTTATTTTTGTTGAGTGTTTTTGACTCAACCAACTTATTCTTTCAAACTTCGCACTGTCTTCGGTATCCTATATAATGAAACACGGCACATGTGCAGACGAAATATTTCCCCAAAACTTTTAGCACAAATATATTCAATTTGAGACTCAGCATCGCGCTCTAAATTTGGTAACTACCCATATAGCACATTAGTGCTTGAATTTAAAACGAAACGATTTATTGTTGTCGTCTCACTCTGTATATATAGGATTTGATGAAAAAAATCTCTTTATTTTGATATATGATAAACTTTACGGTATAGTCATTTCAGGTTTGCACCTGAAGTTGATACCAGGTCTCATTATAAGGGAGGAGCATACGTTACCATAATACCAAATTATTACCAGTGTTAGCAATATCAAGGGATGTAATATTAGAATAATTATTATTATGTCAAAAGCGATATGAACTCAAAATTATCATTATAGATAGCTACATATCTAATGTAAGAGTATTATAGTGATTGGCTCTAATTTGTTAATTCCCTGTGATCCTCTCAAATGTTTTCCCAAAGTTTTTGTGTCTACCGATTCTACATTACAAGTTTCTTGTTATTTGTTTACTTTGTTAATTGAATTGATTATGATAATATCAGTCCATCAATAGCGCACTGCTGAGCTCGGGCCTCTCATAATAGGAGAAACGGACAGTATACCTACTACCTTGTCCAAGGCGGCTTGGCAGGTTTGACACATCGGCTATCTCGATGTGCAGGTTGCATCACGATGTTTTCCTTCATCGTTGTTAGCACGTAGTAATTGTAACAATATGCACATTAGGCCAGAAAACTGCCAAGTGGTGAATGCGTTCCGGCCTAGATCGCACCAGCGCCTTTGAATTCGGGACGCATGCACTAGCCATTACACTACCACGAACTTTTTTTTAAAGTGATAACTTCTTATGGGGACGTAAACCGATTCGTTACGTAACGCGTTACGGCGCCAGTCTGTCTGGATTTCCTTTCTGTCACGTTAGATTAATTGATATATAAAATTACATATCAATGGTTAGATTATTATAAGTTATCACTTCTGTTGAGCGTCCCGAGACGCACAGTCTTTTTTAATTGATTGCTTGATATGATTACTTATTATTCCATAATGTTTATTAAGTACTATGGTTTTTATTAGATATCAGGTATCATTTGGTATTTTTTTCTAGATGTGTCCGCGAAGACCAACGATCGTTCGCGTTGGGTATCCAGTGGATCAAAGTTCGTTTGCTGGGAACCATTCCGGCGCCGCTTCTATTCGGCTTCCTAATAGACCTTTCCTGCTCTTTGTGGTCGTCTTCGTGCGACAAGACCGGAGCTTGTTTGCAATACGACAACGTTAACATGAGCAGGTGTGTATCGCTAAAGTTTCGATATATCGGTATTGTTAACCTGTATCACCTATTAAAATTGAATTTACTGAAAAATTGATTGAATTGAAAGGTTGTAATGGGCATATAATGATGAGGGACGAAAGTCACGTAAAAAAAGAATGTTAAACTACAAGATGGATGGGTATTTAAAGGTAGTCCAAAAAGAGATGGATGGATTGTGTGAAGGAGGATAGGATGATTTGTGGTGTGACAGAGATTTTTTGTCTAAATAGAAGAGTGTGGAAGGAAGAGACCTATTGTGCCGTGGGGTCGACAATAATTGGGATATGGTGAAGAAAAGAGAATCACCTATTAAAATAATAAGTGGAGCTTCAATTATATCGATTAACTCAACGATGTCTTATCCGAACTACGACGCCCAAAAGCTCAGATAATGAAGATGATTAGTAGATTGTTACACGATAGGTGAGATCTATTTAGGCATAAGATGTTTTGGCGTACGAGCGTAGCGAGGGCCGCTAATAGTTCGAGTGCCTAAATATGCCTAGACATTGGTCTGAAACACAAGCTGAAAGCGATTTGTATCTTTTATTCTAATACCTTTCCTTAAAAAATATGTGGCCTAACCGTATCCATATCCCGGGTTGTCTGGAAGAGATCGCTTTAAAGCGATAAGGCTGCTTATTGTTCCTGCCTTTACACTGCTGTAAATTGTTGATTTACGGACTTAATTATAATAATCTCGTTAAGAAACGATTAGGCATCTCTTAAGTAAGAGAATCAGAATCAGTCTCTTATCAATTAATATCTTTTTTTCACTTATAAACGTGTATTACCCGTTGTTTACCTAAGGCTGGTGTGCACCGACATTTAACCGGTGATTAAAATAAAATAATCGATCAAATTGTAGGATGCATAAACAGCGATTATTTTATTTTAACCGTTGGTTAAATATTGGTGCACACTAGCCTAAGAGGAGCACAGATAATCGATTGAATTGAATGATTTAACGTAGGTTGTACCTAAAATATTCGACTAAAGAGGAGTTAATGGGTAAGATTTTCACTAATCAGTTACTGAGCAGTTACTTAAAATTTAACAAACGTTTATAAGTAAGGCCATTAATGTGTATGTGTTAAACAATAAAGCATTTTCTATCTATCTGTCTCCCCATAACGCAAGCGTAACTACCTAGTTTGAGGATATGTAAGGTGTGTTTATTTATCATTAATTTATTTCCAGGTACATGCTGGCCTTAGCTTTATTAGGTAAGCTCTGTTCCCTTCTGTTCTTTTTCCTCGCTTGGTGGTTCTACCGGCCGCCGGGGAGCAAGAGCAACAACGCAGTGGTGCCATCTATTGATCTGATATGCACGGAGAAGGCCAACGGTACCCATTTACCCAATGGCAATATCGACAAAGGGGCCAATGGTTACTGTAATGCTGCATTAGAATGTAGTGATCATTTGTAAAGTATAAATGTGAAGTCCAAAAACTCTTATCAACAAAAAACGGTCGCACTCAGAAACATTAAAGTTCAATTAACCTTAAAATCTTCTTGCAGTCGTTGCAATCCGTGATTGAATTACCTTAAAATCTTGCACTCTTTGCAATCAGTGATTCAATTAACCTTAAAATCTTCTTGCAGTCTTTGCAATCCGTAATTCAATTAACCTTAAAATCTTCTTGCAGTCTTTGCAATTCGTGATTTAATTCACCTTAAAATCTTCTTGCAGTCTTTACATTTCGTGATTCAATTAACCTTAAAATCTTCTTACAGTCTTTGCAATATGTGAAGGTACTTTACTCATGGAGATTCTAGATTTGTAATAATTGTAAACTGTTTTACAATTAATAACATATTAATTTCGGAATTTTTATTGCCGTTGCAAACTGCGAGCGTTGCCTACGATGTTACACGAACTAAAGCAACATTGTTCTGAGTGTCGACCGATGTCAATAATTCTTATGCATATTAATATATTAAAATAGGAATAAATTGTAAAGTATCTGTGATGTCCCAGTGTAGCATAGGTATTTCTAAATGTCTCCCATAGACCCCATATCACGATATTATCATGTTATTATTAGGTAATGAACAAATAGATAAATATTAGTTAAACTTTTATAAGGAACGATGTCGAAATAAAAGTTCGAGAGATGAATATTCTCAGAACAAACTTGGTCTGAATGAAAATTGTTTAGTTAAATGTAAACAATAAAATGCAGTCACTTTATAAGCATTGTTTTGTTGTTGGATTCACTAAAAGTCAAGGCTGTTTATTACGACTATAATATAATATTATAATAACTTTGTAATTCTTGATGGCTTCATTGGTCCAGTAGTTCACTAAAACGTAAAGTTCCTGAGTTGAATTTCCGGCAGAGTAAATTTTGTAATAGGACTTCTTTTTATTTACTCTGGTCTGTATTATGGATTAACCGTTCTATATATATTTTTTTAATCTCCTCTCTCCGGACCAACCAGGTTATCCGGGCTTTTATCTTTTGGGGTTTATATACTTTTTTGTTGTATTTTTATCTTTTGTTTCTTTAATTCATTTGTTACCATTTTTTGTTGTGCTGTTTTTGCTCTTTTTCTTTTCTTTTATTCTCTTTATTGCCAAAACAAAAATTTTACAATGTTTCTTAAACCGTTCTATATTACCCATGACATGGAAAATTCTTCTTCCCTGCCGATGATAAAAACGTAACTTTCTTATCTTGTGAATATACAATGTTTGTCCGCTCATTTATTTACCTGTCAGTAATTACTTTTTCAATTTAAAGTTTATTTTACATATCAATTCTAACTAAAATTGCTATCATTTTCACTATAACCGGACATAATTTATGAAAATAGGTCATAATAGATAGATTCTGTTGTAATAAATAATAAAGAAGCACAATTATTATTTTAAAAGTAAAATAGGATTTATCTGTTGGATTTTACGTATTGATTGTATGATGAAATTAGTAAATGTACACAATTATTTGTTGAATTTTCTACATTGATATAATTATATTTACGTTAAAAAATGAACAAAAAATCAGCATAATATATTTTTTCTATGATTTGTTAGTTTTAGCTGTGTCTTTTGTCTTTCTACCTATAGGTACAGTTTTATTTTTTTAAGGTAAAAGCTTACCTTTTTAAGGTTAGTGTGGCAATGGTGAGGGGTTTATATTCATAAATTAACTGCATACTTCTGCAAGTCTTCTTTCATGAGTTGTTGCCTGTTTATCACTATATTCCTAAGAAGTTTCAAGGTACGATCTGTGACAATAAGGTATCTAGCAAGATTTTGTTATAAGGCGTACAGTTTTACACAATTGATAATTCAACTTTTGTAACTCTTGTAGCGCGCGACAGTGTACAAATCGTGTAAGCGGGACAGAAGTAAGAATATATATAGTCCTCCTTGACGTATCCGTCAACGGCGAACCTTGTCATGTTCGGCTGTGCGAGCGCAATACAGCCATCCTGATGTGTCATAGGTATTTGTATGTGGAGGAGATTTTAGGGCGGTTCTTTTTGATAAGGCGTTGCTGGTAGGAGTATTCTATGCGCTGCGTTTCGAAGGCAGCAACAGGCTTTATCAATAAAATTACCACTCCATCTTTACAGTGCCCGATCTTCCCAACTGTCACTTGAGATGACACATGCAGCCATTTCCGCTTGCAAATAGTTCAATATAGATTTCACATGTCGGAAACCGGTCTGCACTTTTATGCGCAAACAAAAACTGCCTATCTAAATTATAAGTTGTGTAATGATCAGTTTCTATATATTACTAATCACTCACTTGTCCTACGATCGGTTGAATTTTGACATCACTTGGAGCTTATGTCAAATTTTTACCGAGAGTAAGGCAAATGACTGGTCGGTAAGATATGAAAATCGGCCCTAAAACTGTACGATGCCTTATGCAGTTATGAACTTTTCGCCATTGATATTTGTTATTGTATATTTTGGTTGAAGACTGACTGTTTTATATTTATTATGTAGTTGATAATGTGTGGAAATATTGAAATAAATTCATTTTGTTATATTGTGTTGGGTTGTGTATTCATGCGGCCGGTTCCTATATCTTACTGACCGTGCATTTGCCTTACTATCGGTTAATATAATAAGCTCCATGACAAGTACTGTCAAAATGTAACCGATCATAACGCGAGTGAATAAATAGTAAGATCTATGAAACGGCCATTAGTGATACAATGCAATTTTAATACTTTTAAATTAAATCTAAGAATCTTAGATAATGTACACTCTAGATGGAGCGTAGGCGGCGCGGATCCGTCGAAAAAAATATCAGCCAACTGTTGGCCTCGAAGTCAATACCCGTCTATCAGTGTCTAATTTGACAACACGCTATACGCACGTCCGAGCGCTTGAATAACAAATTTTAAAAAGTGATCTTAAATCACGAGATGCGTGATAAAAGTTTGCAGAAATTACAAGGGAAGCTTAAAAACAACTAACGAAGTGTCCTACCATCAGTAAGTAATCCAGATTTCATAATTTATGTAATAAATTTCGTAAAAAAAATATCTATTTTTTAGGTTCTTATTTACAACTGCCACTCGACATTATTATCAGTGTTGCCACTTTTTCAATACAAAACTTCCACCATATTTTTATGAGCTGGAGGAATTGATATGGGTAAGGCTACCCAACTCACATTTAGACTAAATGTTACTCGCGACTTTGTTCGCGTGATTTATGCTTTATGACGCACATTAAAAACTACGATAAAATAGTTTCTGTTTTTATAAGTGTAACGCATTTTAGTCAATAAAGGTTTTTTTATATTTTATTATTATATTTACACAGCTGCTCTAAAAAGTAGTGTAATGTTTTCATGGTCAATGTATATTTTAAGCTTGTGAGTTTCTATTTTGCGTGATAACTAGTATGTAACTACTTAACTGAATTTGATGGCTGAGGTATCGTTAAAATCCTTACGCTACGACATCCTCTATATGATCTTATAATAAACATAATAGTGTAGAGTAGGTATAGAAGTTTTAAAAGTGATCACAAAAGTACAGATTTTACTAGTGACAGTCGTGATTTAAAAAAAAAATTAATATTAATTTGTTTCAGAATACCTTAAGATCCTGTGATTGAAAATCGGTGGGTAGACATAATACGACGAAGACGTGAAGAAGATCTATGGAAACCTGCAAAACGACTGTCATTGTTCTGATCATTTTCGACAAAAAGACATGAATTTTGTGAATAATAAAAAACGTCGAAGATTAAATATTTATGCATAAGGCCTTATGCCTAAATTACAAAATTTAAACAGAGATGCAACATCAAAACGAATGTTGTTCAACAAAACAATTTCAAAGATAGGGTAATTAATATAAATAAAATCGTAGTTGTGTGCCAAATTGTTTTATTTCCGATAGGACGTATTCATTTTATAAAAAAAACTAATATTGGGGTAAATCTCACAATATAAATATTTCATACCTTATTTCATTTTTTGCAACACTTCAGAACCACATTTTAATATGATTAGTTTTCCTAATAAAATAAGGAAAACATTTAACTGGTATCATTAAGTACACTCACACATAGATAACAATATGACGCGAGGTGAGTGTAAGACAGTATGCTCACGCATACCAGCATGCGTAAGCTGGCCTGTTTCTGTTGTTGTGATTTCAGGGCGACGCGCTATCTAGAGTGTACATTATCTAAGCTAAGAATATTACGTAACTTTAATGTACACGCCAGACGATAGTTTTTAAGGTATTAATATAGTAACATAGGGATGGCACAACAATGACCCTGAAAGTTTTGTTAGATAGTCACTAGAGCCTACCTATGTAGGTGGAGTGAGTTTCACCATAAAAGTCCTACGGCGAAAATGGAACAATTGTACACATCAAACCAGCCGTGTTATTATATTGCTTTTAAGTTTTTTAATGTATATAAATGTCACTTTATTTAATTTACTTCTACAAACCAGAATCTACCCGTACCTATATATATAAAGTACTCTGTGCCAGAATCTTTCTACAATGATTTAACTTTCTAACATTCCGTTGCGCGACCGTAGCGCCACCTCTGCGGGACTTATTTCGGGCGCGTTCCGCTAGTATCTCATAACGCCCAAAATGACGCCGGCAAGCAAGTGGAACGGGAAAAATCGTGGTTGTTGTGTGTCTAATGGAACTTAGCCTTCTTGTGATAACTCTACAAGTCTTTCTTCACTTGCGTTTTGATATACTTCACAAATGGTCATTGGATTTTCAACCAATATTAAACAAGTTAATCTAATATTTAAAATAAATCTGTCAACACTTGTAATTCAATTAATTTGAAAAGTAAATTATTAAGATGTTTTATAATTTTTAAATATAAAATATCAATTTATTCCACTGGTGCATTGCTATAGCAAAACGCAAGAAGAGTTTAGCGCCCTCTATAAAGGAGACAAGGACTTTTGGGCCAAAGAAATGTAATCAGTTTAGATATATTGTTTTCAAAAAGCGTTATATTTTTCTATTGCATAATGGAAAATATTAGTCCTAAATTCTATCTTAAAAATAAGATCACAAAATAAATTAACAATTAGCATAATCAATTTATGATAATGAATTTCAACAAGTAATAAATAATATCCCACTACAATTATACAAAATATCAAAAGAAAAAAGAAAAGAAATCTTAAAATCTCACCTTTTTACAATCCGGGCCCAAGAATGTATGAGCGCGTCTCCGTTTCCTTTAAGACTTAAAACCGTTATTAAAGTTACATTTTTACAGGGCGATTGTCTCCTAGTGTGTGTTGACTGTCCTTACATAATGTTGGTTTTAATCAGAAATTTGTAAATATTAAATATAAAGGCTTTAGTGTGAACATTTTTAATCGGCTTTGATAGAAAATATACAATTTTTCAAACCTTAATCAGTATTCAAATCACACTATTAATGTTTTTTTAAATGTAGGTGTATTGTACGGCGCGTTCCATTAGTAGCTTATGACGCCCAAAATCCTCTGTTAGCCGTTCCACAAGGCGACCGCGGTCACTATGGTCCTGGCGAAAACGTTACTAATGCCGTCATCTTTTTTGATCACACGACGCTCACAACGACCCATTTCAAGAGGTGGGTCGGATAACCGTTCCACTTGGATTGACGATTATAACGCCGGCAAGCAATTGGAAATGGAAAAATATTGGTCATGAACATGGTCGTTGTGAGTCTCTAGTGGAACGTAGCCATTACTATCATCGGGCTTATGGTTTTAAGATTAGAAGGAACAACAATAAGCAAGTACAATATGTATGCCCAATTTTAAGATAGAACACTTTTTACAATGTATTATACTCTTTTAGTATATGTTATATGTGTATAGCAAATAAGGCGAACAATTTTGAAACTGTACAATTTTACACTGATTGATTGTATTAAAATATGATGATAATTAACTGAATTTTATTGAGTAGGCCCAGTTTATGAACATACTTACGTACTATCACGCTTGTTTCTCACGGGGGTAGGCAGTCGGTAGAGACAATGAATCTCCACTTGCCGCCATTTTGATAATAAGTAACTTCACCTTTACTTTCCTTAACCTCCCGTTTAAGCCTTTACCCGACCTTTCTTTAAACTTCTGCTATACCATGCAGGGCCGCGCCGAACCCCCACAGCACCTGTGTGCGAAAACTATGAAGCGCCCCTTCTTATTTTTATTATTATTTGTTAATTTTGATCGAAATAAATGGTCTCCAGTTTTATATACTTAGATAATATCTACCTAAATAGGCATAACAAGTTCCCTTCCGCTTGCCAATTACTGCAAAAACTCCACTACGTAAGTAACAAAAATAATGTCGACGGCGGCGCCCCTATTGTCTTGGCGCCTGTGTGCGCTGCACACTTCGCACATAGGGGCGGCGCGGCCCTGATACCATGGTATTTACGTCGCGGTCTACTGGCACTAAATCTACCATTCCCTATGCTGTCATACACTTGTTTTGTAATTCTACTTTCATCCATTCTCTCTACGTGCCCAAACCACTTTAATATTCCTGTTATTACCTACATCTTCTTTCAATCCAATTATAACATACTAATTTTCACCTAAGTGATAAAAAAATATTACACGTAGATCAACTTAACAAGTCTGCTTCACATTAACTAAATGCAAATAAACTGGCAAGTCCTTATCATCGTTTGAATATAAATTTTCATTTAAATAATAAGTGTAAAATTTAGTACATGTCAATCTATATAACGATAAGAACTTTTCGTAAATATTTACGTAACTAATGCTAATATAAATCAGGCCAGTTAATAAGGGGACATCCACAAATTACATGACTTTTGGAGCCCTCCACTGTCCTTGTCCCAGCTGGTCACATCTGTGAAACTCCTCCCTTCCTAGCGTGACTTGACATGTATTGCAAATTTACATCAAGAAATTATTAAATAAAAACAAAAGTACTTTACGTCATCAGTTCTATTTCCATTAATTTTTTTTTAAATAGGGATAGAGTTGGAAATATTTTGAAGTGTGACGTTATGACATTTAGGATCTCTCCCATCCTTGTCACACTTCGTCGACCCCAAGGGAGAGAAATGCGCATGCGTCCCGCGGGTACCGACTTCAGTCGGGGCCAAGGCGACGCAGGTGTGCGTAAGAATTTCTCCCGTGATACCTGCAGGGGTCCTCCAGCATCCGGGGAGCGGAGGATCAAACTCCTGCTGGCAAAATGAATCTGCCCTGCTTTTGATTATGAAGTCAAATTCAATTCTACACTCATAAATGAAAACGGAAATATGAATATCATTATTAAACTCTGCAATAAGCATAATAAACCACCTGCACTAAAGATTACACATTTTATTAAAATCCATTACAACCCAACATACTTACATTATATTGGTGTCTATAATAATCTCTACATTCCATTATTAAAAAGAAAATACCCATTCATTGTAAATAAGACTTTAATTCCTTAATTAACATTAAATACATAACTTAACAAAAATGCATGTAACATAATGTTATTAAAAGTATTACCTATAATTACATAGAAACAAGAAACCACAAGTGATTTAAAAGAACTTTACACCTTGATTATCGTCAAATTCCATTAGCTCACATTTTCCTTTCAGTTCTAGAGTTTTCAGAGCCTTTATCAATACATTCATGTCTAGGCCATGGAATTCTGAAAACACAAAGTATAATAAATATCATCCCATAAATGTCCCACTGCTGGGCTCGGGACAGTATACCCGCCACGCTTGTCCAAGGCGGCTTGCAGGGCGTTTCATTAGTAATACAGGGCCCAAAATGCTCCGTTAGTCGTTCCACAAGGCGACCGCGGTCGTTGTGGTCGTGAAGAAAACTTCACTAATGACCTCGTCATTTTCGTTCACACAGCGCTCACAACGACCCATGTCAAGAGGTGGGTCGAATAGCCGTTCCACTTGGGTTTACGATTGTAGCGCCGGCAAGCAAGTGGAACGGGAAAAATTACGGTCGTAAACGTGTTCGTTGCGAGTCCCTAATCACTCTAATGGAACGTACGTAGCCTTTCAAATGTATTAATTAAAATTATCTAATATCAATTCTATAAAATTGCTGATCTTTGATGGGCATCTCAGAAAACAGTGGAAATTCGGAAAATTCACATATTCCACACAAACACATAATTTAACCTGCAACTGTTTTACACTACTACTATATATATTTCTTTGTTATCGATTCTACTAGTACCTACTCATGTAATTTGATGATAAGAATTGTGTATGTTCATCATTAATTTATAAAGAACATATTATAATCAAATACGACTATTAATGGGAGGAACAAACCAACTCACTTCCAAGTATTAGTAAAGATTTGATTTATTCCTAACACTTTATTGTACACCATTACAAACAATGAACTTACAGACAAACTACACATAATTATGCAGGAAGGGCAATCTTATCGCTAAAAGAGATCTCTCCCAGACAACCCCAGAAATGAATTGAGATGACAATGATAATGCTGGTACAGGCAAACTATAGTTACAGTACGGCTACTTACATTTTAGTAATAAAATACAGAAATGTTACATATACCATAAAGTCATGGTAGCGTAATGGCTAGCGTACGCGCCCCAATCTCAAAGGGCGCGGATTCGATCCTGTCCAGAATGCATGCACCACTTAAGCAATTTTCTTTAACTAATGTGCATATTGTTATAATTACCACATTAATAATGGTGAAGGAAAACATCGTGATACAACCTGCATATCGAGATAACCGTTGTGTCAAACCCGCCAAGCCGCCTTGGATAAGCGTGGCGGGTATACTGTACGTCCCATCCCCCCCTAATAATGGAAGGCCCGAGCCTAGGCCGAATAAGCCTAAAAACGTATTCTAACTCAGTATGAATAAGACCGTTAGTATTTTTTAATACCTATCCAACGTCTGAATGCTCGTATACTGTCTGTTCTCTCTGTAATGGGAGGCCCGAGCCCAGCAGTGGGACTTTTACAGGCTGATATTATTATTACATATACTGACTTTAATTACATTAAACATAATATTTAATTATTAAACATAAAATAAAAATTAAATTAAACATTTTACCTTCATCAGCTGTATTGTCACCTTCTCTCAACTCAAACAAGGTGCAGACAGAATTATTCATACCATTATTACATGCCCAAGTGTATACCATATTACCCCACTCATCCAGTGAATGCCAGTAAATTTCCCATACATTTTTACTCTTGTCCACAGGAGCGGCTCTTCCTGCTTTTGCCATATCCTCAAGTATTATTAGAATTGACTCCTGAGAAAGCTTTCTATTGATACTTGTATTGCTAAATAATGGACTGTTCTGTGATTCTCTTATATCTAACATTGATTGTTTTGTGGTTTTCATGTACTCCGCTATTAGTTGTTCCCATGCTTCTAATTGCTTTGCTTTTGTCTCTGTGTGGGGTTGGATTCTGAAAATAAAGAAATTAGAATTTCACTGGTTTAAGTTGCACAGAAAAATGCAATGATTCTTGTTTCATATCAATCAAAAAGTTAACAACAGCAATTTATATATTAGATCTTTATTATTCAGGACCATAGACAAAAAATATTAATAGAATCATTTAGTACCATAGACCTTAAAAATTCATGTCTATGGTCCACCATAGACATGAATTTTTCAATTTCAACAGGAAGACCAGAGCTCAGTACTGATAAGTTTATGGGTTTACTATTCATAGTAGCCCATAAACTTATCAGTACTGAGCTCTGGTCTTCCTATTTCTAGGGTAGTAAACCCAAAACAGATTTTCAGAAGCTACTGGTCAGAATTAGAACTTTGATTTTTTTATCATTTTTAATTGCATTGTACAAACTCGAACCCTCGGCAAATTTATTATATTGTATCACAGATTTTATGATAGTGATTTGTAATCTATAGTGCAAACATTATATCAGCAACTGAATGTTTTCAATCAGGCCATGTTAAGCCGCTCCAAAAAATTCTCATGGGATTTCCAGGATATAAATTATTGCAGATTTTAAGTCTGAGAATTTGCTATCAAGAACTAAAAACCACATTAAAATTGGCCCTGCAGTTTTTACATGAATCCCAAACGACACACACAAAACATCTAAAAAACAAAAGGCTACAATTTTACAATATTATAAATTAACAATTAACATACTAAAACTATAGTCAACTGTTAATCAATATTATACTTTTTTTTACATAAAACAGAAAAATATCACTACAGGACAATTTCAATCTAGGGTATAAACAATCAAACATCATTCACAATACTTACATTCTATCTCTCTTCCATCCATTAAAAATTTCTCATATGCTTGAGTGATATCTGTTTCAGTAAACAATCTTTTAGTTAATGTTGTCACAGATTTCGGCTCCAAATCTGTTAAAGATACCTTGTAACATATACTTTTATCACCAACTTGTATCAATGAATGGTTTTCATCTACATCTGATGAAAAACTTATCATAATTGAACAATCCTTTGCAACAGCTGATATAAGTGCCAAATATATTGGGTCCGTGGTCTTTAGAAACAAATCTCTGTCTTTGTCTGATTTAAGATTAAAATTGTTTATTTCTAATTCTTGCAAAATTTTTGGTACATATTCAAGATTTTTTATATTAATGCTGGCAACATCGATTTCAATGTTATCCATAAGTTTCTGGATTTTTAACAACCTATCTAATGTTGTGTTTCTTGGTAGGTAATTATCTTTATAGTCTGTTCTATATAAATGGGGCATATGAGGAATTTTATTTGCATTATAGATATCCTTGGATAAAATATCTATTATAAAATCAACAAAAATGTCAACAGACTGAAAATTTATTTTATCCTTTACAATATCATCAAAAACATTGTCCTTATACTTTTCCCCATAAATCAAAATTCCATTTTCAAACAATTTAAAATTATTCTGTGGACATTCTATTAAACTCTTAAGAGCATGCTTCATTTTCGTCTTGTCTCCAGAAAAAAGATTCAAAGGACAATATTTACTTGGAGATGAGATTTCTTTATTTTCCAGTTTCAAGTATTGCTTAAGGCAAAAATAACACTTATTGTATTTGTTTAAACTCTTTGACAGAAACCCTTCTTTAGGTTTGATCTCTACACAATAGTTCACTGCGCATCGTGGGCTGATTATAGATAAATTTGGTGCTTTTATAGCATGAGGGCTTAGTGTTGACTTATGCCTTCGATGTTCTGGGCGTAGCTCATGTAATTCGCGACTGATATTAGATAATGCTTCTTCAGAAATTGTAACTGTTTCCTGTTTATTATTTTCACCAAGAAGAAGTAAAGGAGACATTATCCTGTTCACAAAATCGACTGAAGTTCGTACGTGATGAATTTCGATCGGCTTTCCGTCTTCTTTGATTAAACGAAGCACGTAGTCTGTGTCTAGTAATTCCAGAACTATGTGAGCGTTCCCTTCGTTTATATACTTCCAGTCTTGTCCCAATAACTTCATGTTTTTTATATGATATAAATTTATAAAGACAAATATGTGACTACTTACGTAAAAAAAGGAGGAAAGTTGTACTGCCAAGGCCACGATATTTCAGTCATAGTCTATTAAATAAATTTTACTATTTCGGTAAGTTTAATATTTATAATTATTCAATAAATAAGATTGAATACAAAAGGAATTTACTTCAGGCGACATCAGCTGATGTCATTATTTTGTTGACATATCAACACATAACACAAGAACGAAATCGCCTAAACTGATAGACATCGAATTGTAACCAATTTATTGTATTTGAAATAACTTTATTATTCAGATCTATTCTTTCGTCTGTCACACATTTTAACCTCTTCATCAGATTAGTAATATCATACTTTTTATTAAAAAGAGTATCTTATATAGTCACTAATGCCGCAATCAATTTATTACTAGAGCATGCAAAAACTTTGGCGATTGCTATAATCGCCTAAACAAGAGATTTTCCTTACTTCTGAAACGTTTGTTAAATGTCAAAGTCTTTATTTCTTCAAAATCAAAATGACAGTTTGACAAAAATGACAAAGTCAAACAAAGCAATTTTGGTTTGGCGAATTCAGAAATTCGTGTGTATTTTAGTTTTAATTTAGAAAGAACTACAAATTTACACGGTTTATATTTGATTAAATTAAAAGCAGATAATATGCTATAATTTTTTTACATCGCAAAATGATTACGCTTAATAGGAAATTAAAGAAAGAACATATGGAGCCTACGAATGGTTTAAATAGTGAGCCTGTGAAACGAATATCTATAAGAGATAAATTACTAGTGAAAGAAGTGCAGGAGATGAATGATAACTTACCAGCAACGTGTAGTATTACCTTCGAAGACCCTAATGTGTTAAGCGAGTTTATACTGACAGTAAGTCCTGATGAAGGTTACTGGCAAGGGGGAAAATTTAAATTTAGTGTTCATGTCACCGAAGATTATAATATGGCTGTAAGTTAATCATTTTAATTGTTAATTAGTTTTCCTGAATAATTTCAGGAAGAATTCCAATCATTGCTCAAGTTTCTAACAAACATTCTTACCATTGTCTGCAGTAATTTATGTTTAGAATTGAAACAAATGGTTTCGTTTTAAAAGTCCATAAAAGTAACAAATCTGTGAATTTTAATTGTGTTTTTTTAAGATTGTTAAATAGGCTGTCTTTTTATTCAACAATGGTGGATCTGTTCTTAGTTCCTATATTTTATTATCTAATTATATATCTATATCTGCAGTTTAAATTCAAATTGAGAATGTCTTTTGCAATTTGTAATCAGTCAAAGTTTACTGTGTAAATTTAAACATTGTCCAACAGTAAATATCTAATTTTGTGGAATTAAAAGCAACTAATAAACAAACAAAGTCAATATCACTGATGTAAACACTAATGGTCTTATTCAAATTGAGTTATAGTAAGTTTGTAAGCTACTTTAAGAATCTTAAAAACATTTACAAACTCACTCTAAATCAATCAATATGAATAATAATATAGTAAGATGGTTCATGGTTCACAGAATAAAAAGGTAAAATCTTTTAAAAGCTTTCATTTATTAAAACAATGGGAAAAATCAGTAATTGAATGAAAAGAAAGTTGTATGCCTCATTGTATCAGATGTCAAAGAATATGTTATATAAAAGTAATGTTTGGCATTTTTTGGCTAATAAAAGCTTTGTAGTTTATTTAGCTGGATTATAAAAAGGCATTAAAATCAGGTTTTAATATTTTACTATTTGCATAAATTGAATACCTAAAATTTTAAACATCATAGATAATGTTCATATGTTTGGTCTTTAGAACATGTTATAACTCAATGATTTTGGTCTTTAGAAAGTTTCAATCAGGGTTTCCAGGTTGGATAGAGATTTGTCCCAAAAATTTATTGTTGGTTAAAATTTTTGGGAAAGTTATAACATTTTGTCTCTGGGATGTAAAAATTGGAGCCAAGCACTAAATGTATGTAATAAAGATGATGGTTAAATGTTGTGTTATTTCTACCATAATAAATTCATGAAATTTCCAAAACTTAATATATGAAGACCCTGATTTAACTTTTCTTTGTTTTCTACCATTTGTAATTAATCATGTTCAGAATGATACTTTGTTATTTTTTTTGTTTTTTGTTTTCAGCCACCAAGAGTAAAATGTATAACAAAACTTTGGCATCCCAACATCAATGTAGATGGAGACATTTGCCTCTCCCTCCTGCGGCAGACATCAATAGATGAACATGGTTGGGCACCCACTAGAAGGCTTAAGGATGTTGTATGGGGTCTCAACTCTCTTTTCACTGTAAGTGTTCATGACACTCATTCAGCCTTGTAATAAAAGTATTTTCAAGTCATTATTCCAAATAATGTTAATTTTCACCACTTTAATAATCTTATACTAATATATGAAGCTCAAGAGTTAGTTTCTTTGATTGAATGCACTTATCGTTAGATAGCCCATTTATTGAGGAAGGCTATAGGCTATAATATCATTATGCTAAGACCAATAGGAGTGGAGCACCAATGAAGAATGTCTCAGAATCAGGGGGTTTTAAAAAGAAACTCCACACGGACGATGATGCGGGCATAGCTATTAATTAAATAAACCTTTATTATGCCTTAATTAGTGTTTAGTAGGTACCTAAAAGTGCAATTGTTGAAAAATTGAATCTGTAGCCTATTTAGTTACTTGTCCTCAACTTAGGCCTCCATAAAAGATGCCTATCCTATTCCTTATGTTCTTTTTAATATCCTCTCCCCATTTTCGGACTGCATGATCCCTGTTTGTATTTATTATATTCCTGTGGTTATCTTTCTAACACCATGAAAAGAGACCACAAATGTATATACATAACATATAGTAATAAAAATATGTTGGTAAGGAGTAGGATGGCTTAAATAAAAACCGACTTTTTTTGAGTCTCAAGTGAAAAAAAGATAGTTTTTTGATGTTTTAAGAACTGTTTGTAATGGTCAGCTCAAAAAAAATATTAAGAGGTTACTTCAAATTTTTTAAGATCTCAAAAAGTGCCAAATACCAATTTTATTTTCTATTCTACAAAAAAATAATAAGTTTCTGAAAGTTTCAGTTCAAAATTTGAATTTTAAAAGGGCGCTCATTTTTTTTTTTAAATTTACTAGTGTATTACTTCAGATTTTTTCAAGGGAGTAAGGCACTAGTATATTGTTATCTTCTTTAGGACCACCCTAGTAAGGAGTTTGTTACGGCACTTTTTATTCTTTAAGAGTAACAAAAATTTGTTTAGAAGCCTGGCAGACTCATGAATAAGTAATCTATAAAATTCAGTTTTGAAATGAATAAACATTCATTTTCACTAAAATATAATAATGATTTATTAACCCATAAATATTCTGCAGTTTTACTTCTAGTAAGGCCGTTTTACGAGTATAGACAGGAATGATCCTACTCTTGTTTAAAGTGGATTAACAATTTATGAAAATCACTCATTGGTAATCTGAATAGGTATGTTTCCTCTAGTTGTATCCCTATTTTATCAGTGCAGGAATGAGAAAGATTACAAATTCCTGCGGCTGAACAGCCTGTCGTAAGAGGCGACAAAACAATCCAACTGAACACCTGAAAAAAAACTGCCAAGCCATAAATCTAAATAATTAAAATATATATACTACTTTGCCATTGAGAGTTTCTGAATTATACATATCATGTTTTCAGGATCTCTTAAATTTCGAAGATCCCCTGAACATAGAAGCGGCAGAGATGTACAATAAGAATAAGGTAGAGTTCCAGGCGAAGGTCCAGGAGTACATCGGCAAGTGCAAGAGATGAAACTTGCTCCTTGCGTGATTACTAAGTCATTCTCATTATATAGGTGGTATTTTAAGCAAGTTTATAAATAATATCGTAAACTGTTTATATCATATATGTACAGATGGTTCAAATACTTTAGGATAACTGATGTTTTGCCAAAATATTAGTTGCATATTGGTTATGTAGTGGGAAGGTTCGAGAAGTGCTTGCTTGATGTCGTATTCTAGATAGATAAATTTATATTGTAAAACAATTATCCAAAAACAAGTTGAAGTATATATGAATAAGCACAAAAAAGTTTTATTAAAATAAAAATATTACAAAAAATCACTGCGGAAAGCTGTGTAATATACGGTATTGTATGAAAATCGCGTTTAAGTGTAAACTACATGTGTATTACAATTTATTTGAATTCATTTTAAATATGTATTATTGGGCGGTAAACACATATATGATGGTTCTAATGTGATGAATGACATAATAGTGGGAGTGATTTGTGAATGGTATACAACAGTTGTAGGAATGTTTTTAACAAAAAGTTGTGAATTTGTGTTATAAATCTCTAATGTTTTTGCCTTTTCAAACTACCATAAGAAGTCTATGGTTTGGCTTCAGTCATGTAATATTAAAAAAGAAATGTAAGGAAGGACCACTGACCTCTAATATTGTCACTGGGGCTATGTTCCAGAAGAGACTTAGAACGACCACGATTTTTCAGAACTCTAGTGGAACGGATTATGGGCCATTAATGTCATTAACGACGAAATACGCAAATGTCATTGGTTGATTTGAAAATCGCGCCTTTTTCAATGTCAAGCGATAAAGAGAATTAATGCTTTGTGGTCAACACCCATTTCGACCCACCTCTTGACATGGGCCGTTGTGTGCCCTCTATGATCGAAAATGATGACGTCATTAGTGACGTTTTCGCCACGACCATAACGACGGTGGTCGCCATGTGGAACGGTTGACGGAGCATTTTGGGCGTTGGAAGCTACTAACGGAACGTGCCCTGGATAAGCTGCTGTCATTATATTTTGGTGATAGTTCGATTGGCGTTATTTTGGTGCTGAAACTTAAGGTTTTGAGTGTGAGAGTTCTCGTGAATTAAAGATATGTATGTTAAAAGCATTAGTTCCAGAGACTATCGCACGTGATTCTGCTTCAATTTGAGCCAAAAATAATCTTGTCATTTATAGCTAGCAGCTAGTTAAATTGGGAATAATAAAGGTCAGTGGTGGGGATGCTCTTGCAAAGTCTCCTTGCCTCCATCACATTTTTCACCCCACACTGTTGTGATTCCCTCATTGTCTATGGACCATAAGTAGAACTCCAAGCTCTCTTACACCGAGCACTATATCTAGATACCTCTTAAATTGACTAAATAATATTTTTTCTGAACTTTATGCGACTTGTATACATAATAAAACTATGTTTTAACGGTTTTAGGCGCGTTAATTTACTTGATTTTGGTTATTCCGACGTTTCGGTCGCTTTTCTGTGTTCGTGATCACGGTAACTAAATAATTAAAATGAACAAGTTGGCGGTAGGCTAAATAAAACTAACAATACTTGTTGACAATTGTCATCTTTGTCATCCGTGTTCACGAACACTGAAAAGAGGTCGTCGGAATAACCAAAATCAAATAAATTACCGCGCTTAAAACCGTTAACGTAGTTTTATTATTCACTAAATAACTCAAAAAGCGGCTTTAGGCTTTCTTGCCGATGTATAGATAAATAATAATCACAAATTAATACTTTGTGGTATTTTCTAATTTACTCATGCAAGTAAAACTTAAAAAAGAACACTAAATTCTTTATTCTTTAAGATATTTTTACAGTTACCGAGAACCACTACACTGGAAACTACTTCAAATATGTACTTTATCAATTTTAGGCGGTATATAAATGTGACAATCTTAAGTGTTAATGTATATAGCAATAAAACAAACTGACTACAGGCCTCGTGTGTTGTGTAATGTGTTGTTCTCTTTCAGTGATTAGTGAAAACACATATAAAATAATAAAATAGTCAAAACACGCTTCAGTTTTATTATTATTAATTATGATTTTACTTAAATGCATAAAAATTAATTATGTTTATGCTTTGTCCAACCATTTATTTTATTTTTGACAGGTCGGTAATTGATCAATATACTCTGATTTTTTAATTACGGGGACTAAAATGACAGCTGCGATATTTTTTTATGTTGCAAGCTTGGAACAATTCATGACCGAGTTGAATCCTATAGAGTTTCTATATAGATTCTGTGATTCTGGATTCAATGGGGATTGTTCACTTTTTTTCAATCTGGCTATTTGAAAAACCATTTCGATGAATAGTGTCCTTAATCATTTCTGTCTAGTTAAAAAGTAAAAAAACGTACGATCTTCTTGTATTTTGGAACAAATGCGTTTGACCTTTATTTGACCTTACTAAATCCAATCAGGTGGGCCGTCTGCCTGTTTGCCTGCTTCAGGTGTAAAAAAAATTGTAACTGTACATTATTTGATTTTAGTTATGTAAAATGGATTTTCCCTAAAGACCACTTTAAAAAATTTAACGATAACTATAGAAAATAATAATGGTTGAACACGAAAAATTATATGCCTAGCGACAAAATACACTAAAATGATCACGATACGTAATGAGTAATGACAGTGATATTTAAATAAGTAGCACAGATTACTATGATTAGATATAGATAAAACTTGCTTTTATTATTTTTGTTTTCTAGGCAAAGAAATCAATGTAAACTTGTGCCTTATGACGTCATCGGAGAAATAACTTTAAAATCGAATTATTAAAAAACTAACGCTTAAAATACAAAAATATTCAAATTAGTATCTTAAAATACCCTATTTTACGTAATAAAAATATAAAATCAGAGGGTAATTTTTTGTGAACAATCCCCATTCACAGTGTAAGTTGTAGAATTCAACTCGCACAACTCACTTACGACTCAAAGAAAGGTCAGCTGCACCTGTCATTTTAGTCCACGTAATTAAAAATCAGAGTATAGTAAATAAATAATCACCAAACATACACATATTAAATATCCCTAAATTAAGCATTTTTTTTAAATTAATAAAATTATTTTTTTAATTTAATTTAAGTTAATTAAAAGGGCAAATAGGCAGACGGCCCATCTGATGGAAATCTGTTACTGTCGTTTATGGACATTTGCAAAATCAGGGGTGTCGCCAACGCGTAGCCGATCAGAAATTTTATAATGCCCTTAAAAAACCCATATCACAGCGTAAGGGGAAAACCGCGGCGATAAGTTCCCTTCAGATCATTGTTGTACGCGGAATAAGTCTAGAAAACCGTTGTGTAAATGAGCGTGGGAACTCAAGCTCAAGTTTTGTTGTGGTTGATATTGAATGGACTAATGGTCTAAGAGCCCGTGAACGGCTACCTGTATGTAAGTATTTGACTAGACCTGAGTTTTTGTACATTGAGGCCCCTACCATGCATGAGGTGGGGACTCACTAAGCTCAAAGTGATGGACGCGACGAGCGCTCAGGTAAGACAGGTATCGATTTATGACGAATTTTAAATCCATTTGACCACGTCTGCCGTTTTAAAATTTGAAATAATATGATTATTATTATTGAAAAATAAGAATGGCAGACCATTATCGCGCATTTCAAAATGTCAAAAAATGTGCACATCGATACTAACCGGCATTTTTTTTATCTGCCAAAACCCCCACACTTGACGTTCTCTATGTCATTGTGACATTGGCCGAATAAGCGCCAGCAGCGTTGAACCCAAATCGCCAAAAATAGAATAGGCGTGCGAACATCAAAAATAAAATAAATTGTTGGACAGAGTATAGATGAAAACGGATGAATTTATCATTATACCACTTAATATTGAGTTAACTATAGTAACACCGGCCCACAAAAACAGTGGTCTTTTGACCAGACCCAGACTCCAAAGTTTTGGGAGTCTATGGATTAAACTGACCCTGATTCAGCGCGTCGTAATACATAAAACGGTTTTTCCACGGATAGATTTTCGCCGTGCGGCTAGGCGCGTCATAAATTGCCTCATCAAGGCGCATCGCTACCCCATTTACACAGGTGACTAAAATCGCATGCGGTAGTGGAACAACGTGCACGAAGCACTTCTTCATGCGGTGGGCGATCGCCTACAACTGGTCGTTTACACGGTCGATTTTAGTCAGCCGCATACGGCCGGTCGCCGCGCGGCCAAAGTCGGTACTACCGAACTATGGGGCTTGCGGCTTTAGTAATTTGCCACCTAGCTGAATTGTAATTTAGACGGTCGATCTTCGCCGCGTGGCAAAAATCGTGCGGCTTTAGTCACTTTTTTTTTGGTCAGGGGAAATCCGTTTGAGGACTAAGCCGCGACAGGCACAGAAGCCTGGGGGATGTTTGCGACCCGTGAGTGTGGGATTCGCCAGATCGGGGGTGGCACTAGCATGCCCAGTCGGAACTGGTGCCATTCTATTGCCACTCCTCAGTTTAGGGATACCCACTAAAACCCCTGGGTGTTCCGCCCTGCGCCGTATGCCAGGGCTACGGGACAGCGGGGGCTGTAATCACCAATGTAAACCGTACTTAAGACTGATCTGGTCACACTTTAAAGACAGACAACTTCTTTGTGGGCCGGTATTATCAAATCGATTAGGTATATTAATCCTAGTTTAGGTACTATACACAGGGATTTCTTTGATGTATTTGTGAAGTACTAGGTATTGCAAGGCAGCATAGATAATGAATTCTTTCGAATGAAAATATGTTTATCTCCAGTCCTTAAGTTCCTATATAGATACCATATTTTTTTTAAAAGTTGGTTTATATCCAAGGCTGTGAGAAGAAGAAAACACAATAAATTTGAAAATTATATATTAAAATGTATTCTTTTAGCGCTCTACTGCAAAATGCTAAAATTAATTTTGTGAATGTAATGTCTAAAATTGTCAATTTCAATGTATTTTTTGGAATGTGGCCTTTATTCAATGTAATTTTAATTGATTTGTTAAATTTTTTTAAATTAAAATGCAATTTGAATGAAATATACGTTTAATAATTAGAATGACTTGTACTTTTATAATTTAAATTATTTTTTATATTTTGTCTATGATCTTGATTTTCTTCTGGTCTACCCTATTAGCAAGCAGACCTGTTTTTAAATGTTTTGAACATGATAATACTAATAATAGCTCATAAGGCGCAAGCTCCAGGGGTGGAAGTGATAAATGGCATAACGTCAGTAGTAGCTTCGGTGAACCTGCAGCTCTCTAAACCCCTTAGCCACTCACACCCATGTTGCCCCTGTCTCCTAGGTATTTTTTGGGGCCCATGCAGCGAGTAGCGAGACACCGTCTGCCAATTTTTCCATGTTCCCCAAACATTGCGATGGGCAGACGCCATAGTCCCCATATTCCCAGACTCCTAGTACCACTAGCAGTTCACCCCAACAGCCCGGTACTTTTCGTTTTCATTACCCACAATAGTCCTACACTGGCCAGGGTTTGTCCTTGGGTGCATATGTTGTAGACAGGTATAATCGCCGGTCAGGTTCACGCCACATTTACATTAAATTTGTCAAAGGGCCTCTACGTGTTGGTCTTCCCATGCCCCCCCCCCCCACGCCTGCCTTCCAAAAGTCCGGGCCATTGTTATGGCCTGTGGTCTTCAAAGACATACATGACTAATATTTGTTTTCTTAGAAAGTTTTTAATAACGCTACAAATTAAGTCTTATGAATATGTCAGCCATACTGTCCTATTCGACTTTTTATGCTACCACAACTTGTGGGTAATATATGAAGCAGGTTGAAATAAAACTGATGCACGTTTATCAAGTCAATGATGTCTCTTTATTAAACCGAATTAATACAGGAGCATCATTAATACCAATTAATTAGTTTTAATATAAATAATAAATAGTAAAAAAGTTGTATACAATGAATATCTTTAACTATAACAAAAGTTGTAACAATTTTCTCTTCTCATTCTGTGACTAGAGTTCATTTTTCGATGATAGGTGGATATGAATTGAGATTTTTTAATCATCTACATTTAATGGACACTTGATCTATATAGCCTTTAATACATCTCTAGCACTTTCCTAAAGGATTTTTAAATTTATTTAAGCGTCTCTATAAGCGAGTTTCTTTTTAGTGACTTTTGTTCGGGCATATGAAAATATCTATATCTTGACAATGCCTATTTGGATAATTTGTTTGTTGAATTTAGTTTTTTTTAAAGAAAATCTTTTTTTCACGTTTTAGTTTATAGTGGTGTTTGGGATACATGCGCTTATTATCAATGATCATAATATTAGCCCTAAAAATGTTGGGATATTATTAAAAATAACTAAATAATAGAATGAATTTTGTAAACCTTTAGTGGCGCTCAAAACAAGTTGCTGTAAACTTTATTTCTTTAATACATTTTATGAAACTAAATATATCTTGAAAAGTTTCAAAAATGTTCCAAATAACTTTTGAACAAGTGCCCATCGAATGTACATTCCTGATAGGCCGCGTCCAAACAGGGCCAATGAAGGCCAACAAATAGGCTTGATTGGTCTTTAGTTTCGTTTCTTTTGCTGGTGAACGTCAACCAATGACCAATGGCCTTCGTTGGTCCTCTGTGTACGCGCCTATAGACGCATGTTGGCTGGTGTCGCTTTAATGACTGTGGAAGTTGGTGAACAGCTCCTCCTGGATGCTGTTGGACCTGGCGAGCATCCTGGGTGACAGCTGCCCGAAGGCCGCCGACACGGTATCAGCCTGAGACGCCTGTCGCGCCTTTCGCTCGTGGTACTCGTCGGAGAATTCCTGTTAATGATAATAAAGACAACAATGACAGACAACAAAATTGTTTGAACACATGCAAAACTAAATAGTTCCTATATCTTATTGTAGTATTTTAATATATCCATCCTCCATACTAGTAGGCCATGTGAAATCTTAACCGATAGTAAGGCAATTGAACGTTTGGTAAAAAAAAATATTATTTTATTGCACGAGTTCAGCAGACAGGCAGACTGCTCACTGGATGGAAAACGGTTACCATTGTCTTTGGTCATTTTTAAACCACAAAGGGGCTACCAATGTCCTGCCGCTCTCTAAAAGGTGACTGCAGCCTGGCCACTAATGCCGAAGCTGGAAATGGATACTCCAGACCAGGTTTTCCAGACGGGCAAATACCCTACCACCTGGCAGTACGTTGTTTCGTCGCCTCTTACGACAGACCGCCTCAATGCAGGAAACTGTATTATTTCTTCCTTCCTGCATCGATAACATAGGAACCGGCCATAAGTCATATTTTATACGCGAAAGAATTACTATAAAGGCATTTGATTGACTTCTGCATTGCATAATGCTACGTACACACAGGTCCAACAAAGGCCAAAGAAATCTAATCATTCACTTTCGTTGTGCCTGTGTATAAGAAACTTAAGATTATGTTTTAGATAATTTTTGACAAATCTACCTATTATATTGCAAATATTTGAATACAAACCATGCGAATACAAACTACAATGCCATCAGTGTGAAACGGTAATTAAAAGTTTAGATTTGTGAGGTACCATTTTTTTTGGTACTGAGTAGGTTGGTGCCTGATTTAAGTTCATTTGATTAGTTAAGTAGTTAACTTACGAAACTATCAATATAAGTCCTCATCGTAGTTAGGGCATTTTCTAGTTAAGTAATATGTTGTCAAAGTGATGTCTGTTCAATGTTATCATTGTAACGACTATTTAACAGATGTAAATATAATTCGGGTTGTAAAGAGTGGCAATGTTCAGTTCTGACCTTGAGCCTGTTGCCCAAGAAGACGGCCCTCTCGCGCTTCTTGTTCATGAAGTCGGAGAGCGTGAGCCACCGGTGCTCGTAGCACTCCTCCGCCAGGGGGCGCTTCAGCGGCACCTTCTTGAAGATGAACATCAGGAAACGCGTCGCTTCCTGTTCATCACACACAAACAGCTGTTGCAAGCCCTGCACTATTCCACAATCTACGCATTTTCGTGGTACACTTTTACTGGGAAACTCGAAACTTTCAAATTTGGGCTTTGACATAGTTATTTCAATTTATTTCTAGATCTATCTCAAAAATATTATTTTATACAAATTATAAAAACCAATAAAACATGTGTAAATCAACTGGACTGTTACTACTAACGCCATCTGTTCGAAAACTAACTGGATTTTTTTGGTGTACAACTTAAATAAATACTCAGTAATTATGTAATTAAATATTTCTAGGTAGAAAATTTCGTGAGCCCTCAAGCACCATTTTTTTGCTAGTATATAATAATAATATACCATACGATTTAAGATGTTGGTCTAGCCCAAGGGTCTCCAATCTTCCCAGAGTGTTTACTCCAGCTTCGAAAAATTTATTTTTGTACAACTCTTACAATATTAGTGGGATTTCAATTATTTGTTACTTATTATGATTAAGTTATATCTTCTGCGTATTATACTCGCCATTAAATTTTATCTATCAAGTAAATAAAAGCAAGTTATTAAATAATTCCATTAAAATAATTCCGAGTTCTCTTATACAACTTATCACAGTAATAATAAGCCATTTTTTGACGCGGACCAAGTTGATGACAATGGCGGACCGGATCGATGAGAATAGTCGGCCAAATTGATGTCAATGGCGGGCCAGGTTGACGATGATGACGGACCAAAGGGTACTGGCGAGCCGGATCGATGACACTGGCCGGCAGCTTTTGGGGATCTGAAGACCTTCGGGTCTATTCCATACCTGCGTGATCTCCTTGTAGAGGTACTCGAAGCGATATCTGACGAAGGAGATGTTCTGCTTGGTCTCGGCGTCATCCTGCCCCCTGAACGGCGACACGCCCGACAGCATGATGTACGCCAGCACGCCCACCGACCAGATGTCCGTCTGCGGGTACGCCGGCTCGTCGTTTATTATCTCAGGTGCTGCAATACAAATTAAAAAATATATACTGGAATTTCACAAATAAAATTAGGAAATCAACCTAGGCACTTAACAATCATTTTAGATTACAAAAATATTTATTAGAATTTATCAATGAATATTGTATGCCCTTTGAGTTACAATAAAACCTCTCAAACGTTCGTTTACTAGGCTCTGGTCTCCTAATTTTTAAGAGCATAGACAAGATATCAAGCCACTTTTTTACATCACTCAAAGTACTCATGCAATGGTACATGGCATAAATGGTTGATGGTATAACTTTAATCCAAAGCGGCTTAATGACTTTGAAACTTCGTTATCACAGTTTCATCACGATATTTTCTTTCACCGTCATCACGAAGAAAATTGCTTTAGTGTTGGTGTGTGTGTGTGAACAAGGTTTGGAATCATTAGCCAAGATATTAGGTACCAAGGCTAACATCTGAATGGGCCAGAAATCCAGAGTGTGCCAGGTGGTAGCCATCCAAATGGGTAAATACCCGCCCATATGGATGGCTACCACCCCTGGTCTAGAGTGTGCGTCAATAAAAACTTAGAGTTGTGATCCGGTATCAGTGGCCAGGTTCCAATTTCTCCTTCAAAGCCGACAGTACATTGGCAGCTCCTCTGGTGTTGTTAATATCCATAGGCGACGGTACTTCTTCTACACTTTCCATCACAGCAGAGTCGTCAGCCCGTCTGTCATGTGCTTCAGCAAAAAAGTTGATAATTGATGTTGAATACATGTAAAACCCAAATTTGTATAACTGAAATAGGTTATTTTCCTAACCTTCACAAAACGGAGGAATCTGAGTTTGGTTTCGTAGAGTATATTAATGGACTGAATCAATATTACTGTAATTATGCGTTTCTCACCTTTGTATTCCAGTTCTCCAACCTGCGGCACACTAGTTCCGAGTTTGGTCACTTTATGTGCTGAACCGAAGTCGATGAGTTTGACCTGGATCGACCTCACTGACGCCATCACCACGTTGTCAGGCTGCAGGTCCAGGTGGCAGTACCCTCGCCAGTGCAGGTACTGGAGACCGTCCAATATCTGGGTCACGATCGTCGCGACCATCTGTTCTGTGTAGTCATGACGACTGGATAAGTATGTGAGGATATCTGCTCCTTGTAACTTCTCCAGGATTAGGACGGAGACCGGAGAACCTGGTGCCTGGTACGCTGCTAATAAATTGGATATCCTCTCATGACTGAGCCGCCTCAGGCATTCGAACTCTCTCTGGATATGAACTTCATTCTCTGCTCTGTTCTCCAGGATCTTCGCCACAACGACGCTGTCGTTGGTCTTGTCCACTCCTTTGATCACAATCGAGAACTTCCCGCGCCACAATTCCGATATGAAACTGTAGCGTTCTGTGAACGTATTGGCCGCGTACCAATCCGTGGGATTATTCTCACTGTTGTAGTCCAATTTGGGCCTCTCTTCATCCAAGACGATCTCTTGACCGGATTCTGTGAGCTGTTGCAGGTGTTTCATGGCTTTCGTCACTTCGATCCTGGGAGCACCGGCTTCTTTGGTTTTGATCAGGTTTGTGGGGATACCTTTGTCGCTCCATCCGATCCTGTTTCGTGAGGAAAGTCTAAACTGATAGCTGGTGTCGGGTTGGAGGTCTCTCACTACAAAGAACTCATGGTCGATATTGCTGGCGACTTCCTTCCATTCAACACTGTCTCCTTCCTTGTACTGCAAACTGTAGCACACCACCGGGGAGTTACCATCATATTTGGGTTGCTTCCACCTTAGAAGGACTTCCGTATCTGAGACTTCATTGGCCGTCGGACTGTCAGGGGCGTCGGGGGTGGTAGCTTCGACGATTCTTGTTCTAGCTACGGTCTGTCCCACTTTGTTTCTTGCCACAACTTTATAGTAGCCGATATCGTGGTGCATCGCCGGATCGAATTTGAGGGTAGATCTGCCTTTTTCGTCTTCGATGATCTTGATACGCTGACCTTCGGCTAGGACCATGTCATTCTTGAACCATTGGACGGAGGGTTTAGGGTCTCCGACGGCGAAGCAGGTCAGTTGTGCCGGCTCTCCTTCTCTGACGGGGAGCAGCTGTGGTTTTTCTCTGAAGAAGGGCAGCTGTCCGTCCTTCTTGGACTCCATGAAGGCCTGGGCCTCGGCGTAGCTGTCCAGCCTCGTGCCCAGTTCGTGCCTCAGCCGGCGGATGGTGTAGTTCTCGGTGCCGTAGTTGTTGATGCGCTCCCGTCGCTCGTCGTCGATCTCCTCGTCCATTATGTCGGTGAAGCGACGGCGCTCGTGGATTATTGGCGTCTAAAAAATTATTAAAAGATATTTTTATATGAATGCGTTACTTTTCTTGTGCTTTGGAATCTCGCAGTACGTTATGTTCATGATTCTATTAAAAAATTGTTATACAACTAACTTATATATTCTAAGTGTTAGGGCTGTATCGAAATTATTATCTTGCTTACATCTAGCTGAGTCGGCTCCAGCACAACGCCCTTCACAATATTGGTGTGAAAAGGTAAAATCTTGAGCTAATCGTGGTTCGTACGATAAATGACAGTTCCGCTGGCCGACTATCCTCTATATTCCCTACCTCATTCCATACCTTTAACCGAGCCCCTAGCCAATCCATGCTATTCTATACCTCCTAGCCCATCTTAGAGACTGGCAAGGTGGTCTGTATATGTTTGCCCGCTTCAACCAATAAAAAAAAAATATGATATCAAGCAAAATTTATTTTGAAGTGAAACTTCTATATAGAGGGGGTCTTACGATTTTTCGCTCACGAAAAAGCGTCACAGTCACGTGGTCTTATTCTTACATTATTAAACTAGTGATATCTTACGAATGGAATGTCCGAATTGAATAATTCAAAAAGTTATATAAAGGTATTGAAGCAGTCTTGAATATGAAGTAATTTATTTTGATAAGGATTAATACCAAGATACAAATAAAGAGCCTTTTCTAGCGGCGGCATTTTAATTAAATTTTTAAAATAAAAGAACACTTATTGTGGCATAACTATAATAGTTAGACATATGCTGTCGCGACACTTTTTGTAAATAATGATGTGTTCTACAAAGTCGTAGTACATTATTTTATTCTATCATCAATAGTTTTCGCAGCGCAAGCGATTTAAGGAAAAAAAATCACCTTGGGGTATCATTATTGGAGTTTTGGTAAGGATCCCTAATTTTTTGTAAATATAATATAGCCTATGCCACCCGGGAATAGCGTAGCTTGCCAACAATGAAAGAATTTTTCAAATCGGTTCAGTAGTTTCGGAGCCTCTTCATCAAAACTGAGCAAAGGAAATATTTTTGAATTGTTTTTTTTGGAAATATTTTTCTGTTAACATAATTTGAGGTTCGAATGAAGATTGATGACGAAAGATGCGCATTTGTTAACGTTCCGTTGTATGTGTATAATTTTAGAGTAGTCTATGGATGTTTTTTTGGTTCTGGATCGAATCCAGTTTTTTGTTTGATAAAATAAAATGTGTTTACATAAAAAATGCATTCATTAAAATGTACCTAACCAAATCATAATTTGCAGTAAACCTGCGACACATATTAGAAGTGAAACTTCAACGGACAAGTGGAAAAACGAATCGCAACGGACACGTGGAAAAACGAATCGCAACGTACAAGTGGAAAAACTTCAACTGACAAAAGTCAAAATGAATCGCAACAAAATTTTAACTTGAAGTGTTACGGGCAGATTGTTAATGTACTTGTCCAATTTGAAAACCTGCCCGTAAAACTTCCAGTTAAACTTTTGTTGCGATTCATTTTGTCACTTGTCAGTTGAAGTTTCACTTCTATTTTATATCACATTTGTATTTATTTCACCAAGTGATCGGAGGAAACTCACCCTGGGGTCATAGGTGTCGTGCACCGAGAGGCTGTACCCGGGCGACCTGTCGCAGGCCACCTTCATGTACTCGCGCAGGCGCACCGGGAACGAGGTGTCGCGCAGCTGCAGCAGGTACGTGTCGGGGCCGTTCTGATAGCTGCCAAACGACACCTTAACGGTTAATATCAACCGAATTGGATTTTAAACCTCTTCATTATAATAAGAATAGATTGCTTGTAATGTACTTCAGAAAGGATAATATGTCGCCACACAAGTAATTATATTCTCTCTTGAGTATATACAAAAATCATTTGCTGTTCGTGAGTCTGGTGAAAACTGAAAAACGGCTTGACCGATTTTGATGAAATTTTGTGTGTGCGTGCGTGTGACTTTGAATGGGTCTCTGGATGGTTTAGATTCTGTAGGTGGTGTTGCAATCCAATTCTAGATTTTAATTTTTTCAGAGTAAATCAATGTCTACTGGGCCCTGTCTTAAATGAACCTGTGATCTAACCGGTTCATCAAAATAATCGTAATAAGATCCAAATTTTGTGTAGCTCCTTATTTACATATATTCCGATAATAAATATTTTACCGATATTCTGTTCAAACCAGCGGTAGGAAGTCCGTCTACTTCTATGTGACACTCTTATCATCTATGAATGACAAAGGAGGAAAGAGAAAGAAGTTTCAGGGCGACATGAGACGCTTAGCAGAGGCGTCAACGACATGAGACGCTTAGCAGAGGCGTCAACGACATGAGACGCTTAGCAGAGGCGTCAACGACATGAGACGCTTAGCAGAGGCGTCAACGACATTTGACGCTTAGCAGAGGCGTCAACGACATGAGACGCTTAGCAGAGGCGTCAACGACATTTGACGCTTAGCAGAGGCGTCAACGACATTTGACGCTTAGCAGAGGCGTCAACGACATGAGACGCTTAGCAGAGGCGTCAACGACATTTGACGCTTAGCAGAGGCGTCAACGACATGAGACGCTTAGCAGAGGCGTCAACGACATTTGACGCTTAGCAGAAGCGCCGACATAAGACTCTTATCCCTTGTCCTTGTACTATTAGAGAGTAACTTACAAATTCTTATCTACAGAGGGAATAAGGAAACTTATTTTGAAAATAAACATCAGTACGGGTACTCACTGGCTCTCCGACTTGGCCGAGACCTCCCAGTCGGGGTGCTCCCACTGCTTGAAGTTCAGGTCGAAGTCGGCCGGCTTGCGGTCGCGGGACGCGCGCTCGCGCTCCGGCGTCCCTTAACAAACGCAATTCTCATAAGCACATAATGTACGTTAGAGGAATACTTCAAATTAATCAAATTTGCTCCCTCATACGTATCGAAAACTTATGACGCCTGCACACACTTCAACCTATTATGATAATTCTTTCAAAGTGCAGGATGTCAAACTTTGGAATATGCTGCCCCTTACTGTCAGAGAGGTCAAATCCTTACCAACATTTAGAAATTTGCGCAGAAAACACTATTTGTCCACAAATAGCTATCTGATCTGATTAACATAATATAATCATGCTGATACATTTATTATTAACTTATGTATTTTGAAATATATTATTGTATATTTATTTGTTAAATTAGTTTGAGTATCTATGTATCCATTGCCTTTTTCCTGCACCACCTACATCGCCTGATTCAAATTTGTTTTTGATTTAGGTTGCCTGGAAGAGATCGCTTTGAGCGATACGGCCGCCTATTGTATCGCCTAGAAAATATTGTAAATATGGTCTGTTTTTTTATACAGGAGTGGAATACACTGCCGGAGTCTGTTTTTCCCGAAACCTACAACCTGGGTGTCTTCAAGTCTCGTGTGAATAGGTACCTTCTAGGTAAGCGTGCTCGATCTTAGACCATATCTCCGCTCAAATCGAGCGAGATAATGGTCAAACGAGAAACCTATACGTGATAAAAAAACAAACATACCACACACCAAAACATACAATTACTTGTATGTTTTGGTGTGCAATAAAGTGTTATCTCTCTCTCTCTATATATATATCTGTTGCGGCACGATTTACCAAACGAAGGTACACGCCGGTCCAGCCGGGCATGAACCAGTACGCTCGCGCCGGTGTGTACGCGTAATATCATAAATTGCCTATGACAAACGCTCTTTGTCTACGGCCAACCGCCAATATTCGAAAAATCAAGTACGGAACGACGACGAATTATTGTACGCGCAACTAAAATTTATTGTAAAATCGCAAAATATCGAAATATACGCATTATTCAAGCAAAAGGTGCTTCATTGAAGACTTCCTACGCTTCAATATCTTTTATGCATAAGTATTTGTAGTAGATAAGTATCATGCGCATCGCGAGCTTCCAGTTATGGTAGTCATTGATACCACTCAGTTTGTCAGAATTGACGAGACTCTACTGCCGCTAGCCATCGTTTCGTGCGTAGTAGATTTCGACGCGAAATTTCAAATACTATTTTTCTTTCTTTACGCGTGTTTATTGTTTGTGCGCGATCCGTCCTGGGCCCATAACCTATTTATTGGTCATGGGCCCAGGATGGATATTTATATGACTGAGCACACTTACCCAGATAATACCCACACGGGACTTAAAGATATCCGGATTGTCCTTCCGGGAAGCACGGACTCTGGTATGGGTACTATGTTGTGTGCCTTCCACATGCATACATAACAACTTACCGATGTTTTTAATTCTATGTTGACTGTATAATTTTCGAGGACTATTTATAAATTATTATAAGTAGTTTAATCGGATAATTGAAAAAAAAAACAATTCATTTAACTGGAAAATGATAGTGAAAAGACAAATATAAAATACAATTCACGTATTTACACAGTATTAATTCAAGAATCGTACGCCACATTTCCAACAAATGAGGTTGGCAAATCATCATGAAGCTATATTAACATTTCCTTCAGCACAAAACCAAAATGTTAATAAGTGTTAACTAAAAAGCTTGTGTGGATTTTTGTGTTAAAATTTTTACCTTCCGGGGTGTAGATCTCCCCCGGGGGGTAGACCATCTTGGAGGGGTGGTCGAAAGCGCCGCTCAGCGGTCGCCGCCTGAACCACGTGCGGCACTGCGCGTTGCTCGTCCAATCCCTGAACCACATTCAAATAATTAAGTAACATTAATTTACAATCAACTAAGGTTAAGTTATAATCAACTAAGGTTAAGTTACAATCAAGTAAGGTTAAGTTACAATCAAGTAAGGTTAAGTTACAATCAAGTAAGGTTAAGATAAGTTTCATTGGTGCTTCATATTCTCGCGAAAACCTCGAGAATATGGAGCTTAGAATCAAAGACCAATATCCATATTAAGTACAATATCCATATTAAAAAAAAATCCGTCCAAATGTATTAAATTAGAGCTGCTACTACAGGACCATTGTGCACAACTCGGCACACTTCACTGCCGTCTCTTAGTGGTAATAAATAGAGTGAAGTTAGCAGATATGGACCGACATGTTGTACAATAACGTCATTCTGGCCGATTTTTGAACTACAATTTATGCTATCCACCAGAGACGTACAGTTTAAGGTCTATATAAGATTGTCCTCCTGACCTTGCAATGTTCACGAAAAAATAAAAGAAATAAAAATAATAGAAAAATATATCAACAAGTCTAATTCAGGAGGGATACATTTGCCAATAGATGGCTATACATGATTAAAAAAAAATTGGATGACAAAGAAACAATTTAATTTTTTCATAACCGAAGATACCTTTATTACCATGGAAGAAATTTTCCAAGCTCACCTGTACAAGTTGTAATAATTCCTCAACCGATCAGTGGTGATCTGGTACTCCTCCTGGTATATCCTGTCGGCCAGGGTCAGCCAGGGGTGCGACAACGCCGTGGTCACATCCATACGCTCGTGCCAGTTGAAGATCAGGAGTTTCGATATGAAATCCCTGGACTCCCTGCTCAATCTCGACCACCACTCCTCGTCGTGCCACTCCCATCTTCCCTCCCTGATCCTGGTCAGGGTCTCCCTGTCATTGTAGCCTCTGAACGGAGAATGGCCACTGAGGAGGATGTAAGTTATGATGCCGATGCTCCACATGTCGGCTCCGAAGGAGACTCCCTCGCCGTTAGCGACCTCTGGTGCCACGTATTCGGGCATCCCGTAGTCTAAGGAGGCGTACTTGTTGAAGTGGATTCGGCGGGAGAGGCCAAAGTCGCAAATCTTCAGCTCATCACTGCCAGCATGTGATAGGAGCAGTTCGCCGATCTATGAACAAATACACTTATAAAAATCTGCCAAATGTTTATCTATCTACACATAGTGAGTGGTTTTGTAAAAATTTCAACCGCTTACATTATTACTCTGATAGTGATTGCAAGTGGTGATTAAGGGAGTACCCCGTATAGGGAGGAGAAGTGAGACGGAATGCTCCCACGTCTTAAAGAAAGATCTTCCAGCGAGGTTATCGTTGTTCCTTGCATGTCTAGCTCCATCTGTTCTGTGGAAATGTGTATATATTCTTTGTACGTTTCGGGAATCGTTTGCGACCTGCAGCGCCATGTATTGGCTTGTAAGTGTTCGACTATTGAAAGAAGATGGAGGAGGTCTACACCCGAAGCGGGGTCCAAAATTGAATTACACCCAGCTGACTAATATATCAATTTCTTTAATGAATGTGTTTGATAGTCCTAGGTCTACCTAATGGAAAGCGGTTTCCATCTCCTGTAACACCAAAGGTGCTGCCGCTCTCTAAACGGAGACTGGAACCTGGACACTAATTCCGGAACACAACTCAAGGTTGTTATGGCGGCATATTCCAGTCCAGGGGCGGTAGCCATCCAGACGGGAAAATGGCCTACCTGCCTGTGGGTTGTTTTGTCGCCTTTTGTGACAGGCGGCCCAGCACCAGAAAATTGTATTCCTTCTCGGTTCCTGCATGGATAAGTTAACTAGTGGCCTATACTAACACGCTATCAACACATATCATAAAGTTAACTTGTAACAAGATTAACAAGTAAACAGAGTATGTAAACATTTTGGAAATAGAAGGGTTTATTATTAAGTAAGTGGTTGGTTTTTTGAAAATCCTCTCTTTTAGAAAATCTGCTACGGGTTGTCTGGAAGAGATCGCTTCTTAGCGATAAGACCGCCCATTTTGCACATTTAGAATATTTTTCTCTCTGCTATCATTTTTCAAAGTTTAAGTAGTCTAGAAAACGAGTAGAAAGAAAGATAGACCAGGTTGAAAAAACAAGAGAAACTTCATATAATTTCAATTTATAGAACTCACAGTCAATCCAAGATGGGCCACACTGTTATCGTGCATATACTTGAGGCCCCTGAGAAGCTGCCTGATGTAGCCAGCTATCTCCCTCTCGGTGTACCCTTGGCTCCTGAGCAACCGGTCCCTGACCAGTTCCCCGCCAGCAGCGAGCTCCACCACCAGCGCCAGGGTGTGGTCGTGCTCGTAAGCGTCCTGGAGGCGGATCAGGTGGCGGTCGTTGAGGAGGTTCATGATGTCCAGCTCGTTCTTCATGAAGGGCTTCAGGGCCGAATGGCCGTGCATTATCTTCGCGGCGTAGTTGCGACCTGCAATAATATTATGCCTATTAATATTATAAATACGAAAGAAACTCTGTTTGTCTATTTCATCTGTGCAGGAACGGAGAAAGAATACAATTTCCTGCGTTGGGGCGGCCTGTCGTAAGAGGCGACAAAACAACTCACAGCCAGGTGGTAGGGCATTTGCCCGACTGAATGGCTACCATCCCTGGTCTAAAATATGCCGCAATAACAACCTTGAATTGTGTTCCGGCATCGGTGATCAGGTTCCATTCTCCCTTAAGGGAGCATTAGTGCATTTTAGCACCTTTGGTGTTGCTAATGTCCATAGGCGATGGTAACCGCTTTCAATCAGCCGTGAGCAGTCTGCTGAATTTATGCAAGTAAACAAAAAATTTGCTTGTCTGTTAACCGTTCACGAGAAAAGTTCTGGAGCAATTTGGCTGATATTCGATATTTGTGTAGTTTTGATACCGAGGGTGAACACAGGATACTTTTTATCCCGGATAATGGGACACTTTCTCGATAGTTCCTATCAACAAACTGACCCCTGATTAGGACTTTTGATCTATACACCCTCAAAATTTGGAGGGTGTAAGAACCAAACTGAGCCCTGATTCGGAATCAGCGCATAAAAGAATAGGTGGGTCTGGTCAAAAGTACAGAACACTTTTTAATTTTGTGAGCCAGTGTAAAATTAATGATTATACTAACGTTTTTGGATCATTTGGACCTTATTTTTGTAGATGAGTCAAGTGACTAAGAACTAAAATATTTATTGTAGTTTTTAAATAATACATAATAACAGCACTGCTAGCACTCTCTCTCCAATGATTGGCATCCTGTCAATTTCTTCAAGCTATTAAAAATCTGACCCCTCCAAGGGGAGAGTTCTCATATTGAGGAAGTGGGGAAGAGTGCATAAGGAGGCCAGCAGTGGGACGTTATGACTTCTTATTACAATGGGAATTAATGAATTTAAAGAGTGAAACTGACCGGTGAGTCTTTCGGCGGCGTGGTAGACGACGCCCTGCACGCCCCTGCCCAGCTCATCGCCGATGTCGTAGAAGTCGCCGAAGGGCTTCGTGCTGGGCTTCACGCGCGGGGGGTGCTCCCTGATCCTGAATAACACCAAACCATAACTTAATAGAACCGTTATTTTGTCCCTATAATGTTTTAATCCCTTTTACAACTGATTCCTATATCTTAATACAGTGTAACCTCGATATAACAAATCTGAAAGAGATTAGAAAATATTCGTTATACCAAGAAATTCCTTACAGTGAGATTCATTATATAGAGGTTAGTTTGGTCTAAGATTCCCTTTTACCAACGTTAAAGGAAACTTAAAATAAAAAATAAAGCACATGGTAATAAATAAAATAATGAACGCACCGTAATATTTATTCGTCTAATTATTATGAAAGCTTAAATTCGTGTCTTATCTTACGGTAAATGGAACCTGTCGAGACTTTAATTCTAGATAAATGGATTGATAGAATGCTTTATGCAAAGATTGTAAGTTGACAAATGTCGTTATACAGAAATTAATCATGCTTTCTATTTTTCTATTTATGTTTTGCAATGATTAAGAATTCGTTATAATGAGGTTTTTACAAAAGTGTATTCGTAATATAAAGGTATATTTTGTACTCAATCTTTTGGTCGGTTCTAGGAAATTTCTTAGAACTTGTTAAATCGAGAAAATCGTTGTATTGACGTTCATTATAATAAGGTTCCACTGTATTTGTTAGTGCCATCTTGTACTAAACTAGCTTTAGTTGATTTTTAGTAACCATAACAAACGAAAATAGCTAGATGGCGCTACACAGTTATGCCGTAGAAACAGCACAAAAATTGATAAAACAGATCGATTGCTGTCTCGCTCTGCTATCTACCAACTCATTCACACTCATCGTACGCTATATTAGACGACATCCAATCACAGCATTGCGTTTATAAAACTTATCAAAAATTATTTTAATTATCGTTGTTAACCTTAAATTTAACCGTTAGTAACAAATTGGATATATCATTGCGAGCGACCCAATGGTAAGAAGGCATGTTTATTCTGTGCCGCCGAAGACCATGCGGATACACAATTTATCCACTTGCCTTGCCATTGGTAGAAATTTGACATTACTTGAAACAGAGCTTATGTCAAATTTTAACATTTTATTATTACCATTCTTCATAATAATTATGCCACTAATTCTGTGATATAGGTACCGCGGTCCAGTACGAGCAAAACTTAAATGCGTCCCTGAAGTTGGTCGCCGTCATTTGGGGCAGAACACAATTATAAGAGAAAAAGAGTGTTGCGCTCTCGCTCGCCCGCTATCCGCATTGGCATGCCATCTCACTCGCACAATACACTTGACTGGCCCTGCGCAAACTCTCGGAACTATAATATCTTCGTTCGAAGTAACAACAAAAATAAATCAACAATAAGTACCTGTCGGAGTATTCGTGCTCGCTCTCCTCGACGTGCAGCATGGCGGACGAGGACACGGAGCCGGCCACGTTCCGCGCCGAAATCGAGTATAAGCCCTCGTCCTTCAGGATCGCGTCGTTGATCACCAGGATCGTGGTGTCCGGCTCAATGAACTGGATCTGGTGATAACGTTATATTATTTTGTTTTATTGCTGGAGTACAGCAGACGGTCTAACAGACTATATCATCGCCTTTGGATATTTGTAACCCTAAAAGAGCTACCAATGTGCTGATGATGATGATGATGCTACTGGTGCCGGAACACAATCCAAAGTTGTTATGGCAGCATACTCTAGACAAGGAGTAGTGTGACCTTCCAGATGAGCAAATGCGCTACCATATGGCTGTGAGTTGTTTTGTCGCATTTTACGACAGGTTCTTTTCCGTTCACGCATGGATATAACCTAAAACTATTTAGCTATATAAAGATTCACAGTATCTATTTAGAACAGAATTTGATACCTATCCTTCATAATATATGCTAAACTTTTGAATTTTGATCGTTTACTTCGAGATTAATTTTTGTATGCTTTGAAATTATCTTAAAGATATTATACATACCTGAACTAAAGCTAGATATGTAGGAACTATCCTAATTATATGATTATCAAACTACTGTATGTAGAAAGTACCCTACCTTTGTCCTTGAACTCGCGGCGAGTGGCTGCCAATCCTTGTACCACTTGATATCGGGGTACGGCACTCCGGTAACCCTGGCTTCGATCCTGGCTGTCTTCCTCTGCAGCACCACGGACTCCTCCGGTCTTCGGATGAAGGTGGGGTACTCTGCCACCTCCAGCCTGACGCGTTGGCGCGCTTGGCCGTGCTCGTTGGTCGCAACGGCCTCGTACCAACCGGCATCGCGTTCTAACATCCTGTCAATTAATGTTTTTGGATTATGTTATTATTGTATTATAAAACTGGCAGACGAGTCAACGTGTAGCCAGCTTTCAGGGTGAGATAATGGGGATAAGATACTGGGATAATGGGAAAGTAGGTCATCGGAACTCTCATGCATAATACGCATGATTAGCTGAAGGTTAACAGATACTCCGTGGAAGTTGGATCACACATATCGAGTCGACCCTAAGATAATCAGGATACAATATTTTCTTAATTCTTCGCGACTAGTACACGTAACAAAAATACGTTTTAACGTTTTACTCGCTACAATTAATTTGATTTTATAAGCTATTAAAACCCAAACCCAGCAAGAACCAACTGCTAGAGCTAAAGACATAATGAGCTCTTCTGCGTGCACTGGACTACAAAAGAACTTGATTTATTTAAAATTAGTAGAGCTAGGCATGTTCGCTGAAGAGTTTCTTGCGCCGCTTTTTCTCTTCAAGCCACAACATGTTACGAAGGGATAGTAAATTCGATAAGACCCTCATAGGGTAAATAATAACCATAAACATAATTAAATCGATCAAGTTGGCGGTAGGCTAAATAAAACTTTAACAATACTCGTTGACACTTGACATCTTTGTCTTACGTGATCACGGCTATTAAAAAGTGGCCGAAATTATGTTTTTGTTGAGTAAGCGATTTATGTTGACTTTCCACACGACTTTAATTGAATAAACTACGGGATATAACTATCATATATGCAACCCTTTTACCGAAAGTACACGCTTAACCATTTTCGTCATAATCTTTAAGGCCATGAAGTAAGAACAAACTTTAAAACTAGAATTCTAGCACGGATTTATGTTTCTGAATTAGAATAAATCAAAAATTAATAAAATGTGACTAATAACCTTCATGAATCAACATGAAGTTGCTCCTAACTACTATTTCACTCAACCTACAAGTGAGCACGTCAAAAGAATTGGCAACTATAGTTTAATGATCTACTATCTAATTAATAGAAAAAGCCTTGAAATGTCAATCTCGGTACTTTGATCGTTAGCTCCATTTTGTTCACTATTGTTAGTATAGAAAAGAAGAGAAGAAGAAATCTTCCATTGTTACTATTAATATTTTGTTTCTGTGATCTAAATCTATATGATTCAAAATGTACTAACTTGTTAATAAACAACGTGGCCTGTCCATTCCTGGTGTAGCTCCAGTCATATCTTCCACCGATTTCAATCGGCTCGTCATTGAAGAAGTAGGTCATCTTTGGCTTGGGGTATCCATAGACAAACCAGAACAGGTTCACATTGTGGCCTTTCACGCCATATTGGCTATCGTACTCCTGGCGCAGGAACTTCGGCGCTTGCGCATAGCCGTCGTGAGGTGGACGCTCGATGTCGAAATCCTTCGGGAAGTATGGGGAGGTTTCGGGCCTGAAATCGATGCCTGGCTCCAAATACGGGATGAATTTGGGAGGATCCGGTTCTAGTTTGGACCTATGCGTGATGGCGTAAGGCGAGGGGTCGCTGACTCCATATTTGTTTTCGACCCGGATCCGGAACTTGTAGTCCCGGAACGGTTCTAGATTGCGGATGTCGCACACACAGGAGCGAAGTCCGGTGCGGGCCGTGAACCAGTCGCCGTCTGGCATTTCGCACATCTCCACCTGATAACAATAATGTTATACCACATTTAAACGTATGGTCACTGACCATTATTGGTCTATTAAATAAAAAATATTGCATTAAATGGATGTATCTATTGTTCGAATGTATACATTATTTATTTATAATATCATCGTATATCTAATTATATATGTGTATCTATATATATGAGTATATAGTACAATTTTATTTATATTTTATTTTATTTTTTATAATACACCACCAAAAATCTTATATTGAAATTTCCTTTAAAATCTCCTTAGACACTGGGTTGCTTGGAAGAAATCGCTATAAGCGATAAGGCCGCCCATTGTTCTAATGCAAATGTATCCATATCAACTGTCTACATTTAATGGGTAACATTTATGGTGAACAATAAAGAGTTTTTATTCATTAATTCATTCATATGACAGAAATACTCTTAATATTACAATATAAAACATGTTTAATAATGTATGCAAGGACCTGCTTTCTTAATCTGATTTAGTAGTAGCGTCAGTAGTCGGTAAAACAGTTTAAACACTGTCGATAAAACAGATTTTTGTAATTGAATCTAATTTATTTTTCTATATCTAAAACTTCGCTGCTGATCAATGAGGAATTGGGAAGAGATCGCTCTTTAGCGATAAGACTGCCACACACTTAGAATAGTACTACTAGTTTAAGTGTTTCTGTAACCATGTACAATAAAAAGTTATCTGTCTAAAGTTACAAAGTTAGGAGAAGTCAATACTTTTCAAAATCTTGCATTCTTGGTAACTTTGTACTAAGTAAAAATATTTTTAATGAAGCATATTTAAGCTTACTTTTAGATGGCTTAGGCAATTTTTAGCTTCAGTTTACGAATGTGCATCGTTGTGGCAAGTCTTAGTGCCCTCAAACTCACCTGGTAAGTGACAGGGAACCTGGGCCCGTGCGGTATGGACGGTTTCCAGGAGAGTGTCAGGTGCCTGTCGGCCATTCGCGAGATGATCGGCTTGTCCGCTAAGGGCATCGGCACGCCGGTCTTCTTCATCTTATCGAAGTCCGAATACTGGTCCGATATAGGACGCTTGCCCGTATGCGGCTCTAGAGCTGAAGGAATTCAACATTAATTACATTCTCTTGAAGCCCCCATACATGGCATTCATGCAGTCAAACTGTGATCATGTGATCCCAGATAGTCGTCGGTCGGTTATGTCTGCTGCTAGAGCATCACGTGAAAACTAGTGACAGGATTGAAATAAAACTCAATACAGACGATAACACTTACAGGGCGTTCCATTGGTAGCTCATGACGCCCAAAATCCTCCGTTAGCCGTTCCACAAGGCAACCGTGGTCGTTGTGGTCGTGGCGAAAACGTCACTAGTGAGGTCATCATTTTCGATCACACAACGCCAAGAGGTGGGTCGAATAACCGTATTGGGTTTATGATTGTAGCACCGACAAGCAAGTGGAACGGGAAAAAACGCGGTCGTGAACGTGGTCGTTGTGAGTCCCTAATGGAATGTAGCCTTAGGAATGACGACCGAAAATTTTATGCCGTCTTTTCAATGCACTAACAACCATATCGTAATGGCATCACCACTGAAACGAAATGTGGCATTGTGCGACAAGGGGTGGGGTCCTAAATTTCATGACGTCACATTTCAAAATCTAATATATTTTAGCTTTGAAACACAAAATGTGTACTATTAACGATTTTTTATTTTATTTTTATTTATTCATGACCATAGAATCAAAGTCTTTCAGTCGGAAACATGTTAATTAATAGGTCTTCGTATAGTAGCGCAGTTGTATTGCAGGCTACAACCGACGCCATTCAACGGAGTTCTTGTGAAAACTAGAAAGATCACATCTGACTATACTGTTCACATTTCTCACAAAAACACATAATTTCTACTCAAAAACTATCAATATCCTGCAACTATTGTTCATTTTAGAGTAATTATACACATTTTTAGAAAATAAAACTGCACAGCACAACGTTTCCTTTCAGTTCCCGCCAAAAACTCCTATTAACGAAAAACTTCAAAATGTTGCCAACTCTATCTAAGTGAGCATAGGGTTTAAATAATTAAAATAGAAATAAAACTAATTACGGAACTTCTGTTTTAATTTAATAATTTCTTGATTTTCTATGGCACGAGTTCAGCAGACGGGCAGGCGGCCCACCTGATGGGAAGTGGTTACCATCGCCTATGGACATTTGTAACGCCAAAAGGGTACAATTGCGCTACTACACTCTAAAGGGCGACAGGGTCCTGGTCTACTACACTAATGCCGGAACATAACTTGAGGTTGTTATGGCGGCATGCTGTAGACCAGGAATGGTAGCCATCCAGGCCTGCAAACACCCTACCACCTGGCAAAATGTTGATGTAAAATTGCAAAAAATGTGATGTCACATTAGGGAGGGAGGGGTCTCGCAAATGTGGCCAGCTGTGACGAGGACCGGAGAGTCATGAAATTCATGTGACGTAATTTGTCGATGATGGCCCCTTATTAGAAGTACTAGTAGGGTTGCCAGCCATACATTATAATAACGTATCCTAATTCATTTTTGGTAAATACACTTTATACGTTTGCATAAAAATAAAGTATGTGAAAATACTCTATTTTAAATCTTTACACAGATGCATAAAATAAAATACGGATAATTAGTGAACTATTATCGATCCAGCTTTCACTGAAAGAGTTTATTCAGTAATGAATCTAAAATGGCGGGAAGAAAGGAACAGGACGTTTATTAATTTAATAAAAAAAACATTTGTTTGTTTATTTAAATTTAAATTGGGAACGTAAAGATGGTTTCCAAAAATTTTAAGTATAATGAAAAGTTGTTAGTGTGTGCTAGAAACAGTAAAATAGTGTCTACCTACAAGAGAACAAATAAATAAATTATTTTTTCTCAAAATCAGTTGGCAACCCTAGGTACTAGTGACGCTGAAGTACTCACTGTCGTAGGTGAGTTGGGCCGTGCACGAGTCCTCGCCGTGGGCGTTGTGTATCCTGCAGCGGTAGGCGCCCACGTCGCTGGGGTCCACGCCGCTGATGGTCAGCCGCAGCAGCCCCGTCGTCTCCTTGTCCATGCGGATGCGCTCGCACGGGAACAGCTTCTCGTCGTTGCGGAACCTATGTCCGAAGGAGACCAGACACCGTCAGCGATATCTACTCAGTTACGCACAGAAGAGAATTAAAGAAAATGTGCTTATTCCAAAAAACAAAATCAGAGAGTATAAAAAAATATAATTCAAAAGTTTTCAATAGTGTTCGAAAACTTGTCAAACAAAAATGATTTTTTTTTTCTTAAAAACGGGCGTTTACCAGGCTACTCAGAAAGTATTGCGAAAAAAGTTTTTATGTATAACAGCCTGGCCAGTTATAATCTATTTTGAAAATATGATTACTTATAACGAATTACTTATAACCATCGATCACTCGTGATCGATGTTTATAAGTAACTAAAATACGTAAGTTCCAATTTCAATATTTCCCTCCATATTGTTGACGAGCTATGTTTACTGAAATACGGCTAGCGCTGTGGATTAGAATGAGAGAGGAGGAGCCTGCCTACCCTACCGTACGCGAGAGAGAAAGGGAAGCCCGACAGACTGGCGCCGTAACGCGTTACGTAACGAAGCGGTTTATAATAAGTTCAAAAACCTTGTAAAAATCAAACAAAACCGCGGGTGACAAATAGTAAAAATGTACTTTTAATGATGTCTGTGTAAGTGAACTCACCATTCGACGTCCGGGTCTGGGGTGCCGGTGGCGCACGCGGTGAACTTGGCGCTCATGCCGCGGAACACCTCGATGTCGCCGATCTTCTTCAGGAACGACGGCGGCTCCACTTTCTGCTTCCTACCTCTGCAGCCAACAAAATATTTCCAGTCACCGAAGAGACACCGTTTTACTCCGTGCAGGAACGGAGAAAAAGAGTACAATCTCCTGCGTTGGGGCGGCCTGTCGTAAGAGGCGACAAAACAACCCACAGCCAGGTGCATTTTCCCAACTGGATGGCTACCACCCCTGGTTTAAGATATATCGCCATAACAACCATTAGTTATGTTCCGACATTAGTACCCAGGTTCCAGTATCCATTAAGACAGGAGCAGCGCATTTGTAGCACCTTTGGTGTGGCAAATGTCCATAGGCGATGGTAACCGCTTTCCATCAAGTGGGCCGTCTGCCGCAATAAAAAAAAAAGTGTATCTCAACATTTCAGCAGTATGAATGAGTTCCACTGTAATGGAGTACGAGATAATTATCCATTTTCGAAGACGAGGTTTATTAAAAATCTATTAAAATTTCAAAAGTGTAATAATTTATGATACCAAGCTAATACCCAAAGCGCAAAAGGAGAGGCGACTCGGGGGCAGACTTCTTAAGGATTGACATTTGAATTTGTTAACTTACAAGTAAGTCCTGAACATCGTTTAGAGTTACATAGACATCTAATCTAATTAATCTATAATTTGTTATTTAATTGGCAAACTGCTGTCCAAACTAAGATATGACCTTACACGTCAGTATGTCAAGACTACTAACTACTTAACTAATACGGCTTTATGATAACTCGCTGTTTGGTCAGCGCTATGCGATGACGCAGATCACGAACAAACCCGAATATGCCCGAAATTTCACGAACGAGCTGCAACAACCTACGCTGATTGGCTAATACAAACACAAAGCTGCCTTAAAACAACAGGGCGCTTACGTTCCAATACTATTTTTTTTCAATATTTTACGATACTCACATCTTGTCAACAACCTCCAAATTGGCCTCGCACTCGGCTTGGCCTTCCCTGTTCTTGGCCACACACTTGTAGGAACCGGCGTCCTCTGGCTTCAGGTCCTTCACGTACAAGCAAGCAGCATCCCCGTCCCTTTTGATGGTGTACTTGTCCGAAGGTTTCAGGGGTTGTCCGTCCTTGTACCATGTGATCTCTGGTGCTGGGATACCGAACACCCTCGCTGGGAACTTCGCGTCGAAGGTTGGGAGCTGATAACAATAATTGCTAGGGCTTAGAAGCAAGTCACAAAGCCAAGTAGGCAAACGTAGAGTAGGAAGCCCTGGCCACTTGCGTAAGGTCACCGGTTCGGATTGGATGAGGAAGGCAGAGGATCGGTGCTTCATGGAGCGGCAAAGCCATATACCGGTGGCCCTGGCATAAAGGGAAAGGGTGGTATCCCCAACCTTGGAGTGGCAATAGCATTTCTTGCTCGCGGTGCTAGTGCCACCCCCACGTGGTGAATCCCACACTTCCCATCTCGTTTCCCGGGGGGGGGGGGCAGAAGATCGGGATGAGTGGGGAAAACTAGGAGAGGTGTACGTCCGGTAGTGAACAACAGTAGACTGTTGACGACACAATGTTAAATATATTTGTATGTATGGTATGGCTTTTCTAAAATCTTTGCTTTCTTTCACGTTCTGTTAAAATATACACAGTTTCAGTGAATACCTGTTGCAAGTCGGTGAATTTCTGCGAGAAAGTGGGCGGCTGGTACACTTTGCGGACGTTGATTTTGCCATCGGAGCTGTCTTCTCCCAACGGATTCACCAACTTCACTGAATACACGCCCGCGTCCGGGAGTTCCACAGGGTTGATCTCTAGGCCAACCTAAATAATATCAAAGATATATTTTATTGTTAATACGAAGCTTATGATAAATTCGATCGACAGATTACTTATGATTATCATAAGACGAAGAAGAATAAATTTTCCAAAACATTTTTTTTTTAATTTTTATTGCAGGAGTTCATCAGACAGGCAGATGGCCCACTTGATGAAAAGCGGTTACCATCGCCTATAGACATTGGCAACACCGAAGGTGCTACAAATGCGCTGTTGATCTGTTAAGGGAGACTGGAACCTGGTCACTAATGCCGGAACACAACTCAATGTTGTTATGGCGACATACTTGAGACCAGGGATGGTAACCATCCAGTCGGGCAAATGCCCTACCTATGGCTATGGATTGTTTAGTTGCCTCTTACGACAGGCCGCCCAAATTGTATTCTTTCTCCGTTCCTGCCCGGATAAAATAATTTATTCTTTGGAGTTTGATTCAAAAACTGGGAATTATAAGACTTCTGGATAAAGCTCAGAGAACGAAAATTTTCAGATAAGTAATAATGATAATAAATCCGCAAGGAGCTTTGTGGCGAAGGTTTAGGTGAGTAGCGACACCCCGTACCTGACTCCGGGGGCCAAGGCAAGGCCCAGCCGAAACGGAATGAAGATCGCTAAAGCTAAAACTCAAAGCTCCAGGGTGGAAGTGTTAAATGGCCTAACGTCAGAGGTAGCTTTGGTGAGCCCATTAGCCACTCACACCCTTGTTGCCTTTGTCTTCTAGGCATTTTGGGGCCCATGCAGGGAGTGGCGAGTCACCGTCTGCCCATTTTTCCATATCTCCGAACATTGCGACGGGCAGACGCCATAGTCCCCATATTCCCAGAACCCCAGTACCACTAGCAGTTCACTCCAATAGCCCGGTACTTTTTGTCCTCATATCCCACAATAGTCCTACACTGGCCGGTGCTTGTCCTTGGGTGCATTATTGTATGGTGTAAGACAGGATAATCGCCGGTCAGTATCACGCCACATTTAGATTAAATTTGTTAAGGGGCCTCTACGCGTTGGCCGTCCCATGGCCCTACGCAAACCCTCCAAAAGTCCGGGCCATTTTTATGGCCCGTGGTCTGCAGAGACATAAACGAAGAAACCGCGAAGCATAAAACGCGAGAATAAGGAAAAAAATATTATTCGAGTTGGGTATGTGCGTGGCAACTCACCCTCTTGCCATCGCAAGTGAGCAGGATCCTCTCGCTGGGCTTGAGCGGCTCCCCGTCCTTGGTCCAGGCCACGTCGGGGATGGGGTTGCCGACGAAGGGCGCCGAAATGGCCAGGGGCTGGCCCTCCTCCGCGGTCAGGTCGCGAAGACCGTGGATCAACTGCGGGCGCTCCTGAGGAGTCGAGTCGTCTTGCCGGCCTTAAACAACGGAAAAATCGACTGAAATTATAGTTTAGGACAAGTTATTTTAATTTTATTTAGGTTTATGGCTTGGCAGCTAGGCCTTTAAGCCAGATCTTAGTTTATAATATTACATTTAGTTTCTTCATTTTCTTAAGCCTATGTGTAGCACAGCTGAAATGTAGGTAATCAGTAAGTGCCATTCAACGGAGTTCTTGTGACAACTCAAAAGGCCACATTTGACTATACAGTTCACATTTCTCACAAAATACATAATCTCTACTCAAAAACTATCAATATTATATATAATGGTATACCAATACAACTGTTGTTCATTTTAGAGTAATTTTACACATTTTTAGAAAATAAAACTGCACAGCACAACATCTCCTTTCCGTTCCCGCCAAAAAAAACTTTTAGGACAGATCGAGATGGCACTCCATTAGTGATGTGAGGTGGTAGTCGATATCGATAACTTTTTGGGTACGCAAAAAATATGTTTAAATTATTACGACCTTTTTTTTAAAGTAAAAGTTTCGAGCACAGCCTAGAACCTGATTGACCATATTATTATATTTACAACAATTATTTTTATGTTTTTCTTTTCTTCTTTTTCCTTTATGTATTTTTTTCAGACATTTATTTTCTCTTTAATTCTTAATATCTCAACAGGATTTATATTTAATAAAGTCTTATTGATGTTATTTATATTTACGTATACAACTTTGTGTTCTGTGTTAAATTAAATATGAGGAAATATGCCGACTGACAACGGTGAGTTAGGGTTAAATTAAATACGAAGAAGTATGCCAACTGGCAACAGTAAGTTGGATTAAATACAAGGAAGTATGCCGACTGCAAACAGTGAATTAGGGTTGAATATAAGGAAGTATGCCGATTGGCAACAGTGAGTTAGGGTTAAATAAGAGGAACTATACTGACTGGCAACAGTGAGTTGGGCGTTGCTGGCCGTCTCGCCCTTGTCGTTGACGGCGATGACGCCATATTTGCCGGCGTCTGCCGGCGTGGCTTCCTCGATCAGCAGTGCGTGGCTGCCATCCGGTTGGCTTACCAGCTTAATGCGCTGACCGTCTGGAACTATCTCCTTGCCATCGTGGGTCCTGGGAATATATCAGTTATCATCATTTTAAAGGCTGTTAAGGATCTGGAGATGAATACGGTTATATAAATAATATATCCATAGAGACTTGAAAAATTCATCCTTAGTACTTGTTAATCTTAACTAATAACATTAAGGGCGCGTTCCCACTATATCGTAACGATTAATTTATCGTTGGACAACTGTAGTCTCTAGCTGTTCCCATTATAACGATTGTTTGTCGTCAATTTTTTTATCGTTTAGTGACTATCGTATCTAGCTGTTCCCATTGGATCGCGACGACATTTTATCGTTTCATCGCAGTCGCTTTGTCGATCACACATCATTAGCAAGCTACTACAGTCGCGAGGGGAAAGGGAAAATACGTGTAAACGACGAGACGTATTTTTTATCGTGGCTACGATAGATTTGCCGTCACGATTTAGTCGTAACGATTTTTTTATTGTTGACTGTCGTGCTAGCCGTTCCCGCAGTCACGACAACATGTCGTCACTGCAAAAATTGTCGTAGACGACAGTAAGTCGTGTCGCTCTATATGTGAACACCTCTATTTAAACATATAAGCCACGACACTTAAAACTACACGATTATCTGTCGTCACGACAAAGTGGGAACGCGCCCTAACAGATATTTTTTCGTTATAGGCTACGTTCAACAACAGACCCGCGACAACCACGTTCACGACCGCGATTTACAATTATAAACTCCAGTGGAACGCATTACGGAGCATTGATGTCATTGACGACGAAACAAACAAATGTTATTGGTTGATTTGAAAATCGCGCCTTTTTCAATGTCAATCGATAGCGAGATATATATATATATATATATATATATATATATATATATTTATATACATACATACATACATAACTTCACGCCAGGTCCCTTGCGGGGTAGGCACAGAGCATTATATATATATATATATATATATAATGCTCTGTGGTCATCGCCCACTTCGACCCACCTCTTGACATGGGTCGTTGTGAGCGCTTCGTTATCAAAAATGACGTTTCGCCATGACCAAAACGACCATGGTCGCCATGTGGAACGGCAGACGGAGCATTTTGGGCGGTGTGAGATACTAAAAGAACGCGCCCATAATAATACTTAATGAGTAACTTTTATGTATGTCGAGTATGAAGTTTGCTTCTTTCGAGCGCTGTGGAGACTATTGATGGTGGTACCCCTAATTATACTGTTGGCTGGTTCCAATATTTTACTGACCTTTCCTTTGCCTTACTATCAATTAATATTTGACATGATATATGTCAAAATTGGACCAATGGTGAAGCATGTGGATGAATATAGGAACCCGCACGTGTCTACTCACCACTTGATCTTGGGCTGTGGGTGTCCGAGCACCTTGACCTCCAGCTTGACGGGGAAGCCCTGGATGACCTTGGCCGGCTGCAGCTCCGCGAGGAACGCCGGCTTGCGCTCCTTCTGCTGAACCTCCACATTCGCCTTCGAACCCACCTGCACACAATTCATTCTCTTGTAACATTGTTCAAACTAAGTACTACTACTTTACGCTAATAGTTTTGGCGCGGTATTTTATTTGATTTTTATTCCGACGTTTCGGTCACTTTTATTTTATTTAGGTTTATGGCTTGGCAGCTAGGCCTTTAAGCCAGATCTTCGTTTACAATATAGTTTCTTCATTTTCTTAAGCCTAAGTGTAGCACAGCTGAACTGTAGGTAATCAGCTAGTGCCATTCAACGGAATTCTTGTGACAACTCAATAGGCCACATTTGACTATACAGTTCACATTACTCACAAAACACATAACTACTACTCAAAAACAATCAATATCCTACAACTATTGTTCATTTTAGAGTAATTTTACACATTTTTAGAAAATAAAATTGCACAGCACAACGTCTCCTTTCAGTTCCCGCCAAAAAAACCGTTTCGGTCACTTACCAATAGCCGTGATCACGGAAGACAAAGTTGTCAAGTGCCAATGAGTAGTGTTAAAGTTTTTTGAGCCATCTTTGTTTTTTGTAGTTTATTATAACTACATATAAATTAATATTTATCAAAAAAAAAACATGACACTAAACGATACATAAGATATTAAGACTTGAATCGATTTTAAACTATATAGATACATTGTACAATATTTAAAGAGTGTTTTTAAAATTATACAATTTTATTTGATGAAAATTATGTATGGGCTCTTGTTATCTGCAATGTAATACATTTGTTAAGGGTGTCGATTATGTACAGAGAATTTAGAAAAGAAAAAAATGAAGGTAAATTATTCAGAATTCAACACTCAGTATATTTTTATCTCGATAAACGAAGTCTCCGTGGAATAGACGAATATAGCCAACAAACACGTCGTCATCATGACAACGCCAAAGAAGTTTTGCTGGCACATGCTAATGACGAAATGTTTCGAAAATTTATTGAAACATCTATAGTAGAATTATTTGCTCTGTGCAGTTTGGGTCATAAATCAAACTCGGCCTCAGTCCGGCTAGGGCGGTGAGCATGTTGCGCGGGCGCAACGCCATTATCGATAAAAACTCGTTCTTATCAAAGAAAGATTTCTTATAAAAATCATTATTATCTTTTTAGCTGTTAATTTTAAACTTAGATATAAGTATTTATATTTATTTTTAACTTACTTAACTTGTTACATTCTAAACTTTTTTACCTATAGTTTTCTAATACATAGATACATAATTAATAATTTATTTTAAATCATTATTATTCTTATTTTAATAAATACGTTGCTTTATCTATTTTTTTTTCTGTCATTTATATCACTAACCCACAAAATGACAAAACTAAATACACTATCAATAACGCTTATCGACAACAATAATGCGTATCACTATGGCGTATAAGGCCCGTGAGTGGAAGAGAGATCGAAATACTCCGATTATTTATGACCCAAACTGCACGGAGAAAATAATTCTACTATAGAACAGGTACCTCTCCAAGCTTATTGGTGACCGTCAAGGAGTAGACTCCGGCGTCCTCTGGCTTGCAGGACTCGATGCTGAGGCCAATGAGGCCGCCGGGCTGGTTGATAAAGTTGATAGCCTGCGACGGCCTCACCGGTAAACCTGGAAATAGGGTCGCGGACACAGGTTGCAATGGATACTAATATTATTATTTACATAATGCTGTGGCTTCATCTATACTAATATTATACAAAAGGAATGATTTGTATTTTTGTATGTTTGTAACGAATAAACTTAAAAACTACTGGACTGATTTAAAAATTCCTCTCTTTCTTTCGTGACATAGGCTAAATTTAATTGAAATAATCGAGTTCAAAATTTTTGAGTAATCTGAGATAAAGTTACAGACACAGGCTGTTTGACGCAGATATGGCGTCGAGCTTAATGGGAAATTGCTAATGACGTTAATTATTTATAGAAAACATATTTTTATGAACTAGCTTCTGACCGCGTGGAATAGTAAAAAAAAAGTAAGTTAAAACCCCCCCCCGATTTTGAAACATTCTTCATTGGTGCTCCGCTTCTGTTGGTCTTAGCGTGTTGATATATAGCCTTCCTCGATAAATGGGCTATTTAAAATTGAAATAATTTTTCAAATCAGGCCAGTAGTTCCTGAGATTAGCGAGTCCAAGCAAACAAACTCTTCAGCTTTATATATTAGTATAAGAAGATATACATTGATGTGGCTATGCGTTAACGGTGTTATTTTTTAACGCTTTAAATTAGACGCATTCAGCCATAGCTTAAATCTTTAACACTAACGCAGATGAGTCCCCAGCATATAAAAGTCTGAAACCCAGCACACACAACTTTTTTGTAGACCTGTGTAATTTTATTAATTTTTAACGTTTAAAATCTAAGAGAATACTGACCATCCTTGAACCACTTGACCTCTGGCGCTGGGAACGCCATGACCCTAACTTCGAGTTTCAACGGTTGACCCACAACCGCCTTCGTGTCCTCCAATTCTTGGCTGAACGACGGTTTGCGAGGAGTGGCTGCAATTTAAACGTTTCCAATTAAATTCTAAAGGAAAATATTGATCGAGATTAAAATAATGGAAGATAAAGACTAGGAATAAAAATCCAAGTAGATCTAGCATATGAGTAGTCCTTATTATAAAGCATGGAAGAAGAACGAAAAATGTATTTAAGTCGGAAAAAATTCTAAATCCTTTTCTTGAGGTGATTTTTTCTTGGTTTACTGTTAAAAAACACAAATCAGACCTTCAAGCAATATGTTATTATTTAAAACATATTTGAACTATGACGGGAGTGGCATAATTTAATTTCTCTCGCTCCGCTTTCTTCGTCATAGGCATAACTGTCTTAAGAGAAGAGAGAACTACACTCGAGAGTGAGATCGAACGATCTCAATGACTGCGCCGAAGATATTAAAACATTGCGTTTCTGGTACTACGACACGCTTTCAGAGTTTGCAGTGCCATATCCTCGACATCAATATCTGCTTACCTACTGGCATGTCATGATACACCAGTGTATACCATGATATGCCAGTTTACATCATGATATGACCTCCAAGAGCATCAGTGGATCAACAGAACCTGTGCCAGACAAGACGTTAATCCAGGACTTTAAGACAGGCACGATCGTCACTATATTTCATGGCTCATGTGCAGGTTTCTTGATTTCAATAACCGAGGATCGGTCTAAAGACCTCAATGTGCCACAAATGCAAGCGATGTATAAATATTATTACACTGTCCAGTTATGACGATGATTAGGGAGTAAGTAGCCCTAAAGCCGAAAGTTATACAGCTTTCGGACGGATTCTCCCTAAGGATCTTTAAGTAATAAAGTATCTTTATGATATAAGTCCTACCAATTATGACAGACGAGTCGAGTCGTGGACACTGACTGTAGAACTGGTCAACAAAATAGTATCTCAGCGGGGTTTTCTAATGGAATCAGAAATTAGGATATCCGTAAGAGAAACAAGGTAACGCAACATATCTCGCAAAATTAGCAAATTGAACTGGCAGTGGGACACGTGGATCGCAGGATAGACGGGCGATGGAGCAAACGTATCCTGGAATGGAAACCGGGTCTCGGGTAAACGTAACGTAGGACGCACTCCAGCTCAGTGGACTGATGACTTACGTAAAGTCATACGGTAGGAGCAGGATGAGAAAGGCGAGAGACCAGGATATGTAACGCAAACTTTGGAAGGCCTACGTCTAGCAGTGGACTAAGATTGACTGAAGAAAATGATATAAGGGGCACTCACGGTTGACAGCAACGGCGCAAAGGGCGGAGTTCTCGCCATGAGGGTTGGAGATGACCAGCTTGTAGGCGCCGCAGTCGGCCGGGGTCACGTGGTCGATGCTCAGCTTCACCGTTCCATCGGGTAGGGCGGTTTGCTTCACGCGGCTGTCATCAGATGGCAGTTCTGCGCCATCCTTGTACCTGTTAAAGGAAAAATTGATAGCTAGATGATAACCATTTATTCCATACCAAAGCATTGATAAGCTGATGTTTGTTGGCACAAAATAGCGAAAACGCAGGACCGAGAAGATTGATTTTCTGGCGATAGCGATTTATAAAAAACTAGCTGACTCGGCGAACTTCGTACCGCCTTATTCAAATAAATTAATAAACAAACAAATCGAGAAAACATGGCAAAGGGCTCATAGAATTTGAAAAATATATATAGCCTATAACCATCTACGATTAATTCCACGTCGAATGGTTGTGGTTTCATGCTGATCGGTCCAGTAGTTTTCGAGTTTACCTCGGACAAAGAAAACAAACTTTGCTTATATATATATATATAGATAGATAGATAGCCATAAACCATCTAGGAAAAATTTCGCATCGAATGGTGGTAGTTTCATGTCGATACGATCAGTGGTTTAAGCGTGATTGAGCCTCAAACGAACACCATTTTCATTATATATATATAGATAAAGATTCAATCTTTCCTGAATAAGGAGCAATCCAGTTTCCTTCTATTTTATAGCTAGATCAAAACTCGATTGCATCCGTGAAGTTTGTGCAAGTCATTAAAGAGAACAGAATATGATACGAACTGAAGAGAACTGAAGAGAACACTCTCGCTCATATATTATACTGTGGCGAACGATGGTGGAACCATCTAGTTAGTTTTCGAACTTTTGGAATAATCTAGAAAAATCTAGAACAAAAAGACAAGGACGGATATATTTAGAAAAAGATAGACGATAAATGAAAGAAAGAGATAGATAGATGTTAGAAAGAGATAGACGACAAAAGAGAGAAAGAGATAGATAGATGTTAGAAAGAGATAGACGTATAAACGAAAGTTCCCGAACAGAAGGTTCGGGAAAGAAAAGACAGAGATAGATAGACGGGTTCTAGAAAATTCTTCCGGGTATATAAACAGCGTAAGGCGCGCCTACCGGGCAGTTTTAGAGTTGAATGTTGCAGTTTAAAGTTGAGTTTAGTCCAAGATGGTGAAACGACAAGTGCGATATTAGAGAACGTTAATAGAGGACAGAGACGAACTAAGTGGTGAATTTAGTGAGAAGTTTGGTAGACACATACGCGAAGGAGGGAAACCAGAAGCGAGCTACGCGCGATAATATTGGAGGTGGTCCGCGCAATATCGGCGACGGTATTGAGGGTGTGACAACTTATCGTCGGGACTGTGCCTCGTTGGTCGTGCGTATAGGGGCAACCCTGCAGAGAGATACCACGTGCGGCTGTGTAAGTCAATAAAAGCTTTTAAATTTACAACTGGTGTTTTCTTCCAATCCATAAGTGCGTACCCCCGCTCGTACGTAACAATACTATTCAGACTCATAAAGTATTTGTTTCACAATCTCTCAGATACTTACAACTACATACAACAATTAACACTTGACTGCACCTGTGTCAAGTCACGAACCTAACTTCTTTTCTTTCTTAATGTATTAAAATTTTGCGCGTACTGTATATTATTTAATTCCTCAAAGGTAAATAATAAATAGATAGTCTGGTATCTATGGACAGATAAAAAATGTGTTCACTTATGAGAAAAGGAAGCCACTTAAAAGATATGAGCATCTTACCATTTAGCAGTGGGTATTGGGCTGCCGTCGAGCTTAGCCTTCAGTTCTAAAGGCTCTGCCTCGTCCACGTCCTTCTGCCTATCCAGCTTGTGGGTGAATCCTGGAGCTATTTGTGCTAGAGACACCGCCGCCTCACATACCGCTTCGCCGACTATGTTCAGGGCTCGAACTTTGTACTGCAAAAATTATAAAACATTTAGTTGTTCTTATTGTTGGCCATACCGACAATCAATCTGGCTCAAAGGACCATATAATCGGGACAAAGGCCAATCAAAGATGTAAGGAAAGCTTAGAAGAAATAGAATGTGTTCCACGTGATATATTTAATTAATGAATTAATCATTTAAAATATGTTGATTTATATAAGCAAATATTATGTGACAATGTCAATCGATTGTTGCTGTTGCTAACTTTGAAGTATGCGTTCATTTTTTTAGAAGGGTTGAAGAATAGACAACTTGTGAATGTCACAAACAAGATTGTTTTCATATTTTTATCGTTAGAAGTAGATTTTCCTTTACCGACTATACTGGCTAAGTGATGCTTGTTTTCGGACTAGGATTTGAACCCGCACCCTTCGAGTTTGTTATGCGAGTGCGCTAATCAATAAACCATGCCTGGTTAACGGGCTTAGTTCCAACTATTTTGAAACTAGCAATGCTAGTTAGGTTGCCAGTTTGAAATAGTTCTAACGAAGGATCCAGTTGTAAGAAGTTCTTTGGTTCTGACCTTTCCACCATCAGCAGCATTGAAGCGTTTGATCTCCAGCTCGCTGTCGACCTGACCTCCAACTTCTGTGGTGACCTTATGCCTTTCATCATTGGTGACCTCCTTGTTGTTCAGGTACCAGTGCACCTCCGGCTTTGGTACACCATCGCAGCGCACCTTCAGAGTTGCATCGTCGTAATCCTTCACCGTTTGCTTTTGCAGGGGCTTCGTGAAGATTGGTTCTCCGGCTAAAGAGAAAATTTAGAAATCAGTCATCGATATTCCGGAAAAGAAGTAAGAATACCAATTCCTGGTGCAGGGTGGCCTGCTATAAGACGAGAAAAAGGACGCAGCCAAGTGATGGGGCATTTGCATTTCTAGGTGGCCACCGTCCCTGGTCTAGGGTATGGCATTTTGAAATTGTTCCGGTATCAATGATCAGATTTTAGTCTCGTCATCAAGGCCGGCGGCCCGTTGATAATACTTTTGATGTTCTAAATGTCCATTAATGACGGTAACTATTTTTCATCTGGTGGGCTGACACCCTCTTAGATGTACTACTACAACAAAAAAAACTCACTATGAACAGTGAGCTTGGCTTGTTGGGAGGTTTCGCCAATCTCGTTCTTGGCCTTAATGGCGTATACGCCAGCATCGTCGACGCCTATCTTCTTGATGTGCAGCTGATACTTCTCTGCTTCCTTATCTTCGATGATTTCAATGTTGGCCGATGGCTTGATCACGTAACCGTCTTTGCTCCTAAAAATCAAAGTTTTTACTTGATACCTTTAAATTATCACATCGAGGATATTTGCAATAACCGATCCGTCATAGAAAACGATCTCGGTGTAGCTGGATTAGATTGTAGATAATAACAATGTATTTATTATACATAAAACTATTGACAAAAAAGGGTAAAAGAAAAAGAGAACATTAATTAAACATAAATGTAAATCATACAAAGTCTATATTTCCTTACCATTGGATCTCAGCGATGGGATTAGCTTGAACCTTCGCGATGAAAGTGGTTTCCTCGTACGGCACGGCTGTCACGTCCTTCAGACCTTCAATTTCCGGCCGAAGCAGGATGTCGAGGCGCGCCGAACTCTCGCCAACACCGTACTTGTTCTTGGCTTGGATCGTGTATTCACCTGTGTCCACGTGACGACCTAATCGAAACAAAGGAAATATTTATTTCCGGAAATATTATGCACGTAAGTCAAATTAAAGTATTGTAAAGAAAGTACACCTGCCTAATTAATATTTGTTATATTGTATACTACCAGTGGTCCTTTAAGACTATAAGTAGTTTATTAGACCTATGTCACCGTCTTCTATAGATAAGCGATACCCAGAAGGATGGTTATGTTACTTACATAGTACGAGGTAGGCACCAGCCCTCTGAACCCCTGAAGCCTTTATTGGGCGTTTTGAGAGCTCCTCATTACCTTAAAACCCCACGAACCAAGTTTCTCAACAGCAAACGGTTCAAATAAGTAACCCTCTCTGAGGAATGCATATGCATATTTACCTTGTTATATTACTTCAAACATCTTTGATACATATACTTGATAGTGATACTTAAAACTACGTGAGGATCCAATAACTACGAGGGCTTTCGCCCTCCGGATGAGTAATAACATCAGATGACTATTTTCTTATTAGCTTATGTTCAAGAAGCTGATGTTGCTCCCTTACTCTCCATTTATCAGGGAAGATATATTTCAATACTGTCTTCGGTAACGGTAGTCAAAAAATCTGTTATAAACCTTATACCATAGATTCCCAAGTATCAATCTTACCTGTAGGAATATGCAGTGTGAAAGTGCATTCTTTCAGTCCATGTTCGATATCTTTAGTATCGGCTGAAGTGACAATAGTCGCGTCTGGGGTGAGTTCTACTCCATTGAGTAACCAGGCCACGTGAGGCTGAGGGTCAGCAGTGCATATTGCCTTCATGGTCACTGGCTCCCTTTGCATCACACGCTGGGCTTCAAGAGGCACCGTAAACTTGGGCTTGCGAAGCTCACTCTCCGCTGGAAATAAAGGAAATCATCCCATAAATGTCCACCTCCGCTGACATTGAATGGTTTTTAGATGATAATAAAGCTAACCCACCAACCTAGTCCAAGGCAAACAGGCAAGTTTTACAAACCAAGTTGTCCTTATATACATAATGATTGGGATTCATTCATTGCTTTAGTGATGCATATATTTAGGCAGGATTCCAAGCCATATGGTTTGGAATCCTGCCTTTCCTCCTGTCATTGGAATCAGGAGCAGGACGCCATATGTACATTTCTAATCTTAATTTTAATATTATTTTTAGTGGTTTGTTTGACGCTTAGCTCACATGACTAACTGGGAACCGAGTTCAGTCTCTCAATACGATAAATTTCGCAATCGATTTGTCGGTTTTTTACTTAGTCTGATTTGTTACTTGGACCATGCCTAAAAATGTCTGCTCTCATAACACAATGGATTTATAATTGTCATAGTTAGAACCTCTTTTAGAAAGGCTTTAATACTTACGAGAGACAGTGAGTTCAGCCTTTAAGACATTCTTGCCGAGATCATTGCTGATCTCGCACTCCCACTTGCCGGCGTCCTTCATGTCAACCTTGGCGATCTCCAGCTTGTAAAGATCTCCATCATTGGTCACCTTAACCCTGGGGCAGGCCTTGACCTCCTCCCCGTTGTGCAGCCAACGGACGGTTGGTTTGGGAGTTCCGGAAGCTTGCACAGTATAGACTAATGGGAGGGACTCGTATGCGTGGCCATCCTTCAAAGTGCTGTCTTTCAGAGATGGGGGTGCTGTAAGATCGAAGACACAAAGATTAAAAATTCGCAATAGTCGATGATCCTCACATTGCTATTTTAGTATTCTACGAAATAAATATGATATTTATTCTTATTATAATATAACTATAATATGTATAGTCTTTTCACATTGAGCCTCGGTTGAGGTATGCAAAAAAATATTATTCTTGACAAAAGAGTAACTTCTCTGTATATTCTGATATAATGAAAAATCCCAAAAAATCATAATCTCCAAGTAAAAAACCTAATTCTGAAAACCTCCTAAATCCTGCATAACTTTACGGTGCCACATATTATTCCTTTCTCAGTTTTAACTATAATTATTTATTGTTCAAAATATATTTACATGACAAATTTATTAAAAAAAATCATTTGTGAACGAAAAAGGAATGAACTGTGGAATTATTATCTATCTTCACTTTTTATTTACTTCTTCCATGATTTTATCAAAAAGATAAACGAGACTTAGAAAGTTAAATAAATGTATACTTAAAATTAACTAGAGCAACATTTTACGTACTATGTAAAAATATATTGAAATTAACAATCAACTTATTCATTTGCATGAACCTTTTAATATTACAGACGGATCAAAATTGTTGAAAGAGTTTTTTTTAAAGCGGAAGAGATAATTTTATAAGGTAAGCCAAATAGTCTAAGAGATAAAAACACTAAAGATAATTTAAGTGATAAGGCAAATGAGTAAGTTATAAAAAATATATTTACAGAAAATATCAACCATCATAATCCTCCAGTCAAAGCTCAATAAGCTCGTAGAATTACTATATAAATATATACACTACCAGGATAACCAATAAAGATATCGCATATGTACAGCGAGTTGTTATACAAATTTTAACTTTGTAGGTAAATGGTATACTTACAATACTCTTGTGTTGGATGATCTATTAGTCCTATGACAATGTGTTGTGTTGTCTTGAAGTGTTTATACGTACCTCATTGTATTTGAAGAGTAATTGAACAATTAGGGATTTGAGCGTTTGCGTGCAAGCTTAATGGTTCAAGAAATTTCATTTACCTTAATGATATTGTGGTTGACAGGAACTATTTAGTTTCGCCGCCGGAGCGAGCCCCAATTATTAGTATGCCAGAAGGGAATGTTATTACGCATACGCGCTAAAACAAACATACGATAGCGGATTAGCTTAGTACAAGACGTGACATTGATAGGATAACAGTTAAGAAGGACAAATTAAATTTTAATGGTTATGACATTTTCTTTCAACAATCCCGATGTTGCAAAAATAAAGCCCAAAAATTTTCGACATATCTGGATAGGACAAGTACTTCTGGGGATTTAAATCTTCTGGATAACATAAAGTACAGAAACCAAAACAAATTCTGGCTTTAAAGAGCATAAAGGTCTATATGGAATAAGGGCGTTAAAAATTTGTAGTTACTTGAATCATCTAAGAATTTTCGTTTTATCAGTTATAAAAGAATAATGAAAACAATTATAGTTTAGGTACGGTAATTGATTCGGGAATATTAAATGAAAAGAAAATGTCAAAACAATATTTATGGATATCAACTATGCTGTTCATTTTAATAAAGCATAACAATACATAGGTTATTATCCCCCAACAGACACTGCGTAGCGTTACTTTATCAAAAATGCCAGCCACTGTCATCATATTTCAACGTTCCCCGTTCACATAAAATGTATTGATTTGGTTTTTGACAATTACCTTTTTCGTCTTCTTGGTTTATAATGTCATCGAGTATGTTCCTCTGTTTCTGGCTTCGTATCAATAATGCTTCCACTTCATCGTCCATTTCTTCATTCACACTAAATAATTTCGTTTCATTCTGCCTTTTCCTCTCTATGCTCGTTTCGGTTATATCTTTCGTAATATTGTCGATATCTTTCGTAGGTCCAAGGACAAACTCTTCTATAATTCGATTTTTGATATCATCTATTCTTCTGTCTATTGGATTAATCTCGTTCTCTTCGAATTCCTTCGATATGTGTACGAGTTTCTCTGTGATGTCGTTCTCATATACCTTTTCTGACTTTTCTTTTACGATAACGGATTCTTCATCGCCTTCATCGGTAAAATAATCTTCTTTGAAAGAAGAGGAACGAACATACGCATCTTTGCTAAAAACTTTTCTGGTTTCATCAATTTCGAATATAGATTTTGAAAGGTCTTCAATTGAGATTTCTCGCGAAAGTGGCTCGTTGTGCCAACTGTCATCTTCAGACATCGATAGAATTGACACAGCTCTGTTGATGTATTGCTTACAACATTTAAGGCTGTCAGCGTCAGAATCAGTTTGTGGTTCTTCGATTATCCCATAAGTACCCCTTCTTATATAATCAGGAATAGTATAATGGCCTAGTTCAGACAGTATGTAACTATGGCTAGCTATTTCTTCAACTTCTAACGAAGTTGTGTGAGGTTTGTTTGGTTGTATGATTCTTCTGGATTCTAGGTCATCATCCTCATAATAAACAGATGTAGTAGTCATTTTGTGCACAGTGTGTGTTTCAGCTGGACCTATCAGTTAAAACAGTATTATGATATTGTTTTGGAACAGGGAATGAGCATATTTATTAGAACATACAATGTGTAAATGCATTATTGACTAGAGAAGAATCCTAAAGCAATTTTTAAAATGTGTTATTAGTACAACTATAGTGATGATTAGGTGTGGGAAGAGAAGGTAAGAAGCAGGATACTGACCTGTGATTATAGCTCCATTCGACATAGTGCTGCTAACTTTAGACATGAGAATCGATCCGTCGTCAGCTGTCTTGAATGTTGTTATAGTTTCGAACACTCGTCCTACACATAATAAAAATCACACAATTGTTATGAACACTCAGTTAAGTACATGCAACAAAATGTGCAGAAACGTTTCTTGCTAAGCTGTTTGCTGTTGAAGATAAGCTTAAAAGCGTTTTTTATACCTTCGATTTCAGCACTTAAAGGTTCTTCTGAGACAGATTGTTTTTTGATAGATTTAGGTTTGATTGAGTTAAGGTCTTTATCTAGGGAAACTTCGTCCACAATCTCTGGTTTGGTAGCACCCTGTTCACCAATTTTCTTTTCAGTTATAATTTCCTCAATAACATGCTTTTGATCTTTTTCATTTTCGTTCGCATCCCAAATAGATTTTTCTTCAGCTGTTTCGGGTTCTGTGATAGATTTTCTACCCTTGCCTGGTTTTGGTTTCTTTACGTCATCTATTTTAGGCTTTTTAATCGATTTGCTATCATCATCATTGTCATCCCAAAATGATTTTTCTTCCACTATTTCTGGTTCTGTGACAGATTTTCTGCCCTTATTTGGCTTAGCCATTGCTACTTCTTCTATTACGGGTTTCTTAGAGTCTTCTTCGTCTTGAATAGACTTCTCTTCAGCCACTTCAACTACTGATTTCCTTGATTTTTTAGTATCTGGTTTACTTACTTCTTTCACTTTTGGTTGTTTAGCTTTGGCATCTTCATCGGCATCATCCCAGAATGATTTTTCTTCTGCGATTTCGGCATCAGTCACAGATTTTGTAGCTTTATCAGACCCTGGCTTATCAATTTCTTCTTCTTTAATCTTTTTAGGTTTAGCTTCTTCCTCATCGTCCCATATGGATTTTTCTTCGATTGTTTCAGCCGGCGTTTTTTGTTTTTTTACTTCTTGCTTTTCTCCCGCGTCCACTTCTTGTACCAAGAGTTTTTTCTTTGCTTTTTCATCAATATCATTTTCAACTTCTTCCATTATGAGTCTCGTATGTACCTCCCTCGCTATTAAAGAATAACAATAATGATAAAAGAAAAAAGATTATTAAAAACGAACTTGTATTATGTACTTCACGTAACAAAAGATATAGTGCAGGGTGATAATAAAGAGTAGCAAATGAAAAAATTAAGCATTCAGTCAAAGGAATGCTTTAGTGGTTGTGTAAATCTACCAAATCCTCTAGTTTGGCATCTATCTATGTGGACACCACAAAACTACAAGTTTTAGTAACTATAAAAAAACCTTATAAGATTAACACAAACTACTACATTACCGGTTTTATATCATATCCAACGAGGTACCAATGCTACCTAGTTTTCTGGCAGATTGAGATTAATATGTATCTTACCGTTCATGTGTGACTGTGTTGCAGTGTGTGTGTGTGTGTGTGAGTGTGGGTGATTGTGTTTGCATGGCGATAATAAGATGCGTGTCTCTAAATATATCTATTTACTATAAACATTATGAGTGGTAAAGTGGATTGTTTTTAGTCGAACAGTTTTATTTGTAAAATACTTTACATGAAAACCCCTATGGAAAAAACTTTGTTAATTAAAATGGAGATCATAAAATCACTTTATAATTCTACTAGCCCAAAGACTAGGTATAAGAAATGTTTCAACGAATTGCACAAGAAGTAAATACCTACCGATTTAAAAAATAATAATGTTATTGTAAGTATATTAACCAACTTGCAAGTTACTTAAATAAAATTTACATAACCACCCAACTCAGTTTTATAAGGTGGTATTCTTATATATTATCATAGGAATAGTCTCTGCGGTGTAAAACTATGAAACCTTCCCAGGAAGTAATTGCCTGGATATCCTGAACCAGGATATGAGACCCAGTGGACTGTATAAAGTAGATGACAGGCCAATCACCGGAGACATTACAACATCTACAAGCGTACAAAACTATAACATCATAACTTTAATGTCTCAAACAAAATATTAATTATAATTTAAATAGCAATTAAAATTATTTTTATCGTGTGTATGATATTTTAGTGTCCGTTCTTTTATACGTATATTATTTTAAAATTTATTGCTACCAATTAAGGACTTTAAAGATTGAACAAAGTAAAGAATATCAGCTAAATACACACGAGTAATAACTGTCAAATATAAAGGAATGTTTTTAACTTAATCTGTCATATTCCTAAGTAATTACTCACTGTGAACTGTGACAGTGCTCTTGGACGAGACGCTGCCCATCTCGTTTTCGGCGCGCACTTCGTATTCGCCGCCATCTTCCTCCTTCACTAATGTCACTGTCAAGTGATAGTTCTCTAATCTGGCAAACGAATACATGCATACAGTTACACTCACATTACAGAAAATAAATATGATTAACATCCACTGAGCTATATTATTATCAATAGACAGGCTGCTGTCAGTTTATTTTTGCGCTTGTTTCATTGGCGCCATTTTTTCACTGACAGTCGACGCGCTGCTTGCTAGTGCCCAGTGAACTACTAAGTTACTTATGCTAGTGCTACATTAGTTACGATATAAACAGACTAACAATCATAAAAATACACTGGAGTAGTAGTAGTGTTGAGAAGAATACGTATGGGCCAATACATTATTCGCGTAGAAAATACAAATGTATTGATGGCCTATAAAATTTGAAAACATGATTTGATTTGAACATTTATGTTGCGCTACTACTCACTCCTCAAATAATATGAAATGTAAGGGGAAGGACGTAATTAAGCTTATGTTACAACAGTAAAAAAATAGATATTCACATGAGAAAGACGGACTACATGTCATTTCACAGACTGCTATCTTCTACAAGTAAACTATTAGCATTAGTACATAGTAACTTTGTGAATATCTTTTGTAAATTTTTGTATTGTATCTTTGTTTGTATGTTTCACAGATCCGCAAAACTGGGTATAAATCACCAACCAAAATTAAGTGGCTAAAGTTGAATTTACCTTACAACGTGTCTTTTCTAACTTTGATATCGGGCAAAATCAAAGCCAAAGGCGGTGGAGCCATAAATTAAAAAAAAATACTGAGATGACCCAGGCCGATCACATCCGATTCTTACCGAACATTCCCGAATTAGAAGTCTTAATTGTACCACGTAGATATGCATTAGTTCTGAGGAATGGGACAAATGAGGGAATGGTGCTCATCGCTTCAAATGTATTGCCACGGTACAAAATATCTCGGCTCATTTGGAGTGGGCACATTGTACTACTTCAAAACAAAAAAGTCATGTTTCTCTTACAAATTCATTTTATAATCTTGTCCTACTCAACACTAGATTTATGATTCTCAACCATAACTATACTAATACCATGAGAAATCCTGTTTATATTTAGGTATCGAGACCTTAAGCAGAAGACACCACCTTTAGTTAATAACAATATCAGACTACTCACCTCTTAGTATCCCTTCCAATTTTGATCCTTGCGTCGGTGGTGACCTCTTTTCCGTCCTTGAACCATTTGACCTTGGGTTCGGGACAGCCTTCCACTTCCACATCCAGCTTCAGAGTCATTCCGGCGTCAACAGTCATATCCACCAAGCTCTTTGTGATACGTGGTTTTCCTGATATAAATTTATGAAGTATTTAGAGCTTACTTCATACGTATCGAAGATTCTAAGATTTCTGCCTATTTCTATTTCATATAACGAAATGCTGTTTATAGTTTTCTTAATACACTGAGTTTGAACTATGTACAATGTTCTAGACAAATTTTTATTCTTTACTGTTTACGAGAAGAACTTATAAAACGTGGAAGGGTTTTAATGAAAAAACGATTTTTTCAACAACTTAAACAATAATTTGGACTTGGATCAAAGGATTTGATATAATAAAAAAAACATGTTTAAACTAATTAAAAAGTACAATACGTGCAAAAATTAATTGCATTTCGAGTGAAGTTTGTTTTGTTAGATTTTGCAAGTCTATTCAAATGTTAACGTTGATTACGTCTTACGGTGTGTTGTGCAAAAGAGATGACATGCTAATTTTGATAGCAGCCGAGCGAAAATGCAACACTGTTCCCTCTCAGCTTTGTCTGTGAACCACATAACTGCTTTTTATGCAATAACGTGCACATACTTCAAGGACGCATTTATGTTTTGCTCGTACTGTAATATTAATTATCGCGAACTTACTGTTAACGGTGAATGTGGCTTGGCAACTATCAGCACCGAGGTCGTTAGACACCTTGCAGGTGTAATTCCCGGACAACTCCGCGGAGACCTCCTTCAGGATCAGTTTGTGGGTATTCCCAGAATCCATACGAGTGAATACGGACTTCTTCTCTGTAATCTCCACATCACCAAGGTACCTGGACCGATGACAATACAATATCACTCCATAAAGGAATAAGAATTAGCTTAGCTCGGGCTTTGTATTTCAGGGAACTAGATAGAATACATGGTTCCGCAGGAAATTTGTTGGTTTCATAAAGACAATCCTATTCAGGAACAGTGGAAGAACGGAGAAATACTCGTAATATCCGAGTGCCGTTTCCAAGTGGATTGTCGTAGGAGGCAACAAAGCAATTCAAAGATTTCACTCACCATTTGATAGTTGGTTCGGGGTAGGCCTCCACAGAGACGGTGAACTCGACATTGACGTCGCCGGCGCTCGCGGTGGTGTCCTTGAGTTTCTGGGTGAAGAGTGGCGCAGTGCGCACGTTCAGCACGCACGAGTCCGACGCGCTGCCGTGCACGTTGCGGACCTACCAGTGTTGAAGGCACTATTGAAACACTTTGAAACTTCGCAGCCGTTCAACCCCTAATATTATCACTTTGGTTTCATCTACTTTTATTAATCTCTTCAAACATAAATGATTACTATAGGTACTTTTTACTTGACGATTCTATAAGACATCTGTGATTCGATCGTCGAAAGTACGTCGCGATCTAGAGGCACCAGCTCTTAGATCTACACTTCTTATAAATTTGTCAGTCTCCTTTCATTTGTTCTCTGTACGTGTCTAAACCATCATAGCATTCAATTTAATTACTACTAGACGTGGTAGTCATGCTGGATTCATTATCTTGATTATAGCTCTTAGGGCCGTCTCGATCGGTTTGATAGCACGCTCTCACATAATATCGGCGTATAACGATTAGCCTTGAGCTGATCATGTTTCGTGCGGTGAGAGTTCCGATGACACAGTTCCCGGTCTTTCCTATTATCTATCTATTCTCTCTCTATCTGGAGTTAGTTTTAACAGTAAACTTTTTCTATCAGTCTGATGTCCTGCAGTTGCCCTAAAGCTGTTCTAGCTGGAAGCTCCGCAATAAAAAGGAATTTAAATAATAAGAGAATTAAGAGAAACATCTTGTGCCTCTGCATATAGTTTTTAAAGCTTCTTCCATGGTTTTGTAGTGGAAGACTTAAAGCCAATAGATAACGTGGAATAATTGAATTTGTAAACGATCCCCGAGACGTACAAAGAATATATACAAATTCCCGACAATTATAAATTTAGATAAGATTAAGCCTGCGAGCCATAACGACAGGCCAGAAGATCTTTCGCTTCGCTCCTCCACGCCTATAGGTCACCCTAAAGTTTAAAGCATAAGTCATACCTCGCAAGAATATTCTCCAGCATCAGCCCTCGCGGCTGAAGTCACCACGAGGGAGTGGGCAGAGCCCGAAGTCGAGATCTTCACAGTCGATGACTCGGTCAATTCTACTTTATTCTTGAACCTGGTTCAGGAACAAAAAATAAGGAATTATGTAGGTGTATTTCTTAAGATATCGCGGTTCTTTGGGTTAGTAAGTAGATTGCGGTGCCATTAAGTAAGAGTTAAAAATTATATGATACTTGATTATAATAATATTAAATGTAATTTAAAAGAGAGGAAATTGAAATTAAGGAAGTTAAATATATAATTTTATTTAGATAGATAAAAAATGCTTTATTGCTCACTAAAATAACAGACGCAAAACTTTAATTACAATTATTTTTAGGCAAAACGATAGGCGGCCTTGTCGCTTAGAGCGATTCAAGGCAACCTAACTTATAGGGCATTCATAACTAATCTAACGATGTAGCTGATGTCTAAATTAAAAAAATAATAAAAAAGAAAATACATACAAATGAAATATATTTTTAATCGAATCGATCCTAGCTAGCTGCATTCATGTATATAGAATATTATAAAATTCGAAACATGCCGTGTATGATCGAAGGTATTAAAAAAATAACTTGCATAGACTATATAAACGACAAAGAACATGATTCAATATTTTGGATTCTTTGTCTGTTTGTTGGTTTGTCTGTTTCTTTCGGGATTCACGTAAACACTCCAAATTCTTAGATTTAAAATCTGCACTACTTTTTATCCTGGTAATCCCAGGGAAAATTTTCTGGGAAAAATTTAAAATGGCCCGATTTAAAAAAACGAATTCCAATGTGCTTTTATTTCACTGATAGTAAATTTTATGTAATAAAATGTGTGATATTTCTTATCCCGGGAATCTCGCGGGAATTTTCCTAGGCGCGGTTTGTACTTGTTTGGACGAAACATGAAAATTAGCTTATTCCGACACTTTCCACTAAAACGATGGCTTACATTATTTTGTTAAATGCTGCGGTGCTTTGTGTCTGGGGAGTCCCTCGGAAACTTCAAGCGTGGACACAGTCGCGGGCATATCCTAGTATATTAATATAAATATTTACCATTTGACAGTCGGTGCTGGTTCTGCTTCGGTCTCTATCTTGAAGGTGACAGTCTCCTTCTCCTCGCAAACCTTGTTCTCGCCCAGTTTCTTGGTCACCCTGGGCGGTGATGTCACGTGCCACTGCCAGAAGTCCGAGCACTGGTTCACTTCGTTCCTATTATATGAGCAGTTGAACATAACTACATATATAGCTATACATCTGTCCTTTCTATTAAGGGGTATTAGTACCAATGCTAATAACCGCTTTCCATCAGGTTCGCTATCAACCTGTCCGCCGAATTCAAACCATAGAAAAAAGGCATGCAAGGAACAACTTCTGTAAAGGAATGTCAAACTTCAAACTAAGCGAAAGAGTTTAAAATTTCAAAACAAATATTTTATGCGAAGGAGCCAATATTTAGGGACCAAATGTTAATCTAAACTCGAATCGAATGAACTTGAACAGAGGAGAAAATTATTAAAGCACTATGTCGTTATTAAAAAATAGGGGTTGGAGGTAGAAGGATGAAAGTTTAGGGTTATATGTATTTTTCAATGTTAAATCACAATAAAATATAAATAAGGAATTTTGACAAAATAATAAAGCAATATTTGGGGGTGGGTCATTTAGGGGTATGAAAAATAGATGTTGGCCGATTCTCAGACCTACCCGATATGCACACAAAATTTCATACAAATCGGTTCAGCCGTTTCGGTGGTAAAAAACACCGCCACACGAGAGTTTTATATATTAGATGTTAGAATATAATTGTATCTCATAATAAGTGAACTCAAATTTTCTTTTGGGAATAAAGTTCTCTAAGCCCATGTTACAAACAAAACAAAATTACTGCGAGTATGATAATCTGTTGACAAAGTGAAATTACTTGGCGACGATGGAGTAAGAGCCGGTGTCGGTCAACTTCGCGTCCTTGATGGTGATCATGTAGACGTATTCGCTCTCCTTGGTGATTTTCACGCGGTCGCTGCTCTTGATCTCGGCGCCGTCCTTGTAGAAGGTCACTTCGGGGGCGGGGGTGCCTTCCACCTCGATCCTCACAGTGTGGGTCGAACCGACCTACGAATAATAACAAAATTGTTAATTCTAAGTAGGTATTCATTTTATAGAAGTGAAACTTCTATATAGACAAATTTTAGAGTAGACGTGGTGAGCGGCGTCATGGTTTTAGAGCAGACGAGTTGTTTTGGTTCCGGATCGAATTCAGTTTATTTGTTCGATAAAATAAAATATGTTTAAATTAAAAATACATTTATTAAAATGTACCTTACCTAACCAAATCATAATTTACAGTAAACCTGCAAAAAATCGCAACGTGTGCTGGGATGCATAGTAGAAGTGATACTTTAACGTACAAGTGGAAAAACGAATTGCAACAAAATTTAACTTGAAGTTTTACGGGCAGATTGTTAATTCTTGTCTTGTCCATTTTAAAAATCTGCCCGTAAAACTTTAAGTAAAATAAAAATCAATACTACCGGATAAAAAGAAATGTGTTTTAGTTCACATTAAATAAGGTTGAATTTTATTTATTTATCTCTTTATAGAGTCGATTTCTTTCGTTTCATTGAGTTTCAAATCACAACGATTCTGAAGAAGTTTCACTATTTTTTATTTTTTTATTAATCTCCTTCTCCTGATGCACACGCTTGTAAGGGTATTATTTACCAAATTTACTTATTTTAAATACATATTACTGAATAACAATTTTTAACTTCTAAAACATTCTACTTCCTTATGATCTACATATAATGCTATTTTGCTTATTCTATTACATTTAACTGTTACTATTCTAAATATCTATCACTAACGAAGTTTCACTTCAAAAGATACTTGACGGGTCGTTGAAGAAATAAATACCCGTTCATTTATAATATATGTAATTTTGTACGTAATATTTACATATCCGAAAGAAGTAACATTAAATATATAATGAGATTTAAAGGGATGAAAATATGTACATTTTTGTTGAAGACTTTTCTCTGTCTCTCTTATGTCACATCACAATTGTCAATCCTTACTCTAAAAATATCGCCTGCCAGGCAGTGGGCGAAAAGGTTTGTTTCGCCACACCACCCCCCCACGGAGACAAAAAGAAGAACTTAAAAATACTAATTATTACAATAGTAAAAAAAACTTAGTTACTAACAAGCACAGCAACAGGTGAAGGGCCTACGAACCAAATGGTAACTTGAACTTGACTGTCCTACCAGACCGGGTGGTGTAGGTTTTCTTGTTGTCTGTGGTGCTCTGTTGTTGTGTGGGAGGTGGAGGTGGAGGTGGGGAGTCATCAACCACTTGGTATGCGGGTTTGACACGGTCCATGCTAACAACCGCGTTCCTGTTTCCGATGGCAATTGTTAAGGTTTTGTCCTTCCGGCTAAGAACCCTGTATGGACCTTTATACGGAGGCTGGAGACTATGGCGGACTGTGTCGTCGCGCAACCAAACATGAGAAGCATTGTTTATGTCTTTGAAAACGAAGGATGACTTTTGCCCATGACGTGAACCAGGAACAGGCTTCAGCTGTGCCATGTGGTGGCGAAGCTGGGATACGAAGGCGGAAGCGTCCACAGTTGAGTTGGGAGTCTGCGAAGGAGCAAGAAATTCTCCGGGTAGGCACAGGGGTTCTCCGTACACTAACTCGGCAGAAGAAGCTTGTAGATCCTCCTTTAGCGCAGAACGCATGCCAAGAAGCACGATGGGTAATGATAAAACCCAGGACTCTTGATGGCACATAATTGCGGCTTTTAGTTGCCGATGCATGCGCTCAACAAGGCCATTCGCACACGGGTGATAACTTGTGGTACGAACGCGCTTTATAGAGCATAGTTGCATTAAAGCTCGAAAAAGAGCAGATTCGAACTGGCGGCCTTGATCGGTAGTAATAATTTGAGGCACGCCATAGCGAGCTATCCACTCCCTAAAGAAGGTTTCAGCCACTTCCTCAGCTGTGATTCCAACCATAGGCCAGGCTTCAGGCCACCTAGTGAACCTATCGACAGCAGTAAGGCAGTATTGAAAGCCCTTGCTATGTGGAAGGGGGCCAACTATGTCCACATGGACATGGCGGAAACGCTGAGTGGGAGTGGTAAAAGTACCAACAGGAGTGGAAATATGCCGGGTAACTTTGCAGCGTTGGCAATCGAGGCAAGAACGCGTCCATTCTCGACAGTTCTTGTTTATCGAAGGCCAAACATAGCGGTCGGTAACCAATTTTGTGGTCGCTCGTATGCCCGGATGGCTTAAATTGTGAAGCCTATTGAAAATAGCACGGCGCAAGTCACGAGGAATAAAGGGACGAGCCTTACCTCTTGAGGTGTCGCATACTATTACGAACTTTGTACCAGGAATGCCAACCTTAGCTAACTTGAGACTCGAACCTTCAGTCAACAATTTGGCTAACTCTTCATCAGACTCCTGTGACTTGGCTAAAGTGTCATATTCCTCCTCCAACGTTACAGCTTCAACACGAGACATTGTATCTGCAACCACATTGTCCTGACCTTTAATATGTAAGATGTCAGTGGTAAATTGAGAGATGAATGAAAGTTGGTTTAGCTGTGGAGGAGGTAGTTTTTCACGCCTCTGAAGGAATGCATAAATTAAGGGCTTATGATCAGTGTAGATCGTCACATGTTGTGCCTCCAAAACATGTCGAAAATGCTGAACAGCTTCGTACACCGCAAGGAGCTCACGGTAATACGCAGGCCAAGTTGTCTGGCGAGGGGTAAGCTTCTTGCTAAAGAAAGCAAGAGGCTGCCAGACATCTCCAACACGTTGTTGGAGACAAGCACCGACATGGCTACAAGATGCGTCTGTGAATAAGCCTAATTTTGCAGTGGGATCTGGATGGGCTAAAAGAGTGATATTGACAAGATGGTCTTTGCAGTTCTGGAAAGCCTGAATAGTGTCAGTAGTCCAAGGAACTGGTTTGGGACCTCTTAACCGAGAATCAGCCAGCATGTTGATCAAAGGGGCTTGTAGCTCAGCAGCCTTCGGGATAAAACGGCGGTAAAAATTTAACATGCCGAGGAACCTGCGCAAGCCCTCAACCGTTTTCGGTAAGGGAAACTCCCGCAAAGCTTGAATCCTTTCAGCTGGTGGTCGAATGCCATCTTTAGAAATCCAATGCCCAAGAAATTTAACTTCATCAGCGCCAAAAACACATTTAGATGAATTAATAACTACCCCGTAATCTGACAGGCGTTTGAAAAGAACGCGAAGGTGTTCAGCATGATCCTTGGGATTTCGGGAGAACACCAGAATGTCATCTACATAGGGGAAACAAAAATTTAAACCACGCACAACCTCGTCTATAAACCTTTGGAAGGTCTGCCCAGCATTTCGAAGTCCAAATGTCATATACGGGAACTCAAATAACCCGAATGGAGTGGTGATGGCCGTTTTGCAAATGTCATCCGGATGAACGGGGATTTGCTGGTATGCCTTGACCAGGTCTAACACCGAGAAGATAGTAGAACCAGCCAAGTCTTGGCCAAAGTCACCTATATGACGAACTGGGTAAGAGTCTGGGATAGTGCGGGCATTTAAAGCACGATAATCCCCACAGGGTCTCCAACCATTCTCGCCCTTCTTTGCTAGGTGCAAAGGCGAGGACCAGGGGCTTTTGGACGGTCGTGCCGTACCGCAGGCCAGCATGTCCTCGAATTCCTTCTTCGCAACCTGAAGTTTTTGCGCAGCGAGGCGGCGAGGGCGGCACGCAAGCGGTGGACCATCTGTGGTAAGGATGTGGTGTACGGTTGTGTGTTTGACAACCCTATTAACACCAGGTGGTCGTGTAATATCCGGGAATTCTTTCAGGAGGTCTAAATAAGTGGAATTGCCGCTTATTATAGTTTTGATACTTGTTTGAGAAGTGTCCGCGACGATAGCGTGGACAGACAAACGTGTAGTGCCATCTAACAAACGCTGGTTGCGGCAATCTGGCAGTAAATTAAAATATGCCAAAAAGTCAGAGCCGATTATTGGCGTGTTTACGTCGGCTACCACAAAATTCCACCTGAAATCCCGGCGTAACCCTAAATTTAAAGAAAGAGATATAGAGCCGTATGTTTTTATGGGACTTCCATTAGCCGCTGAAACATCAAAATTGGAAGAAGTTACGTGTCTTCCTTTGAGTAGTGTACGCGGGTAACAACTAATGTCGGAACCAGTGTCAATCAGAAATCGACTGTTGGTCCCAGACAAGTCAGTCACAAATAAACGACGGCCGGGTGTAGCACAATCAGTAGCCGTCACTACTGATCGTGAATCGCGTTTAAATTCTGATTGTGATTATGTTTGCAGGGCGGAATGCATTTATGAGCCTTGTTCTTAAACTTCTTATGATACCAGCATATACGTTTACTAGAGTTGGAAGAAGAGCGCGGTTTGTTGTTCGTACGGGAACAAGGACTATGACGCGACTGGAGAACAATTTTGTCAAACAATTTGGTTAGGATATCTAGTTGTTTCCTCATTACCTCGAGATCCGATGGGTTTGTGTACGAGTAAGGAGCAGGCACCGCAAACGAAGGGGAAGAATCGATAGGGAGCGGATCTGCAATCGGAACGTACCCCGGAACGCGTAGCGTCGTTCTTGAATATTGATCCTCTAGATCCTTCACCTGTTGCAGCATACTTTTTACACAAGTCATAGTGAAGGATTATATGTACAACCGAAATACAAAACAGGATAAAAACAAGAAATTACACACTCGAGAATGAAACAAAAATAAGAAATATACAGACGAACGCACAAACCATTAACATAAAATATCAATATTAAATAAAATTTAAACAATGTAGATGTGCAAAACCTTATACGTAAAATCCGTATGCGATCGCCCTTATTTTTGAACAATCGGAAAATCGTTGATATCACCGTCGAAATTATCCGCTGCGGGCCGTGAATGTTATGCTGGAGCAATTCCAATCCAGATGGCCCTGCCTGAAGATGGAGTCGGCGCTGCGGGCTGTGGGTGCCCGCTGAAGCAGTCCCAGACGTCCATGCCCGGGGGTTGCTCGGCTTTAAACTCCAGCCCAAATAGTATGAGAAGTGGGCAACGACGAATACCAAACTTTTGTATGTTGAAAATTTTGTGTTCAAATCACGTCGGGGTCACCATTAATGACGGGTCGTTGAAGAAATAAATACCCGTTCATTTATAATATATGTAATTTTGTACGTAATATTTACATATCCGAAAGAAGTAACATTAAATATATAATGAGATTTAAAGGGATGAAAATATGTACATTTTTGTTGAAGACTTTTCTCTGTCTCTCTTATGTCACATCACAATTGTCAATCCTTACTCTAAAAATATCGCCTGCCAGGCAGTGGGCGAAAAGGTTTGTTTCGCCACATACTAATTAACTTAATTTTTTTTATCATTTACTTACCATACATGTCTGATTCTCGACCTTTTTCTTGATCTTGGGAGCTTCCTTCACGACAAGGTTGAGGGTAGAGGTGTCTTCGCCGAGGTCGTTGCTGGCAGTCACTTCGTATTCACCAGCGTCGGCTGAGGTCACATTCTTGATTACCAGAGACATAGTTTCTTCATCCTCGTAAAGGAATCTAAGGAAAAATGTAGAGTTATAATGTAAAGTTTTATATTATAAGATATTTTAGGACTAATGTGATTAACGTCGGAATAACTAAAATCAAATAAATTACCGCGCTTAAAACAGTTAAGACGTAGTTTTATTATTAATTTGATTAGTTATTACCACGTTACGCTAGCACAAATACGAAACAAATATACCTCCCGGAATTATGAAACGAGGTGAATTTTGACGGGAACTATGTTACTTTAATTTGGACACAAATTGTAGGACATTGACAGTTTTTGAGTACCTAATAATTATGTGTTTTTGTGAGAAATATGAACTATTAGTCAAATGTGGCTTTTCAAGTTGTCAAGATCTCCGTTGATTGGCGTCAGTTGAAGACCTATAATTTGGCTGAGCTATACTGAAGACTTAATACATCAGACAAGCCTGTATTGATCGAGTTTCTTTTACCTTCTGCACAAATAAACTTTGATTTATACATGAACATGTTTTGTAAAATCAATGTATGGTATGGGTGAAGATTGATAAGAAAGTATGCTACACATAACCCTGCAAAATGGTGTAGAGAGCCTTCGAGAAAACGGAGTCTAAGGGCTGAAAATTTTAACTGAAAGCTTGTAATATTTATAAGGTACCTAATACTCACTTATGTCTAGTATCGGGCTCAACGAGCTTCCCGTCGTGTTTGAACACAACAGTCGGCTTGGGGAATCCCTTGCATTGCAGTTCCAACATGGCGGACCCGCCGGCGGACACGATAGCCTCGCGATGCTCGATCACCAACGTTGGCTTCTCTGGTTCGCGGTGCAATTCATGGACAGCGCCTAAACCACGAGGGAAGCAATAATCAACACAAATTGTAATCTAGATTGAAATTTACCAAAACTTTCGTACAGTAAATAAAGACTAAGTGTTAACTATCAGTAATTTCACACACTTACTCACATCCCTCCATCTCGTCATCTTAATCATATAAGTTTGTATTATTTACATAATGGTGAGGTACAGAGTGCTTACCTTTGCCTCGACCTAAATATTTGTAAACCCCGATGGGGTAAAATATGCCGTACTTATTCACCTTAGTGGTTACGTTCTATTAGACACTCACAACGACCACGTTCACGACTGCGATTTTGACCGTACCACCTGCTTGCCGGCGTCACAATCGTAAACCCAAGTGGAACGGTTATTCGACCCAGTTAGTGACGTTTTCGCAGCGACCACAATGTCCGCGGTCGCCTTGTGGAACGGCTAACGGAGCATTCTGGACATTTTCAGCTACTAATGGAACGCGCTGAATGTAATCTATGCTGTCACCGTGTTTTATACTTTTGGCGAGGCGCGTAGGTATAGATCAAAAACCACAGGCAGTCCATCAGTGGAGGCCTGATGGCTTAAATGATGATAATGATTAAGGTAAAAATATAGGCGATCGCGGCATTTTTCAGTATTTGCCCCCTCGAAAAAATTCAAGATCCGGGGTTGATAGGTGACGGTAATCACTTTTGGAACGTAGTTCCTTATCGCGCGGTACGAATGGGGGCTAGACGGAAAAAATTCTTACGAAAAAGTTGTCAACGACACTTTTTGAACTTGCCAAGATAAAATGCAGTTGCATAACCCTTTATGCCCACGCAGTTAGAGTTTAATTTGGAGTACATTATTTAAATGTCATGGATTGCTGACGTACAGATAGCATTTGCGGACATATAGAATCTTAATGTCATTAAAATAAGGAGCAATATCGCGAATCTGGTTTAAAGTTAAATTTGTTTCAAGAGTCAAATTGCAGGATGTGATTCGATTTTTAAATTGTTTCTTATATTGAAGTAAATAGGATTCAAACTTACTCATTTACTATTACACTTCGCATTGAACAGTGTGGTGTCGCGACGATTATTTTTGTTGAGTGTATACAGGTTTTTTGTAAATAATCGAAAGGAACTTCGTTCCATCCGGGTGTCCCTTGACACCTCTCAAGTTTTTTTATTAGATGAACCGCCTGCCTCTTTGCCAACTTCGTAATAAAAAAGAAAAAAAAGGGACGCGACATAATAACAGCAGGTAAGACATCGATTAATAAAAAATAATATTGTTGATATCGGCTACTTTCATAAAAGTAAATGAAGAAAATTTGATTTGATTATTTCTACTTCCCGACATTCCGCAAAATAGGGAGCATAGTGTGAAGCCGCTAAAAAAACTTTATCGACAAAGCTAGGTATTGAGACAATGTCAACATATGTATGTATCCATGTCATTTATCTATATAAACAGTTTTGTTGACGAATAGTTTACTATAGTAGAATTAATTTGTCCGTGCAGTTTGGGTCATAAATAATCGGAGTATTTCGCTCTCTCTTCCACTCACGGGGCTTATGGGCGGGTATAGTGATGCGCATTACTGTTGTCGTTAAGCGTTATCGATAGTGTATTAAGTTTTGTAATTTTGTGGGTTAGTGATATAAATGAAAGAAAAAAGTAGATAAAACAACATATTTATTAAAATAAGAGTAATAATGATTTAAAATAATTTATTAATTAGGTATGTATGTATTAAAAAACTACAAAAGTTTAGAAAGTAACAAGTTATATTAAAAATAAATATAAATACTTATATCTAAGTTTAAAATTAACAGCAAAAAAGATAATAATGATTTTTATAAGAATGATAATCTTTCTTTGATAAGAATGAGTTTTTATCGATAATGGCGTTGCGCCCGCGCAACATGCTCACCGCCCTAGCCAGGCTGAGGCAGAGTTTGATTTATGACCCAAACTGCACGGACAAAATAATTCTACTATAATTCTATACATTGTACTAAAAGACATTGAATAATTTCATGCTCATGCTATGAATAAATGCCAACCATATCGATCACGCTTTGCGTTTAAAGCTAAAAATCTTTACGACATATACTGTGAAAGAATATAGAATTTAGCAAAGGTCAAACTCTATAAGTAGCTTCTATTAGGTGGCATCAAATGTATATGCTATGGTTTAATACAAAATCAAATGATGAAATCCTTTTTTCCAAGTTCATTTCGGAGGTCATAAATTTGATATAGATCATACCTATTTCTCTATAGAAGCAATTACTATTATTTAAAGTAATTTGCACCGTGATAGTAAATTTTGGCGGTATCTTTGTATGTTTATTCTTTACGAGATTGCTTGTCAATCTATTGCCATGTCAATTGAGGCAAGTGTTCTTTAAATATAGGACAGAAACGTAGAATAGACTTATCCCGGAGAAAAAGTTCCGCAGATTAAAGTGCTGAACTCTTAGGTAATGTCACAGCATAAGTCCTAGTAGTAAACTAAAGAAAAATAATATTTCAAGTATAATGCCCACTGAAAGCGTCCAAGCATATAGTAAGCAACGAGTTAATGTAACATGAAAAACGCTCACCAAAACTTTGTCGTGGAGGACTGTTACCTAATTTACCAAAAAACACTCACAAATCAATCAAAACATTAAATGAAGAACAACATTTAGAAATGTGTCTAATGAGAACTGTTGTTTTTACTTTCATATTTGTAGGTGGAATTAATAAAATTAAAATGAAACTAGCGACAGGTTAGATTTAAGGAATTCGTATGTAATCAAACAAGCATTTAAATAAATCAACCGTAAAATATACTATAATACTTATTGTGATTTAGCCAAAAATACAATTCATTGGAGGTTGGAATTCTGAATCATCAGATAAAAATTACACAACACTTAAATTGTACTGTCTATATATGTCAGTGAAATAATTGAACTATTTTATTCATGGAAATGTTATTTTTAAATTATTGATGATGTATATTATTAATAAATTATCTGATGATAGAAAACGCTTTAAAAATTCTTTGAGTTTAGTATGAAAAATTATTGAATTTTTTATTTCATGTGATCAACAAATCTAAATGTTTAAAAATCTTCAAACTATATAGATTACACAAAAGGATACGAACCTTGTACTGTAAGTTCAGCAGAGCAGGAAATATTGCCAGTGCTTGTCTTTGCTACGCAAGTATAAAGACCTGCGTCTTCGGGCTTGACATGTTGGAAAACAAGAGCCAAGGAATCTTCATCGTCACCAAGTAAGACCTAAAAGTGATAAAAGTTAGCAAAAGCTACAACACCTATGTTTGGTACCTTTGTTGCTTTTGATATTTGTCTTTGATAATAAACAGTACGAAATACGAGTTTACCTATAATCATGAAGTTTTCCAAACACGTCGTTAGGGATACAGAAAAGGTGATAAGGTACCCTACAACCATAAAAACCTAGTTTCCAAATGATATAAAAGCTTTTAGACAATCGTTGAATAAAAAAGATTTAGTATAGTTATTGATTGTAATTAATTAACGAAAGCTCCATTAACGCAAGTGAAACTACGGGCAAAATCTAGTTGTCAACTTCTAAAACTGTACTATTGGGTCGGAAGGGTTTATTACGCGGTAAGACTAAGATTAGAGCTTACCTTGAATCTTTCTTCAGGATCAAAAGGTTGTCCATCTCTTTTCCAGGAAAATGATGCTTTCTCACCTTTAGCAAGAAGGCCTTCGCCACCAGGAAGTAACTCGAAGAAGATATTCTTTTCATCTGAAACATTGTTTTCCATCTCATCGTTCATGAATTTCTCGTCTCTCATTGAAATTGATGAGTACAGTTCATCGCGGTGGTTTGGTTAATCGAAAAAATTACAACTTCTTCGAGATATCACGTTGATCTCCCAAAGAAGAGCTAATGTCAAAAACGGTCAAGTGTAAGAAGACCAAGAGCTGTTCATTTTTAAAATATATCGTTTATCAAAAATACCCGAGTGATATGTTACAAACTATTACATAATTATGTTTCGTGTAAAAATGCGAATTCGTGTTTTTCATATCATTGGAAACTTTCCAAGAGGCCTAGACCCATTTTTCATATCTGAAGTACGATGTTTCCCATATGTTTTGCCGTTTTACAATATTAGACGATTTGTGCTGATTGAAATTATACAGCGAAAAACTTTTTGCAAGTGATTTTCAAATAAAAGTTCCAGAACTGATAGCTAATATGTTAATTTATATGTTAAACCAATAGACTCCCAGAATCAAAAGAAGAATATTAATCCCATTTCACCATCTTCTATGGCAAAAATTTACATACTAATCTCCTGCCCAACGAATTATCACCAACGTTGATATGTGGTAAGAATAAAAATCCTTTTGTAAAGTGAGAGACATCTACTGAATAGAAAGATATTTTATTACTAGGGATCCCTCGTTTTAAATTGGCCTGAATGCCTTTTTGGATTGAGTCGCCAAGTATCATCGACATAGTCGTATTTAATAATACAATGAAATTAATATTGTAAGACTACATAAATATATGAAAATGATAATGTTTTATTACAATATTATGTAATCTTTCAGATTACTTATTAAAAGTCATGAATCTACCACCGCTTCCATAGTAATTTTAGTTATTGTTAAATGAGAAGAAGCCGTTCAACAAGCTCTCAGCAACACAGCTTTACTTCTTAATTGTCATAATTCGTTTTTTTAATGTAGTTTATACAAGCAAATATATCATAGTTGATAATATATAGCAAAAATATATGGCTGTTCTTGAGTATCTTCTACATTTCGAATAGCTAAAAAGGTCAAAGATAATAAAATTGAGATCAAGGAATTCAAAGAACTTACCAACAACAGTAACAGTAGCGACGGATTCAACGTCGCCGTAAATGTTCATCGCTTTGCAAGAGTACTTTCCAGCATCAGATGGTTTGACGTCAGCGATCACCAGTTCATAACAACCCTTCTCAGCGCGGGTCCTGATGATGGAGACTCGATCACTCTCAGACGTAGTCGTTATCTCTTTGTCGTCACGGTAGCTGAAATATTAATAACAGCTCATAAACTTGTAACTTCTGGGCACGAGCATACCCATTCATATATAGTTTTAGGGTTGGAACAGACTGTTAAGTGAAAATATCCATCAGCAGTTATTGTAATGACTAAAAGGAAAAACAAAAAAGAAAGTTGTTATTTATGCATAATGGTTATATTCGATTTTGAATTGTTTAATGTAAAAAAATATTTTCCAAATTTATGTTAAGAGGTATGAGAATATTGTAAGAGCCAGAATCTAATATTAATGTGGTGTCTATGAACTGCAATTAATTCCAAGAGATGGGATTTAATATACACAGTCTGATACTCACAACCTGACTTCAGGGTTAGGATCTCCCTTGACTCTGACCATGAAACGCAGGTAGGTGTTCTCCATTATCTCAGTATCTTTCAAAGCGACCAAAAAGTAAGGAGCTCTGGAAGCGTTCCTTTCTTTCCTTTCCTCAGGTGTCACTATAATTGTTTAAAATTATTGTTATAATTTAAACAATACAAAGTTTGCAGATATAAGGACCATTTCTAGTACGTTTCTTTTAAAATTAAAGTTAAAACTTGAAGACTAACTTCCAAAGAATTGATTTAAGTTGAAAGTACTACAAAAACTGCATTTAATGTTAATATTTGAAACAATAACGGAAGAAATTAATAAAAGAAATGGTTCTTCAGATAACTAAAAATAAATGCATAAAGTAAGACATTTGTGTAAAATAAGTGCCAAATAACAGGAAAATTAAAAGATAGATAAAATTATCAAGGTAGGTAACAAACTACATGTTATCCGCTTACGATGTCTTAAATGTGATCGCGATGAGACATGCATTGCAGAATTATGATTAACTAATTTAAATCTACTCTAGACTACGCTGATTGAAAACACTATTCCTTAATGGAGAAAAGTTTATTAAACTCGAATTCTGAGAAGGAACAGTATTTTCAATATTAAAACAAGTGGGTCAAAGAAACTCACACTCGTGGACGACTAAATGAGCCGTGCAATGGGCATTCCCTTTAACATTCTCTGCTACGACCGTGTACACCCCGGAATCGTCCTCCCTGCAGTGCATCAGAGCGAGCTTTTGGCCGCCACCAGACTCGGAAGATATGGAGCAGCGGTCCATGAGACGGTCGGTGAGAGGCTTGTTGTCCTTCAACCAGGTCACGTTCGTGGCCTCCAGGGTTTCGAGCAGCGCGCATTCGAACACGGCGTTCTCGCCCGCTGGGGATTCAACACTACGTTAACTGACTCCGTACGGTTCTCTACTTCGCATGTTTGTGTTCAGTGTACACGTTGCTTATTGTGCAATGTTTTCGTGTCTTAATTTCATCTCATTCTTCGCTACTACCTTCGCAATTTTGATTTCAAAGTAGACCAATCCATGTTATCGTAGGTGTTTAGGTCAGTAAAATTTTGTGCAGTCTAATGGCTGTGAATACTCTGTGTACCGTACGGATTCATGTGTACAAAATCATGTAGAAGGACATTAAGCGTGATTGTTACTTTGATGTGTGGTGTAAGTTAATTGACTAGAAGCATAATTATGTACAAGCGGTATGGGTGTTTCTAATTGCTATTGTGGAAGTGTTCATCTACTTCTACCTTGTTATACTTACGCTCAATGACTTGCGCTTCGAGAGTCTTCGTGAAGATTGGCTTTCCATCGTGAGATTCCGATTTTGACACTTTTGATGTTTTCAAGGATTCATAATCTCCAGCGCTAATTGATCCATTAGCAAGCGTTGTTTTGGAATATTTGCTTTCGAATTCCGTCCCTCCATTTTTAGAGCTCTCGTAGCTACTTGCAATTTTAGATGAAGCTTTATCGATTATATCCCCGTCTAAACTGGTTTCAATTTTATATTTTGAAGAGCGACCCTCGATCTTTGAGCTCTCATAATTCGACTCAATACCATATTTCGACGCGATGCTATCTATTTTGCTGGTAGTATCAGATTCGATGCCATATTTAGAAGCGATGCTATCAATTTTACTCTCAGTTTCGGTACTGATACCATACTTAGAAGCGATACTATCGATCTTGCTTGTAGTTTCGGATTCAATTCCATATTTGGAAGCGATGCTATCGATCTTACTTTCGGACTCAATGCCGTATTTCGAAGCTAAGCTATCAATTTTACTATCAGATTCAATACCATATTTAGAAGTGATACTATCACGCTTGCTGGACTCAATTCCATATTTAGATCCTTCAGTTTTACTTTCATAACCAGATTCGTTGCCGTATTTCGACCCACCATCAACTCCATAAGAGCTGGAGTATTTAGATTCATAACGGGAGGATGCAGTTCCTTCTATGGCACCTCCGGATTCATGTTTGGAACTTTCCAAGCGTGATCCACTCTCACGGCGCGAATAAGAGGATGTCAATCCACTACTGTCATAAGTAGACGAAGATTCGTATCGGCCTCCACTTGATTGCTTTCTGGAGCTACTGGAGTACTCTAAATAAGAAAAATAAATGATGTGACAAATATATAAATTAAAAGTTCAAGCTATAATACCTGATTATAGTTTAAACGCATAATTTATTTATTTACTATACTAAGATTCTTTTTTATAGGGACGATTGATTTAATTGTATACTAATCTTACCTCCAGAAAGCCGCGAACTGCGGCTATACCTCGATGACATCTCGTCTTCGACAGTCCCCTCTGCGATTACAGTTTGCTCGATTCCAGAAACGTTATTACTAAGTTCCCCTCCACTTGTCTCTTTTAACTTGACCTCACTTTCTGTTGTCTCTTTTACTTTCGATTGTTCAACAATCTTTTGTTCTCCAGTTTGATTAAATATATTGTCTTCAACCTTAGTTGATTCCTTTTCTAGAGATTTTGTAGATTCTAAATTGTTATTTTTATCTTTTATTTGAATTATCTCTGATGGTTCAGACGTTGACTGTTCACACTGATGAATCTGTGTTGTAGTTAATACTGTTTGAGATTCAGTTTTCTCACTTTCTTCCTTGGGTGGTGATGTTTCAATAAGTTTGATTTTTGATTCTTGAACCGTTGCTTGGATGGTGTCCTTTGTTATATCAGGTGTTTCTGGTACTAAGGTTTGTTCTGTTGAAGCTTTTTCTGGAATAGGCAAACTATTGATTGGTTGAACTTTTCCTTCGTTACTAACTTCTATAATGTGCTGTGGTTCAGTTGGTGGTTCAAACTTTTCAATTTGATCTAAGATTATTTCTTCTTCCTGTTGGGTAGTTGTTAATCCAGAATGCTCAACTTTATTTACTTCCTCCAAAAATTGAGATGTTTCTGTAACTTGTTGTTTTTGTACAGATCTTTGATTTTCACAAGTATTTTTACTTTGTGTATTTTCCACTAGATTGATTTGAGGTTGTTCAGTAATTAATTTATCAGTAGGGATGTCAGCTTTTATTTCAGTGATTTCACTACCTACAAAACTAGCAGGTTCAGTTTTAACTGTTTTAGCTACTTCCTCTGTTGATGTTATCTGCACAATTTCAAACGATTTCTGCTCAGCAGTTAATAATTTCTCTGTAACTGATTTCTCAGTAGCGACTTCAGATGTTATTTTAGTGATTTCACTATCAGCACAATTATCTGATTCAGTTTTAACTGTTTCAGCTACTTGCTCTGTTGATGTTACCTGCACAGTTTCAACCGATGTCTGCTCAGTTGTTGATAACTTCTCTGTAGTTATGGATGAATCATTTATTTGCTCATTTAGTTCCGAGTCAACTTTTTCAACAGAAGTTTTTGTATCTTCAGTGTTTTCTTGAAGCAAAACCGGTTTTGTCGAATCCGTTACAATTTGATTTGATTCCAAAGGTATTTGTTCACAAATTTGCACCCTTTCTACACCGTCTTTAACATAAGCTTTGTCCGATTCAGATATTTGATCACTTTGTACACTTTGCGCTGTCACTTTACTTTCAACACTCTGTTCAAATGATTGCACTGATGTTCGCTGTTTAAATGTTTCAAGTTTAACTTCTGATATTTTTTCGACCACAGTCTGTTGACTTTCTGACTGTGATGTAGCCGACTCCGCGTCTCTAGAAGTAACAGTCACAGACAATTTACTCCCTAAATCAGTTGTGACTTCACTTATAACCTCTTGAGTTTCGCTGATAGAAGAGATCTCAACTATATCAGTTTTAGAGATTTTCTTTGCAACTTGGTTTTCTAATGAAGCTTTACGTTTGTTTTTCAACTGTTGTAAAGACTCTTCTCTGGTCGCAACGTCGGTGACTTCTACTTCAACTCGTGTACGTTTTTCTTGGGCTTCTTCAGCGTCTTCTGCTGGTCGTTTCTTCTTTTCCTCGGGTTCAGGAGAAGTTACTTCGCTTGGTGGTTGAAGAACTTGTAGATCATCTGCCGCGTGTTCCGCTAATGCAACTGAAAAGGACGCGAAAAGTTTGAATTGTCTCATATTCTTTATTTTTACTTTTAAAATGATGATTGAGCATATTCTTATAGTCCATAATTCTAAAAATTTTAGGACAATAGAAGAATTTTACATATTGAGTCACTCTGAGACAATATAAGAGACATTCAATCAGCATAACATAAAACAACTGCAACGACATCAATTATTTTAGTAAAATAATTGAACAAGTTAATGAAAGAAAATTACCAGCGTCGGCTATGTGTTGGTCGATCTCTGCAAGCCAGTTATCTTTCACAGACTCTTTGTGAGCGGCGAGGATGAAGATATGAGGCGGATCCTTCTGATGAAGTTCAAACTTCAACTTTTCACCAGGTAACTCTTTCACTTCAACTTCAGGGAGCTGAAATTTGACAAAACAAAATTCTTTAATATTTTAAAGTAATAAAGAAATTTGTATATTTAAGAAGTACACAAAATGACAAATATAGAAAATAAACGATAACAATTAAAACGTGAGTTATCTTATTTATGCTCCTACTCAGCGTAGTGATGATATGCTACAGGAACCTTATAAACATGCTGCAGCTTAAAATCAGTCGGCATTTGCATAGGCAAATGGCATGGAAGAATATAACTTTTCCTCCTGAACAAAGGTTTCTTGCAGTCCTAGTCTTAAAGACCTAGTAAAGGAATCAAATAGATTACTGCGTTCCGATGTAAAATTCAATGCATTAGGAAACAAAGTGAAGTTTCTGGTAGATTCTACAACACGAATTTATTTAAGCACAGAAATTTAGTATAGAATCAATCGTTTATGTAGTGATTTAAGATAATTACAATAACTATTCCTCGTAGTAGGTTTGGCTAATTTTCAATCGAATATATCTACCGTTGACACGCCGTTTCAACTACACGGCCGTTACTCGTATACGCCCCATCTATACGTCTATGCGAATCTTCCTTTGTAGTAAACTGATCTTTTGGCACATGTCCAAATTGCAAATGCATGGTTTTTCTAATTTGATCTATTTCCGTTAGTTCACAAATTACAAAATCATTCTTCGCATCAATCCTCATTTACTTACAAACACAGTAACAATTCATTGCATTGATAGTTACTTTGTAAGTCGTTGGGGCTTCAGCATGCTTTACATTGTATGTACACATGTATTGTGTGATTTTTATATATCCTGTTTATATATGTATTTAATTTGCACACCACTGTCATACACTAACGAATCTCCCGTTCATAATCCATAGCACGGGTTGTCTGAAACAGATCGCTCTAAAGCGATAAGGCCCCCCGTTGCTCCTACTTTTACTGTTTAATGTGACTACTGTAAACTATTTCTTTCTTGTGTATGTGGTGAACAATAAAGTGTATTATATTCTACATTTGCATTACCTAGTTAAATAACTTGTAAATTATTCATTGTTATCGTTTGAGCCAAAATCTACTTAAGCGATGACTTATTGATAAATTATAAAATCTTTGTCTAAATGATGACAAGGACTTAACTCACCAGTTTTGCAAGTTGATTAAATACTTAACTAATGTGCATGTAAATCAGGCTTTAATGACATATTGTCCTAATTACGTGAGTTTCTGCAGTAGAGGGTGCAATACTTTTGCAGTTTTTTTGCCAAATTCACCTCATGCTGATGAGGATAAAAAATGTTAAGCAACATAGTGAGAACACCATTCATTCCTATGATGTGAGGACACCCACTATGGTCAAAAAGAGTAAAATGTCTTCATAAAACAAGTACTATGAGGTGATTTTAATTTATATTTCCAACTAGCTGTGTTCGCCACATCATTCGCTCGGGATCTTACATTTATATTCATATCTTTAAGCCTTACAAGATATCAAAATGAAAAATACAATAATATAAGAATACTTCTGTTTTGGTTTCTAAAATTTTCTATGAAATTCATTAGGCCGTCCCGGAGCCTAATTGAATTTTTTTTAATAAAAATTCTATTATAACATCGTATATTTTTTTATATTCAGCAGACAGGCATACAACCCGCCTGCTGGAAAGCGGTTATCATGGCTTATGGACATGTTCAACATCAAAGGCATTACAAATGCGCTGTTGCTCTCTAAAGTGAGACTCGAATCTGGCCACTTATACCGGAACACAACTCAAGTTTGTTATGGCGGCATTCTCTAGACTAGGAGTCAGCCAGACCAGCAAGTAACCTACCACCTGGCTGTCGGTTGTTTTGTCACCTCTTACGACAGACCGCCTGGCCGCAGGAAATTGTATTTCTTCTCCGTTCCTAAACGAATAGCAATCAATAGTAACTTTCACTTTTTTGAAATCACAGATAGACACTGCAATTTTATTTATTGGTATAGATAACACAAACCGTAATATATGTATATTCAATCAAATCTGCAAACAACACTATTAGTTGAAACTGCAAGCAAATATATTCGTTAAATACATCAATAATATCATGTGGTTAAACTTTAAAGCAGCTCGAGAATATTTCACACTATTGATGATTGACTTTCAAAGTAATTTTAGCGAGTGTAGGAAGAGCTCTCTTGGATATTTCGCAAATTCTTTAAATATCACTATGTGGGTTTGTTTGTTTGTGGATGGAAATTATAGATCAGGCGGGCTTTGTTCTAAACATTACACATGCGAGATTTCAAGGGGTAAAATATTAATATGGAATCGTGTAGCATTCAAATTATTTTTGTTTCACACGTAATCTATTTAATTAGATACGAATAAATCACTCTAAAACTTTACACTGACTTAGACCCGACTCACCTTGATGATATTCTTCAAAACGAAGACAGACCTGTCGTCGGCGACTCTCTTGACTTTGCAGATCAGGATCCTCGCTTTGAATAAGAACAGATACCGTTCCTTGGTCTTCCCTTCTGTATCAGTAACAGTGAACCAATCGTGGGTCAACAATCGACCGAGTTTGTAGATGTTCCCCCGATAGCCCTCGATGCTAGCGATGAATTTGTTGTCTGTTGCTCGATTGGGAACACCCAGAAAGAGTTCTAAGGCCTTTTGCAGATCAGAACAGTCTTCGCCGAGTCGTTTTGAATATTTTACTAGTTCCTAGAAGAAGAGAAATGCGCTGATGAAATGTTCATGTGCTGGTATGCTAGAAGAATACTGGTAGTGACATTCGACCATTAAAAACATAAAGTAACAAATTACGTTAATCGTTTTTGTGCCAAGATTTGTACCAAAGATTAGAATGACTCAAACGAATACAAAAGCTTGTTCGTGTCTTACGTGGATAAAATATTCGGCAGATAATTACGTTACTGAAATTACGTATTGGGTGACTAGTGGTTTTTTAAATAAGATTATAGAAATTACAAAACAGATTCTACCGTTTATAACAGGTCAGAGTATGATTGTTGTTAAGAAATGGCAACTCCAATGGTCTAATGTTAGCGTTACTCAATTGTTTGCATTAACATTGCGTTAGTAATAATTTTGGTAAAGATATTTAATTCTAAAAAATTTATTTTACTTAGAGGCATACACTCCTACGATTACTGTTGTGTGAATAAAAAGATTTATAATGAAATCTAAATACCTTTAGAAGCAGTTGATAGTCGTTTATCCTTTGTATAGGTAGTTTGAGATGTTCGGTTATGCCCTTGTCGTCGCCGAGTTTTTCTGCTAAATCCTGAAAAAATGGAAATATAGGCACTTAAACACCAGGTTCGAAGAACGAAACAACCTTTCCCAAAGTTCATTACAAATCAGAGAATCCAAGCAGATTTGTAAGTATTACGGGCGAATGAAGAAATCCTTATTTGCAGAAATACGGGCGGTGGTATGTCGACAATAGGTCAGAATAGTTCAGTAGAATCACTTACACTAAAATGTGAACGTAAAACTGATGTGTATTTGTTTTCTTGAGACTTAACGATACGAAATGGAATCTATTAAAATGTAAGTAAGTAGTACAGAGTACATATAAAATGCCTAATATACAGAGAACAGTACAAATGGCGTCTCAAAGAAAACTGTTACCCATGCTAGATCTCCTTAGAGCTTCCGTGGCGGACCACAGTAGGATTCGCTTTGGTCATATAATTCTTATCATTCATATCTTATTCCATGATGTGTAATGAAAATGTCAATGTATAAATAATATTTTGTACTGTTAAATTAAAAATGACATTGGGGGGGGGGTTATTTATATTTGAGTATGCATGAGAGTGCGTATTTGCGCGTAGTGTATTTTTTTTTCTCTTTTTTTTGCTGGAGTTCAGTAGACAGGCAGACGGCTCATTTGATGGAAAGCACCATCGCCTACGGACATTTGCATCATCAAAGGTGATACAAATACGCTGCTGTTCTCTTAAGGGAGACTGCAATCTGGCCACTAATGCCGGAACACAACACAAGGTTGTTATGGCGGCATACCCTAGACCAGGGGTGGTCGCCATCCAGTCGAGCAAATACACATCACCTGGCAAAATCACCTGTGTAGGCGTGAGTGATCAAAGTAACTATTTTCAAATTACGGTCAGTAAACAATATGTAAACTGGTCAGTAAACAGTAAAAATATGACTAGATAATAAATCGTAGAAGTTCTTCAGCATCTTTAAATGGTAGCAAGTGTAAGATTATCAATTAAGCCCGTTCTCAATTGAAAGTGTGTCATGGTAACCAAAATTGATTTACTGCTTATCTATAATACAATTTTGGACCTAGAAATCTAACATTTTTATATGTATATGTACTCTGAATAACTGAAATTTATATGGGTAGTTTATATACCGGAAATTTAGGTATCCAGGGCACACGTACCTCACGTAAACGCGAACGGAAAACCTCGTGAAAAGCCATAAATAGCGTAAAATAAGACTTCGAAATCATTAGCGACTACGAATCTATTTTTAACCTTCCGAAAATATAGTGAAAACGACTAGACCAATCCTTAAATACAGAACTATAAATACATTCCTGAATAAAATTCCAACCAGTGAAAAAATAGGATAGTTTATTTTTAAATCTTTATAGCCTTGACAGGGGACGTTAACCGGTAGTAATATAAATATAGCACCTTTATTAAAACATTGAAATATCTTATTTTAATAATTAGATTGCCTACAAATTTGTTAATAGAATTGCTTATAACTACTTTATTGCAGATAAACTATGAAAAATATTAATGTTATACTAAATTACCTATAACTTTTCAAGACTGCAATATCACATTTTTAAAACAACGGATACAAATAGGTTACAACGGATACAGAAACGGATACAAGAAAATACTCGCTTGTGGTTTTCAGACAAAGAAAATGTAACAAAAAAGAAACCGGCTTTAAGAGTAACTAATAAAAATTTCTACAACATCTTGAAGTCGGTGCCGAATAAAATATAAAAAATACTACATTTTGCAATATTTTGTTGTTGTAACTTTTGTTTACTTTACAAAAAAGCTATAGCTAAAAAAACCGCAAAAAAATTTCAGCATGATTTCAGGGACATTTCTGCTATATCTTCGGAATCTAACGTTTTCTAGCAATAAAATTTATATAGAACCATTTCAAAGCTTTGTTAAATCGAACACAAAAAGAATCATCGATATCGGTTCAGAAACAACAAAGGTTTTTTGGAGTACAGTTTTGACGTTTGCAACATCAGAAATGTCAGCAACGTGCTGCCGGTCTTGAAGAAATTTTATGGCACCCTTAAAAAAAAATCATATTATAGCACTGTGGAAAAACCACGGTTAGGAGCTTATTCCAAATCCCCATGGCGCGCAAAAAAACGTTCTAGAGAAATGTTGCGTACAAGAGCAAAACCGTTTAAGGAAATGGGTATGAAAGCCCAGCCGATGGCGTGCGATGCGGTGGTAAAAAAGAAGACGAAAGCTCCATTCTGAACAGTTCCTCGGAACATAGCAAGCTCGCATATTGTTTATTACACACACGCATTTACTAATGCATACATTTAATCGTGCTTGCCAAATTATTCTACCATATCGCCAATGTAATTTTTATATACAGTTGTGGTCATATAATTAAGAACGATTTGGAGCTGTAGAAGTTTTTTATTTAAAACGTGTCATACACAGAGATGTATACCTTCTGAGAAGCAACTAGTTAGTTATGTTATAAAATAGCCACATTAATAGAGCAACGTGGCTTAGGAATAAAGAATAAAATCACTAACTACTTTTTTCACATTTTATTTATTTAACCAAAATGTGTTAACATTCAAATAGTACTGAAGCTGGACAAATAATTAAGAACGATTTATTAAACTGCTCGGGAATCGTTTTGTATGACACTCACATTTAAAAAATCACAATAATTAGTAGCGCGAGAAATTTAAAAAGCAATTTAATACATTTTTAACTAAAATTAATAGTTAATAGCATATCCACGGCTTTTAATTACTGCTTTACAGCGGCGAGGCATTGACTCTATTAATTTTTGACATTTCGAAAGAGAAATAGAGTTCCATTCTTCTAAAAAAACGTCGTACAGCTCTCTTAAATTCCCGCACTGTATATTTGAAACCTTTTTCTTTACCTCGAACCACAGGTTCTCTATTGTGTCTAGATCTGGGCTGTTGGCTAGCCAGTTTAAGACAGAAACTGATTGCGCTCTAAGAAATTCCTTTACGGTGCGTGCAGTGTGCTTTGGATCACTGTCATGCTGGAATGTCCAAATAACCAGTAGAACGTCTTCAGCATAAGGTAACATTGTTTCTTCCAGTATATTTTTGTATTGGAACTGATCCATGTTACCTTCTATGAACTTTACAGATCCAACACCATATCCAGAAAAGCACCCCCAAATTTTCACATTTCCGTCACATTGCTTTAATGTAACTTTCGTGTACTTAGGGTCGAATGCTGTATTCGGGGGACGTCGTATATATCGTTTTCCATCAGAACATACTCTGTTTATTTTCGTCTCATCAGAAAAAAGTACATTTTTCCACTGTCGTATAGTGCAGTTTTCATACTTTCTCGCAGATGCAAGCCAGCCTTGCCTGTGGCAAAGTTTCAACGTGGGTACCTTTCTTGCTATCCTACCGTGCAATTTTTCTTCTACCAAACGTCTTCGAGTAGTATGTTCTGAGATTGCTGAAGGGTTGTTTTCACCAAAATATTCTTTTCTTAGCTCATTGGACCCTTTAAAAGGATTTTATTTTGCTATACGAACGATGTTTCGGTCATCTCGAGAAGTTGTTTTTCTCTGTTTAGGTACACGTGGAACATTCGAAGTAGTTTGATACGTAGTAAAATGTTTTACAGCGTGGAAAACCATCGTTTTAGAACATTGCAGATGGTCGGCTATCTTTTATAAGACCAATTTCTCTTGCGAAATGTCAAAAATTAATTGAGTCAATACCTCGCCGCTGTAAAGCTGTAATTAAAAGCCGTGGATATGCTATTAACTATTAATTTTAGTTAAAAATTTATTAAAATGCTTTTTAAATTTCTCGCGCTACATATTATTGTGATTTTTTAAATGTGAGTGTCATACAAAACGATTCCCGAGCAGTTTAATAAATCGTTCTTAATTATTTGTCCAGCTTCAGTACTATTTGAATGTGTTATTTCGGTAAAATAAATATAATGTGAAAAAAATTGTTAGCGATTTTATTCTTTATTCCTGAGCCACGTTGCTCTATTAATGTGGCTATTTAATAACATAACTAGTTGCTTCTCAGAAGGTACACATCTCTGTGTATGACACGATTTAAACAAAAAAATTATATAGCTTCAAATCGTTCTTAATTATATGACCACCACTGTATTAGAGAGCAATAAAGTGTTATTTATTCATTTACACTGCAAGAGATGTCTAAAGCATGTTATAAAATTAGAAAACAAAAATATTGCTATCTATATTATTAACAACACATTGCAACTGTAAACAGATAAAATAACTGCTGCAGCAAATGAAATTTAAATTAATAAATTAGCGTTACAAAAGTTCTAAAATGCAGGCAAATTTGCAACAACTTTTAAACTAAGAAAATTGTCTTTAAAACAATCTGTTACAGATGTTTCATTTAGAGTTAGTGTAATTACCGTTTATTTTAAAACAACCATTTCAAGAGAAATTACATAAACCAGTCAAAATGGACGTTTGATATATGTGGCTTCTTGAACTTTGAGTCTAAGTTGTTTGCCACTTTAGACTTAGTTAAGGGACTTAGTTATCTGAATAAACTATGAAGAATGGTACCAATTGTAATAGTGTTCTAATTTTCATTATTTATTTAGCGACAGTCTGCATACGTAAACCACAAACGCCTCCAGTCAGCTGAGATGAGAATGTTAACATGGATGTGTGGTGTTACAAGAATGGATAAGGTGACAAATGAGTACATAAGGGGGTCTTTGAAAGTTCCACCCGTGACTGAAAAATTAAGAGGAAGAAGATTAAGTTGGTATGGGCATATAATGAGGAGGAATGAAACTCACGTGATAAAAAGAATGTTAAACTACAAGATGGATGGTAAAGGTAGACCTAAAAAAAATGGATGGATTGTGTGAAGGGTTATATGATGTTATGCGGTGAGCGTGTTAACTTCATTCGATCGATTGCCTACAAGAAGAGATAATGTCCAATTTAATATAAATCAGACTCACAGCTCATGGCTACGAGAGACAATCTGCCTCGTGTATCTCATTGTTAATTAAATCACAATTTAGACACGAGACGCGAGTCCACGTCTTGTTAATTGTCGTCCGATGTTGGCACGGATATAATTTTAGCTTTTTATCGACAGTATGTTGTAATCACGACGCTTTCTTTTGTTGTTACTAAGTCTCGTCGAGCAGTTCATTTCAATAGATTTGATACTGGCTGGGGAGTAAGTATAAATATTATAGATCCACGTGCTATAGTTCTACCAAGCAGTATTGAGTCAAAACATAAAACAAGATTTGGTAAAATTGAAAGACTGTCCTTATGCATTATAAAAAAATTATATCTAATATATTAGCTCAATTTTCAAGATCTTGAATCAAGATTGAGTATATTGTCTTATTTTGTACAAATATAATATACATATTGTGTTAATTAATGGTCACATTGTGACGGATAATGAAAAGGAATAAAAATCATGTAAAACTCGAAAATTGATGGATACAAGTGTAAAGTTAGATAAAAAAGAGTATGATTGCATTAGGAATAAAGTTATGGTTTGTGATGTTACAGTGAGCATGTGCCAGAATAAAGAACTATGGAAGGAAAAGACATTGTGCCGATGAATGACTGTGAAGGATAACATTGTCAATGAACTTAGTGACGTGGCTTAGGAAAGTGCAACATTATTATCACAGACGGGAGGAGGCATTAATAAAGATTTTGTACATGATGATTTACATACAATAAGACGTATTACAGGAGGGTGCGGCAATGTGTGTTGAAATCGTAAAAACGTCGTAGACTCAGCATTATGTAGAATTATTTGAGAGCATTACAACTTATATTTGGTTTACCTTGGCACGCTAAGATTTCTCTAGCTCAAAGTTTATTTTGCCGTGAATATTAAATAATCTATCCTTCAAGGCTTCGCAATTTCTTTCGCCTCTGTAATACATATTATCTATAATACTAATGATTATATTAATACGTGAAGCAAAAACGTTGTACCCCTTTTTACGAAAATTGCATGGACGGAGGAGTATGAAATTTCGCATACTTATAGTTTATATAGAGAAGAAGTGACGAATGCTAATATTTTTTAAAATTGTCCATCAAAATCAATAAAAATCATTGCACACACCACCACGTATTTGACACACACACTCATATATACTCATTTGTTTATTGTTGCCTTGGCGAAATCTGTGATTATAGAAGTATAGTTTTCGACAACAAATTATGGTTAAATTTCGACCACGGGCGACCACTAGTTTAAACAAATATGAATCTTATAAATTGGATGTTTGTATATTCTATGTAGGTGGCGCCGCTGAACAATTCTTTAACGGTGTGACCGATTTTGATGATATTTTTTGTGTTTTTTCATATAGATTCGGGAATGGTTTAGATTAACAATAATTGGTCCTGGTATCGGTTTTTAGATTTTATTTTTTAAGGGCAAGACAATGTCTGCCGGGTACAGCTAGTTTATAATGCAATCGTATTTAGGGATATGTCTGCACAGGCTTTTCTTTAAATGCAATCCTGTATTACGTACGAGTATATGGATGACTTTCGTTCAATGTCACTTCCCATGCGCTTATAAGTGTTAGAAGGACGTCTACGTTTAAGCCTTTCTATGGCACTACTTTGGTTACCAAAAGTTTAGACGATTACTATGGTCTGTGAGCCAAATTGACTCAGTAATTACTTTAAATCTAATGAAGCTTTTGACACAAAAATTTCCTATAAAGATTCACGTTTAATACCAAGCCAATTGAGAAGAGTGTCACTTTAGGAATTTGCTCCTAACTGCTGCTTCAACGTTGACGTTTTAATAGGTTTAATGAACTTATACAAATGTTTAGCGACTACCAAAGAATTTCGAAGCTATAACCCAAACAAAAAGAGATTTAACAGCGATTGTTAGAATTGGGACGTTCGAAACATGTTTTGCGCCGACGTTAGCGGCGGAGAGGCGAGCTTATTTTTATACATTCAAAAGGTTTCAGAACTATGCAGTACATCTATGAGTATTATCCAATATTCTGCAGATATTAAGTTAGGTAGTTTCTGATTAGGACCACAGGATGTTTCGGCATACTCTAACGGTGTGAAAAATTCAAAATTTCCAGCGTTGCAACAGATAAACATAATTAGACTAGTCACGTACAGAGGTTATCTAGAGAGTCAAGGTTAAGAAGACAGCATAATGATCCTTAAGCACGGATAGAAAGTAGGTCAAGGTCATCCGACTTTCGTACATGTCCACACCATGCGCAGAGCGGCTAGCTGAAAAACGTCACGCCCACACGGAGACCAGAAATAAACTCAGACGCGTATTGTAACACAACACCAATACGTAACATTGAAAGTTAAAAATCCCGGTATCCGCATGAGGGCGGTAGGGTGATTATTTCTGCACACAAACTGTCGGGCCGTACCTGAGCACGGTTAAGGTATATGGAACACAATCACAGGCACGCTCGTCACTCTGGCGAGTGGTCGAAGGTCGAGGTTGAGAGCTGGAGCGGTGGACGCGAGCGCGGCTCTCTGGCGACTGGGCTCCTTGCATCGGTCAGCCCGCCGGCTATACTTAGCGCGCGCTCGGAGGATAACGCTGTGCTCTCCGTGACGACTACGCCGGCACTCACGGTCGCGCTAACGGCGCAAGGTCGAAAAACAAACTGTATCCTTACGCTCAATGGACTGGACACCACAAAGTCTAAATAATGTCTCCTTTAGAATTCCGTATCCATTTTGGCAAAACTACCCCCATATCCGACCGTCGTCTGTTTGCCTTTATATGTCGTAGTCATCCTTCTTAGAAATTACTGGGACTATATCTTATCTCATACTAATATATAATGCTGAAGAGTTTGTTTGATTGATTGAACGCGCTAATCTCAGGAACTACTGGCCTGATTTGAAAAATTATTTCAGTGTTAGATAGCCCATTTATCGCGGAAGGCTATAGGCTATATATCAACACGCTAAGACCAACAGTAACGGAGCACCAATGAAGACTGTTTCGAAATCGGGAGGTTTTGAAAACAAATTCCTCGCGGACGAGGTCGCGGCACAGCTAATGAATTAAATTTGCCAAAAATGTGTAGTCTATACAAAAAAGTACTACCTAAACAAGGGTGGAATCATGAATCTAACAAGACATTTAAGGTCCTTGGGTGTATTAATACCACGAATCAACTAAAAATTAGTGATGGCCGCGACATGTAATTGGGAGTTTTAATTATTCATATAAAAATTCTTAGAGGTCGGCAACGCGTTGGCGACACCCTGGTGTTACAAACCCCTATAGGCCATGGTAACCACTTTCCGTCAGGTGGACCGGCTGCCTGTTTAGGCATTTTTTTTTTAATACAATTATGTATTAAATTTAAACATAGACGTATGTAGAATATTTGTTTGTCTGAAACTTTGTCCCAAATATTCTCCGAAACGGTTAGAATAGGAATTTTATTTTAAGTTTATTTATATGCATATACAGAAATTTTCGTGTATAATTCATTTCAATATCTTGCCGAGTTCTGAAGATATGCCATGGGGGTGGGCAGACACTATAGATCTCCACTTGCGACGAACCTAACAAACAACTTTCGCTTCATCTACTTTCATTAACCTCTTCATACATGCACGTTTATTTGAATATCGGAGTAATGAACATGAATATTTGTAATCCTATGTGAACGAAGTTGTAGACGTATAACAATAGGCCATAAACTTCCAACTGCTGGGCTCGGGTCTCCCACTATTGGGGAATGTACAGTAACCCGCCACACATGTCCAAGGCGGCTTAGCAGGTTTGACAAATTGGTTATCTCGATGTGCAGGTTTCATTACGATGTTTTCCTTCACCGTTGTTAGTACGTGGTAATTGTAACAATATGCACATTAGATCTGAAAACTGCCTAAGTGGAGCATGCGTTCTGGCCAGGATCGAACCAGCGCCCATTGGGTTTGGGACGCGTGCGCTAGCCATTACGCTACCACGACTATGTGTAGACATATCTAGTGTGAAATAACGTGCAGGAACGGAGAAAAAATACAATTTCCTGTGGCCGGGCGGCATGTCGTAAGAGGCGACAAAACAACCCACATCCAGGTGGTAGGGCATTCGCCCGACTGGATGGCTACCACCCCTGGTCTAAAGTATGTCGCCATAACAACCAAGAGTTGTGTTCCGGTATTAGTGACCAGGTTCCAGTCTCCCTTAAGAGAGCAGCAGCGCATTTGTAGCACCTTTGGTGTTGCAAATATCCATAGGCGATGGTAACCGCTTTCCATCAAGTGGGCCGTCTGCCTGCCTCATGAACTCTTGTAATAAAATAAAAAAAATTGAGCGTGTACTAGTGTACACACGTACGAAGTAAAACTTCTTTATGACCTTATTTTTTGAAAAATGATCTACTCTATGCAACTTTACAGAAATTGGTTACATAAATGAAGCCCCTACCACGGTCGAGTCGACCGTCGACCGTGGTAGGGACAAGAAAACAAGATGGCGCGTAGCCGAAAAAAGTGACGGTAATTTTTTTCCAACACCGATAAAGAAATTTCACTTCAAAAAATAAAAAGTCAAAATTCCAACACATGCGAATATTGTACATAGTGTAAAATTTTGCACATTACTCAAAAGAATCACACAGTTGACGCGTCAGTATTTCTGGAATTGAGTCAATGGTGACGAGAAGTTCGTGTGGGATTATTGTTATTCTAGATCTAAAATGTTCACTTGATTACATTCACCTGTACTCGCCTTATTGTTTGTGTATCTGTTGGCAGAAGCTCAGAAAGAATTGTCCAGTGATTTCTAGTGGATAAACGAATCCTCTAAGCAATCAGTTATTCTTTTTGTAGACAACCAAAATAACAGGGAATAACTAAGAACAGGAGATTCTGAAATTCAATTTTAAGATTTTCTGTCTGTCTGACTATCTATCTTTCTGTTTGTCCGTCTGCCTGTTAGATGATCACGTAAAAACTACTGAACGAATTTAAATGAAATTCGAAACGGAACTAACTTATATTACGGGGAATAACTTAAGATACTATTTATCCCGATAAATGACGTTATTTCAATGGGATAGACGAAAAAACGTAACGTATATGAATGTAACTCGACAGTGCTGGCTTATAACCCTAATCAACAATTAGGATACGTTTTATCCTGGTAAAAGAAGTTTACTCGGAATAGACGGATTACCAAAATACATGGCGCTGCAATTGCGATGTAGACAACTATTATCCCCGTAAATTGCTAATGCGCTGGAACCTTGTCAAATTAACATTCACGTGACGTCATCAGCAACTCGATATGTACGCGTACTCGCCGGCCAGTGATGCTAACAGTACTGAGTGTTCGGCTACGGTTACGTCACCAAAATGGCGGCCAGGTGCAATAGCAATTTGCGGGGATAATATCATACATACATACATACATACATAACTTCACGCCAGGTCCCTTGCGGGGTAGGCACGAACAACAGAGCGCCATACAGGCTTATTTTTACACACCTCACTTGCTTCTTTGACATTCATAGCTCTTGTCATGCACGCTCGTCTGTTCTTAAGGCTCCTGACATCACCTTCTGCTAATACACGATCAATTTGATCATAGAAGGTGTGTCGTGGCCTTCCGCGACTTCTGCATCCATCCACTTTTGCATTGTATATCTGTTTAATCATTCTTTCATCATACATTCTTTCCACATGCCCGAACCACCGGAGCATTCCTTTCCTTACCTTCACCCCGACACTCTCTTTCAGACCAACTCTCTTTCTTACTTCGGTATTACGAACGCGGTCCGCGAGCGTCACTCCGCAGATTTTGCGCAGTGCTCGCATCTCGACTGCGTTTACTCTACTTTCATGCTCTCTGTTCCATACCCAACTCTCGCTTCCATACGTGAGCGTAGGTACCAGCACCGCGTTGTGTATGGCAAGCTGGGCTTTCTGGCTGAGGTTCTTAGCGCCTAGAAGTTTACCTAACGCTCCATTCACACTATTCCCCAAATTTACTCTTCTTTCTATGTCAGATAATATAATATAATAATATAATATATATATACAGGATAATATCGCTGTAATTTAATAATGAATACGTTATCAGGTTGCCCACATGTCATTCGGTACGTATTAGGTAGTTCAAATCAGGTTGGCTGTGACTTTTCTTTATGTTTTGCTCCGTAGTAGTCTACACTATATTGACTTAGTTTCTTTGTAATTGTAGCGAATTGAATAAGAAACTATAGTATTGAAGGCTTACATTTATATAAAACACCTGGTATTTTTTTTATGTACGTAACATAGAGCCTTTAAAATCTTGGGGTTTTCACGCGGCGTAGCTGCGGGGAAGACTCTAGGTGACTCTCAATAGATTAGTACTCTTTTTCAATGTTAATACAAAAAAACTCTTTTTTAAATTAGGTTAATAAACGAATTTTATCCTATCATTACGTTCGTCTTACGCAATAATGTGTTTGCTAGTTTACAATACCTTAGACTGTAATTTGCTGTTCATGTATGTCTTTTTTATTTTTTTCCATTTTCTTTGTTGCGTAATAATTACAGATAATTTAAGAATTTCCTTTAAGTCAGGTTGCCTGGAAGAGATCGCTTTTAGCTATAAGGCCGCCTTTTGTTTTACCAAGTACATAGTGTCTTGTTGTGCAATATATTTTGGTGAACAATAAAGTGTTGTCTATGTCTATCTTTTTTTTTATTCGCCTTTCTCTCGGGCGAACGAGATTGCCCAAGTGTGTTACTGTTTATTTATTAATTATAGAAAGAGTTCTTGTTACATTTACTTATATTATATCTACTTATCCTTTTGGGATAAATAATTTCTACTGCTAGTAATGTAAGAATGTTTGGTTGGGGGAATTAGGAATGGTAGAAAGTGTACCCACACTTTTTATATTGGGATAGGGGTATTTGGATAGGGTGGGAGGGTTGGTAATGTGTAGGAATCTTTATTTTCTTCTATGTCTATCTTGGAGAGACCAAAGTGAATTCTCTAAGAAGATAATAGTTTTCATAATTAATCAAAACTGCCGTGAAAAGCGTTGGGTCGTTTTTGTCATCGCTATTACTCGCTATAACTAAATACTTATATGTTAATTTTTGTGCCATGTAACTCTAGTCTTTTTCTCAAGTCACAGCTGTGGCACACTACCACACTTGGCATAAATCCACGTAAAACTGTAAACAAAATATGATTTTCCTAATTGCTTTTTGGCTTCCATGATTAGTGTAACGTCATCAAGCACAGGTTGCGTAGTTAAGGCGTGAAAACGCCGGAAACAAATAAGCAAACGGACAGTCGCATTAATAATATTAATTAGGATTTTATTAATTAAATAGCTGACCCGACAAACTTCATACCGCCTCAGAATTAATAAATAAAAAAGCTGAATGATAATTGCAGAATGTTTGAACTTTAGTAAAAAATGTGGTCAAAACTTAACTTACATTCAAAACCAAAAAAATACTTGACTTTTAAATGAAATTTGATTTTTGAACGACTTTTAAATTTAATTGATTTCTAAACGACACATCAAATGTTTGACCGGTAGGTAGTATAGTTCCTAAGGGAAAGCAAAAAAGTTGTTTTTAATATTCCAAACCTTTTTTATATATTTACTCACCTTTCAAACCTTCCCTGGACTTCCACAAATAATTCAAAATTGGCCAAATCAGTCCAGCGGTTATCGAGTTTTAGCGAGACTAACGAACAGCAATTGATTTTTATATAGTTATATAGACAAGGATTCGCCCGCGTTGGACGGAATAAGCTAATTTATTCGTGCCCTAACAACTTGTAATCACACACGGAAAAAATCCTGTGAGATAGGGATTCTTGGAATATGAAGTACCGCAGACCTTATGACAGAGAATTGGCTATCGATCAGCGAAAATACATCGGAATCCGATCTCTTTCTTCGACCGGGCCACTTTAAACCGCTCCCAAGACAATTCCAGTGGGATTCCTGGGATATAAAATACCGCAGATTTTAAGTCCGATAATTTATCATCGATCAGCGAAAACCGCATCGAAATCGGACAAGTAGCTTTTAAGTGAATTCCGCACAAACAGATAAACACAAAAATCTAAAAAACAAAAGACTACTTTTACAATTTTATGTAGATATATAAGTAACCAGCTATACTCGTCAGACGTTGTCTTGCCCTTAAAAAATAAAAAATCTAGAAACCGATTGCAGCGCCATCAACTGGAACATTTGGACCGAAGCATATTTTATGTTGCAAAAAGTATTTTAGGCAATTATTTTGTTTTGAGACTTTTTAGTTTTAGTTAGATTACACTATACTGAATGATAAACTGAAAGTTTAAAAAACAAAAGAATGTTTAGAATACATTCTGCAACAAAAAATATAACTCGGTTCAAATGTTGCTCGCTTACAATAAAATGGCGAGAAAGGCGTATATAATGTATGGTAGCGTGTGTAATGTTTTTTTTATTGATTTAATGTATTTTTTATACTTAATTTAAAAAAAAATAGTATTCTACACTCCTCTATATCTATACATATAATAAAATTGTAGAGGTCAAATTTCTGTACAATGAAAAAAAATGCTAAAAACCAAGTCAGAGGGATGTAGGAAGTGAAATAGAACTAATTTAGAATTTTTGAAATTTTTTTGTTCCTCTGTTTGTCTGTCTGTTTGTACCTAATCTCCGAAACGACTCGACCGATTTACATGAAATTTTGTATGGTAGTAGCTTATATCCCTGGTTAACATATAGGATACTTTTGATCCCGAAAAATTAAAGAGTTCCGTGGGATAGTTAAAAAGCTTTAATTACTTAAACAGCTTATAACAGACAAAGTAATTTCTCTGCAACGTAACATAATAGCGAAGCGGAGATATTGACAGGGTGTGGTGTCGGTGAGAGAGTTTTATCTTATATATATTAATATATAAAGCTGATAAGTTTGTTTCTTTGTTTGTTTGCTTGATCGCGCTAATGTCAGGAACTACTGGTCTGATTTGAAATTTTTTTCAGTTTTAGATAGCCCATGTATCGAGGAAGGTTATAGGCTATATACCATCACGGTAAGAGCAATAGGAGCGGAGCACCAATAAAGAGTGTTTTAAAATCGCAGGGTTTTTTAAATTACTTTTTTTTTAATTATTCCACGCGAACGAAGTCGCGGGCAGAAGCTAGTAAACTATAAGTGTGCGAAATTTCATACTCCTCCGTCCGTCTCGTTTCGTAAAAAGAGGTTCAATGTGTTTTCTTCACGTATTAATATAATGATATACGGTATTTATAAATTATATCAAAAAATAATTTAGAATCTGTGTCTGTCTGGATGTTCCGGCTAATCTCTCAGGGTGGGGGGAGTTTGACGGGACTTTTACTGGCAGATAACAAATGTTATAACGAGTAACTTGGGCTACTTTTTTAAAAAATCAATGCGGACGAAGTCGGAACGCTAGTCTTTAATATATCCACTTGGAAACCGTCTTCAAAGTGTAATTTATAAGTACTCAAAGTGAAACGATGGCCCAATTTCAGGCCAGAATCGATAATCTAATATTATACTTATTTATTTACGCAGTTCGCGAGATCGGCGGATGAGGGGCGGACGAGCGAATTGACGGCTCACCCAGCGAGGCATGCGAACTATTCTAGTTTTGGCGGTTTGCCCGAAACTCATCAGTTACAGGCGCCCTAGCGCAATGCTTCGATCGGATTTATGAATCAAATTTTAATCCATAGCAAGACATTGTTGTATTTGTTAGGGCACGTGGGAAATCATCTAGTTATAACAACTGGATGTTTTCGCGTTCTCGGGTGTTAGTAGTGTCATCCCACCGTAGCGAATTTATGGACATTTCTGAACATTAAGGGCCGCTTGCATAAGGTTGCTAAATTTATTTAAGAAACACAAAACGTATTTAACACCCTTAAATACAATCAACGTCTTGCACAACGCAAAATTTGCTGCTAATGTTTAAAGAACTGTCAATACGTTTTGTGTAAAACGTATTTAGGCAATTTAATATGATTAACTAATTTTATTTAAAGGCGATCGTAATGCAAGCGGTCCTAAGTCTCTTGTTACAACACATGAATGAAATGAATGAAAACTCTATATCGTTCACCATAAATTAAACCTAGATATTAAATATAAATTTTCATTAGAACAATGGCCGGCCTTATCGCTTATAGCGATCTCTTCCAGGAAACCCGATGTCCAGGAAGACATTACAAGAAAAAATAAATAATATTTGGTGGTTTAACTAAATTAAAACTAACTCAATCATAATTAAAGAAGAAACAAAATAATAACAATAAGAAACTAATATAGATATAAATAACTAAATAGATTATAATAATATAAATTACATATAATTACATGCGAACAATAATACAATTCCATTTACTGCAACAAATTTTATTTAATGGACAAATAATGGTCAGTGATCAAGTGTTTGAATATAGAAATGGATGTATTGGATGGATGATTGAAGTTTTAGTAGGAATCCTTAATTTTTTGGTGAAAGAATGTTTGAAATGGCTCTATTCCTTACAAACATACAAAAATACAAATCTTTCTTCTTTATAATATTAGTATAGATTTGTATTCCAACATGATTACATTAAATACACAAACAATTCATTATTATGTAGGATAAGCGTTTATAAATCATAGAAATACTTATTGTTTATGTAGATATAAACTAATCATAATTATACCATGAAAGAAGTATTCTTTTTCCACAATTTATTATATGAAGAAGAAATTAGTTCGCAAGTCGCCATCTAGTAGTACATGTCATGAATTATCGACAAATATGCTAGCTTCCTAAATATGTGACTAGTAAGTATACCGCCATCTATTGGTAGATAGCTAGAACAAACTCTCAGATATGAACCACCAACGCTTTGGAACTGAATTTATTTTTAGTTTTAACTTTATTAACAGATGGCATTACGTGTATATGGATAATAGATAATGGAAAACATGATAGATGGCAGTATATAATATATATATTCGGGAAGTATTAGTGCACTTTACTATTCAAAACTTGGACATTGGGGTATATAAATTCAATTTCCAGCCTAATTTCTATATTACAAGTAGGGAAAGGAAATAAGCACAAGAATTCAAATGAGCATTATAGCACTAACACTTTGAAAACATAAAATAACCGTAACATACAATTACTCAACGTTTTAAATAAAATTATTGCTTTACCTTACAGCAATTCTAAAACAGTGTTTGGAAAAAATAAACATTTTTTTTCAATTTTGTCTGCCTGTCTGTCTGGGTGTTGCGGCTAATCTCTAAAACGGCTGGACCGATTTCACGGCACCTTAATTGGCAGATAGCTGATGATATATAGAGTAACTTCGACTACTTAAAAAAAAAATATTTAGGTTTCCGCGAAAAATATCTACGCGGACGAAGTCGCGGGCACAACTAGTATGCGTAGAAAACTATAGACAAACCTGGAAATATTTGTTGACGACGGGATTAGTGTCTAGAAGATGGTGCGCTCTCGGTTCGTCGCGACAATACGCCACGTGCTTGTCGAATTCGCGTTCCATCCGCAGCAGCGCCCGACCCAGCATTTTAGGCTCAGCCGCGTAGTATTTTATACCTTCCAGGAGCACTCTGAAATTTAATTAATATCTCAAAGATTCGTATCCACGTGCAAAGCTGTCTTTAACGGAGGGTACAATATTTGCCGCCCGTAGGCTATTTAAATTTTGCCGCACCTACCGACCTCTACAAATCGATACCCTAGTTCACAAGTTTTAATTACATTTTTTCAATGAAATTTTATTATTTGTGCACTATCGTCTTAATTATACAACCTTTGTTCCCATAATTAGTAAAGAGTAGATAGTGAAGTAGGAGATCGATGGGTTTGCTTCTGCCGTAGCTAAAAGTGCTACTCAAATTATATTATAGACATTTTTTATCTAATTGGTTAAACAGTTTACATGTTGAATTTTTAATGTTGTCTTAATAAGAATTATCTTATTAAGTCTTATTAGAATTTAAGTAAGACATAAAAGAACAGTGGCCTCAAAGTCGCCCCTCCTAAATCTGCCGCCCTAGGCTCCAGTCTACTCAGCCTATTGGTAAATCTGCCACTGGACTTACGAGGCGCTAACAGATTGATTTTAACAAATAAGTACCTAGTTAAAGAACATGATGATTTTTCAAGATCTGACTACCAACGCTTTAATATACTAACTACACTTATGTGTAGCATCATATAGACTACATTAACCTGTCAATTTGCATCCATATATATCCAGTGGCTTTTGACTAAAATGCCTGTGACATAAAGACAGACGGACACAACGAATGAATAAGTGTTTTAGCCAAATGAGAAGAGATCCTTAAAAAAAAGGAAATGATATTTTTGGTGTTGGAAGGGGATGGGGGGCGCACACCAATCCCCGCACTCCGGCGCCCAATAAGCTTAAAACTACCTGCCCACGTGACAGAAAAAGAAAGGGTACCAAGGAGAAGATGAGAAGATGATCTCCCAAAAGACTAGACACGGTTAGAGAGAGATCACAATAAATGGCATGATCTGGAAGAAGCCTACGCCAAGGGGCAACCTGACTGAGCTGTCAATGTGTTAAGAAAGACGATCCAAAAAGAAGTCAATGGAAAAAAGGCTGTATATTTTTATTTATTATTAAATATGTAAGTACTTAGTATTTGCCCGCGAAGTTTTGTTCGCATTTCAATAAGGGCGACTTATTTGCACCTTGGGTACCTCAGTACCGGCTGCTCCCACTTAAGTCCTTGCAGCGCCGAGTCGCCCCGTTTGTCAACGATCCCGACCTTACAGACGGTTTAGAATCATTAAGTCTCACAAGAGACGGTGGTGCTATAACCTGTTTTTATATCTGTATCTTCTGTATAACGAAGAGTGTTCTTATGAGCTATTTGGTGCCTAAGTCGCCATTTTTCCATCGCACCACTCCCCGACCATTGGGAGAGTTCATCCACACTTCCTCGACATCTGGAAGTCAACCATACGTGAGCAAGCTATGGGGTGAACCCCTGCAGTTTTCACAGAGCGCCACAATATGGGTCTCTTGAAAAAGGGCGTAAACATATTTAAATTCTCAGCAAAGTAGGCAATGCACGGCTCCCTTATGGTGTTGCAGATGCCCATGAGGGTCGGCAATCACATCAAGTGGACACGTTTGCCAGTTTCCCTACGAAAAAATTACAAATAAATTACGTAGATTTTTTCTAAACTTACGTGTTATGAAATTCGCAGATCTGTCTGAAGTTTGAGAAGAGAAGCTCTCGATTGTCGAAGACTGGTTTCGGCGTGGACCCCTTGTCTATGGGCTTCATGTACCTGGACACCACCTGCTGCATGTCACGTCCAAACTCTTCCTCTGTTTCAATCAGCTCGCGGATGACCGCTCTGAGAAATTGATGGCTTTTACAATATTTTTTTAACCATTTAATATATTTTAAAACAGACTACAAACTTTAAGTATAAAGTCGGTTTGGTTTTTGTTAAAAAAATATCTAAGTATTGCTTAGTTTCTTGAATAGCAACCAAACATATTTGAAGCGCCTGTAGAAATTATAATACTGACACGCGTATACAAGGTTTGCCTTTCGAAAAAGTGTAGGCGCTCGACGCTCTTCCAAATAGATTGCTCTCAATTTCCCTACATACAAACCCATTACTACGATGCGATAGATAATTTTGGGGAAACTTGACAAAAGTTATGAAGCTGTCAAAAGCTCAAAAGTTAAAACAATATAAGTACCTAAATAAAACATTAATGTTGTTGTTCCGTTCGCCACATTGGTAGACAAAGTAACTAAGTCGGTACAGCTTTATCAGACAATATGAATTCAGTATTAACTCAACCAAAATATAGATCTTTTATATGCTTTTCAACGCACACCAAAAACAGTTTCTGTTGTAACCGAACAAGTCATATTTCACTTAACAATTTTAGTGTAGTCAAATTATGGTTTAAACCCGAGTTTAAACCATAATTTACACTTAAATTAGTTTATTAATTAGTAATTAATTCATGCCGACATGAAAGCCAATAGCTAAAAACTTGTAAAAATCTTTATTTTGGTGTTCTAAAAGTTGTCTTAAAAGTCTCCTAAGACCCCGTGTCCGCGGAGATATTTAAGGTCAATGGTCCAAAAAGGTTAGTTTTGTAAATATTTCTCGTCCTATGCGTTTAATGATATTTGCATGTATTATAAAAGTTGTAGAGCATACAATTTTCTACAAGTTTTGTTTTGAACGTTTTTTTATATTCAGCTGTTTTTGAAATAGGGCGAAAATTGACCAGCTCTTAGCCACCGTGACACGTATCTTAAGGTTAAACGTGAATTTCGGCATACAGTACTGTTTGTTATACAACCTAATTATTTACTAAAAATAGATATCAGTCAGATAAATATGAAGAAAAATATTTTTGTCATCTTAAGTAGATGTGTTTTTGTGTAGTTTGTTGCCGCTTTTCAGCAAGAAGCAGAAGCAGTGCCGCGGTGTATATAAAAAAGGAAGCAGGCTTAATTTTCAACTTATATAATTGTATGACCTTTAACAAATATTCTCTAATGGAACTTATTGTTAATAAAAACCTTTGAATTTAAATTTAAGGCATCATGAAGGTTTCTTAAAATCGGCTCCTCAAAAGCCGTGCCATAAATAGCCTTTTATGCGCCCTATGCGAGCTTCTATAACTGCGCCCTTGTTTTTTTAGATATCATAGGACCCGAGATAGAACAATGCTATGTATAGGCTTATTTTATTTCATTCAGGGTGATAAAATAACGCACAAGGACCTTGGTGTTGGTGGACCAAGTATCTAATATTTTGGAAGAAAGATCTATTTTTTAACCAACTTCGAAAAAAGGAGGAGCTTCTCAATTTGTAGGGATCTTTTTTTTTTTTATTTTTTTATTTTTTTTTTTATTTATGTTCGCCGATAACTCCGTGATTTATGATCCGATTTACGTGATTCTTTTTTTGTTCGACACGGAATAGCTTCCAATTGGTCCCCTAAAAATTTTACATAGTTTGGCCCAGTAGTGTTCATTTTATGAACATTTTTCATGGAAATAATTTTCACTCCGTTCCATATGTACACCGATTACTCTGAGATTTATGATTCGATTTACGTGATTCTTTTTTTGTTCGACGCGGAATAGCTGCCATGTGGTCCCCTAAAAATTTGACATAGTTTGGCCCAGTAGTTTTCATTTTACGAACATTTTTTTGTTCCCGGTTCTTGGGACCTATATTTTTTAAGAAGCGCGGCACCATTTGTATGTCCACCCATACATAGCTAGACACTAAAAAGTAACAAATAAAATTTAAAAACTTCGTTTAAAAAAACCGACTTCAAAAACTAAAATGTATAAAATAACTTATTTCTAAAGCTATTATTATTAATTAATTATCTAAAACATCTTGAAGTCGGTGCAAAGTAAAACATAAAAATTACTATATTTTGAAAATTACTAAGCACCGACTTTAAGATGTTTTAGATAATATATATTAATAATAATAGCTTTAGAAATAAGTTATTTTATACATTTTAGTTTTTTAGTTTTTGAAGTTGGTTTTTTAAACGAAGTTTTTAAATTTTATTAAAGAACTATAACACAAATATACTCGTGCACTGCCTAAAATTTTTTGTCTAATTTAACAGACTTTTTGATGATACTGGCATGTAGGTATGTATGTGTTGGAATCGAGCACTAGGGGCGCAGCGGGAACTTATCAGAAGCAAACCAGAAAAATAATAGTCCACCCTGGTCTGGCCATTTTACGCCACCCAGAATCTACGCCGTTTCCCTGGGCACCGGTGACACCAGCCTATAATAATAATAATAATTCATTTATTTCAGAAATTGAGTATTTCCATATTGTACAGTTTTATATTATACATTATGTCACTGTTAACAATTTTTAAAACATGAAATTAGTTCACTACGATTAATACTGATTACTACTAATTAATTAAACAAATACTAGGGCATTACACCCGCGTTACAATAATTATTATACTAAATGTTCCTACTCCACGGCACGAAGGGGCATGTATACCAAATGATTTCAATTATGGACTATTATGGACCCTGCCACTGGGCCGCGAGGCGGCAGACAACAAACAAACTCATACATTTAACTGGGTGTGCAGTTGCACCCACATTTACGTAGCAGTGGCGAGTCCCTTCGATCTACAAAAAGACTGAGCATGGTGTTGGTGCTGCCGCGAACGCGGGCCAGTAGGGATGCGCACCTCTTTCTAATGATGGCCGCAAAGCCATCGATTCGCGCTTCTGTGAACATCCCTGACGCACTGCACCGTCACGGCAGCTCCAAAAACATCAGCTCATTATTATACTGGACACGTAGGTCACTGTATGTCCGCTGCGTATAACTATTTACGGCACTGCTCAAAAGCCTTTTGATACTTTTGTAAATAGATTAATTCATATTGCAAAAGATAAGCAATTTGATTTGAATCAAATGATGATATCCAGCTATAACTGACGCCGATCGCTAGCATTTTATTTCTATATCGCTATGCTCTTCGAGCTATTAATAATCCTGAATCATCGTAGCACGTCGTTGCATGACATTTAATAATAATCCTTAAATCAATCGTTGGTTTATTACGATTGAAAGTAAATTATGAAGCACCACTACTGGACTTTGGCCAATTTTATAACCGGCTATAGCTTTACCAGGGCGTTGCCTACAAATCAAATATCGTTGTAGTCAGCGCAGGACTTTGTAAGTACATTTTTGGTGACATTATGTTTTTCCTAAAAATTGTTTCCTATTAAGTAGGCACATGTATGTATCACAATTTTGAGGAAAAAAACTACTTAGACAATAGCAAACCACTATTGGATGTAGGCCTCCCCACGTTTGCCGGAGTAAATATAGTAAGGAATAATTTGCCGGGGTCTTTAATTCACCAGTGAATAAGTGTCTTGCGTGCTTGGCGTGCTCCATCCTAGACTGCGTCATCACTCAACATCAGATGAGACAGCGGTCAAACGCAAACCTAAACTTCCATAAAAAAAATTAAAATAAAAATTGCGCCCTAAATTCCGATCTTCTACTGTCCTCATCCAGCGCCACCGGTGACCGGTGACCTTACGCAGATCGTTGGTCCATCTGGAGGGGATCCTACACTATAATCGAGACGCTGTCTCCTCTCCAGGTCTCGTAGTCACCTAGGGTTGCCAGTTTAAAAAAAAATATTTTTGTTTTTAAGCTCTTAAAATACTTTATTAGTTTAGGTGAAAATATAAAATATATAGTACCTACTACCTACAAATTTAATTTTCATTATTTATTATATATTTTATTTATTTCATTATTGTATTTTCCATGTGTATTTATTACTACTTTTTGGTTTGGATAGCAAAGATCTATTATTTTTTTTTAAATCACAAGTATCTGAAACTGTATATTTTTTCTATAATACATGTATTATGGAAAAAATGGCTAAAAAATATTATAGTATGGCTGGGAACTCTACGTCTACCCGTTAGAACGGGAAGGACGCACAACCTGACGACTTTCGATTTCAAGGACTGCGGAGTGTTCGAAGGGAAGAGTCGACGAAGCTTGCCGAATGCAGCCCAACCTTTACGTTTTCTTGAAATCTATAAAAATGAAATTTAGAAGGTAGAGCTAATTAGAACTTTAATAACTGGTCTTAAGGGCCTATCTAAATAGAGTTCGTTGTCTCGCTCACGCATTATCACATTATTGATATAAATGTATAGAAGTTGCTTACGACAAATCTGTATTACACAAAACTCACCAAAACAACTACGAATGTTTCACAAAAATTCATTATGATTTTGTATACATTTACCATGTACATACATACTTACATACCATAAATATATTCATTTCATCATTCATTTATTTTTAAAATATTCTTTAAAAAAACGTGTGCGTCCCGGGACCGCCGACAGAAGTGATAACTTAAACTAATCTAAGTTGAACTATTTAATATTGAAATTGGTTAACTTGAGAAAAGCTTAGGTTATTACTTAAAGTTTATGTATATTAATATGATAATGTAAGAAAAGGTTATTTATTAATAAAATCTTTTATTGATTATAAAATAAATTTGTATTCTTAATTACAATTCTTGGATTTTACATTAGAATTTTGTGTATGTACATTATTAGTCTCATTACTTAATCTAATTCGGTAATTAGATTAAATTATTTTTAATATTAATTTCGGTAAATACACTTAGCGCTGTGGGTTAGAATGAGAGAGGAGGAGCCTACCTACCGCTGCCGTATTCGTGAGAGAAAGGGAAGCCAGACAGACTGGCGCCGTAACGCGTTACGTAACGAAGCGGTTTACCCTGCCATAAGAAGTTATCACTTCAAAAACATTAGTCTTGTCCAAATCAAAATGTGAATCAAAATTTTCTTGTGAAACATTCGTAGTTTTTGAAGTGATAACTTCTTATGGCAGGGTAAACCGCTTCGTTACGTAACGCGTTACGGCGCCAGTCTGTCTGGCTTCTATTTCTCTCACGCAAACGGCAGCTGTAGGAGGTTATGTTATCACTTCTTGCGGGCGTCCCGAGACGCACACTTTTTTAATTAAATTATTAGTAATATACATTTGTCGTGAGTAAATTCTATGAACTCATATCTTCAAAAGTGTGGTAATACGTGAGCGAATAGCATACTCCATTTAGTTATATCCTTAAATAATAAAACGTTAGTTGAAAGTTCTAATTGAGATTCTCTATAAAGAAAATCATGAAGTCTTGGTAGCGTAATGGCTAGTGAACGCGTCCCAAACTCAAAGGGCACGGGTTCGATCCTAGCCAGATAATCGATGTGTCAAACCTGCCAAGCCGCCCTGGACAAGCGTGACATCATAAAAACGAATACAAACCCTAGTAAGCCGGCGCGGACGCCTGTACTCGGCATAAAATCTTATTACTATAATTATATACGAAAAATACGATATAACAAAGCAAAAAAAATACTGTTTCACGCCGACAAAAGTGAATGTTCACCTGCAGTTTATTAGCTCTTCTTCTTTTGTTTACCTTGTGTTTAAAAACAGCCTATTGTGTATCGTAATCTTTTGTGGTAGGCATTAACCAGGTGTGCGGTCGAGTATTGTGTCGAGACATATTGTATTTGTTCAGGATAAAAGGAATTCCCGAGGGGTGTGGCCGTCAAGCGACGATTACGATACGAGCAAGACGTGTGTACATTCGATAAGCTATATAGTGACGGACTTTTCGCGTGTGATAGAATCGTGTATTACGTTTGGACTGGTTGTGTATAGTTATATTTGTACCTGTGTTATACGTGTTTGTATAGTACTAATAAATTCTATAGTAATTCCAAAGGCATTTTAATTCGAGTCCTGTAATTCGTAACAATACTTTTAAAATATTATTGATCACTAAAACGATTTTATTAAAAAATAATTATATTTTGTATTTTAATGAAGCAACAGAACAAAAAAAATATTTATAAAATACAATGTTACACGTCTCGTGGTGTTCACGTGCAACATGTACAAAATGTTACACGTAGCAATAAATTTCGCACGTTTCCTAACACCACGTGAGTCAGGGTGGAAATATTCACAACTTATGCCAAATGAGAGGTGAGAGCGTGGGATGGGATATGAATGGAGTTTACATTATTTATTAGGCCAAAGTTCAAAATATCTCACGGAAAAGAAAAATCAAGTGGGCAATACTATAAACTGTCCACAGAAGCTTAGAACGCTTTGAAACTAAATCAATCAAAAATGGAGAAAGAATACAATTTCCTGCGGCCGGGCGGCCTGTTGAAGGAGGCGATAAAACAACCCACAGCCAGGAAGGAGGGTACTTGCCTGTCTGGATGGCTACCATCGCTGGTCTAGAGTATGCCGTCATAACAACCTTGAGTTGTGTTCCGCCGTTAGTGGTCAGGTTCCAGTCACGCTCTAGAGAGCAGTAGCGCTTAATAAGGTGGCGCAAAAAACTATTTCTTTTTTAGTTTCGTGTGAAGAAATGATAGTTTTTGATGTTTTAAGAAATCCCTCCAAAGGACAGCTCAAAAAAAATGTTTTGAAAGGTCGCTCCAAATTTTTTAAGATTTAAAAAATCGTCAAAATCCGAAAACTTGCTTGAAAAAAAAGTAATGCCTGGTGTATTACTTTAGATTTTTTATTTAAAAAACATTAACACTTATTATTTTTGGAATTTGACCAAAAATAAACAGTTTATGGCGATTTTTGAAATCTTAAATAATTTGGAGCGACCTCTTAAAATTTTCTTTTTTTGAGCTGTCGTTTGGAGGTAGGTCTTTAAACATCAAAAAATAACATTTTCGACATTCGTTGTTAGGTTCATAAAGTTAGGCTATTCCCATAGCCTAACTTTAAGAATTTAAGAAGGATCGAGTAATACGAAGAAATCCACGCCATTGCTACCTAAGTATGTTAAATTATGCAATTCTAATTAATATAGTGTTATTTTATTAGCTTGGTCATTTAATTTATATTTACGTTTCATTCTTATGACATATTATTGACTGTGTTATGTATACAAGACATTCATGGCCACTTTTGTAAATTGGCAAACACACTCATGTAATCGATTTATCACCTATTTACTGCACATAAATATTACATTTTGGAGCATCTCAACCAATAATTCACTATGGAAATAAACTGTGGATAAATCATGCTACATACCACCAATACATGCTTCAGACATAAGTGTCTTGTGTCTAGTGCATGGTTATGCCAAGAGTACATACATACATACATACATAACTTCACGTCAGGTCCCTTGCGGGGTAGGCACGAACAACAAAGCGCCATTTAGGCTTATTCTTACACACCTCACTTGCTTCTTTGACATATGCCAAGAGTGTTGTTTTATTTCTAAAATATGATTTACTCTCATTAGGTGTTATAAGTTTGCAAGAAGAAAACTCTTTTAGGGTTAAGCTCGCCTTTGTACGTTACCCCTATTTTATCTTATTACCCTTATTTAGTTATCTATAATGTTATGGAGTAGAAACATTTATAATAATTATAGTGACGCGGTTTTAATGCCCTAGTATTGGTATTTTTTGTATGTATTTATTATTTGTGCCGTGAATTAATTTGAATTTTGAAATAATTTTATAATATAAAACTGAATAATATGGAAATACTCAGTTTTCTGAAATAAATGAATTATTATTTCACATATTTATTTGGTCTCCAATTCTTTACAAAATGTAAAGAAATTATTTATATACATACTATATTTAAAAAAAAACCATATATTAAAAAACGTAAAAAATCTATGTCCGCCGGCAGCAGGGCTTAGGGTCCAAGGAATTATTATAAAATTCTAAGAATACCGTGTGTACATTGAAGCTATTAAAAAAAACATGTGTGCGTGTACTAGTTAGTGTACACACGTAAGAAGTGACACTTCTTTATGACCTTATTTTTCGAAAAATGATCTAATATATGCAACTTTACAGAAATTGGTTAAATAAAGTTAAATTATGATTTTGTTGATCACATATATATATATATATATATATATATATACACACACACACACACACATATATATATATGTCGGAGGGAAGCTTTAATTGGACGTATCGTTGACTGGATGTATAACGCACAATATCATTTGTTTACATTTTAATTACTTCTAAAATTCTTAATGTAATTTAATTTGTTGAATGTTTCTATAACTTAAAGATCGTTCTAACCTAATAAAAGTTATGAATATTGTAATTTAATAAACGACCAATCAGAGCAGAGCATACGGCGGAGCGGGGTCAGCGCCCTCTATACTTTGAGTAATATCTACTTGGGTAGACTGAGGAGTTTTTGTGACACATTTGGTTGGTGGCAACAGGTCGAGTTGGACCATGGAGTATTTTAAAGAGAGTATTGAAGAGAGAGTTGGAAGTATGAGCGGGTGCCCTGAACCCGCTGCTCGGTCTAAACTATGTCATAATGTTGATCAAATCTAAATTAAAAGTGTATAAACTTTGGCTATTGTGTTTTATGCTCGCATTTTATCCTGATGACGCCCACTAAACCTGCAATAACTAAAGATGATGTCGTGAGAACGAGGCCGTTCTGCGACATATATATATATATATATATATATATATATATACACCAAATAAATGATTTATAAATCTCATCAAACTCGTATATTAATTAAAACACAATAAAGTAAAGAAATATTACAATGCTCGTCTCACAATCCATCTATCAACAACTCGGAAAAATGTCACGTGACGCGTAACCGAAAAATGTGACGGTAATTTTATTTCCAACGCCGATAAAGAAGTTTCACTTCAAAAACCACCTGGAATAGATTATATGAACGGCGGAAAACAAGATGATGAAATTTTTTTTCGATTTCTTGTTTGTTTGTTCAGGATTTACGTAAAAATGACTAGACCGGTTTCGATGTAGTTTTCGCTGATCGACAGCAAATTCTTAGACTTAAAATCTGCGCTTCTTTTTGTGAAGATGAGAATGATTTAAAATGGCCAGTTTAAAATAAAAACGAATTCACATGCGAAATTCTCACTTATTGATAGCAAATTTTATTTTTTATCCCGGGAATCCCGCGTGAATTTTCCCGGGCGCGGTTTGCAGTTGTTAGGGTGCGTAAAAATTAGCCTATCCCGAGACAGTTTTCAGTAAAACGATAGCTTACTTTATTTTTTGAATGGTGCGGCACTTTGTGACCGGGAATTTCAAGTCAAGCGTGGACTAAGACGCGGGCATAACCTAGTTACATATATAATTACTTGACCACACAGACTAAGCCACTTTAGTTAGGATCATGAAAATTTGCATTTTGCGGGTTCTTTTTATACTGTAGGAGCCTACTAAGGATTTTTAAAAATTCAACCCCTAAAGTGGTGATTAAAGCGGATTAAAGTTTGTATGAAAATCCGTCATTTTCAAATTACTCGAGCCCTTTTGTTACTATTGAAAGTATTAATGTTTTTAATTTTTTAATTTACACCAGAGAAGCGGCATGCAACACGCTAGTACTTTAATAAATCAACTAACTGATTAATAGCAATAAAATAAAGCTATAAATACGTTCGAAAATCACACAATAGTCCTAACCTACATCCAAACTGTAGTGTCTTTTTATTTATGTGTTTTTCTACACGCTAATCGTTAATTAGTTTACTCAGAACGACGTCAAATAAAAGAAAACAGGCAGCCGCTGTCCGCTCAATTACTGCTTTATAAATTGCCTATTTATTAAGTGAGATATTGCTCGTTTGATTTCTATTTAATGTAAGAAAATCTAAGAACATGTATTTGATAAGTAGTAATTTCAACTTTTTACAAGGTTTTATTTAACTTACAATGGATGTACAACCTTATGTAAGTTCGGGTAGAATCTTGAAGTTGAATTTGCCCAACTTCCCGGTTTCCGATTGGGCTGAAATTTTGCAACGCATATATATATCGCGTGACAGTGCAATAACCATGGAGCTGATCTGATGGAGTCGGAAGGTGTCTTGGCTAGCACTCTGCTGTTACATGATATCCAGGATCTCAAAAGCTTGAATTTAAAAATCTTTTAAAAAAACAAGTTATTTTTACATCACATAGGTACATAGAGAAATTTATTGCTGCATAAACTTGCCAGGTTAAAATTGAGTAATTGATGTACATAATAAAACCTGCCAATATAGAAAATGATGTCGTGGTAGTGTAATGGCTAGCGCACGCGTCCTGTAACTCAAAGGGCACGGGTTCGAATCCTGGCCGGAACGCATGTACCACTTGGGCAGTTTCCTGACCTAACATGCAGTTACAATTACCACGTGCGAACAACGGTGAAAGAAAACATCGTGACAAAACCTTGTGGCTTGAAGAGAACACGCGTGTTGTAGAAGCGTATTCTCTATACTAGTCGCGAAATTTAAGAAAATATTTATATAAACATTACAATCATTTTGTATGATGTATGTATGAGAATTAGATAATAATTAGAGTAACGATATGTTACTTGATACTTTCACTATATTCAACTTAATGCTAAAAGTTACTAGTAAGTGCCAAAATCTCTTGTCATAAATGTTGGGGTTGCCAGTTTTTCTTATAATATATTACGTGAATTTAATGTAAATGTAACTCGAATGATTCCTAAGAGGATGAAGAAGGAAAAAATAAGCACAAAAAAATCTTTTTCACATTCTTAAATAAAGTATGGACCCTTCAAAGGACGACAAAATAATTCAAAATAAGTTTTCACCGAATTCACTTTTTACTGCCCAATATAATTTATTCGACACATCATCAAGGATTTTATACTCGAGAGAGTCTTCCGGGTTTTTAAAGTTCGCAAAACGCTTTGTTTTCTTGAAATAAAGGTCTTGAGAGGCGTCAACAGGTTCATTGCTCGATTTTCATAAAGGTCATTGAATTTTCCGCGTATTATATCAATCAGTGTGTTGTAAATGACACATTGTCGTATAAGACGCGTGTAACAAGGCTCAATACATTGTAAATGAGCTTAATATGGCAAATGCGTGGGCTGTCCACGTAAAATTAAAGGATTTAATAGAGGTAAGAAATATTCACCGTTTTCTTTATTTAGTTATTAATTGTACTTTACACCCGCTTAGCGATATTCCAAAAATTGAACAATCCGTCTGTAGACGCAGGAACGGAGGATGGTCAAAACTGAAAGGGTTTTTTGTATTAATACGTACTAGTGGTCGCCCAATGGTCGAAATTCGACCATAATTAATTTAAAGTATAAGTTTGAACATTATTAAGGTTCATTTGTCAAAGACCATACTTCTATAATCACACATTTCGCCAAGGCTACACTGTTAATTTGATTTTAATTAACAATAAACAAAAGAGTATATATGTGTGTATCAAATACATGGTAGCGTGTGTAATGTTTTTTTGTTGATTTAATGTATGTTTTATGTATAATTTTTTTTTAAATATTGGCATTCAGCACTCCTTCTCTATCCATCCGTGCAATTTTCGTAGAAAGGGGTACAAAGTTTTTGCTTCACATATTAATATAATGATAATTCGTTTCTTTTTTACACAATAATCGTTACGCTGGTATTTTTGAACGTATGGTAATGAAGTCACATAATAAGTTAGTAAGGTGACATTTTATCTGTCACGTTTACGTATGTTGAATATTGTTGTTGTCGATGGCAACTGTGTCCACTGTAACAACTATTCACAGTCGTTGTTTACTTATTATATATAATTAAAACTATAAATATTTAAATTAAAATAATACATATAATTAATAAAATATATGAATATCAATTAAATATAATATACAAAATAATTTAACAGTCACCAACCATAATGTTTACTGTAATTCGATACACGTAAAGGACGTCGCAAGGTGAACAAAAAAAAGACGACTGAATGACGGTGGAGAGAAAAAAAGACATTTTGGATTGGCTCATAGATGAGATTGCGTATTCTAACTGTTACATATTTTGAAAACTGTTCTATTTTATTTTATTCTAATAGCTTGGTATTAATACAAGCCAAACTAAATATTACTTAATTTATTTTTAAAATTAAGTGCTCATCAGTAATCTCCCACTCTCTCCAGAATCTACTCCGTCGACGTGCCTGAGCCTCATGTATTAGAAGTTGCGAATGAGGAGTGCCGTGCTGTCCAGCATACTGCAAGGAATCTCAGGGGAGTGCGGTACCTATTCCAGGACTAGCCAGGAAAGCTGATTTTAGTTTGGCAAGAACCCTCTTATTTTCTTTAAAAAAAAATAGTTTAAATATACTCATTTTTTTAACCTTATTTGATCGCGTTTTATTTATTTTAAAATAAAACGTGACACCACTAAGCCAAATGTGTTGGAGCCAGAACCGAAATACGTATTATCTGAATATATCTATATCAAACAGTTGTTCATTACCTGGTTAAAAACCACGTGATGGCTATTCGACTAATAGATGAATTTCTTAAGTAGTCTTGCCGACTGACAGTCGTCGGCTGACATGCGCTATATCTAAACTTGTCACTTATCGGTTTTACTCCACAAGCATTAGCCAGCTGGCGAATTAATGGTGACGGTTGATGGCTAAGCTGTAAATTTGTGTCAGTTGATTTTAATCGACAACCATTAGCTGGTTGATGAAATGGTGGACAACTTAGCTTTAGCTATTTTGTGAACAACCCCAACTAGCTAGTTTTTACAACAACTAAACTTCTCTACTTAAATTTGCAACATCTCAGGAGTCTAGTTCTGTTAATTGTTAACTACGTTGCTAAAATGTTCCAAGAACGAGTCCATTGCGATAATGTAAAAAGTTTGTATTCTACTAAACCTACAAATATCTTCCAATATCGTTGCGGCGAGATAATAGTAGAAAAAAATCTGTACCATTAGCAAAAGTGGCGTAAGTCGAAATGAATACTGAAGAACGAAAAAAATTTAAACATTTATTTCGCAAGTTTTCAATCAAAGATATTTACAAAGATAGAATGGCTTACCACGGATACACCATTGAACTTGACAGAATACCGCAATCAGATAAACCCGCGATTAAGACGATAGTGTTCAGCTATTTTGGCGAGATATTAATTGCACAATTAGGCCCGTCAAGAGACGACGGTCATAGCTTACATACAATTAGGTGGGCCGTCTACGTCTTTGCTAGCATCGTAATAAAAAAGTTTTCATGCATTAAGCAGCATTTTTCATAGCTTTTAAATGTTTTCAATATTTGCAGTTTTCAATATCTATAATATTGTATAAAAGTCTTTTGTATTTTAGATTTTTTGGATTCGTCTGTTTGTTCGGGATTAACGTAAAAAGTACTTGGCCAATTTTAATGCGGTCTTCGCTAATCGATAGTAAATTTTTGGACCTAAAATCTGTGGTATTTTCTGTCTCGGGGATTCCGCGGGAATTTTCTTGGGAACGGTTAAAAGTGGTGAGGTCGAAATTTTTTTTGCTCCCGATGCATTATTTTCAATGACCTATAGCAAATTTCTGTCAAAAAATCTGTGTTACCTTTGATTTTAAATATTGATAACATGATTTTAATTTCTGTTACTTGTCCAACGTGGACGAAGTTACGGGCAAGTGCTAGTTATCTATATTTACGATAATCTGGCTTCAGCGAGCAGATGAGTTTGCCAAAACCAATATATTGCACGTGCTCTAGTCTAAAAATCTTTATTGACTCGTTAAACATTCTTTGACAAATCTGCAGTTTCCATTACTGTCAATTTATGACACCAATGTATATTCATATTTAGACTTCCGTTATGTTCCAATTAGTACTGCGTAATTTGACATATAACATATACATCCATGTGCAAGTAAGTCCTATCATCTAGCTATCTTCTTTAAAATATAAAAATGAATCGCAAAATGTGTCGGTAAGCACATAACTCAACAACGCCGGGACCAATTTGGCGAATTCTTTTTTTTAAATGTTCTTTGAAGTCCAAGGATGGTTTTTACGGCGAGAAAATTTGGAATAATTGCGGGGAAAACTCTAAAAACAGCCCTTTTCTTTTTCCCATATAAACGTTTTCTAACTAAAATGTAGAGTCAGTTTGAACTTTATTGCTATTCAATAAAGTTATTATTAAATTACAACCTTACACTGTTGTCTAAGCAATGTAGGTGTGTTCCTAATGCTAAAGAGTCAATTTGCACTTTATTACCGCTGCACAAAGTTCAAATTCAATCATATCTATCAAAACAGTGTGCGTGGGCGCGTTGGAGGATCTAATGTCGCGTGCCGAAACTAAAACAAAAGAAATAATATCGCGAAGCCGACCAAATTGAAAATCAGTACAAATGATCTATTATAGCTCTTACATTTTGTGACTGTTCAACTTTTTGCCCTGGCTATGAAATAGGTAGGAACAAAAAATTGCCACATTCCAAATCTTTTTGACAGATGGAAGTATGTCGGGTCCGCTAGTTGCTTATAAAAATCCCTGTCGCAGTGTTTGACCGCGATGAACACCGAAACTACTGCACCGATTTTGATATATTTATTTAAATTTTGCTGGTTTTGTCCCAACTTAGACTATGAAATATATAATATGAAACCCATCCTGTTTCATTTTAATTTATAATCAAAATACCTTTTTTATTGCATTTTTTAAGCCGAGAGTTCGGTAGGTATAAGTTCTGCTGTCAACTAAATTACATAAGCATCAAATAGATGGCGCCATACCTTAAGTCCCAACCTTATATACGTGTGTATGTGACTGAACTCCTCTTGAACAGTTGGACCGATTTTGATGATTTTTTTGTCTTTCAGTGGACTCGAGAATTGTTTAGATTCACAATTGGACCCGGTAGGTGGCGTTGGAATCGGGACCTACACGTTTTTACAGCAGGACAAGCGGTCCAAAGAGACATATTGTGCCGATACCAAATAATTGGAAGAAGGTGAAAGAAGAGTGTGAGTTTATTACTCTTTCAAAATTATCAACTTACTGTCTCCTAGCGGCCAATGCGGTTTGGTCCCGTTCAGCGGTTTTCTTCTCTTCAAGTACGTTTGCGGGCACCCATCCCTCCCGCGTACTTATCTGTCCGCCCTCAACATCTTCGATCACCCGAACGAGCCACCTGTAAACAACAAAATTAAATCTATTTAATTTAAAAAAACATCAATAAATTAAACTAATACGTGAAGCAAAAACTTTGTACCCCTATTTACGAAATTGGCGTGGACGGAGGAATATGAAATTTCGCACACTTATAGTTTATTTAGAGGAGTGCAGAATGCGAATATTTTTAAAAATTATGCATGAAAAATACATTTAGGCTGGTGTGCACCGACTTTTAACCGATGGTTAAAATAAGATAATAGCCAAAAATGTATGGAAAAACAGTCATTATTTTTGGTTAACCGTCGGTTAAATTTCGGTGCACACCAGCCTAAATCATACACGCACATATACTCTTTTGTTTATTGTTGCCTTGGCGAAATTTGTGATTTCAGAAATATAGTCTTTGACAAAAGAATCTTAATAATGATCAAACTTATAATTTAAATTAATTATGGTCGAATTTCGACCACTAAGCGATCATTATCTATTTTATTACAATAAACATCAATAACTTAAAGTAATACATCTGATTACAGCTCTTAGGGCCGGCTCGATAGGTGTGATACCACGTTCTCACAGAATATCGGCGACAAACGGTTACCTTTGAGCCTTGAGCTAATCGTGTTTTCTTGCGATGAGTGAGAGTTCCGTCGCCGGACGAGACGTTTCATCGTCGTCCGATCTTGACGGGACTTTCACTGGCAGATAGCTGATGTTATAAGCACTAACTTAGGCTACTTGGGGTTCCACGAGAAAAAGTCCAAGCGGACGTAGTCGCGGGCACGTCTAGTCAGTCACAAATTAATACTCCTAATTAGACTCTTTTCAATTTCGTACATGTTATTGAAAAAGAGTGTATTAGGAAATTAATTTTTTTTATTTAACTGCCTGTGAGGATATCGTTACGGGTTAAGGAGAACATACGAACTTTCAGGATAAGTGTTAAAGAAGTCCCGAAGTAAATAATGAAAGTCAACTGCTTTATCCGTGTAAAAACGGAGAAAGAGTACAATTTCCTGCAGCCGGGCAACCTGTCGTAAGCTACTTGAGTTATGTTCCGACATTAGTGGCCAGGTGGCGGTCTCCTTTTAGGGAGCAGCAGCGCATTTGTAGCACCTTTAGTATTGCAAATCTCAGGCGATGGTAACCGCTTTCTATCAGGTGGGCCGTCTGGCTGTCTGCTGAAATCATGCAATAAAAAAACTGCACTTATTTTTTTTACTCAGGGGACATTGGCTGGAGGACAATCGACTATTGTCAGCCGTGGCCATTTTTGCAGACGTCCCGTCTCCGGGCTGTAAGTTCAGTTGCGCATACCTACACCTCCAGCCCGGACGGAAAATTTGGACAAAAAGTTAAACTGTCCTCGCCACTAAGCTACTACTTACTACCATAGACAATGAATATGAGGATAATGGACCATCGTCCGACTGAGTGCGCGGCATTGTTATTTTCAGGCGATTTATTAAAAAAACTATTTGGAAAGTAAACGCACGTCAATTAATTTATTCACCTATTTTCTAAAAAAATATGTCAGAAAGTAAAGCGGATACGATTATAATTTTTCACGTTCCAGTCTAGAAGTTTGATTGATCCATCTAGGTCTGCCACGCCTTGATGTAAACTAATAAAAACGAGACAAAGACCCAGGTCATCTGGGATACCGACCTGCAGGTCGTTGACTCATGACGTACCAGATTGACAGCAGCTAAAAGCTTCCCAAATATAATTACGAGAATTAGAACACTAATCATTGCTATTAATAACTGACATATGAAATCTCTTTTTGCTAGTAAATTATAAACAGCGCAATGGAACGGACTATGCATGTTTAAAATAATAATATATCACATTCTTTCATTTGATTTTTTAATTGGTAATAAGTTATTTTTAGTCATTAGTCTTAATTATTCGATAAACTGTTCTTTTTCAAATCTCGGACAATGTTTTAATCGATCCTTACTTGCATTATTACATCATACTTTAATAACCCAGGCTTCACAATAAGTGTTGCGTTTAAAATTAAACAAAAATAATTATTATTATATTAAAGAATAACAATCCATTGTTTCATTGTAATAAGTATTTTAAAAAGCACACTCGCTCAGAAACTGACGGAAAGTAGAGAGGGCATAGACTGTTCAAACATCAAAATGTTTTTGCTGGTTCTTACTTCTTGGTTCGTTTTGTTACTTTGTAAGGCGAAATCATGTAAATAGTTTGTAAATGAATCGACGGCATCGAAAGTGAAATGAAAGAGTAAGTTTTTATTCTTCTGAAGTTATGGTGACATTGACAAGTAAAGTAACAGATACACTCTTGCATAAACAAGGTGTCTGATATTCTCGTCGGCAACAGAGTGCGAATCGAATATTTGGATATGTGACAAGTCTATATTTTATGTATGGATGCGATGATACTAATTGTCAACTAGAAACGCTGGCACTACGAGTTCTGTCATGGTGTCCGGTGACGCGCCATGCGGGTGGAACGCGGGATCAGACGAATAACATGCAACTTCTTTAAATATTCTGTAACCGAACTGTTATTATTATAATTATTAAAATTATACGTGTATAAATCATCTTTCCCTTCACGTCAAACTTGACGTTTCACATTCCTTTACAGAAATTGCTCCTTACGAACTACACTATGGATTGGTGTTTTAATATATGTGTTTTATTTTTTAAATCAGCCGAATCGATTTCTGAGTAGGGGAATAGATTTAAAAAATCTAATGATACTACTTTAAAAGACAACAGACTATCAATATTGTTCTATATTTAAAAATATTGTGGCCCGTACTAGACCTTAACAGCCACAATAAAAACTTTTGAATCTTCTAATAGAGGGGCCGACATTGTTGGCGGTTGTGTCCCTATTGCGAATTTTCTGGAAAAACACAGACGAAATCGCATTCAACCGCTAGTAATTTAATTAAGATATAAAGGAAAACATACACATTTGGACAGGTCATACAATAATCGTCACCGGAACCAGGTGACCGCTTTTGATGGTTCCAGAGAACTAATAAATGCGTCACTCGTATCTCATGTTGATATTTTTCAAAGTAAATCTGTGTCTCATTTGTTTCGCTCGGCTTGATATGAAACAATGTATCTTGTTAATGAATACCAGAGCATGTATCAGCTATTTGGGGCTATTTCTCGGGAAATATACGATCTAATGGAGGTAGAAATTGGCGCTGGCTATTAGACATAATTTATGAAGAAAAACCAATAGAAATGATAATAATATTTTACTTGTTTTGTTTATTTGTTGCTTCTCGTTTAAACTATGCCCATTTCCATGACATAGGGAAGTGGCGAAGAGAGTAGGCAGCGAAAGTTTTTAAATACGTATATGATTTTTGTTCTGTTATGATCTTTGTTTTGTTGTTGATAGGAGAATGAAGTAGGGAGATGAGATAGGCGAATCAAGTAGGAGAATGGGATAGGGAAATGAAGCAGGGTGTTACAAGTGTAGTTAATAAATTAAATTTGTACGATGAGGGCAAAAGTATACCACGGTTATTATATTTTTCATTTGTATTGAAAAGTGTTTATTACATAAGTACAGCAAACACACAGACAACCTATATGCTGCTCTATCGAAGGGGGGACTGAAACCTGGCCACCACTCCCAGTGGACAACTCAAGGTTGTTAGTGTTGTTGTTAGTGCGTACTCTAGACTACGCCATAGTCATCCAGTCGGGCAAATGCCCCACTACCCGGACCATTTTTTTATTTCAGGAGTTCAGTAGACAGGCAGACGGCCCACGTGATGGAGAGGGGTTACCATCCCCTATGGACATTTGCAACACCAAAGATGCTACAAATGCGCTGCTGTTCTCTTCAGGGAGATCGGAACCTGGTCACTAACGCCGGAACACAACTCAAGGTAGATATAAACCTACCTAACCTAAAGGCTGTATTAAAGTTCTAGCAGAGGTTTGTCAATGATGAAGCCATTAAAGCTTTTTCTCTAACACAAAACATGTAGACAGATAGACTACAACAAAATATTTTTATAGTAAACAGGGTCATATATTTTTCAATTTATTCTACTATCGTTAATGTCTAAAGTACAAGAACAAGTATCACTGGGCCATTCGCCAAATGATCTAATCATTTTTTTGTGCGATGAATATTTTTTTGTAGAATCCAGTGTTTACTGTCATTTTTTGGAATAAATGGGACAAAAGCACTATTGGAGTAATAAATGATCATTTTCGAGAATTGTAATGAGATTATTATGATTTATCTTTTAAGATCTCATAGAAATCACTATATACTATAACCGTTTTGATAGAGCAATTTATTTTTTTAAACTAGGGTGGGTATTTAACCTATTTTATTTACTTTCAAAAAACTTAAATAGGTTTTATATATCGCAAGCGAAGCTGTGGGAAAAAGCTAGAATATATAGAATCCATTACGTCCGCGATAGACGCGGAAAGCGGCTTTGTTTTATACTATGTAAAGAAGATATGAGAAGTTTAAGATAATTATACTGATACCGTCGCGAATATCAGGCGTCTTTTTTACCCGAGAGTCTATCTGTTATTTTATTTGTCAATGTCAAAATAACCTCAATGTTTTAACCAAAAAATGCACTTACTTTTCCGTTTTCGCTTTCGATAGCGTCGCTCCATTTGATAAATACTCTTCAATTTTTCAATTTATGAAGTAACAAAAGATTCAAGAAGTAAGAACTAGAAATATATGCCTGAGAAGTTTTTATTAATATAGCTTGGTTTCGAAACAGATAAAATTTTGTCCAATGACTCTACATTTCTAACGCTTTTTCAATACCTATACCAGTATATATAAAGTACTCTGACCTATACTCTTTGAACGCTTTTGTCTTGGATTTATGTTGCTGTCACGCTCGTTCTTAGCTATGGTGCGAAAGTGACAGCAACAAGATTATATGCGAACGAAAGAGAAAGAAAGTTATTATTGGTCATTGTATAAAATTCCCTCTGCTCGAGCTATCGTTCCTAGAGCAGTCTAATGGGACCTTTTTACTAAAACAGCGTGGTGTGATAAGAAAAACGGAGTCGGAAAATATAGCAAATTCTTTACCGGATCCTACATATATTTTTATAAACAATTTTTAAATACATCAAGCCAATTTTGCCTATGTTTTACATAATTATGTGTCGAATTTATAAAATTAGCAATTTGATTTTTTCTGCCTGTATTGTCTTACTAGTTATTTGCTGATATATTGTGTTTACTAAAACATGTACAGATTGTATCAAAATATTATATTCCTCGTAATAAGCTTAATAAACAAGTTTTAAATGACATAATATCGTTGAATTTCATGACTTATTTATGCTGTGGTATAAAATTATCTTGAATGCACATGCTAGGTTTTAAAGATTTCCAATTGAATAGCATATAATAAGAATAACCCAGAAGAGCCAGTCGAAGTAGCGATAAATAGTCAAATAAAGTAGTTCGCAAAGCTTTACCGGAGCAAACACATATTGTAACGAATGTACGATATTACAAAACTGAAGTTGCGTAAATCTCATCTGTTTTCAAGCATAATGCCAGCATGTTGATATTTACAGATGGATATCTCAAATGTTTACGATATAAATCATTACAATGCATAACACTACGCTTAACAGAGGTTTCTTGACCGATGGATGAAAAATTATTTGTTTAATTTTTGCTAATAATATAACGTATAGACATTTGCGTGATGCCGTAATGCCTTTGCTACATTTGGGACAAATATTTGCCGAAACGTACAAAGAATATATACTAATTTCCATCATTAATAGATGGGCTCCGAACCCGGTCAGCCGGGATCCTTCCCACGTGCTTCATATTACCCGTCGCCCATTCTCAATTAGTACATTGCATCGCCCTCTACTTGGCACCGTTAGATTCATCCCCCTCTCGTGGCAACAGTCCACCCGAGGTAAAGCCCCCTAGGGAGCTCCCCCGAGCAAATTACCACCCGGTAACCACGGTAAAGTCTTGAGGTCTTTGGACCAACAACAAAAAAATCAAGTCCAATAAAAAAAACAAATTGATGGGCCTAGGCCTGCGAGGAACAACAGTAGTCTCGCTGGAAGATCTAGACTAGTTGTGGTAGCCATGTAGACAGGAAAATGCCCTACCATCTAGCTGTGGGATATGTTAGGGACATTTGTGGGAAATTATAATTTTTCTCCGTTCCTGCAAGGCTATTATTATTAGATTATCATTTCTTAGCATTCTTCTCGGTACGAGCTGATCTGGAGACAAAAGTACTTGTATAAAATGTTGTATTTTATGTATTGGTAATCCCGATTACATTGCAATCACCAATACTTCAACTTCAAAGCATTTCAAAGCATTTCAAAACATTGAAGAAACACAAAATATTGCATCTGAAAAAGTGCAACCGATTTATTCCAGTCGGTGACGTAAACAAACCCACACGGTGACCAAGTCAAATTGTATAACAGTAAAATGATATAATTTAAGAAGGCATTTCCTGGAATTAATTTACAATATTTATCACTTTCATTTGGATGAAATACGAGAGACTGTCTTTAGATCTACATGTATAATAAAATCAGATTTTAGGCCCGTCTGTGTGTTGAGCGCGACATTTATTAACTGACCGGTATGATTTGAAAAGTTTTTTAAAAATTTCAAATTTGGAAACTTCGGTTAAGTCAATATGAGACCACAATTGGCATTATATTGTTCCTTTTTTCTGCACCAACTACATCCCTAGATTACGTAAAAAAAACAAAGCTAACCCTATAATTTGGGTTGCCGGGAAGAGATCGCTTTAAGCGATAAGGCCGCCTAGCAAGTATTGTAAGTATGGTTTATTTATGTAATTGTATATTTTTGTTCGCACTAAAGATAGAATAAAAGATTTAAAAATCTGATGAAATAAATCAAAACAAGTAAACAAGGTAGACTTATGTGGTGGAAAATGCTCACCACTGGGTGCTTGCCAGAGGTGCGCGAGCGAAGCTGTGTAATGCAGACTAGTCTTTCTTAAATCGAATACGACTTTTGCGTTTTTCTCTCATTATAATGATTTAAAACGAAATGTTGAATGATTTCCATTTAATTGGCACGGAGGGAATAATTTATCTTCATTTTGCAGTTCTTTTAGGTACATATACTTCAAAATTTTCGTATGGTTGAAGGTGGATTTAAATTGTTATCCTCACTAAGCCTAAGGTTTAGCTCGCATACAAGTAGAAACTACCCCATGAACTATTCGTGCAGGAACCGAGAAATAATGCAATTTTCTGCGGCCGGGCGGCCTGGCGTAAGAGGCGACAAAACAACCCACAGTCAGGTGGTAGGGCATTTGCCCGACTGGACGGCTACCACCCCTGGTCTAAAGTGGGTAGCCATAACAACTTTATGTTGCGTTCCGGCATTAGTGACCAGGTTCCAGTCTCCCATAAGAGAGCAGCAGCGCATTTGTAGCACCTTTGATGTTGCAAATGTCTATAGGCGATGGTAACCGCTTTCCATCAACTGGGCCGTCTGCCTGTCTACTTAGCTCATGCAATACAAAACTCACCGTTTTAGTGAAACAAATAATTTGTTGTATTATGTTCTGGGGATAATGGCACTAATATGATATATTATAAAATTCCTTGACACCTGGAAGTTATCCACTGTACGTGGCACTCGCTCCTCTATTCCATACGTGAGCAAACTATGGAATGAGCTCCCGCGGGTTTCCCAGGGCGCTACAGTATGGGGCTCTTCAAAAAGGGCGTAAACAGATGTTTAGTCTCAACGATGTAGGCAACGCATCAGCTCCCTTAGCTTAATAGATGTCTATGGGCGTCGGTAGCAAGTAAACGTCTGCCAGTTTGTCTATAAGCAAACATAAAACAAAATGCAATTGTGCAAATGTCCAAAAAAAAATCATCAGTGACATATTGTTTTATATCAACCATAAAATATTTTTACAGCAAATTGAACACTACAAATAAGGTGAAAAGCGAAGCGATGAATGTGTTTCTATTAATTGAACAAGACAACTATTTGTGTCATTGCAATGAGCCAAACAAAACATACAACATTTCAAATAAATCGTGAAATGGTTCCATTAATAATAACAAAATTGCTAGTCTACTTTTGATAATCCACTCGGAAATCGGATTCATGATGTAGAAATGGGGCTTGTAAACATTATGTGGGTGACTGTTTGGAAGGAAGAAATTTATATCGGTGGGCTTTTACTCTAAAACGTTTAAGAATTAAACATTTGGCGTCGGTTTATAATATTCTGTAGCTCTTTTGGTCTATATGCTATGCAATTTTTTGAAGTGAAACTATCGGCGTTGCAAACAAAATTTACCGTCACATTTTTCGGTTACGCGTCACATTTTTTCTGTTACGCGCCATCTTTTTCTTGCCCCTACCACGGTCGATTCGACCGAGGTAGGGGCTTTATTTATTTAACCAATTTCTGTGAAGTTGCATATAGTAGATCATTTTTTAACCGACTTCGAAAAAAGGAGGAGGTTCTCAATTCGTCGGGATCTTTTTTTTTTTTTGTTGCTTTTTTTTATGTATGTTCGCCGATTACTCCGTCATTTATGATCCGATTTACGTGATTATTTTTTTGTTCGACGCGGAATAGCTTCCAATTGGTCCCCTAAAAATTTTACATAGTTTGGCCCAGTAGTTTTCATTTTATGGACATTTTTCATGGAAATAATTTTCACTCCGTTCCATATGTTCGCCGATTACTCCGCCATTTATGATCCGATTTACGTGATTCTTTTTTTGTTCGACGCAGAATAGCTGCCATGTGGTCCCCTAAAAATTTGACATAGTTTGGCCCAGTAGTTTTCATTTTATGAACATTTTTCATGAAAATAATTTTCACTCCGTTCCATATTTACACCGATTACTCTGAGATTTATGATTCGATTTACGTGATTCTTTTTTTGTTCGACGCGGAATAGCTGCCATGTGGTCCCCTAAAAATTTGACATAGTTTGGCCCAGTAGTTTTCATTTTACGAACATATTTTTGTTCCCGGTTCTTGGGACCTATATTTTTTAAGAAGCGCGGCACCATTCGTAGGTCCACCCATACATAGCTAGACACTAAAAAGTAACAAATAAAATTTAAAAGCTTCGTTTAAAAAAACCGACTTCAAAAACTAAAAAACTAAAATGTATTAAATAACTTATTTCTAAAGCTATTATTATTAATATATATTATCTAAAACATCTTGAAGTCGGTGCAAAGCAAAACATAAAAATTACTATATTTTGAAAATTACTAAGCACCGACTTTAAGATGTTTTAGATAATATATATTAATAATAATAGCTTTAGAAATAAGTTATTTAATACATTTTAGTTTTTTAGTTTTTGAAGTTGGTTTTTTTAAACGAAGTTTTTAATCGAAAAATAAGGTCATAAAGAAGTTTCACTTCTAACGTGTAAACAAATACACGCACACATTTTTTTTATAATTCGCCTTCCTTCTCCGTCTTTGGTCATGAAAGAAGATTTTATAGGCATAAGGGGTATCTTTATTTTATTTGTATTTACCATCTTTTGTTTTTCTACAAATAACGATACATTCAGTTAAGGTAATGCACAAACATTTATTTATGAAGCTCAGCTGAAAAGTGCTGTAAGGATGGGAATAAATTGCCTATTATAGAATAGAAAGTGTCAACATTGAACTCGTTTACAAAAATCGCGATGTGCTGCCAGGAAAAAATAAATAGTCAAAGTTTACATAATTAAAATGAAAAATTGTGTGCATCTAATTAAGGCATCTGCAGTCGCCTAGAAAGTTTTAATTAGGCTTGCAAACGCCCCAGTTCCGAGGGGTTTTTACGACGCCCGCTTCCTTTGATGATAACCATCTCGGCAGGTTGTGTTATTTTAACCCTGGGCCATGAACTTTAATTGGAGTGTCGGATTTGGGACGGAAACACCGCGTCCGATGTCCATTTGTTTATGAAACGTGTTTTTTATAGACATACATCGTATTATAGACATTTTTGTTGTTTATTGTGCAAAAATTATTACACATTTTGGTCAGAGACACATTTGGAGTATCTAAATAAACTAGTGGTTGCCCGTGGTCGAAATTCGACCATAATAATGAATTTAAATTATAAGTTTGAACATTATTAAGGTTCTGTTGTCAAAGACTATATATATTTTATTGCAGGGCTTTATCAGAAAAGCTGACGGCCCATTTGATGGAAAGCGGTTACCATCGCCTATGGACGTTTGCAACACCAAAGGTGCTACAAATGCGCTGCTGCTCTCTTAAGGAAGACTGGAACCATCATCATCATCAAGTGGGCCACCGTCTTTTTTTTAAATATCTACTTTTTTAGATCGTTTCATAATATAGACTCCTAGCGCCCTCTGTATATATAAGATGGGCGATTCCAGATTACTAATTTGATTTAGAAACCATATAAATCTTTAAAAGAAGAAAAAGTATTGGATCTTGTTTATAATGTTAGTTATAATTTACGCGTTATATAAAAATATTATACATTTCTTAAAATAATGTGTTGTTGGGCTTTATTTACAGCCCCATTTCTCTATTTGTTTAACATATTAAAATATAGGTTGATATTAACTGGAAGCGTGTCAAATATCGCGTAGGTGATGGACAGATGAACAGAATTTTAGTAACACTAAAAGATAATGGCGTCGTAATTTGAATAGCTTTTGAAATCTCATAAAAGTGATCGCCTTAACGGCGGCAGGTGGATTTTGTTTTCACTTTAACTATAATAACGGCGCCTGTGGTTACGACCACTGCAACATATACAGAGGCTCCTGTAACGCAGAGCGCCGGATTCGATTCCTGGTATGGTAATGGTTTTCTCCGTTATTTACTAAGGTCTGGATGTCTGGGATCGGCTTCAAAGTAGTCCGTTGTATATTACCCATAACACAATCGTAACTTGCTTAGTTTGGGGATATACAATATGTGTGTTTGTCTGCCGATAACTATTACTTGCTTCCAGTTAGAAAATAAATGCTTTCTAGCCCACTTTCAACTGCATAGGATCTTTCTGTGTAACGTGTTTATAGTTAGAACAACTTCCCGCCTAGACTTAAAACAAACACGTTCCTATTTCAAAATTACGCCACTGATTATTTTAATTGGAAACTGCATACAGGTAATGCCAACCTAAGCATATAAATTATCAGGTCAACGTCCTCTCTTTGAAGCAAAATCATCATAAATTTTCAGATAAGATAATTAATAAACCAGTTAACGAAGAGCCCTGTCAATGTGTCGATAGTTATCTCCGTCGTCGATATTTCTGTAGTCGAAGAGGGGTGGGGTGGCTCAAATGAATCGGTCAAGAAAATTGGCTCGGCCACAGCTCTAGAAATATTCACGGACGATATTAACATGGCCTGACACCCACGGCTCTCTGGCAGATGGAAGATATACTATTTCACTATTGTTGTATAGTTCTGTTTAACCTAGTCTCGCAGTACAGCACACACAATTATTTGCCATCACTACTAATTTACATATAATATACATGTAAAAGAAATAAAATATAACTATTTTTTTTTTTCAATTTAACCTCTTTCGTGGGTTAAGAAAGAGGGAACTATGTATCAGAATTTTAAAACTGATGCTATATAATAATTAGCATTTTAGCTTACAGCTTTTGTCAAACACTTCTTTAGACATTAATTCGTTGTGGACTGTAGATATTTTAATTATTAAAGTAAATTACACGTGTGTAATATATGACGATTTTAAATAGCAAAAAGAGGGAATTTGTTACACTACGTAATTGTACTTACCAGGGCAGCATGGTCGCTTAAGCGACAAAGCCCTTTAATTATGAATTTTAAAAAAAGAGGGAAAATATATAACAGATAATAAAAAAACAAAGAAACATCTATGTTCTAAATTCAAATATTTAGTATTGGTGGCCAGTAATATGCCACACAAAATTAAAAAATACTTTTTGTTGGAGATTCCAACAGCTTTATTTATTTTGTTTTTATTTTTTTATTGAAACGCAAATCGACTACATTTAATATCCTATCCTTGTATATATGTGACAATTTATTCTTTCTTAGGATGTATAGTGTTATTATTTATTAGTTACACTAATAATGCTGACGTTGTGTAAGAGGATAATACGACTATGTATCTGTAGTATCACTTGTGCCGTGTTTTATATTTATTTCTATTAAGTGTTACTTATATTGCTAACCTTCAAAAAATGTTCTCCAGTGGAACTTATTAACCGACTTCCAAAAGGAGGAGGTTTTCAACTTGACCGGTATTTTTTTTATTTTTTTTATGTATGTACACCGATTACTCTGTGTTGATTATTATTATGTGATTTTTTTAGTTCGACGCGGAATAGTTGCCATTTGGTTCCCTAAAAATTTAACATTCTTTGGCCCAATAGTTTTCATTTTATGAAAACTGTTTCCATACCGTTACTACACCGATTACGCTCGGATTTATGATCCGATTTACGTGATTCTTCTTTACTTTGATGCGGAATAGTTGCCATTTGGTCCCCTAAAAATTGAACATAGTTTTTCCCAGTATTTTTCATTTACGAAAAAAATTTTATGATTTTTTTTTCCGTTCCCGTTTCTGGGGACCTATATTTTTTTAGGCGCGCAGCACCTTTCGTAGACCTACCCATACCTAGACACTAAAAAGTACTAAATAAAGAAACTTCGTTTTAAAAAATCGACTTCAAAAACTAAAAACTATGAAATAATTATTTCTAAAGCTATTTTTAACTATACGAGTAATATCTTATTTAAAAAAAAAAAAAATAATTTGAACAGAAGAGTAAATGAGAGAAAAGATATACTTTTTTTAACGATGGTAAATCGCATTGAGTTCTACGAATGGCGAGAGAGACGCGATTGGGCATATGGGATTTACTACGCTGGGGTAGTAATAACGTCCCTGAATTCTATGCCTGCCCAAGTCAAGTCACTAAAACCTTTCGATGTTCCATCCTTCGCCTTACACCACAGCTGCAGGTAACTTCAGGTATAGCTTGACCATCCTACAGGCCCTGGCGGACGGTGGTCCAGTAGACTTTCCAATAGCCGGGGGAAAGCAACCCCCCGGAAGAAAGGACATACCATCCCAAATGATTGTAATATCAGCCCATAAATGTCCCACTGCTGGGCTTGGGCCTCCCATTATAGGGGGGATCGGACAGTACACACGCCACGCTTGTCCAAGGCGACTTCGCAGGTTTGACTCATCGGTTAGTTCGATGTGCAGGTTGCATCACGATGTTTTCCTCGTTGTCCGCACATGGTAATTGTAACAATATGCACATTAGATCAGAAAACCGCTAAGTGGTTGTGTTCCGGCCAGAATCGAACTCGCGCTCTTTGAGTTTGGGACGCCTAGCCATGACGCTACCACGACTATAATAAAAAGCAAAGAGAGGAAATTAAACCGCTACAATAATTACCTATGGTATCTGATATTTTTAAAAGTTGTGTTTTTAATCTCGGCTGTTCAGATAGTGTAGAAAAAAACACCGACTAACTAGCCGCGACGAACTTGACCAGCATTCACTAGCGTCGCTCAATAAATTAGAATTTAAACACATTTCTGTCTAATGCATGGATTCGTAGAAATACATCAGCTGTACGCCTAATTTCCGTTTAGTTTTGATCATTTTATTCAAGAACATTTTTATTTTGACCATGGGCAACGGATATAGCGACTCAAGGATGTAACACAGCCAGACTTCTAGGCACTACTGTTTATTATGGTCTAACAATCCATAAAAGTCCCACTCGAACTATTAGTGCTCTTGCTACGCTCGTGTGCCAATCTTTCTCATGCCTAAATAGGTCGCTTTCTCGTTTCGCGTAACAATCTACTATTGTATACCTGAGCGAAATTTATTCTGCTAACAGCGTCACTTACGTGAATTTTATAATATATTATTTTAATTGCAACGCTTCATTTAAGTGATTATTTAAACTGTTGAATAGTGCTAAATTAAAAGTAGGTCAGGAAATCTTGTAAAATATCGCCGGATGTTTATATAATCTTGACCAACATAATCTTAAGTCATATACCGTGTACTAATCATTTTATGTCACCACTTACATGCTAAACGAAGCGAGATTTCTTTGAGCTTTCGTTACAAAAGTGTAGGCAAAATTAAGTTTATGTGTCAAGATTATTTTTATTGTTGTATGTATATTTAAGTAAATCAAATTCAATTTTTTTTATTTATAATAAGCTCCACCGGGGAACACTTTTTGAAGGCAATTCATATAGGTTAAAATTCAATTTTACTTCCTAGTCTATGTATGTACACCGCTTCGCAACGTGTTATTGCTGTTAAGGAGAAGATGCGGCAAGAAACGTCTAGAAAAAATTGTTTTTCTTTATATTTTTTATTCTATTTATATCTCAAGTTCTTTTTTTTATGATGAACAATATCTAATCACCACTTTGTCTGTAATAATTTATATTTATAATATAGAGGGTAGAGATACGGAGTACTATCCTTTTGTTGGAAAAGTGTTTGTCAAAACTTGGTTACTAAGGGTGGCGATGCGGTAGCATAGGAGTTTCCAAAGAAGCTTAAAAAGGGATAGTATAACACTATTGAAGAATATTTAAATGATAAAACTACATTTACATAGCAGCAGCTTGCTCAAGCCTCTCATACAATCGTCTGTATAACATTTTAAGTTTTCCAAACATGTAAGGATTTTATGGAGATATGTTGCAGTACAAACTTTTAGCACGTCTCGTCATTATTATAATAAAAATATTCTTCTTTCTTCTTGTTATGTCTTTGTCTTACTAGGCATGTACTGTTTGCTACAACTCTATTAATAATTCGAAAAGTAATTCTGTAACCTACATATATACATAACTTCACGCCTGGTCCCTTGCGGGGTAGGCACGAACGACAGAGTGCCATTTAGGCTTATTCTTACACACCTCACTTGCTTCTTTGACATTCATAGCTCTTGTCATGCACGCTCGTCTGTTCTTAAGGCTCCTGACATCACCTGCAAGTACACGATCAATTTGATCATGGAAGGTGTGTCGTGGCCTTCCGCGACTTCTGCATCCATCCACTTTTGCATTGTGTATCTGTTTAGTCATTCTTTCATCATACATTCTTTCCACATGCCCGAACCATCGGAGCATTCCTTTCCTTACCTTCACCCCGACACTCTGTAACCTACTTCTGTATAAAACTATAAACAAATGAACTTGACATATAAATAGAATAAGAAATAAAAATAATATAAAGAAAAGCAATTTTTAGTTAGACATGTTGCTGGGGAGTTTCTTACCGCTTCTTTTCCATCTTCTGGTTTTAATAATAAACCTTTTTAAGGAATCATGCAAACAAGAAGACAAGTAACATGAAAGGCAGATCCTCGTTTCAAGACACAATTCCTACCTGTCTTTACCCAGTACTTTCAATTTAGCTGCCTTTTTGCTCAGGTGTTTCTTCTTCGGGCGTACAGCCATCTTGTGCTTCGCCGCCGACGCGTCCAGGAGTTGTGTAGCGATGTCCAGGTCATGGTCGATCCGGGATTTCGATCTCCTGGGAGGGAAAGGGGGATGAGTAACGGATTCTACTGTTAGTTACATTCAACTACTGGGGATTTATGCTCGGTTCCTATATCCTACTATCCATTCATTTGCGTTGATACTGGTTAAAATTAATTTAATTTTCTTACAATGGCAATTTTAACATTTGAATAGATAGTAAGGTATAGGCTAACTACTATATATCTAAGAAGAGCCAAGTTATTAAAATGCACTAAAAAGGATTTGGATGACTATAGTGGTAGATGGTAAGTAAATAGGTAATATATACTCCCATACTACTACTTATACATAAATGTGAGACAGAGTTTGTATGTTGGTATGTTCGTTCACTACCTATAATGGAGTAAAATGAGAATACCCCCATTATTTTCATTGTTTTATTGCCTTATGCAAGATAATAGGAAATAAAGAATAATTTTATTTAAGACAAATACACACTTTAATAATACTGAGAAAAATAAAGAAAATTATAGAAATGTTAAAATTAAACCCAGATTCAACGTTATGCTGGCGACTAAAGCAGCAGTTCTTCCGCCTGGGAGCAGCAGGTGGAATTCCGGAGGACAATACAACACAAATAATATCAACTAGGCAATGCTCGCAACTTCGTCCACGCTAGATTTGAAATTCCCGAGGGGATTCAAAGAACCGCAGCATTTAATAAACTTAATTTTTATGCATCTTAACAACTACAAACCGCTCCCGGGAAAATTCTTCCGTGATTTCCTGGATAAAAATATCACACATTTTATTACATACTAGCGGCCTCGGCTTCAGATATTTAATAAAAAAAATCAATATTAAAATTATTATAAAAATAATATACCCTATGTCACCCAGAAATAGTGTAGCTTGCCAACAGTGAAAGAATTTTTCAAATCGGTTCAGTAGTTTCGGAGCCTATTCAATGCAAACAAACAAATCTTTCCTCATTATAATATTAGTATAGAAAATTGCTACCGATCAGTGAAAAAATCACATTGGAATTCGATTTTAATCTGGTCATTTTAAATCATTCCCAGAAAAATTCCCGCAGGATTCCCGAGATAAAAAGTAGTGCAAAATTTAAGTCTGAAAACTTTCTGTAATTATAAATGCTAATGAATGAATGGCGCTTTCGACCTTTAACTCCCTAGTTTCTTAAAAGTAAAGCTATGGGGAATTGAAATATATGAAGTCCACGCCACGGATACCTATCGAGTAAAACCAGCAAAACACTAATTATTATTTATGGGTAGTCGCCACACATGTAAAAGAGGGTTGAAATTTTTCGCAGCAGTATTGTTGCCAACACCATCAATTTTAGAACAAAAAGTTCTTTGGTAAAATCTTTTTTTTTTATAAATAATTAAATTAAGGTAAATAAGCGTGTTTTTTTCACCGTGTCTGAATTTATTGCGTAATCTAAGATATACCTACAGTATATTATCGTATAGATATAATGCATGCATACATGCAGCAATGTATATGTGTGTAAGTGTATATATATATATATATATAGATATGCATCACTATAGCAACGATGGAAAACACGATAGTATGTATGATTACAAATCTTATATTTAATACGATAAGTTTTCCTGCAAATGGGAGGGTGTGTTGCATTATATGCAAACCTCATAGGATAAGTGGTGATTTACTGTTATTTTATGATGTAAAATTATTATTATAGATAAAGAAAATATTAATAATAATAAGATAACCAAACAAATCATAAGTCATTGCTACCAGGAAAGTACATTCCGCACAGTTTTGCACAGGTATCATTAGTTAGATACAGAAACTAAATAGTTGACGTTCAACATTTATATGAAAATCATTATTAGATAGATAGATAAAACTTTATTGCTCACCAAAACAAACAAATACAAAACTTCTTGGCAAAACAACAGGCGGCCTTATCGCTAAAAGCGATCTCTTCCAGGCAACCTAGCTTAAAAGAAATTCTTAACTAATCTGGCGATGTAGGTGATGCAGAAAAATGATCGGACTGTACAATTTAAATATACATACTTACACTAATTTATAAATTTAATACATATATAATAGTAATATATACATATAAATATATATATGTGTGTGTTATTATGCGTTGACTAACACGCACTTGGCCTATTTTTTAAAAGACGTTTTATTTATTTTTTAAGCAGATAAATCAATCATTGAACTTCAAACATTTATTTTGGTACACCGTCGTCTTTCGTGCGGTATATTTCCACCTGGTCCGGATGAGGGGGCCGTCAATCAAACGCGCAGTTGGCGGGTGATCTCTTCACTGCCAGGGTTTTGTTTTTCGCACGGGTATCGGCTTGCTTCCGTAGACTTATTGAAACAACTTTAGAAGATAAAATAGAGTCAGTCAGTGTCATTATTAGAACAGGAGCGGAGAAATACACTAATTCCTAACTTTACTAAACCCACAAGATGATGAACACTTTCCATCAGGTGGGCCGTCAGTCTGTCTGCTGTACTCCAAAAATAAAAAAGAAACTAATGTTTTAGCATAAACAATACTGCTCTACTGACTGCACTTAATAGTCATTTTTGGGTTTATCATTTTTTCGCAGATATGGTATCCCAAGACACTGTTTAAATAAAGCTTGACTATTTTTTCTTGTTATTTAGATACACTTAAAAGTTATATAAAACAGACATGTTGTTTAGATATCTAAAAACATGTTTACCGCGTTTTTCTCAAAACCGCTACATTGCGTTTGCTATAAGGAGAGCAGTAAAGGCTGCTACATATTATTATAATCAGTACCATAGCTTGCCTTAGGCCGACTCTGTATCGAAATGAGTTGGGGGGTCCAAAGGAAGGAGGAAGTTTTTTGTCTATACATATAAAAAAATATCAATATATAAAAATAATTATATATTGATTAAAAGTTATTATTTTTACTTAATGCATCTAGGAGCAAAGTTAGACACACAATTCAAATCAAAGAATACACTTTTCAAACTTATTTATCAAAATGACTGAAGATGTCAATTTTTCTAGATTATCTATCTGCCTCTATTACAATAATGACAAGTCTGATAGGCGTTTCTGTTGGTCGAGCAGTTATTCTTAAAAATGTTTTCAATGTGTAAAGAGTATCGATAGCATTTTAAGAATTATTATTTACACATTTTCGGGGCCCTTGTAGCGTGGGGGCTCCGTATCATTGATACAGCTCATGTGTTTACAAATTTTCCTGCTCTATTGCAAGCCTCGGTAGCGCAGTAGGCAGCGCGTAAGTCTCATAATCTTAAGGTCGTGAGTTCGATCCTCACCCGGGGCAAAGCTTTTTGTATTTGAAACTATTAAATCCTACTGCAGTTCTAGGGAACCGTTACGATAAGATATCTATAATATTATAAAATTATAAACATGCCGTATATTAAAAAGGCCAACTGGAATAGGCTATATAAACGATGGAGAACATGATTTTTTTTCTTGTTTGTTTGTCGTTTTGTTTGTTTGTTCATAATCCACATAAAAACTACTGGGGCTGATTTCGATGCGGTTAAAATTTCCGCTACTTTTATCCCGGGAATCTCAGCAGAAAATCCCTCCGGAAGCGGTTTGAAGTTGTTCGGGTGCGTACAAATAAGTGCTACGATACTTTTGTGTCCCGGGAGTCCCGAATTTATTATATTACTTCAAATCAAGTTGGCTCTGACTCACCTATATGCTGGGCAGTTGTCTAAATTATATGGACTTACTTTCTGTTATTATTATATGTTTTTATCTTATATGTAAAAAACCGAATTCAGTTTTTTAAATAAGTAAAATAAAGCTACTGCCTAGGGTTTGACACGCGGGTAAACTCTAGTAATTACATATTATAAAAGTCGAACCATTCATTTTGCTGCCAGCACTATCCCAAATTTTCAAAACACAAGCGGCGCAAATAAATATAGCCCTTAAGGAGAGTTTGCTGTTAAGTCGCTTGGACCTTGGGGTCCCGAGGTCCTGAGCTTCTAGGCTCAGGGCCTCGGGACCCCATTTAATAACGCATTGTCTTTGTAGACAAAGAGTTATTAAAATATCTCATCGACTCTTACGAGTTTCGCGCCTACCCTGAACAGCGGATGAACATGGTAACACAGCGAGTTAGCATAGCCAGTCTGCTGAGCTACCTTACCCAGATAAGACAAGACGGTGACCTAGGCTCAGAATTCCACTTATGGTTACAATAAAAATGAAAGTTTTTCTTCAAAGAGCTTTGCAAGAAACTCTTGTAACTAATAAGCATCGCCGTACAGCGCGGCAATGCAGCCAGCCTTCTTGGCACGCTCCCATCTGGCAGCGATTTGTTACACAGTCTATAATAGCTTATACCATGTATAACTTAGTTTATTTTTAGTTTTTAATTGTGTTTAGTTTTAGAAATAAATAATGTAATTTTTCTTTATTGTTTTAATTTTATAAATTGAATATAATTTGTTTGTAAGAGCACGCTTCTCTCTAGCAGCGATGAAGTAACTACAGAGTTTTCAATTAGCTTATTGTTTTGTATTTAGTAAAGTACAAAATATTGTATTTACAGCTTTAAACATAGAAAAATAATGTCAAGACAATAATAAATTATCGCGCCTGGCATCATGAAAATAAAGTGTAGTGAATGCAATTAAGAGATTTTGAATTATAAACTACACAATTACCACATCATATGAGAGATAAATATTGTTACATAAATTATGGTAAATTATAGGGAACTATACTAAACACGCGCTAATCACAGAATAAGTATAACATTATTATTAAACTAGCTGACCCGGCGAACTTCGTACCGTCATATTTTCTGAATTCCTAAAAGACTTTGTTTCATGACACAAAAACAAAATCACCCGAATCGCTCCCAGTGATTAGGAGGATTCTAGAACCCGACCTCAGTGCCATCTACCGGTTCCAATTGTGGATTTAAACCATCCCGGGACCCACTCAAACACACACACAATATTTCATCAAAATCGGTAAAGTCGTTCTCAAGCTATGCGCTTACTAACACATTTTGCGATTAGTTTTTAACCGACTTCAAAAAAAGGAGGAGGTTCTCAATTCGTCGGGATCTTATTTTTATGTTTTTTTTTATGTATGTTCACCGATTACTCCGAGATTTATGATCCGATTTACGTGATTCTTTTTTGTTCGATGCGGAATAGCTTCCAATTGGTCCCCTAAAAATTTAACATAGTTTGGCCCAATAGTTTGGATTTTATGAACATTTTTTTTGAAAAAAATTCTATTCCGTTCCATATGTACACCGATTACTCTGAGATTTATGATCCGATTTACGTGATTCTTTTTTTGTTCGACGCGGAATAGTTGCCATATAGTCCCCTAAAAATTTGATATAGTTGGGCCTAGTAGTTTTCATTTTACGAACATTTTTATGTTCCCGTTTCTTGGGACTTATATTTTTTTTTAAAGCGCGGCACCTTGCGTAGTTCTACCCATACATAGCTAGGCACTAAAAAGTAACAAATAAAATAAAAAAACTTCGTTTAAAAAAACCGACTTCAAAAACTAAAAAACTAAAAAGTATAAAATAACTTATTTCTAAAGCTTTGTATTATTATTAATATAAATTATCTAAATAATCTCGAAGTCAGTGCAAAGTAAAACATTAAAATGACTATATTTTGAAAATTACAAAGCACCGACTTAAAGATGTTTTAGATAATTTATATTAATAATAATACATAGCTTTAGAAATAAGTTATTATATACTGTTTAGTTTTTGAAGTCGGTTTTTTTAAACGAAGTTTTTTTTATTACATATAACATAAGATGACCCGGCGAACTTCGTACCGCCATATTTTCTGAATTCCTAAAAGACTTTGTTTCATGACACAAAAAAAATCACCATAATCGGTCCAGGTGATTAGGAGGATTCTAGAACCCGATCTCAGCGCCATCTACCGGTTCCAATTGTGGTTTTAAACCATCCCGGGACCCACTCAAACACACACACAATATTTCATCAAAATCGGTAAAGTCGTTCTCAAGTTATGCGCTTACCAACACATTTTGCGATTCGTTTTTATATATAAGATTAGCTTCTACCCGTGACTTCGTACACGTGCAAAGGAAGTTAAAAAACACCCGCGATTTTGAAACATTCTTCATTGGTGCTCCGCTCCTATTGCTCTTAGCGTGATGGTTTATAGCCTGTAACCTTCATCAATAAATGGGATATCTAACACTGAATTTTTTTTTCAAATCAGACCAGTAGTTCCTGATATTAGCGCGTTCAAGCAAACAAACAAAGAAACAAACTTATCTGCTTTATATATTATATATATAAGACAAAACTCTCTCACTGACACCACACCCTGTCAAATTATCCGCTTCTATTATGTTACGTTGCAGAGAAATTACTTTTAGTCTGTTATAAGCTGTTTAAGTAATTAAAGTTTTTAACTATCCCACGGGAACTCTTTAATTTTTCGGGATCAAAAGTATCCTATATGTTGACCAGGGATATAAGCTGCCAACATACTGTTACGTACGAGCGGGGGTACGCACTTATGGATTGGAAGAAAACACCAGTGTTTAATTTAAAAGCTTTTATTGACTTACAACAGCCGCACGTAGTACCTCTCTGCAGGGTTGCCCCTATACGCACGACCAACGAGGCACAGTCCCGACGATAAGTTGTCACACCCTCAATACCGTCGCCGATATTGCGCGGACCACCTCCAATATTATTGCGCGTAGTTCGCTTCTGATTCCTCTCTCGAACTACGCTACACACCTCCTTCACGTATCTGTCCACCAAACTTGTCACTAAATTCACCACTTAGTTCGTCTCTGTCCTCTATTAACCTTCTCTAATAACTCTTTAGTATCGCACTTCTCGTTTCACCGTCTTGTACTGAACTCAACTTTAAACTGCCCGGTAGGCGCGCCTTACGCTGTTTATATACCCGGAAGAATTTTCTAGAACCCAACTATCTATCTCCGTCTCTTCCTTCCCGAACCTTCTGTTCGGGAACTTTCGTTTATACATCTATCCCTTTCTAACATCTATCTATCTCTATCTTTTCTTTCCCGAACCTTCTATTCGGGAACTTTCGTTTATAAATCTATCCCTTTCTAACATCTATCTATCTCTTTCTTTCTTTCGTCGTCTATCTCTTTCTAAATATATCCGTCCTTGTCTTTTCGTTCTAGATCGTTCTGGATATTTCCAAAAGTTCTAAAATTGATTTACGCTGCTGGAGAGTTCCACCCTCGGTCGCCACAATACAAAATTTCATTTCAATCGGTCTAGTCGTTTCGAAGATTAGCCGTTACAAACAGACAGACAAACAGAGAAACAAAAAATTCCAAAAAAATCCAAATTAGTTATATTTCACTTCTTACATCCCCCTGACTCGGTTTTTAGCATTTTTTTTAATTGTACAGAAATTTGACCTCTACAATTTTATTATATATATGTATAGAACTAGCTGACTCAGCGAACTTCGTACCGCCTTATTCAAATAAATTAATAAACAAACAAATCGAGAAAACATGGCAAAGGGCTCATAGAATTTGAAAAATATATATAGCCTATAACCATCTACGATTAATTCCACGTCGAATGGTTGTGGTTTCATGCTGATCGGTCCAGTAGTTTTCGAGTTTACCTCGGACAAAGAAAACAAACTTTGCTTATATATATATAGATAGATAGATAGCCATAAACCATCTAGGAAAAATTTCGCATCGAATGGTGGTAGTTTCATGTCGATACGATCAGTGGTTTAAGCGTGATTGAGCCTCAAACGAACACCATTTTCATTATATATATATAGATAGAAGATAGATAGATAGATAGATAGATAGAATATAGAAGATATAAATGAAGGAAATGGCCGATTGTATTGTTTAAAAATATGAGGGTACATAACTATTACTCTTAAAAAGTAACAAGACATGAGCAATTATAAAACTAATTGAGTGTAACAGTAGTTTAATTTGTAATCCTTTATTTGTTACTAGTTTCAAGGAATCTCCAATTAAAAATTCTTCTGGAATCTATATATTAATAGGTAAAAACTTTGTACCCTTTTTTACGAAATTGCGCGAACGGAGGAGTATGAAATTTCGCACACTTATAATTTATATAGAGAAGAAGCGAGGAATGCTTTTTTTTTAAATTATGCATAAAAATACAATAAATCAATAAAAAAAACATTACCCACAACACTATGTATTTCACACACGCACGCATTATACCCTTTTATTTATATTATTGTTCAAGTCAAATTAACAGTGTAGCCTTGGCGAAATCTGTGATTATAGAAGTATAGTCTTTGACATTAATTATTATGGTCGAATTTCGACCACGAGCGACCACTGGTAATCCTTAAATACTTTTTAGCAAATAATTACAACAAACACCCTAGCAACTAAATTTAATTTCGTTCTCATAAGCTAAAAACAGCGTCTGTTCTCGCATTACCCAATGTTATGTACCATTCAACCGATAATTCTTTTAACCGGCTATGAATGAGTTAAGGGGCTGGCCAGTGGGGGGTAGAGTAGGTATCCCCGCTGGAAACTGTGCCGCATTTGACGTCACGCCGTTTCTGGGCCGGCCTGAAATAGATGCGCACGCGCTTAGTGCCCGTTGCACGAACCTACTGATGGTTAAAGTTAATTAATGTACTTTTTCTTATTTTTACTCTGCTTCTATATTTTAGAAGACAATTTACAGATTGTTAAACTTTATTTTTTGGCCTCGAATCAGTTATAAGAACACGCCACGATTAATAATTTTTCACTTGTTTTTTTTTATTAGTTTTAATGTACAAACATATTTAGAATATTATAATATTATAGATGATTAAAAGTTTATGTTACTGTTGCCTTTAGTGTTGAAATATGTCTTCCACACTAGATAGTATTGTGGCGACCGAGGGTGGAACTGCCCAGCAGCGTAAATCAGTTTTAGAACTTTTAGAAAATACTAGACATTTCTGGAAGGAAAAGACAAGGACGGATAGATGTTAGAAAGGGATAGACGATAAACGAAAGAAAGAGATAGATAGATGTTAGAAAGAGATGGACAATGAACGAAAGAAAGAGATAGATAGATGTTAGAAAGGGATAGATGTATAAACGAAAGTTCCCGAACAGAAGGTTCGGGAAAGAAGAGACAGAGATAGATATATGGTTTCTAGAAAATTCTTCCGGGTATATAAACAGCGTAAGGCGCGCCTACCGGGCAGTTTAGAGTTGAAAGTTGCAGTTTTAAAGTTGAGTTCAGTCCAAGACGGTGAAACGACAAGTGCGATACTAAAGGGTTATCAGAGAAGGTTAATAGAGTACAGAGACGGATTAAGTGGTGAATTTAGTGACAAGTTTGGTGGACAGATACGCGAAGGAGGTGTTTCGCGTAGTTCGAAGGAGGAACCAGAAGCGAGCTACCCGCGATAATATTGGAGGTGGTCCGCGCAATATCGGCGACGGTATTGAGGGTGTGACAGCTTATCGTCGGGACTGTGCATCGTTGGTCGTGCGTATAGGGGCAACCCTACAGAGAGGTACTACGTGCGGCTGTGTAAGTCAATAAAAGCTTTTAAATTAAAAACTGGTGTTTTCTTCCAATCCATAAGTGCGTACCCCCGCTCGCACGTAACAGTATTGTATGCAAAATATTGATCCAAAAATGTACAAATTAAGAATCTCTTTTGAATAAAATTTAGATAAAATGACATAGGTAGACGTGTTGCTGGGAATTTCAAACTAACTTCTAGTGTATTCTTCCATATTTAACATTCCTATCTAATATTTATCTTACATCGATAAAATTAATAACAGTTAAACATAGAACATGGTCAGGAAATACTATCTGCAATATGTAGTTTTATATAATTAGTATTATATTGCATACAGCCATATATTTATATTATTTAAATAGTTACATTTTATTACTATATCTTGTACATGTTCGAGTTTATATACCTTATGTATAAAATGTGAGTATTCGTACAATAATTATATATACCACCATCGTTATTCCTAATCAGAAATATACTTGCCACGAGTTGTCTGGGAGAGATCGCTTTTTGTTAATAAGACCGCCATTTGTACACAATTAGAAAAATCTTAGTTGGTAAGTTTTCTGTGATGGTGTACAATAAAGTGTTATCTATCAAACATAGGTCTTCATAGTTTTTTTCAGTTATCTACTACTTACTTATAATTAGTGAATTTGGAAGTAACTCATAATTTCAAAATCATCAAAAAGGGGATCCAATTGAATACTTTACTACTTACTTTGAATAAAAGCTTTGATAGTCTCCAATGGTACGTATTTGCGAGTTTAATATTTGGTTTGTGAAAGTTATTCACCTTTCTACATTTAAAACAATTTGTTTAACAGACAATCATCTTGAATAATAACTTTACCCTGGCGATTTTTATTACTCAAGACACAATAAAGCCAAACTACTTTCATAATACACGATCGAATGGTTCAATAAAAATGAGTGGGACCTGGATGGTTCTTTGGCTGAACGCCAGGCGGAAACTGGCACCTAGACCAGACCTAAACTTCGTATTCACTGGCCACTGTTGGCAGTACTTGCATGCAGTTTCATTTTGTCGTGTAGCTTATGAATAGTTACATACATATACCTATACTATTAGAAGTATAGAGAAAGAAATAAAGAAAATGATTTTATTTAGGACAAAAACTGTTATATAACTAGAAAAAGAAACAAAATAAGTCCTAATTTGGACCCAGTCGGAGCGTTCACTCCGACGCCCAGGGTCCGCTTTCCTACTTTTTCTACTCTACTTCGCGCGGTCTTCAGCATCCCCCGTTTTGAGATCATTGGCAGGCATGTCATCCTTCACGATATAAAACCAACATTTCTTGGGCCTTCCCCTTCGACCGGGCCCTGGCGGAGGTGGCATGGCTAGACATTTGTTCCCCACATAATTAGCCGGTCTCCGTAAAACGTGGCCGTACCAACGTGAGCGACACTCTTGCAGTTTGTCTGCTGTCACGGACATGAAGACTGCCACGGATGCGGGAGTTCCTGACCCGGTCTTTCCGCGTCACTCCACACATCCAACGCAGCATATTCATCTCCGTGACACGCAGTTCTTGCTTGTGTCTCTCAAGTACAGGCCACGCTTCACTGCCATACAAAAGGACAGGTCTAATGATGGATTTATAGACCTGTCCTTTTAATTTAACCGGTATTTTGGGGTCACAAATGACACCTGTCACCTCCCGCCACTTGGCCCAAGCTGCTGTGATACGGGCCTTGACGTCGTGGTCGATATCCCCGGACGCACTAAGTACAGATCCCAAGTACTTAAACTGATCCGTGCGCTCGACCGTGTCTTCGCCTATGCGCACGGATGTGGGATCTGTAGTGTTGCAAGCCAAGTAAAGTCTTAAGTTTCACTATCACTAGCATAGCTTAGAATTTAGCCCTGAAGAAACACTCGAAAAACTCACCGGTATAGGCACATTTTTCTACTACAATAAAAACTTAGAAATTGAATACCCTTATGAACATGTTGTGAAGCGTTCCCAAAATGCTGGCCGCATTCCCACGTTGTATGGCAACGTTGATCCTATGCCCTAAATATAGGCCAGCCCTTTGCTCACGGGAGACTTCTTTCAATCGCCTTAAAAGGTGTCGGTAAAGTTGCTAAGCCCCACGTCCCCATGGCCCCAGTCTCAACCCCGAAAGCCACAAATATGTATCCGTCACCGATGGTCGTTGTTGTTTGTTGGTCGATGGTTTTCGTATTTCTACCTTTACTATTGATATAAAATATATATGTATATAGAGTTTATGTCAAACTAGCGGCCCGGTGCGGTTTCACCCGCGCTCTATCCCGCTCGCGTGGTATATAGCGTTATGTTATAGAGCCTATGACACTCGAGCAGTAAAAGTATTTTTTATTCGTTATTTACAATTAAAATTTACAGTAACTTAAACAGACAAACTTAAAAAAATAAAAACTTCGTTTAAAAAAACCGACTTCAAAAACTAAAAAACTAAAATGTATAAAATAACTTATTTCTAAAGCTATTATTATTAATATATATTATCTAAAACATCTTGAAGTCGGTGCAAAGTAAAACATAAAAATTACTATATTTTGAAAATTACTAAGTATACTAAACGAAGTTTTTATTTTTTATTTGTTACTTTTTAGTGTCTAGCTATGTATGGGTGGACCTACGAATGGTGCCGCGCTTCTTAAAAAATATAGGTCCCAAGAATCGGGAACAAAAAATGTTCGTAAAATGAAAACTACTAGGCCAAACTATGTCAAATTTTTAGGGAACCACATGGCAGCTATTCCGCGTCGAACAAAAAAAGAATCACGTAAATCGAATCATAAATCTCAGAGTAATCGGTGTACATATGGAACGGAGTGAAAATTATTTTCATGAAAAATGTTCATAAAATGAAAACTACTGGGCCAAACTATGTCAAATTTTTAGGGGACCACATGGCAGCTATTCCGCGTCGAACAAAAAAAGAATCACGTAAATCGAATAATAAATCTCAGAGTAATCGGTGTACATATGGAACGGAGTGAAAATTATTTTCATGAAAAATGTTCATAAAATGAAAACTACTGGGCCAAACTATGTAAAAATTTTAGGGGACCAATTAGAAGCTATTCCGCGTCGAACAAAAAAAGAATCACGTAAATCGGATCATAAATGACGGAGTAATCGGCGAACATATATAAAAAAAAGCAACGGAAAAAAAACGACGAATTGAGAACCTCCTCCTTTTTCAAAGTTGGTTAAAAATTAAAATAACCAATAAAAAAAATTTAAGAAACAAATAAGAAAAATAAAGTATTTTTAAAATCGGTTTAGTAGATCCAGAGAGATTACCCCCTACAACGTCAAAAACTCACAAATTTTACCTCTTTATTATAGCAAATGGATAGTGAGATATAGACCCCGACATAAAGTGAGCCAAGTATGTTTTGAATTCACTACTAACAATCTAAATGGGACTACTGCATGCGGGGTTTTTGCACAAGCTGCGGTTTTGGCTGGGTTTTTCCTATGTTTCTGCTATTTTTGAATTATGCGGTTACGTGGGCTTTTGAGAGTGAGTGAAATGTCGGAAATATGAGATTTGGGACATTTGTCTGGCTGATGACAGGTGTCTTGCGGTTTTAGTGTTTACATGTGGAGCACTTATTTTTCTATATTGTCTAAAACAAAGAGATCAAAGTCACGATACACAGATTTATTATCTTTATTTATTTAATACTTGATGTCAAGAACAAACATTTGCTGAGTTTGATGGCTATTAGTCATTTAGCGAGTAGTTCAGAATTATTTTAGTCTTAGCTAATATTTCGACGAATATAATGTCACAATACTTAGATTTTTATTTGTTAATGCAGTATACCGACAATCCGTTACTATCGTTTATGGGCATTTGCAAGAACAGAGGTAATTTATATGTTCAAAAGACGCGTCATATAAATATACAAAAAGATTTTTTATTATGGCCATATTATATCCAAGGTCGATTCTTAATTAATCGTTGTTCTCCAGTTCTTCCAGAAGATGTAGATTAGTAGTAATTATGGTTTTTGCATGGTTAGGTCCGCTTTTGAACCCTATCCGTTCTTCTGCTTTTCTACTACTTCAATACACATTTTTATTACTAATAACACGCAAAAGAACACTTGTATAGAATTTAATATGAATATGAGTTTATTTATTTCAAAATGGAACCTTACATTTTACTTATACCACCGCTTCCAAAGCAATTAGAAGTCGCGCAACGAATCTTAACTTCATAATATTACTATAAATATAAGATGCGTCTAAGGACGGTTATGCAAAAGGTTAGGTGTTCGTGGTAAAATATAAATGTCAAAACTATTTTGGTTCATTACCGATCTGCTTTAAATTATGTAAATTTATATGTATACGTAGACTATACGTACTAGTGGTCGCTCAGTGTTCGAAATTAGACCATAATTAATTTAAATTATAAGTTTGAACATTATCAAGGTTCTGTTGTCAAAGACTATAATCACAGATTTCGCCAAGGGTACACTGTTAATTTGACTTTAACAATAAACAAAAGAGTATATAGGTATGCGTACTACCTCAAATACATGGTAGTGTGTGTAATGTTTTTTATTGATTTAGAGCCGCTTGGATAAGACTGCTTAAATTTATTTAAGAAACACAAAACAGATTTAACACCCTTAAATATAATTAGCGTCTTGCACAACACAAAATTTGCCGCTAAATATGATTAAAGAACTGTCAATACGTTTTGTGTTAAACGTATTTAGGCAATTTAATATGATTAATTAATTTAAAGGCTATCGTTATGCAAGCGGCCCTTAATGTATTTTTTGTATAATTAAAAAAAAAATAGCATTCTGCACTCCTTTTCTATATATACTATAAGTGTGCGAAATTTCATACTCCTCCGTTCGCGCAATTTTCGTAAAAAGGGGTACAAAGTTTTTGCTTCGCGAATTAATATAAGTTGTTATAAATTATGTATGAGGTAGCGAATCGCGAAGTTCTATTATATATTTATATCTACAGCTATAACAGAACAACATTAAGGTTTTATTAGATTGATTTTGAATAAAACTAGGGCATGCACGCACCTACGCTTGCGCAAACTTCTGATCTATATCAAGGTAAAACTAATCCCATTTCCAGAATAAGGTCTCCATCTCCTGTCCATACTCTTTATCGAAAATGTATAGGTAAACCAATTATTTATCCTTACTTACCTTTGTGATCTAGCTATTAAGAATATTCATGTAGTTAGCCCCCCAAATAAAATTATCGGTTTATTCTTCAAGACATAAGAGAAAGTTTTACTCCTCTATGTCTTTGGAAGTAATTATGTCTATATATATAAAAATCAATTGCTGTTCGTTAGTCTCGCAAAACTCAATCACAGCTGGACTGATTTAGCTAATTTTAAATTATTTGTGGAAGTCCAGGGAAGGTTTAAAACATGAGTAAATATGAAAAAATGCTTGGAATATAGTAAAAACAACAAATTCGTTTTCCCAGGAACTATTCCTACCTGTCAAACATTTGATGTTCGTCCCGTCGTTTAGAAATGCATTAAATTTTAAGTCGTTTAGAAATCAAATTAAATTTAAAAGTGAAGGATTTTTCATTTTTTTGGTTTTGAATGTCAAACGTTTGATGTTCGTTCCGCTAAGTTTTGACCACAATTTTTACTAAAGTTGGTAAAGTTTTATTTATTGATTCTGAAGCGGTACGAAGTTTACCGAGTCAGCTAGTATAATATAATTTTCACCTATTACTTACACTAAATCTGGCCATTACACTAAAAGGAAACACCAAGAATTTTATTATATTTATTACATACCTTATAAATGTACACAAACAGTAAAATTTTGTATACTAATAATATATAACACAAACATTATCACAATACCAATTTAATTTCACGACATAAAAATATGTATAAATGTACAACACAAAATGTATGTATAAGCGTGGTATTTACAATGATATCTTCGTTTTTTATCCTAACATAATAAAGCATGTGGTTCTCTAAATACTTTTATACATAAGATACATTGTTAAACTTTTTTTAGTGAATTATATTGAAATAAAAGTGGTGTCACGAATTTGAAAATCTGCTTAATACTATTTTATTTAGATATAAGATGAAAAGCAAATTAATTTCTTTATTTTTAGCGATACGTTAAAGATAATAAATACCACTAAAAACCGTGGAATTTATATTTTTTTTGTTTCTTTTTATATGTAAGAAAAATCGTTTAGACAAAAAAATAATATAAGGATATAACGAAATGAAAATGATGTAACTTTTCAAAATCTGCTTAAGATTTGTATTACTAAGATGTATAATTAAATGTAAATTAATATATATTTCTGAGACATACGTCGAAGATAATACACTTTGATTTGTTTATTTTGTTTTCGAGTTGTATTTTGTATTTTGATTCTTTAGTCTACTTGATTGGTCAAAAGCGTCTTCTGTCTTCATATAATCAGTGGTAATACATTTTGTAGGTCGGTACGCTAAACACATAGTCCAAAGACGGACCTCTGGTTTTGAAGAAATGGTTCTCATAACAATATACGCGCCCCCTGTACCTGTATAAATAATACAATGTAATACATTTAAATGTAATGCTTTACTTAATGATACAAATAGAATAATTAAATGTGTTTAAATATAACAACTATTTTGGGTTTTTTTATTGCAGGAGTTCAGCTCAGATTTCAGTTTTTTTAAAATCTATATTAATCAGGGATAATGTGTTGGAATAGTGAAAGAATTTTTGAGTTTAGCCGTTAGAAACATACAAGAATACAAATGTTTCCTCGTTATAAATTGTATTAAGTATTAGTATGCTTAACCGAATCTAGATTAATGTGGTAAAACATATTATTATAATTAGACGAAATATGTCAAACAGAATTCATTGCCACGCAATAGTAATTATAGAAAATTTCGAAATAGTTTTAGAAATCGTTACACCTTTGATGTCTTAGATTTAATGATATATTATACGATGAAAGCGATTCTGAAGAGCGTTATGAAGAAATCACACACACACAGAATTATAATGAAGTTTGTAAATTGTCACTAATAGCATCTGCAGCTAAGTTCAGCCTGATATGTAGTTACTTAACTTGCGAAGTAGTCTTTATCATCGTTTGTGTAAACATACACTTATGTCAGAATGACGATAAGGACTTGAATCGCGCGATTTGCAAGATTCATTAGAATAAAACTAACCAAGCGTTAATACAATACAAGTTAGCTCTGTAAAGAGTGTCACTTAAATCAGTTGAGTTATCAGGTGACGCTCAACCACACAGAGAGATAAAAATTATAAAAGTTAAATTCTCGAACTTCGCTTATCCGAATTGGCCCCCATGATATAACTTCCTTTTTAAATTCATTGTATAAATTCCACACCCCCAAAAGATTAATAGAATACTAGCTTTTGCTCGCGACATCGCTAGTGTTAATGCTGTTTACTAACGTATGTAGTTTAGTATTAAAAGGAAGGTTTGCACTAAAAATCAGCGTTTTGTGGGATACTATGTCGACATAGAAATAAGCCGAGTGCAAACCTTGCTGCAAATGCGGCGTACAAATTCTAAAAACATGTTTTAATCTTTAAGAAACATGTCAGCAATGTAAGTACGTCGCTATTTCTTCAAATATTTTCTTTCTTTATTTCTATCTCACACGAACTGTACATTTTTCCAGGATTAAAAGTATCATACGCTACTCCAGATTATATATAACCTATCACTGTGCCAAATTTTGTCCAGATCCTATCAGCTGTTCTGAAGTAATTGAGCAACAAACATGCATCCAACCTTCACATTTATAATACTACTATGTTACAAGCTGTGCTAGAAAGAGTAGCCTAAGTTGCTCCTTATATCATCAACTGCCAGTGAAAGTCCCGTCAAAATCGGTCCGGCCATTTCAGAGCCGGAATATCCGGACAAAGAGACAGATATACTTTTTTTTAAATATAAGTACCATTTATACTATCATATGTGTCATTTTGACATTGCACACAGACTTTTTTATTTTTTATTTATGGCTTGGCAACTAGGCCTTTAAGCCAGACAGACTTTTATTTATTTGTATAGATAGAAGATAATAAATTATGATTGACATATAGGTAAATGTCATTTAGGTTACACCGGACCAGAGCAACGAACTCCTTCTATAATTATACCATGCAAGCACGGCGCATCTTGGTGCTATTAAAATGCATTCTTGACATTTCCTTCATATAACCCAGTTTTATTTGGCGTTCGGTTATGTTGGAATGTCAGTTCTGCGTGCCTCGAGTTGAAGGAAATGAGACCGCGGTATTCCCGAGGGCATTTTTGAACTTTGTTATTGGGAAAAGTGTGTTTGTAACATGTCAACGATGTTAATACAGTCGCGGACAAGTTTGGCATATTTATGCTGCAGTGGTTAATTAAATTGTCAGAATCGAGCTGACGGGACTTTGACTTTGAAAATGGGTTAAGTGCTTGTTTGTGAAGATTTTTATAATAAAAATACGAGTCAATTTTCTTTCAACAAATATAAATAAGTGCTATTTTCAGGGACTGATGAAATATAATAATAATAGCAGCCCATAAACGTTGCACTGCTGGGCTCTGCCAGGGCTGCGGAGAGGCTAGGTCAAACACCCGTAGCCCTGGCATAAGGCGAAGGACGAAACACCTAGGGGTTTTAGTGGGTATCCCTAACTGGGGAGTGGCAATAGCATGTCACCAGTTCTGACTGGGCATACTACTAGTGCTACCTCCGACCTGGCAAATCCCACTTACGGGTCGCGAAGTATACCCGCTACGCTTGATCAAGGTGAATTGGCGCTTCATACGGTATGCGACCGTAATAGTAGAAAAAGGTTATAAAATGAAATAAAATCTCATAAAAGGTTGCCAACATATTATGTAGTATATATTTGTAAGCATAGAAATAATAAACTGTAGTGATAGGCCTTAGATGTTAAGTAAAGAAATAAATGTAATAGAATACAAGCATATGTGTACAAATAGGATAAGAAAAAGAAATGAAAATAAAAATTGACGCCCACAATTATTTTCCCCTTAAAAGAATAATAAAATAAAAGACAAGAAAGAAAGCAAAAGAATAAAAAGATCTCTGCCTGGCATGTTTGACACATCGGTTATCTTCCTTCATCTTTAGCACGTGGTAATTGTAACGATATGCACAGGTCAGAAAACTGTCTAAGTGATGCATGCTTTCCGGTCAGGATTGAAACCCGTGCCCTTTCAGCTTAGGACGCGTGCACCAGGCACTAGGCTGATGCAGTATACAGATTAAAAATTGTTGTTCGAGTAACTTTTATATGGACATCGGTCAATAAATTGAATTAAAATTTAACATTTATGAAACAACCGAAACATTAGAATCTTTATCATCTTACAAAACCACGACAAGTAGCAACTTATGGCGTTAAATATATTAAACGAGTTAAATACAATATTCATTATTGTTTAGAGTACTTAATATTATTTCCACACTGAAAAATATAACCATAGTAAGGTATTTCAACGGCAATTCTTTTATATGATGATTATTTCAGAATTTTTTATAATATCAGTCACCTACCCAGTTAAACAGTCGTTGCGGAAGCCTAACAATACATGATATTAGTTAAAATTAATTTAAGTGACAACCCTCTATCTAGATTTCAAATAAATGTCATATTACTGTTGCCTTGTCTAGATTAATCGAGTAGTAGAAGCCATTATTGTATTTCTAGAATGTTATTAAATTAATGTAGGTTAACGACAGTCTGTATTTATTAGTGTAGTTAGAATATTTAACGTTCTACGTCCATAAATTAACATCAGCTGCGCTAGTTTCAATGAACTCTATGATTTGTAACTCTACTATTAATTTAGGAAAATATATTCTAAGGATTAGTGCCATTAAAAAAAGTTATTTACTCTTAATTCATTTTAACTGGCTACAGATACAGAAAAACCTCTGAAGACGAACTTGAAGGGAGACGCCAAAAAATTCGAGTTATAAAGTTTTCAACTTATGTAAGATTTTGACAGCGAATTTTGTAAGGAGTCATTCGACTTGTAGAGGTTAAGTTTTTGTTATATTTATAGAGGTTGTAAAATCAAATTATTGCTATGTTCGAGATACAGAGTTCCAATTTGTTTTTTCGAGTTATCAAGAAAATATAAGTTAAGAATTTTCTAATTCACTTATAGAGGGTTCAGATTTCGAACAACTGAGGTTTTGGGGATTGAAGGGAAGGGAATACAAGAATTTTTCGAGTTTTAAAGGTTTTCGCCTTAAAGAGGTTCTACTGTAATACGAATAAAGTTTATGTTTCTTAACGTGAAGCACTTTGAATTTGTCAATAATGTAGTATTACGATTAAACTAAATAAAGTTCAGATTCATGTTTAAACAGTAAATAAAAAATCTGTTGTTAAGATTAGATATATGAATTCAATAATGTTTTAAAATAAATGCCCTAAGTATATTAATTCGCAGTGTTTAACAAAGCGTGTTATCATAGACATCAAAATATTGAATGAAGAATATTTGATACTTACTTGGATCCAAGAGCGGATTTGGTGTCGAGAACCTCGACGATGTCTCCAGCTTTAAGGGAGACTTCGTCGTCGTTTGTGGCCGTGTAGTCAGAAGAGGCTACCACCACGTCTTCTACCTGAAACAAGAGAAAAAAATAATTAAAAAATTTAAACCATTAACTTTATTAAACTTATTATTAAATTTATACACCCGGTCGGACTAGAACAATCTTCAAATTATATAAAGATAATCAAAGTTAAGTATTTCAGTTGCTTATATATGAAAAAGGTAAAGTATAAAGTTGATTTGGTAAATATTTGTGCAAGTCTGCTAGTATAATTTATTCAAAAATAATTTTAGTTAGTAAACAGTGTATGTGTGGATTTTGCAAACAACGGATTTTGAATTAATATTAATTGAAAATGTTGAGTACGGTCAAGGTTACCTTAGGAGGACTTCTGCTACAACTAGACCGAGATCTTGACATTGATCGCGATGTAGACGTCGATGTATTGTATCGTTTGTAACTCGGCGTATTCTCCAAACTGCTAACTCTACTTCTTGTATTTTCTCTGTCTAATAATACTCCACTGTATCTGCGAGCCCAACCACCCAGCTTTGTTATTCTTTGGTTGCTACTTATATTAGAATATCCTGTGAATATATTGATATCTTCGTCATTGTCATCTACTACTGGACAGCTGTACATCTGGAAACGGTGTGCACTTGGCTGACTTAAATTCAAAGCTGAGAATACGTGCAAGGGTTCAAAATGCCTTATTCCATTCTCGTCGAGAACTGTGTAAGCAATTTGTCCTGTCAATACAGATCGACTAGCTTCCCTAGGTACTACAGCTTGTAATCCTTTCTTCATAATTAAAAGGGCACCAGATACATGTTTCTTACGTTGAAATAGGAAATCTTCCATAGCAAGACTATTTTCTGGTTGAAGTAAATTTAATGGGACGTCTTCTGATGACAATAAAGGAGGATCTTCTGGAACGATCATAAGTGCAGCACTCTCTCGTACTAAATCCCTAAGTTTGGGATCTGTACGAGCTAGTTCTGGGTCAGTTTCTAATTTTCGCAGCGCAGAATTCAAACTTGGAGTCTGATCCGCTAGTTTTCTCATAACTGTCAGACGTTTGAGTATGTTAAGGCTAGTGGTATCTGTAGCAATTTTATCTAAACAGTATTCATTATGCATGACTGAGAGTAAGTTCAATGCAACATCCCGCATTCCAAGAACTTTTGCAAGCCCAATAGATTGTGCAATCAGTTGTTTGAGATTTTGTTTATCACTATCTTGTAGCATGGCTTCCAGTTCTTTAGTACTGGCTTCTTGTACAGCTGCCACGATAGCTTTTTGCAAAGTTTCGGTAGCTTCATGTTGTGTTTTGACGAAAGAGATAGATTCTGAAATATGTCCTAAAACGTGATGAAGAATATTGGTGTCATTTTTAGAAATATTCTTAAACGCTGGTCCAAGCACTTCATTTTCGCTGCTAAGAAATTCTCCAAACTTTTCTATTATGTCCTCTTCAGTAAAAGAGCGTTTGTGTAAGGCACTGTTGACTGCAATTTTTATTAATTCCACTTTAGGCTCTGAAGTATTTTCCATAATTTCTTCACAAAGATTTTCTTTATCTTCTTCTTTCTGAAGTATTTTATACATGGCAGTGACCAAGTCTTCATCTATTGTCTTACCTAAAATTGTATCAATGGACTTCAGAATCATTTGATATTTTTCTCTGCCATTATTATTGTTCACGTCTTCGAATTGTTCAGCAGTAACTAAGGCGGCCAAAACTGCAGCAGCTATTGAATTTTTGACATGTTCTTGTTGTGCTGTTTGACCATTGCCACCATTATAACCTATATTCTCTTTATCCTGCATTTCAAATCGCTTTTTAGTTCTTCCTTTTTTAAAATCAGTTGTCGATTTGCCCATTTTATGATTCTCACGTATTTCAGATTTCAAATGTGCGCTCATTTCAATGATAGAGGTAATAACATCCATTAATTGATTAGCAACATCATCTTTTAGTCCAAAATCTGTGACGAAGGCTTTAAGCGCTTCGACATTCTTAGTTTGATTCAATATAACATTAATTGCCGGCAATTCAGCAGGAACTTGTCTTCCTATAGACATACCAGCTTCAGATAGCTGTCTTAACATTTTAGTATCTATTGTTAATTCCCCTTTGGTAGATGTTGTATCGTTGGGATTTGTTTTAACTTTGAGCAATTTCAACTCTTCTGGAGTTACGACGAAACTTTGCACAGAGAATTCAAGACCCTCTTCTCCTTCTGTCAAGTCAGGAGCAACAAATTTTAAGCCTTCAGGTGTTTGTACAATTTGTCCTGGTACAAAAGTAACTCCATTATCGTCTGTTTCTATAACTCTGCCTGGTACAAATCGTGGCCCTTCTTCAGTATCTACGACCTGACCTGGGACAAACCTTGATCCTTCTTCTTCAGTAGAAATAACTTGGCCTGGGATAAAAGTTGGTCCGGCTTTTGTTTCAATAATTTGACCTGGTACGAAACGAGGGCCGTCAATAGTGTGTATTGTTTGTCCAGGGACAAATTTAGGACCAGATTTAGTATTAACTACTTGACCTGGTACAAATTTAGGACCGTCAGCTGTGTCAACAACTTGTCCAGGGACAAATTGTTCTCCATTTTCAGTGAACACAATTTGGCCAGGTACAAAAATCCCTTCAATCATCATACCAGGAACAAACCGAGATTCATTGGCTTCATTTTTAACTAATCTACCAGGTACAACTTTTCCTTCTAACTTCGGTACCCTAGGTCCTGGATAAAACTCAATTCCTTTATTTGTTTGTATCATATGTCCAAAGACATACAAAGCTTCTTCAGATATTGAACAGGTCTTTATATCAATGGGCAATCCCACGGGTGTACTTTCCGAAAACGTGATATCTTCAACTGACTTAGCCACTGAAAATTCGACATTACCATTTGCCTGCACTATTGTTTTTCCAGGCATAAACTTTTCTCCCAAATCAGTGTGTACTATTTGTCCTTCAATAAACTTCGGACCGTCAATAGTTTCAACTGTAGTTCCAGGAACGAATTCTAATTTATTGTTGCTTGTTGTTTTACTAATTCCAGGAACGAAACAAGTCTCTCCATCAATTTCAACAGTCTGCCCAGGGACAAATTTAAGACCATTTGGAGTAGCTATTGTTGCTCCAGGCACGAAATGTAATTCATCATCTTGATGTAATACTTGTCCAGGAACGAATTGCCATTCATTATCTATTTTGGCGTTTTGTCCGGGAGTAAATGTAATATTACCATTTTCAGTAATTGTTTGACCTGGTATAAACTGTACTCCATCAGGTGTCATCATTGTTTGGCCAGGTACAAAAACGACTTCTGGGCCAGTGTTTATAATTTTGCCTGGCACAAACTTTAGACCTTCTTCCGAGAGCACTGTCTGACCTTCAGTGAAACGGTATGTGTCATCTTTATTTTTTATTGTTTGTCCGCAAACAAACTCTTCGCCATTTATTGTTGGAAGTACTTGTCCAGCAAGGAAAAATGGTTCATTTGTGTTTTCATTGGTCACAATATGACCTGGTATAAGACCCGGCCCTGCAGGAGTATTAACACTCAATCCAGGAACAAAAATAGGACCATCTGGAGTCTCTATCGTTTGTCCTGGGACGAAAACTGGGCCCTGGGGAGTATTAAGAAGTTGTCCTGGAATGAACTTTTTCGCTTTGTTTATATCTAATGTGAGTCCTGAAATTTTAGCCAATTTTTCCCTCTTTCCCTTTTTAATGTTTTTGACAAGTTCAGGCAAATTATCAATTGTTGGCAACATATCAATTTTGTTATGTTCGATTAATTTTTCTGTTACATCGGCCGTGTCTAATAAACGTTCTTTAGAAATTTCTTTAACAGCACTTAAGACAGATTCACTAGGACGAGTTTTAATTGGTTTTAAAGGATTAACACACGGTACACTTTCTAACGGAACAGACACTTCGCTTATGTTTTTATCCACTTCGAAAATCTCTGCGTCGCAATGGTAGGGTGATAATTTTACCGGTGTCGGTAAAACAGTAGCTTTAGGAATTATGTGTTCCTCCGTGATTTCTTTTTCAAAAGCTTCCCAATCCCATGACTCCATTAATGGGTGCAATTGATCTCGCCATTCACCGTTACACATAATAATACTAGTTTTCGAGCGCATATGATGAGCATCAAAACTATTAGAAGTAAAGCTTTTAACGTCATGTCTCTTGAATTTTGTTTCTTCCAATTTAGCTTTCTTTGCAATACGGTCTTGAAAAAGTTTCTCTTCTTCCAATTCCTGAACTTCAGCAAGCTTCTCTTTGCTTTCAAATATTTTCTTCATAGAAGATAGTCCCGCTGCGCGTTTCCTTTTCTTTTTTCTTTCCTCAAGTTCTTCTATTTCCCTCTGTTTCAAAACTTCTGCATTCGGACCCTCACCCTCGTACATTTCAATATCCTCAGAAAAGTCTTTAAAGTCCATAGATACGTTGCGGCCCTGTTTTGTTTTAATTAATACGGTATCAGAATCTTTTGCCAACATAACGTCTCTAACGTCCCCGTCTCGTACTGCTGCCTCCATTTGAGCCGTGAATACTAAGCTGCATTTTCTTTCTTGAACTGTGTAAACATATCGCTTATCCTCGGTCACTTGTTTACCCAACAACATCTCCATAAAACATTTCTGAGCTTCGGTGGAACCATCCAACACAGGGAATATGTACCTATAGTCTGGTAACATCTCATGTTTGCGATTGCCATAGTTGATTTCAGGAGAGTAATGATGAGGTCCTAATTCACCAGAGACGTTTGTAATTTTGCATTTCGCTTTAGTCGTCCGTGCGATAAGTAGTACTGGAATGTAGTGATGCGAAGGTAAACCGTAAGATTTCCCTGTTATTCTGCAGCATCGCTTTGCGTCTGCTGGAGAGATTGGAGCGAGAAGTGGGAAGTAATTCGGCTTGGGCAGCCCGCGGCTGCGGCCAGTTATCCTACAGAAAGACATAATCACTCTATCATATTATACTACACTATGAAATTAGCTCCTCTTTTATTTCCAGGCACACTTTATTAAAGCCTTTATTCAATTAATATAATTTCTGTTTAAAAAATTTACGTGGTTAACTCTTAGTTTTCCCTAATTTATTGTCTGTTTAAATCCACTTATCCTCTAAAGCGAGGTGAAAATTTGTTTACACTTCGATATTAAAAGTTTTATAAATATCGCGATCTATTTGTGGTTGTGCGGCGGGCGCGTGCGTTCGGCTTGGGTGCTGAGAGCAACTGGTGCCGCGAAGCTGCGAAGCGATTCACTTTAAAAGCCCGAGCTTACACGCACCTTCAGACGGTGTGCCGTATATTTGTTCCGGTTACAAGTTATTTATAAACAAAAAAGGTGGATTCACAATAAGCTAAAATATATGACACACTTTTATTGGGGGAAGATGGATTTTGCCTGCGGTTTTGTTGGCATTAGACAAAGTACTTTCCTCTTGCCCGAAACAAATGTCGTAATCATAAAAGAAAACAATCGAAACTTTCATGAAATAATATTAATAATTTTTAAAATGTGTCAGGATAAAATTATTTGTGCATACCTCGTTTTCTCTTACGAGATATTATTTAGATTGTGTGTGTTTAGGTACATAATCTAAATATTAATACAATGTATCTAACTTTAGACTGTCCTCAATTTGGCTTAAAAATCATATAGTGTGATTGTAAAAATTGTATGAGTGATATACTTAAATAATCTTCTAAGAAGAAACAATGTATATAATGATAGGTTAATTGCGGGTTAGAATTAATAATCATAAAAGCAAATTAATTCAAAATATTCTTGAATCCATATTTTTACTTTAAATGTTGAAAATATATCATGAAAAATTTAGATGTTTATGTAGTTTATACGGAGACATCTTAATCATTATGAAATATTTATGGTTGTTTTCAATAACCTGGAAAGTTGTTATGTGTGATCTTGATAGTGATTCCTAGAAAACATTATCTTTGTTTTATAACACACATTGTCACAGCTGTTTTCAATAATTGCTGTAACGGCCCAAGCAGAAGACCTAGGGCCCAATAATTGTGCTAACACTATTGTTTCAATCGTAGTTTTGCCTGATTTCAGTATTATGTTAATTACAATGCCATGGGCACGCCATTCTGTCTTTATAAATATTTATAAGCGAAAACTCGCGAAAAAAAAGGTTTCATTTTTGGTAGCTTTTTAATATTAATTTCGGCTAACGCCATTCTGCTAATGATAGTTTCAATTTTTCTGTACTATTATTCCGCCGCCACGACATCGAGAAGATATTGTGGATTTAGTGGATTACGAATTTTTGACACTATCGCAATGGAATCTTACTTTGAATATTTTTGCAACGCCAAGATATTGGGTCTCAGCACTTGTTTTTCAAGCAATAAAATAAAGTAATTTACGTCATTTAGTATGTCAGTAAAATAACTACTTATTAAAAAACGGCTTGTGTTTAAACGCCTACCAGAAATGCACCTATTTTAATACCAATAAATTCGAAAAGCCTGCCAGAATGGATAAATGCCCACCAAATTGTGTTTCAAGAAGTGTTGTAGAAATGAAGCTATTTTCCTTTTTATGCTATGCCATAAAAATATACAAACGTCTTTAAAGCTAATTTCAGACCTAATATTTTATATTATCGCTAAATAGATATTACCAATATTTTCTTTCACCACTTTCAATTTAGTCATTTTTGCTGAGGCAAAAAAGCAAACAGTCGAACGTACAATTATTTTTAATACCAAATATAATATTGCGTATTCCAAACACATGTTGCTTGTTTATTGTTTTATGAATTTGATTAAAATATGATAATATAGCCAAATAAATACTTCAGTCTCAATATTATTGCAACACAAATGATTAAGGTAGGTAAAAAATGAATCACTAGTAGGAAAATAAAAAAAGAAACAAAAGTTAAACGAAGTTATGTTTTATTATATTTATAGGCACTTCAAAGATTAATTTATACTTAAGATTTATCAATGGCACTTTAAAGAACACAATAGTTAAAAGCAGCCAATCTCCCTGGGCGTCGGAGTGAATGCTCCGAACGCAACCGGGATTTAACACTCGGATGATGATGAATCACATAAACTTTTTAAAAAACTAACAAAAGAAAATAATTATTGAATCAACAGAGGTTTTTTAGATTTAGCTGGGCGCACTCTCTTTCTCTTCTCACCAATAGGGATATTCCTAGCTTCAAGAGGTGATTCCACGTACTTCAGCGTGACAATGTGTGACGCTTGCGTGACGGGATTGCGTCCTGCGGACTGTGCGTCACATGCCGGTGGCCGCTGTGCTGGTTGCAGGGTAAATAAGTAAAGGGAAACGACTGTAATCTTAGTTTAACAATAATATATTTTGGATTCAGGTTGGATAATTTGATTACACTTAAACTATTTAGAACTGTAATTTTCTGTTTGAATGTTAGTGTTTTAGTAAAACAATATTTGGTGGGCATTTATCCATTTTGATAAGCAAAAAGGATTTAAATACAAAACGTACAATTATTCTGATGAGTGTATATTTATTTTGGAACGTAAAACGTTGTTTTTAAGGCACCTCGGTATAGAGTGGATTAAATTTATATGAAGTAATATATTTTATTTGGTGCTTAGTCTAAGGGACAAAAAATATTTTTGGTGAGCATTTAAATTATACCCTTAAAAAACCACGAGGCTCAAATTATTGTGATATTATAAGTCCGTAAAAATGTGACAATGTCAATTTACTCATGAAATACGGCAAAGTGCGACGGGGGTGTGACGTATTCCGCGCTCACCAAGCAATGAGACTAAGAAGATGCCGGGGGACAAAAGTAGTCTTCCAGCGGCCCAGCGGAGAGGCTAGGCTATTTACCCGTGGCCCTGGCATTAATGGCGAAGGACAGAATACCGAGGCGTTTTAGTGGGTATCCCTAAATGTGGTGTGGCAATAGCATCTTTACCTTTGGCTAGAGGCGACTGGCGAATCCCAGAATCGGGTTTCCCCTCGCAAAAAACGGCTGCAAATACTGTTTCACAACACGTCCGTAATTAAACTTCAACCCCCCCTTTAACTCAGCATGTCCAGAAATACACCAGCATGCGTGAATTTTGATGGAGTGTTTGTATTTACATTTTGTTTGTTCAAAACTGACATGTTTATGATGTTTTGGCAATTCATATCATTGGGAGATCATCGCCGCCTCTTTCGTTTACTTGTTACGTATTGAACGCGTGTAGGAAGAGTTCCAAACTCAAATAAATACACGAGATTACTGTTAAATCTATATATTGTTACGAGTTGCAGGACTCTAACTTAAATGCCGTTGGAATTATTATAGAGTTTATTAGAACTATACAAACACGTATAACACAGTCACAACCTGTTACGAATTATAATATTATTCGTATATATAGCGAAATCTAAACTATAAATAAAATAATTCGCTTCGTAATATATTATATTGACTTGCCTTTACAAATTTTCCTTTACAAGTGACAACCAAAAAACAAAGAAATAATATCACATCTAAATTTAAATTATGAAAAATAAAACATTCTAAAAAGTTCCAACACAACCAGTCCAAACGTAATGCACGATTCAATAACACGTGCAAAGTCCGTCACTAAATAGATTATCGAATGTACACAAGTCTTGCCTCGCTTGACTGCTTCATCTCTCAATAGGGACATTGCTTTATACTGTACAAATACAATGCATCTGCTCAGCCGCGTGGACTGAATTTCCTAAAATCACACCTGGCTAATAATTACCATGAAAGATTACAATACACAATGGGCTGTTTTTCTAATCACACATTTTAAACACAAAGTAAACAAAAGAAGTCCAAGTGCCGAGAAGGTAATAAAATGTCTACAGGTATGCAGGTGTGAATTTGTCTTTTGTCGGCACCTAGGTCGTGACATTAAGAAATATAATGTTTTTTAATTAAATTCATCGAATGACTCCGAAAACAATTGACAGCAGAATTGTATTGTATCGGGGCACAAGCTGAACACATGATTGTAAAAGTCTCTTCGTTGATAAATTAAACTATATATTTCCTGAACCCAGACTCTTATTAAAGATCCCGGTCAGCTCGTTAATCGCTGGCCACTACATACATACTAATGTCATAATATTAAAGTAGCCTAAAGTAGGCCGCAGCGTCAGCAAAACGCTGTACGTTGAAACGTAGAAATAAATTGCCGCGCCGTAAAACCGTTAAAACCTTATTTTATTGGTTTATTTTCTTTAGAAATAAGCCTCCTTGGATTTCGATGTCGAAACTTGCTAATTAAAACCAACTAAAATTAGAAAATCTAATATATACCGTCTCGTTGTCACTGGTTGACCTCGTACTAACTTCGCGTTATTTTTAACGAAGATTTATATGCAAGGTAAGGAAATGACTGACATATCAATGACTAATATTATTTTTACTGTAGCTTTAGAAATATAGACTTGGTACTTCTACTACAGGATCTTTTTTAAATAAAATGTTTTCTAAACATTTTTTAGGACAGAAATGATTTTAAAAAAAATCGTGCGTCTCGGGACGCCCGACAGAAGTGATAACTTAAGGTAATCTAAGTTGAACTATTTAATATTGAAATTGTTTGTCTATCACACACTAAACACTGAGTAAAGAGAGGGAAGCGTCTGTCCAAAATACGGCTAGCGCTCTGGGTTATAGTGAGAGAGGAGCCTGCCTACCGCTTCCGAATGCGTGAGAGAAAACCAGACAGACTGGCGTCGTAACGCGTTACGTAACAAAGCGGTTTACCCTCCCGTAAGAAGCAAAATTTTATTGTGAAACATGCGTACTTTTTTCTAATAACTTTTTTGTAATATACATTTGTCGTGAGCTTAGACCATTCTAAGGTCGTGAGTAAATTCTATGAATTCATATTTTCAAAAGTGTGGTAATACGTGAGCGAACAGCGAACTCCATTTAGGTAGATCCTTAAATAATAAAACGTTGGTTGACCGTTCTAATTGAGATTCTCTATAAAGAAAATCGTGAAGTCATAGTAGGGTAATGGCTAGCGAATGCGTCCCAAACTCAAGAGTCCCATAAGAAGTTATCACTTCAAAATGTGGAAACTGCCTCTTGAGGCCTCTCCCGATCAAATTAAGGATCGTCATTTCAAATTGGAATGAAATGTCTGTTGAATTTGAACTGACAAAAGATAAACCAATTTGGATATTGTACAAGTGGAATTATTTACAAAGAGTGTTTGTTTGCGTTTGCTTTATAAATACATAAATGTTATGGGAAAATTAATTTCAGGGTTGTTGGTAAAACGATCGCGTTTATTTTAATAAACGTGGGTTTATTTTAACTCTCACTGTTTACCTTGTTGTATATGTAACAAGACCTATCCCCGCAAGGAATTTAATTTCGGGTTCGTATTCCGTAGATCACCACGTTCTGAAAGCTGGGATAGCCTGAAATTCATCATTGGTGTCTAAAGAACTTGTACACAAAAAAAATTACGAAATCGGTTTATAAAGAGTGCAAAGAAATAAACATCCATCTGCAGAGACTTCTCAATGTCTTGTCTATTTTTATATATATCGCATCCTAAGAATTATAGAGACCTAATTAAAAATATCAAGTTATTAAATTTTGTACCTTATTTTTTATGCAATAGATATTTAAATCCAATGATTCAACATTTTGATTTAGGTCCTTATAATTTTAAGGGTGCTAGTTTTTAAGATTACAGCTGTTAGCCCCCCAAATACAATAAAATAAAATAATATTTTCCTTCGTTTAGGGGTTGCCTGGAAGAGATCGCTTTAAGTGATAAGGCCGCCCTTTGTTAAACATTTATTGTACCGTAAAATGGGGGAATAGGGTCTAGGGGGTGAATTGGGACAAACCTCAAGTTTTATTTGCGACCTTATATACACATTTATGTTACCTGTTACACTTTGTGGTAGGATTTAAATTTAAAGCTTGCAATATTATTTCTATAATCCGGCAACACTCAGTCATCCTTTCATAAGTATTTTTTTTTTAAAGTACTTCAAAACATTGAGTCAAAGTTGTGTGAAATTTGTATTGTAGGTATCTGCCTATAGTATGAAAGCGTCAGCCCTAGCGAAAAACTCTATTAAACCCTTAAGCGACCCGATTCACCCCAACGCCTGGGTGAATAGGGACAAGTGAGTTTTTGTAACTTTTTATGATTATTCTTTAATAAACTATATCTTAATGCATTAGAAATGAAAATTTAAACTACCGGAACCATTATGATCTCCGTTTTATTACTATAACTACAAAAAAACGATAAAAATCAATGTCGAACTTAAAAAGTGTCCCGATTCCCCCATTTTACGGTATCTAGTTTTTAAGGACGTAGTGAACAATAAAGTGATTTTTTATAGGATTCATTTGGGAGAGTGTGCGGTTGAACTGTTCGTCCTGATTCCCCCTACACCATTCCATCTTCGGACCACAAGGCGCTCTGGTCTACGCCATCGTTTCACAATGGAAACGCTGCCAGTGCGTACTAAACGTTTCGCCTCCACGTTCCTTCTACGTACGGCAGAATTGTGGAATGCGGAGCCCGTGTATGTATCTTCAAGTCTCGTGTGAAAATTTCCTATCTAGGTAAGCGTGCTCCATCTTCGACCATCCATCGTCTAGCATCGGACGTGGTCGGGGTCAAACACAAACTTATTAAAAAATAAATCATTCATTCATTCAATGAAATGAAATCTTTATTCTTGCATGAATGTATACAGGTGTTAGTTCTAGAAATACATGGTTCAGTACATTTTACCAATTTCATTGGTGTGCAAGTAAGCAGGATCTTAATCGTCATTGTTTAATTAGTTAGTTCCTATTTATTATTATTATTAAGTAACTTTTATCCAACTTGAATAATATTTATTACTTTTATTTATTAATTATATAGATGTCTGTTTTTTAAAATTATTATTTCCATCTGTGTATGTCAATTATTCAATGTCTTTAATTAAAATATTATTATTAATTAAAACCACTTTACGTTATTGTAAATTAAATTTAAAAGTTAAACATTGTTATCGACGTGACTTCATAATTTCAAGAATAAAACGAGTTATTTTTATTAAATAAATTAAACTAAAAATAAACTAAACTATAAAATTAAATACTACTATAAATATATTTACAAGTAAAAAATGTAAATTATTAATTATGTATTGATATTATGTTTCAAATTTGTCATTAAGGAATTCTTTTGTATATATATCATAATTTCTTTAGTCTTGTTTTAAATATATTAATTGGTATTGTTTTTAACGTTGTTGGTAGTTTATTAAATATTGCAGGTTCCACTTCGAAAACACTCTTATCCAACAGTGCTGTATTAATTCTATTAACACAGAATACATCAATCAATGTGTATGTTAGTCTGCCGACTCATTTATGTAAATGTTTGTTGTAATAAATTGCTTACCTAATTCAGAGAGCATGAAACCAAGCTTCGGGGAATAACCCCAAATGAACCGAGTTTGCGTAACAATCGTTAAATTTCCGCAATCACTGTAAACAGCCCGATTCGGTGCCAAATCATATCACTACAAGCGTTCCACGAAAATCGAAGGAAAGAATCATAAAGATTTCAGGGAACACGCTACACACGGCACTGTGAGGAAAAATATCGTAATAAATTGCGGACAAACTGTTTACCTTTCACTATTCGAATAATTGAGACTTTAACGAGTGTTTTCAGTTTTTCCCAGGTGACCGTTTCAATGAGTCATAAATGCCAGGGGGGATGAGTAATAGTATTTTTTTTTATATCAGTCATTTTTTTATTGTTACAACTCAGGTCCCGACAAACACAAAATCCATCTGCATATCTAAAACAAAGCACAGTTATTACCCGTCGACATTTGAACTAATAACAATGAAATTCTTTTATGGGCGTCTTCTTTTGTTAAGTTATACAACAATAGGCCTTATGCCAATCATAAGGCCTATTGTTGTATTGTAATCATTAGCCAGGTATTACGGATTTGAAGTATAAGCTGATTCTATGAAATTCGGTCCACGCTGCCGGGCGGATATATTGCATTTGTGCAGTATAAAGCAATGGCCCGATTGAGGGAGGAGGAGGTCGAGCGAGAACCACGAGCGAAGTGAGACGTGAATACTACAATCGGGAATCTAATAAGTAACGGATTTTGCGCGTTTTATGGAATTACGACCTTCTGCATTACGTTGGATTTCTTGTGTTCGGTTATATTTGTACCTGTGTTATACAATGTTTGTATAGTTCTAATAAACTCTACAGTGATTCTAATGGCATTTAAATTCGAGTCTCGCGACTCGTAACATTAACATTCTTTTCACGTAAACGTATACATACGTTGACTATAATTAATAGAACTTGCTTTTGTACCGTGGGCCGCAAATACTGTGATGGTCTATGTTTCGGAACCGTAAAGCTAGTAATATCGCAACTAAACTGCAGGTCTGCTGCGTCTACGGAATCCATACGGCAAATGATGTCTGACATTAAATTTGCTCCCTGTCACATCCATCGGAATTGCACTTTATCAAGATCGATCACTGACACAAGACGCCGCAAATATCAAAGCTTCTACAAGTCAGTTACAAAATTAAATTGAGCCGTAAAGCCTTTACCAATCTTCAAAACAATAAAACAATTCAAAGAGATCAATCGAAGATTAATAGTGGCGAAGATATATTGCATATTGCAAATGCGATTCTTTGAACGTTATTTTTGGTTGTGTCGGTTCGCATTTGGACGGGCGAGGACGATGGGGCCTTCCTGACGGTCGGCTATACGTGGATATTAGAATAAAATGTAGGAATGATTGCTTAGTGTATTAATTTGATTACATTGGTGTTCAATACCTCATACAACCTCTTATACTATATTTTTAACTTGCCAAGCTTGTAATGAATTTATGGAGATGTGTTGCAACAAAAAAAAATGTACGTCCTGTCTTTATTATAACTATAGTAATATTTTCCTTTACTTTTATAATGTCTTTGTGTTTTGAATATGCACTGTTTGTTACAACTCCATTAATTCTTCAAAAGTCATTCTGTAGCATACATCTGTATAAAACTTATAAAAAAAACTTGAGATATAAATAGAATAAGAGAAATATAAAGAAAAACAATTTTTAGCTTGACGTGTTGCTGGGGAGTTTCTTGCCCTCTTATTCTCCTTAACAGCAATAACACGTTTCGAAGCGGTGTACATAGAGTATGAAGTAAAATTGATTTTTAACCTATATGTATGACCTTCAAAGTGTTCTCCAGTGGAACTTATTTTGAATAAAAACTTTTGAATTTGAATAAAAATTGTTGTTTTAAGATTTGGAATCGTACATCTTTAATCGTGTAGAAAAGAATTAGAATTAAAATTTGCTTTAATCGGACCAGTTTTGGTAGCGACAATACGAACTCATACTCAGGTAGGTAGGACATTTGACTGTTTGGACGTCTACCACACCTGAGGCCTTGTAGATAAACAATCCGTATTCATCGCTAACCAACTTGAATCAATTTGTTTGAACCCCAGGCGGCTTTCTTCTAGTCTGTCTGCAATGTCATAGGTCATGATGGCTGCCAAGGATATGCGAACTCTTAATGCGAGGTCTGTATTACAAGCATTTAATATATTTTATATTTCTTTATCCGTGCAGCAACGGAGAAAGAATGTAATTTCCTGCGGCCGGTCGGCCTGTCGTAAGAGGCGACAAAACAACCCACAGCTAGGTAGTAGGGCATTTGCCCGACTGGATGGCTACCACACCTGGTCTAAAGTATGTCGCCATAACAGCCTTGAGTTGTGTTCCGGCATTAGTGACCAGGTTCCAGTCTCCCTTAAGAGAGCAGAAGCGCATGTAGCACCTTTGGTGTTGCAAATGTCCATAGGCTATGGTAAACGCTTTCCATCAAGTGGGACGTCTGCCTGTCTGCTGAACTCCTGCAATAAAAAATAATATTTCAAGAATTGATTATTCAACATGTAAGAGGCGACAAGAAAACCCACAACTACGTTGTAGGGTATTTGCCCGTCTGGATGGCTACCATTCCTGGTTTTGATTAGAGCAGCAGCGCATTGTAGTATCTTTGGTGTTGTAAATGTCCACAGGCGAGGGTAACCGCTTTCCATCAGGTGGGATGTCTCCGCCTGTCTGCTAAAAGTACACGGCTGCTCCGCCCATAACTCATAACCAAGGGCAAAGATTATATTTCTTCATCCAAGGTACTAAAACAAACAAATCTATTCTCGTTCTCTCATAGAAAAAAGATTAAAGGGATTTAGTATAACGTATAAAATAACAGTTCTAAATGCAGAGCGATTGCCTTCATCGTAAATATTAATGTGTGTGTATATATATATATATATATATATATATATATATATATATATATATATATATATATATATATATATATATAAGCTGGTAGATAAATTACGCAATATTAAGGATAAACATACAAGAATAATATTAAATAAACTTCATAGATATCTAATAATCATTTGACTGGACTAGTTTACAATTTGGCTGGACTTATAATTATCTTGAAAAAAGGACTGAAAGTACACCTGCAGATCAAGACTAACCGAGTGCGTTTATGAATCGCAGGTGAGATAAATAAAGCTTTATTATACAGCTTAGCATAGACAGAGAAAGTAAAAAGAAACATAAATACAACTTAGACAACTGTAGGATTGGAATTTTGGTTTTCAATTACTTGAAGGAATCACTGAAGTTTGGCTATTAAAAGTTAATTATGCTCTTAAAGATCGACAACGCTATGCAAAAAAAGCTCAGTGTTATAAAAAATATATAATAAAACTACGTTTTAACAGTTTTAAGCGCGGTAATTTATTTGACTTTTTGATATTCCGACGTTTCGGCTACTTTTCAGTGGACGCGATCACGGAAGACAAATATCAATGATTAGGGGCTTCATTTTCATTTCATTTGTCATTTAAGAGCATGCTCTTGTGGGTGGAGCCTCTTCCAATCTTCTCTATTATGGGCCAGTTGTTTTACTTCTATGTAAGACACGACACCCACTTTTTCTTTTATTTAGTCCATGAATGCTCGCCTTGGTCTTCCCTTCCCTCTCTTTGCTTTCGATTAACGTGCATAAGAAGGTATCGTGTCTTAGCAAATGGCCAAACATCTTCCCCCTTCTTTCCTCTAGAGTTTTTAAAATTGTGCGTTTCTCCTTTACCATATCCAAAACTTCTTCATTAGTCTTCTTTTTCTCCATGCGTCTCCAACACCACATTTCAAATGATTCTAATCTATCGCGATCTCTTTGTGTCATTGTCCATGCTTCACACCCGTATAAAGCTATGCTCCAGATATAATTTTTTAAGAGTCGCTTATTTAACAGATGGCTAATCCTTTCTCAACGAGATTTTTATAAGTAAGGCCAGTGTCAATAATTATCTTTAGTTTTATTTAGGCTATCGCCAACTTGTTACTTAATTTTATTTACTTTATTTATATATGTATAATTTTCTCTATTAGTTTATTCTCAAGCCCAATTTATTTCTATAAATTAGAAATAAAATTACGAAAGGAAACATTTTGTTTGATCTTTCAAACAGTTTTAGCAAATGTATATCACAGTGCAATGTCAGTGGTGTTATTTAAAGTGGCGCACCTGACCGCCTTCCGGCGGAAGTGACGGTGGACGGTCACAGGTGTCATGTATAACGCCGCTTCGTGATGTTTCCGCTCTAATACTGAATGGAGTGCTTTATTTTGGGAGTCTTGTAAGAAATAATAGATTTAGCGAACGCTTCCTACAACGTCCATACAATTTAGAAGAAACACAAAAATGAATTAGATCTACTGTAGCAGCGAGAGGTAGAAGTCTAAATAATACTTCAGATGGCAGAAAGTAGTATTCACTGTCCAGTGCTGATGTGAACTGATTTATTTTGGAAACGGTAACCTTAAGTACAAATGTTAACAAGTCGTACTGCTAATACAATGTATAGCACAGTGTGTGAGCGGGACGGATGATGTGCGATTGAGATAGAGCAACTATTAATATCTGCGCTCCCGCGCTTCGCTAGTCAGTAGTTCCTTGTCTGATACACGGACTAGACGTATGCGACTCCCATACTACCTTTCACTAAATTTCAAACCAAATTAAAAAGTATCTTGCTTAAAAAGGGATATTACACTATTGAAGAATATTTAAATGATAAAACTCCATTTACATAGCAGCTCGCTCAAGCCCCTCATACAATCGTCTGTATAACGTTTTATTTTTTTCCAAAGATATAAGGAATTTATGGAGATATGTTGCAGTATAAACTTTTAGTACGTCTCGACATTATTATAACAATAATATTTTCTTTCCCATTACTGTGTCTTACTAAGCACGCACTGTTTGCTACAACTACATTAATAGTTAACATGTTTCTGTATAAAACGTATAAAAAAAAAGAACTTGAGATATAAATAGAAAAAGAAAATCAATTTTTAGCTAGACGTGTTGCTGGAGAGTTTCTTGCCGCTTCTTCTCCTTAACAGCAATAACACGTTACGAAACGGTCTACATTGAATAGGAAGTAAAATTAAATTTTATATGTATGACTTTCAAAAAGTGTTCTCCAGTGGAACTTATTTTGAATTTGAACCTATGATTAATTTTGGGACGTTTATTGGATATCATTTGCTGTTCATTCTTAGTTTTAAATGTACATGAATCATTGTACACGCTGTTCTTGTTTGTATTCGCTTCTTCTCATTCCATACTCCATCTCTGTGAAACGGTCGCTAATACTAAAATTATCCCAGATGGAGATATGATATCCCAGATCGAAGTATATAAGAAAATAGATTTCTTATTTAAATATTTATCAAATAGGTGATACAGTACATATGACGACTATAGCCTAAACCTCAGACGCATTATCGGACAAAGCCTTAAAAACATTTGGACTTTGATTGTAAACGACTTTCAAGTACAAAGCTATTAAATTAGGCCCATTACTAATGTTTAGATGGAAAAGGTAAATCATACGAGTGGGTTTCTTTGAATAAATAAAATCTGCCAACCAACCTAAAAACCGACATACTACAGATTAATGGATATACATAAAAAAATATTAAAACGTATCGGAATGGGAGCGATCTTCAGTTGCTGTCGTAAATTACCTGAGTTTACTGCTTCGTGTGATTTCTAAATTATATTCAGTTGACAAAATCTAGATCTCGGGATACTCCAATTTGTAGGAATTGCAACAATTGTTTCTTTTTTAGGACATGATGGTAATAAACCTGTTACGAACTACGTTTTAAGAAATACAAATCTGTCAATCGGAAATGACTTATTATAAGACAAAAATACGGCACGGTAGTTATATGACACTTATAATAGCAGCCTATTCTAGGTCCATCCTTAGTATTGAGACTACATAAGTACCTAATAGGGTATAGTAGTATTCTCGTAAAACCGTAATAGACAGAGTTGAGAGTATCTTTCGCATATAGAAATGTTTCCATCATTTTTAGTAGTTGTGCCCACAAACATGATAAATAATATAAAAACGTTCCAAAATACGTTAAAACATATTTTATGAAAACCTAGATACTAAATAAATGGTTGAGACGAATATGAACAGATATTTGCAAGAAAATTAATATTTGCAAGTGTCTACGTGCTATATATGGTATAAATTTTTTGGACTCATGTAGACCTCTCTTCAAAAAGCACAAAATTCTTACGGTACCCTCTGTCTACATTAGGGAATTAGCAATGTTCGTAAAACAGAATCCAGATTTCTTCCCTACGTACGGAGAATCAAGTCAGAGACCACTGAGGCCCTCCATAAAAAATCGACTTTTATATCCGTCGTGCAACCTATCCTTACAAAAAAATTCTAATTTTATGGGTGTAAAAATATTTAATAATTTGCCTGCTGCCATAAAAAGTACTAATTTGAATTTATTTAAAGTCAGTCTTCACAATTGGTTATTGGAGAGGTGTTTTTACTCGGTGCATGATTATTTTAATTGGAACAAGATATAGATGAGGCTGTATGACATTTATATGAATTTAATTATTTGACATTATTATCTTTTGACATCAATATTTTAATTTATTTTTCCGTGGTTTACGTAAATAATATTTTAATTTAAGACTATGTAATATTTGTACACCCTATGGGTAATGACATGTGAACTCATATATGTAAAATTTAAGACCTGTATTTTTATGTACCATGTCATATGCAAATAAATTTCATTTCATTTCATTTCAAACAATAAATATCATTATTTAACGGTATTGGAAGCTGATGTATTTAGCAAACAACACGAAATAATAAATCGCCCGAGACACTCTTAATTTAGCAGATAATATTCGTATGCTCTCAAAAATTATTTCTTTCAATAAACTTTTCCAATAACCAAAATTATTATGAGATAATATACTCGTAATAAAATTAATGAGTGACTTCCTACAGTTCTACAATTTTCTTAGTACACAAATAGCTAATCTCAAATCTTTTGAAACCGACCAATAATTCTTAGGCGGAGAATTATGCTATCTAGGTCTCAAGAAATAGGACATATGTTTCCTTTTACGTAATTACTGAAGCGCTTCTCACACATGTATACCAACCAAACCACCAAACGACATATTTTTTAGTATCTAATTTATTAAGAGACTTTTAGTGATGATGTCACCTTGTCAGCCCCATCTTACCCTAATCATATAGGGCCTTATTTACTTATAATCTTTTCTTAAATTTAAAAAGAAACTGCTCAGCAAATGATTAAAGAAAATCTTACCCATCAACCCCTCTTTAGTCGAATATTTTGGGTACAACCTATGTTAATCATTGAAATTTCGTTTATCTGTGCTCCTCTTAGGTAAACAACAGGTTATACACGTGTATAAGTGAAAAAAAAAGATATGAATTGATTAGGGTCTTATTCTGATTCTCTTACTTAAGACATGGCTATCGTATCTTAACGAGATTATTATAAGTAAGGCCAATAATGTCACAAAATTTACATTAACGTTTTTATCATCTTATATATTAATAAGCCGTAACAGAAAATGGCAGTGACAAAATGCTCCAGAAACCACCTATGTTCATCAAATTAATTCTCAGGGCATCCATCAGCCCCTTCATGCCGGCTCTGGTCCGAATAGAAAAACCAATTTGGCAAAAATAACGTATAGTAGTACTCGTTGTTAATAATATGTAATAAGAGCCCATAAATGTCCCACTGCTGGTCCCGGGTTTCCCATTATTAGGGAATGGACAGTACGTCCGCTACGCTTATCCAAGGCGACTTGTCAGGTTTGACACATCGGTTATCTCAACATGCAGGTGACATCACGCTGTTTTCCTTCACAGTGGGTTAGCACGCGATAATTGTAACAATATGCACATTAAGTCAGAATTCTGCCTAAATAGTGCATGCGTTCCGGTTAGGATCGAACCTGCTCCCTTTGAGTTTGGGACGCGTATAGCCATTACATTTACATTTATTCAAATAGGTCAAAATATATGAACTTTAAATATAATCTAAAAAGATTGATGTTCTAACTGGCTTCAAAGGAATGGTCGTTTTAGTGGTTTAGAGTTGAATAATTGCGAAATATTTACGTAGCAACGGCACAGGAAATCTTTACATAGTATGAAACAAAGTCGTTTTTCGCGTTAGTTTGACTGTATATCAGCCGACTCATCATAAACCACGCAACGGATCGGAACCATCGGTTAGATAATTTTTGTGGTGGTAGGGAATTTGCCCGACTGGATGGATACCACCCCTGGGCTAGAGTATGCCGCCATAACAACTTCGAATTGTGTTCTAGCTGGCCAGGTTCCGGTTTCTCCTTCAAGGCCGGCAGCGCATTTGCAGGATTTATTGCTAATTAATTTTATAATAATTGTCCATAGGCGATGGTAACCACTTTCCATCACAGTTGGGCCGCCAGACACCCTGCTCTGCTCCAGCAATAAAAAAAAATCACTGAAGGTTTCTAATTTAATTAAGTTTTTATCGAAGTAAAATAGAGCTGCTTCGCAGAGATTAAGATAGAATTCAATACTCCAATCTTTTATTTATTACTAGCTGACCCGGCAAACTTCGTACCGCCTCACAATCAATAAATAAAAACGCTGAATGATAGTTGCAGAATGTTTCAACTTCAGTAAAAAATGTGGTCAAAACTTAACCGGAACGAACATTAAAACGTTTGACATTCAAAACAAAAAAAAGATAAAAAACTTGCTCCAACTTGTAAAGCACGGCGTTTCAAATAGGTATACCAAGGAGAGTTAATCAATCATTTGAAAGAAAACAATTTATTTTAAAATAAGCTATGTCTTCTATAGAGAAATTTATTACATATCGTGGTTCTGCCAACGCATTCAGATCAATTTTAGTCGCTTTTCTTAGAAGACACAGAACAGCAAACTTCCCAACAGGCGCTACATAATTATATATATTAATACTTATGTATTAATTTTTTTTAAGTTTATTTTTATTGTATTATACTTAAAAGATTCATCTTTATTTAATCATTTCTTAACAAGTTAATATTTTTGGGTCGTGGTTTAACGTTGTTTAGTTTCTATGATATATCTATCTCTCTATTATCCCCGCAAATTGCTATTGCGCCTGGCCGCCATTTTGGTGACGTACCCGTTGCCGAACACTCAGTACTGTTAGCAACACTGGCCGGCAAGTACACGTATATATCGAGTTGCGGATGACGTCACGTGAATGTAATTTGACAAGGTTCCAGCGCATTACCAATTTGCGGGGATAATATCTCTAGTGATCTTGTCGGCGGTGCCTCCTTCAATTTTTTCTATTATGTACTTTTTACTTTTATTTGATTTTGATCTATGAATGCTGCTCTCCTTGGCCTTCCCTGCCCTCCTCTTGCTTCCACTTTGCCTTCGATTAACGTGCATAAGAAGGTTTCCTGACGTAGCAAATGGCCAAACATCTCCCCTTCTTTCAGATTTTTCAAAATTAACTGTCAGAAATCTTCTATATATAAAATTCTTGTGTCACAGTTTTTGTACCCAAACTACTCCGAAAACGCTTGACCGATTTTTATGAAACTATTTGTGTATATTCAGTAGATCTGAGAATAGGTCGTAAACTATTTTTTATACCTTTAAGTGATAAGGATAAGGATAAAAGGTAGGGTTAACCCTAATATTATTATTTTTGCACATTTTTTTATTTGGCACTAAAAATAAACATAACCCTTAATTTTGACCCTACTACCACCAACCCCCATTTTTTAATAGCGATATAAGTACTGTAATAATGTTCAACTCTCAGTGATCGATAACTGATCAATAATCAATCGATCAGTTATCTCCACCAGGTGTCTACCGGTGTCACTTCTCACCCAGCAAACAGCACAGAGAAGGGATGAGAACAATAAGTTAGTTAATTTTTATTTGACTACCAAAATATTCACTAGAAATAATTTATATGGCAAAACAACGTTTGTGGGGTCAGCTAGGAGTTGTTTAAAAATTAAAGAAGATATTTGCATTGTACCAAAAGTAGGCTAATTCTGCTCGACAAATTGAACGCAATAAATCTATCTGGCCATTGTACTCGACTCCAATCAGTTGCTCGATTTACATCCGCTACTCTAAATTAATTGTTGATGTTAATCAAAAAGTCGAGATGAAAGAGTTCGTGAAACAAAATAATGTTGTTTTGACTTTTTTAAATTTTGTCGTAATACAATACTTTGCGACTAAATAGATCATTCTTGCGATAAATTCATGTGTGTTAGGTTAGGTTAGTGTTGGAATAACTATAGAATATAGTTTATTAGAACTGTACAAACACGTATAACACAAGTACAAATATAAATGGATACAACCAGTTCAAAACTGCACAATTCAATAACACGCGCAAAGTCAGTCACTATATCGCTCGTCGAATGTACGTCGTCTTACTCGTATCTTAATCCTCGCTCGACTGCCTCACTCCGCATTGGGCCATTGCTTTATAATGCACCTGGCAAACTTCGACGTAATACAATAACAACAAGGATTAGTTCGACACTAATGACGGCCATAAAACAAGTAGAAAAACAATAGCAGGTTTTTCTTAATTACAAATTCTAAACACAAAGTAAACAAAAGAATTCCTAAATACGGGGAGATAATAAACTGCTCTTTACGACAGGCATTTCTTTGTCGGTATGTAACAATAGGTATGCAGGTGGCCCGACTTGTAACAATATTTATAACCAAAAAATCTCCATACAACTCAGGGAAAGCATCTACTGCGAGTTCATTACAAATCTCTAAGGTGTGCAAGGTGTGAAAGGTTATTAAAAATTAAACTAAGTTTTTACTTTTTTCTTTTTAATTCAGCGATAGTTTTGTTTAATAAAACACTGTACGACGTTAAAGATTTATTTTGCTTATTTATTTTATTAGAATCTCCAACAAAGTATACACATAACAAATTTGTAAATATAGATAACCTTAAATTCTTAATCAATGTGCTCCTTCAATTACGGGAGACCACGACATGCGTAAAACTAGTCATATAAATTTAATGTGTAATATACAGGGCGGAATTTTTTAATGCCACCTGGAGGGAAAGAACTCTAAATAATAGAGATAGCAAATTTTACTCCAAATAACACTTTATTTTTTAAAAGACATAAAACTGTATTCAAAGATTTTCGAAAATTCTCTTGCTTCACCCGGGAATCGAACCGAATAAAATGTGTAAAAATTACACCTGTAAGTTTATTGCATCGATCGTTAGGGTCAATCAGAAGGATGAAATCTCTCTAACATACTTGATAAATTTAATGAAAGGAAAACCATGAAATCTGTACTTATAAATTCAATGGGTCAAGCTTTAGCTTGACCCATTGAATTTATATTATACATTATTATATTATACATGGGCTTTAGCCCATGTATAATACAATAATACTTAAAGCTAAACAATATAATATTATGTATTCGTGATAGAATTCACAATTACATATATACATAACATTTGTTATTAATTAAAAACCGACTTCAAAAACTAAAAAACTAAAATGTATAAAATAACTTATTTCTAAAGCTATTAAATATTAATATATATTATCTAAAACATCTTAAAGTCGGTGCCTAGTAATTTTCAAAATATAGTAATTTTTATGTTTTGCTTTGCACCGACTTCAACGAACTTTCAACTTTTTTTAAACGAAGTTTTTATTTTTTATTTGTTACTTTTTAGTGTCTAGCTATGTATGGGTGGACCTACGAATGGTGCCGCGCTTCTTAAAAAATATAGGTCCCAAGAACCGGGAACAAAAATATGTTCGTAAAATGAAAACTACTGGGCCAAACTATGTCAAATTTTTAGGGGACCACATGGCAGCTATTCCGCGTCGAACAAAAAAAGAATCACGTAAATCTAATCATAAATGACGGAGTAATCGGCGAACATACATAAAAAAAAACCAACAAAAAAAAAAAGTCCCGCCGAATTGAGACCCTCCTCTTTTTTTCGAAGTCGGTTAAAAACAAGTCAATAAAAGTAAAGTAAAAGTAAAAATATTATTAAAATTCAGACATATCCCGGATAGACGGAGGGGAGAACAAAACATAGAGATAAGATTGAGTCAATTACCTCGACTTTAGAGCGATGTGTGGCGAAACTCAACTATGTTTCACACTGGTACATAGTGGAGGTTGGACGGGATTCAAACTACAAGACCTAATTACGTTGAACGAGCGTAGATGTGGACAAAAAACTAGTGCGACTATTTAAAGGATTCTCGGAATATTATGTACAACAAAGAGTAATGAGACTGTCCCAGACAGTCATGATTATGATGATATATATTACTATACATTAGTTATAACATTTTAAGAAGCTTCGAAAGCAATAAATATTCGAAAATACTGGTGACTGGATTCACTGAGGTGACTGTAGAGTGTGGTGTGTTTCTATACAGTTTTAATTTCTACGGAGGCCGCCATTTCTGTTTTCACGGTTGCATGTATTGAACGTCCAGTCTAAAGGACAAATTGAAAGATTCCCCTGCGATCTGAATCTCAACAATAACCTCAATAATTGGGAGTTTAAATAAAAAATGCATTCAAATATATTATGGAATATTTTGACACTAACTTATATATCTATATAGTAATACGTGAAGCAAAAACTTTACACCCTTTTCAACAAAAATTGCACGAAGGACTATAATTTCGCACACTTATCTCTTCCTTATAATCTCTATAAATATTATAAATGCCAAAGTTTATAAGAATGTATGTATGGATGTATGTTTATTACTCTTTCACGCAAAAACTACAGAATGGATTTTGATGAAACTACAATAATATAGCTTACACATCAGAATAACACATAGGCTATAATTTATAAAGATAGAGTGTGAATTATCCAAAATGTAACGATATTCCATCACCACGCGGGTGAAACTGCAGGCGCAGCTAGTAGTTTATATAGAGAAGAAGCGATGAATGCTAATATTTTTTAAAGATTATGCATAAAAATACATTAAATCAATAAAAATAGTACATTATGGTACTAGTGTGTAACATTGGTGATTACCGCCGAGGCGCCATTGAGACTCGAGCCGTAGGCGAGGGTCTTAAGAGAGCCGAGGACGGTAATCATCAATACACACGTGTATCATACGACGTTTTTCAACACACTTGTGAATAAAATAACAACAAAAACTCATTTTATTTAGTAGATAACAGTTTTCCTATGCGCGCGCATTGCGATCGGCCACAGACTAAAGGGATGAGGTTTTTTTTTATTTTCCGCGCATAGGGTTTGCGCCTATTCTGCCACGTACAAAATGGGGAATTTAAAGTTCTCTTTTATTACAGAGAAAAAAAAATTATATATGAGTGAAAGTTTTATTTATTAAACACGTACGAGTTAAAATTATCTATTTAAATATAAGTTGCAGGAAATGAGCAAGCAATAGGAACATTAATTTATTTGTTCTATAGAACACGATCTTTTTTTTAATAAAAACTTTTTTAAGAACAAAGCAACTCAACCAATAAAATTTAAAAAAAAAACTATAACTCACTAGTGAGTTATAACTTTTTTAGTCACAGTTTGATTATGGGGTCATTCTGTGCCTAATTGCGGTGACCATAGAGCCACTTTATGAGCAAGTGTGTTGAAAAATATTATATATACGTATATTTGACACACACACACACACACACACACACACACACACACACACACACACACACATACACACACAACACACACACACACACACATACACACACATACACACACACATATATATACTCTTTTGTTTATTGTTGCCTTGGCGAAATCTGTACTTATAGAAGTATAGTAATTGACAACTAAGTATTATGGTAGAATTTCGAGCACGGGCGACCATTAGTTACATCTTATTTCTCATTTCAGATCAATATTTACTACACAGATATTCAACCAGATAGTACACATAGGCTTAGTATCTTACTTACAGTTTTAAGGGATTATGTGCAAAAACAACATAACTGATATTAATCAACTAAGTTTAGTTTCTATATTTTATTACTTTGTAATAATTCATGTGTACTATGAAGAAATTTATAAATAATGTAATATAACATAAAAGTTATGTAATATAACATATAACATAAAAACTTATTTGTATTGTATTCTCCCATAGTCCATCAAGACTATAAGTAGAATACTTAGCCTAGATCACCGTCTTCTATGGGTAAGGTGCGTCAAAAGGCTGGCACGTTTCCTCGCTGGATCGCCATACTTAATAAGCACAATTTGTGAATATAAATAAATCTGTGTACTATTAAAAATAGAAATATTCTTCTACATTAATTTCTTGTTCGCAAATAATTTATACAAGCATTCTTGTACAACTGTTGCGAGCAAACGTAACTCGCGAAATATACCTACATATTGTGAGCTCCACTTTATTTTCACGGACCAAAATAATAATTTGGTTTTCTCCCAAAACAAATAGCGGTAAAACAATAACAGTCTCGTCAATCGTCGGTCTATTAATACAGGTTGAAACCGCACGCAGTCCCACCACGTCATTCGTGTGTATTTTGTTAAGATTTGCCTCTAAACGCTCGTACGCAATATGCGACTACCGCAGTCCAGTCAGCCGTACGGCTGGCCGCAGGTGAGAAAAGTATGTGAAAGTGAATCCTATATACATTACCTACGGTTGCTGACGAACCGGTCCGGTCGCACGAAGCGCTGCGGCCCAATCGCCTGTCAGCCGTACGATTGCTATATGTAACTATACGGTGAAATAAAAGAAAGAAAACGGTGAAGGAAAACATCGTGATGCAACCTGCACATCGAGATAACCGATGTGTTACACCTGCCAAGCCGCCTTGGATAAACTTGGCGGGTATACTGTTCGATACCCCTATAATGGGAGGCCCGAGCCCAGCTGTGGGACATTTATAGGCTGCTATTATTATTATTATTACCTAAGTTGAATATGATTTCAAGACAATATTTCTAAAGCTTTCCTAAGCAGTAATGAAATTTTTTTGAAGATATTTTTAATTATCAAAAAGTTCTCTAAATAAAATTTCTTTGAATTCAAAATAATATATATTAACTATTCCGGCATCATGTCATCAGCACTTCAGCGAAACTGACCTTGTCCAAACTTGTCAGTGCGTATTTAACTATTGAAACCGCTAATTTCTTAAGACTACATAGAATACGCCAAGACTCTTAGAGCGGGCCCAATTTAAAATGATGGAAATTTGACAACATGACAGGCATTGACAAGATAAGCACGGCTCAGAAAAAGTAACGTAATATTTTCGCAAAGCACTTTTGGCGATTGTCCCAAAAACAAAGACAAGTAAAAATTTTGATCATTAGTCTAGAAATTGGTATAAATCATTTTAGTTCTTACTGTCATCTTAATTTATAACCGCTTCCCCGAGTCAATGACACTGCAAATCATTTTAAAAGTTATAAATTTTATTTCTGGATCGTTGATTGAATATTAATCTGTTTGCAGATATTAGATAGTTCTTTTATTTTTATTGCAGAAGTTCAGCAGACGGGCAGACGGCCCACTTGATGGAAAGCGGTTACCATCGCCTATTAACATTTGCAACACCAAAGGTGCTATAAATGCGCTGCTACTCTCTTAAGGGAGACTGGAACCTGTACACTCATGCCGGAACAAATCAAATCACAAAAAACCTACAATACTTTTTTTATGGAAGTATAAAGGTTTGCGTTTGACCACTGTCTCACCTGATGTTGAGTGATGACGCAGTCTAGGATGGAGCACGCTTACCTAGAAGATACCTAGGTAAGCGTGCTTTCTAGAATAACCTTGACATAATTATATCCCAAAATCTATATCCCACTATCCGGGATAAAAAGTATCCTGTGTTCATCCTGGGCATCGAAAATATATATATACTGAATTTCAGCCAAATCGGTCCAGTAGTTTTTCCGTTAAAACGGAACAGACAGAGTTACTTTCGCATTTATAATATTAATAGGGATTTAGCTCGTAGTCTTCGTTCTGAATTCAAATAAAACAGTTCTCAAGTTCTCTACGTGTTTCGTTATATAAATCCCGCCCTAACATTAGTATGACAATAAATACAGAAATATTAATTTAAAAACAATCAAAGTTTTTTCGACTAGATCCTTTTTGATTCTGTCAATCACCTTTATAAACGCCTTAACTTTACGTAAGTTGACAACCACACGGGGGACTTTTCTATCGTATTACATTCCTGTGCCAAACTAACTTTTCCATACTCTAGTCAACAATAAACGGAAAACAACACGTCGCAAGGTTTCCCGCGTGAGCTTTTCGCGACAGTTTTTAATCTATTTTAAACATGTGTAAGTTTGAACAATAAATATATATCTATCAGCGCAAATCGCAAGGACATCTTTCAAAATCAAAGAAATCGCGTATATAATAATAGTAATAAAATATCTGTCACCGCAGTATAATAAAATTTGCTTCAATATATATCAAGAACCGTATCTATTTGAATTCTAAAAATAAGAGATTCAAAAGTATTGCCTGTCATATAAACACGAGAAATAAGCAATATACACCTTCATTACAACAAATAAGTATTTTTCCATTTCAATGTGAATTATCAAAATAAACCACCTTTAGAAATTTGTATAAACAAAGCCCAGAATAATTTATTCAACGAAATGCAGCACACTGTTGCAAAAGTTGTGATGATCCAATAGATTTATTGGTAACGTGTGAATAAAATAAAAGTAACAATACTTGTGGGGCCCTAAAGCATCCGCTTTTGTAGATCTGAGGGCCTTAAGGGGTCGGGTTAGTGAAATTAAAGTGTCTAGATACACTGGTAGTGTAAGATATTGCATAACTGACTGACTGACATTTTACTGACTGCAAGGTAACTGAAGTCGTGTTCTAGATTACGATAATTTTAATTTTAAAATATTATACAATTAAAAGCATCAAAAAATATTTTTTCAGTTAATTCCCACAGATAGTTTATAACTAAAATCTCTCCTCCTAAACAAAGTAACATCATAGAGCTACTTTGTACATGATGCATTCGGCTGCGCAGGCGCATCTGGAATTGGGTCACAACCAAACTAATTATAAAGTCGTAAATCCCGACAGATGGCGATACATAACGGGCCCTTCGCAAATGTGTCGCATTAATTCTCATGCGGACGTTACAAGGGGATCCGGATGACAAACCATGACATATTGTTGTTAATGTTCGCGAAGTTAGCACATGTATTAATTTTGGATCCCTAATTTATATGGCTTTGTGCGGTCACGTTTTGAATTATGAGTATCAGTTTTCAGGGTTCCAATTCTATAAAATATGGTACTTAACAATCTATACCAATAAATAAAATTGAAGTATCTGTTTATAATTTAAAACAACATATTTTTACAATATGCATATGAAAGTATATACGGTATATTAAAAAAACAACTTTTAAAATTTTTGCCTATCTGTCTGTTTGTTCCGGGTAATCTCTGAAACGGCTGGACCGATTTTGACGGGACTTTCACTGGCAGATAGCTGATGTTAAAAGGAGTAACTTAGGCTACTTTTATTTTGGAAAAAAAATTGAAAGGCGCCCATCTTTGGACCCGAAGGCAAATTAAATTAAATTCCACGCGGACGAAATCGCAGGTAACAGCTAGTTGTGTAATAAAACCATGAAAGACCTGAAATTAAGGGCAGCAGCCATACACTGAAGTTATAGTACAGGTCCCTGGTACACTTTTCATCATTTATTACTAACAAGTTGATTTTTCGTGAGTAGCTTCCTTTTGACTAGACGGCCAACTTTTTTCCTTACAGTAACGTTGGTAAATGGTAGCTTAATAGGGGTAGCAAGGATAAAATATGTTGATTTGACGAATTTTAAAAATATTTTTTCACGTTATTTAGATAATTATCTCGATAATTAACAAAAAAAATCGGTTAGTAATAAATTTTTAAAATTCGTCAAACAACATATTTTATCCTTGCTACCCCTATTAAGCTACCATTTACCAACGTTACTGTAAGGAAAAAAGTTGGGCGTCTAGTCAAAAGGAAGCTACTCACGAAAAATCAACTTGTTAGTAATAAATGATGAAAAGTGTACCAGGGAACCTGTACTATTACCATACAGGCAAATGACAGCAGTTGTAAGTTATACAGTGAAGTTGAAGATTGAAAAATCAAAATAATTTTAATCCAGTTCCAAAAGGAGGTTCTAAATTTGTGTTTTTTTGGATGTTTATTACGGCATTCCTCCGTCAATTGGGGACCGATTAACATTTTTTTTATCATTGTCACCAAGTCAGGATCTGATGAGTGGATTCCATGGAAAACGAAGAAAAAGAGAAACCCTTGTTAAAGAGCGCCAAGCGACACTCTTCGATTTCTATTCATATTTTGCGTTTAAGTTTGAAATCGGTTGTTATTCTTAAAAGAATATAACTGAAGTACAGCAGATAGGCTGACTCCACACCTGATGAAAAGAAGTTACCGTCGCTATGGATATTTGAAACACCAGAGATGGCACCAAAGAAGCCTCGAAGATATTTTATGACACCCTTTTGAAAAACTCTATATCGTCGCATTGTGGGATAGGACAACCTCAGCTGGGAACTCATACCAAACCTTTAGGGTGCGAAGACAAACGTTGCGTATATGAGTAGAAGAAAGTTAAAGGCACCATTCTGAACAGTTCTTCGAAACACTTCCCATTATACAGTCAATAGACTACGTAAAGGTGCGTAGTCTCTCCGAAGGCCAAGCGTATGACTCTCGCTCACGCTCGTTGAATGTGACGACGACGGGGATTCTGTGAATTTATTGGAATACCTTGTTTTTCTTACATATATACAGAACAGCGTCATACTGTCTAGCCATGTAAATTACAAAAATTTTAATGACTAATACTGAATCATACAGATTATAGGATGAGTAAACTGGAGATAGGTACAAAAAATGTGATACATATCTATAAGATCAAAGGTAGGTATGCAGTCCCTTCTCGGAATGACTGGTTTTATCCTAGGTTTGACCAAGGCTTTTCGACAAAACCCGAAATTAATTCCAATTTCGCCTTTTGACTAAAGTATATTTCGACGGGTGCAAAGTAAAAAGAGATATCTGCAAAATAGCTACTTTACAGGAGAGCGAAAAGATGGTCGTATTAACTTTGAAAGAACATACGTAGCTGGCTTTTTTTACGTACGAAAATTTATTGAAATAATGTGATATATGCAAAACAAATAATGTCATATTGTAAAGAATTGTTTTATTAAAACGATTGTACAATAAACTAAAAATCATCATTTTGTAGATAACTTTATTTACTTTGCACCCGTCAATTTAGTCAAACCTAGAGTACCTAACTTTTTAGTCAAAAACTTCGAAGGTAAAATAATCTGTTTCGGGCTTTGCCTAGCCGATTACAGCATATAGCGACTAAGGCAGCGTTGGTCAAACGTAGATTCGTACTGCACTTGTTAGATGTTTTATGACTGTTTAAATTTGTCTCACCTATGTTAGACAAAGTTCGTTAGTCAAAGGCAGAAAAACGTCATTTATTTGGACTGTGACAGACTTTATGTGATACCTGAGGTTTGACTAGTCAAACCTAGGAGCAAATTGGAATGTGAAATTTCTTTAGTCACGCCTTTGACGTTTAAATCGGGCATAATTCACGTTCCCTATACAATACGAGATTCGTCAGTGGAATTTCCCGAAGAAAGTCCTGCCTACATTTGTGACTTTTGTCTTTTATACTAGGACGATAATCAAAGAGTAAGAAATGTAATTTACATGAATTGATAGATATATGAATATAATAATTGATAGATGCGAGCACTGCGCAAAATCTGCGGAGTGACGCTCGCGGACCGCGTTCGTAATACCGAAGTAAGAAAGAGAGTTGGTCTGCAAGAAAGTGTCGGGGTGAAGGTAAGGAAAGGAATGCTCCAGTGGTTCGGGCATGTGGAAAGAATGTATGATGAAAGAATGACTAAACAGATATACAATGCAAAAGTGGATGGATGCAGAAGTCGCGGAAGGCCACGACACACCTTCCATGATCAAATTGATCGTGTATTAGCAAAAGGTGATGTCAGGAGCCTTAAGAACAGACGAGCGTGCATGACAAGAGCTATGAATGTCAAAGAAGCAAGTGAGGTGTGTAAGAATAAGCCTGTATGGCGCTCTGTTGTTCGTGCCTACCCCGCAAGGGACCTGGCGTAAAGTTATGTATGTATGTATGTATGTATGAATTGATAGCGCTACATAATTATCAGCTCTATGATGTTTTATTATTCAAAACTTAGATAAAGAATCCAATAAGACATAAAATGTTTTAACATTATTTCACACTAAAGCAGTCAAAATTATATTTTATAATTATATTTACTGCCTTATATCAAATTTATTTATTTTTCATATTTTTAAATTCCTAGTACAAGGTTCGCGTTTGACCGACATTGCAACTGATGGAAGGTGAAAATACAGTCTAAGACGGAGCACGATTGACTTGAAGACACCTGAATTGTATGTTTCAGGAAAAACAGACGCCGGTAAAGAGTTTCACTTCTCAATGGATTTCATATAATATAATATAGAAAACATATTTTAAATTTATAAAATTCAAAAAGCGAGAAAAACAGTCACCTGTGGCATCATCGTGGATTTACAAGCCAGAGATACGTGTTTCGCCGGGTAATTGTCTTACTAAATATCATCTCACTCTCATTACAAGAAATCACATGGACTTGATCAGACGTTAAACATAAGATGAAGACAATTATTATAAGATGACTTGCATATAAAACAAAGCAAAACTTTTAAGATGCGGAACCGACCGATTTCCCAAGACAGCTAATAAATTTACCAAAATTGCTCTCCAACTTAATAAATAATTCATACAAAACACAACTCATTAAGGATACATTCGTGACATAACTCAAAGTCCACAAAACGCACGATAATTTATAACTGGCTATATATTCAGGCGCTTCACGCCGAGCTCATTATGTTTTCAATGGTTAAAGTCATTAATTTAGTAAAAAGAAACGGGAGCTGCTGAATATAGAATACAATTTTGAAAGTGGAAAGCTTTTCTTATAAGATTGTTGACAACATATTAAATGAGCTAACTAAGAGAGCTGTGTAAAATAATGATACAAAAAATAAGGGATTACGATTTTAAGAGGCCACCAAAACATTGACTGCATTCTCAATGTACACAGGAATGTAATAGTTGGAAACGTTAAAATAAATTTTTTTGTTGGACAAAATACTAGCTGGATTTCATAGTCAATAACAAATTTGATTATTAATTATCTACGACCTGTTTCCCTCTACAATATTCCATCTTGGGACGACAAGTTTTGTTCTACGCCATCGTTTCAAAGTGGAAACACCATCATATCAGTGCAAACGAACGTTTCGCCTCCACCTCCTTATAATATCAGCCCATAAATGTCCCACTGCTGGGCTCGGGCCTCCCATTATAGGGGAACGGACAATATACCCGCCACGCTTGTCCAAGGCGGCTTGGCAGGTTTGACACATCGGTTATCTCGATGTGCAGGTTGCATCACGATGTTTTCCTTCACCGTTTTAAGCACGTGGTAATTGTAACAATATGCACCTCCTTGCTGCGTACAATAGAGCTGTAGAATGCACTACTAGAGTCCAGTGCCAGAGGTACTAGAGCCTTCAAGTCTCGCGTGAATAGGTATTGTCTAGGTAAGTGTGCTCCATTTTCGATCGTATTTATCATAAAGAAACCCTTACGACGATATGTCATATTGCAAGAATGTTGGATATGGGACAACAGTAACTGATAAATAGATCGAAAAAAAAAAGTTTTACAATAGCAACACTGAGCGCATTGACTTGATCTTGATTGTTTGACAGTACGATAATATATCGATTTTTATATCGAATTGCTCAGTACTTTCCTGCACTAGGTGTCATTAGTTTGACAGCTGTCATTTTGATCAAGCCATATTGAGGTTTTTGACGGGAACTGAAGTGTTTTAATTTAAAAAGTTGTAATTTAAAATGAACGTGTCGTATTTGTAGGATTTTGTTAGTTTATGATTAATAAAATTGTGTTTTTTGTTAGAAATGTGAACTGTGAAATCAAATAGCCTTTCGAGTTGTAATAAGAGCCCCGTTGTGGTGTTTGTCGAAGACCTACAATTTGGATGATCTATGCGATGACTTAATCAATTAGACAAATCTGTATGGACTTTGAAGTTCCTTTGCTTGTCAACGTGGTGAATTGTATTTTTTTTTATTGCAGGAGTGCAGCAGACAGGCTGACAGCCCACTCTTGGTGGAATGCGGTACCATCGCCTATAGATATTTACAACACCAAAGGTGCTACAAATGCGATGCTGCTCTCTTAACGTACACTTGAATCTGGTCAGTAATGCCCGAACACAACTCAAAGTTGTTATGGCGGCATACTCTATACCAGGGGTGGTAGCTATCCAGTCGGGAAAATGCCCTACCACCTGGCAAAATACTACAACTGAAACTATATTTTAAGGACAACAAAATTAAAGCTCCAAAAGCTTCCTTTTTTTATTGTGCCTAGAGTTTATAGCTTCTTGCAACCCCGGTTGTTGCCGCCGCTTGCTCTACGCGTGAGGTCAGTACGCTGCAAAACGCTACGCTACCGCGACGCACAGAAAGTAGTATCGCACCCCCCTATATAACCACAAACTAGTTTAGCTATCGAAGATTTCCGCGTCCAGTTAGATACTAAGACATTCGCCTTAAGCAATATGTTAACTTAAGTGGTCAGTGTATCTTCCCTTGCACCCCGGGACTCGTGCAGAAGGACCTTGCCACCTTTGTGTGTATATTTCACCATTTAACTGTGTTGTTAGGGTTATCGTTAGAGCTATTCTTTACAAGATAAACGTTTTAAAAATTAACTGTCTATTACGTGTTGAGTATTTCACTATGATATTGAGACAAATTTACTGTTATTTTTAACCACAAAATTTTTCCGGGTTATATATAGAAATGTTGTACGCGTATAACTTGAGAACAACTTTACCGATTTTGATGATTTTTGTTTAGGTTTGAGTGGCTAATCGGATGCTGTAGATTCACAATTGGAACCGGAAAGTGGCGCGGAGATCGGGTTCTAGGATTCTCTTATCTCCTGGACAGCTTTTGATGATATTTTTGGATTTGTTTGAGTGAATCCCGCATAGTTTAGATTCACTATTGAAACCTGAAGGAAGCACTAGAATCGGGTGCTAAATATTTATTTTTTCAGAACAGAACAGCGTCCGCCGGGACCGATAGAATAGAAAAGAATATTCTTTATTGCACACAAGAAAAAATACACATGAGTTAACAATCATTTAACTATAGTAGAATTATTTTCTCCATGCAGTTTGGGTCATAAATCAAACTCGGCTAGGGCGATGAGCATGTTGCGCGGGCGCAACGCCATTATCGATAAAAACTCATTCTTATCAAAGAAAGATTATCATTCTTATAAAAATCATTATTATCTTTTTTGCTGTTAATTTTAAACTTAGATATAAGTATTTATATTTATTTTTACTATAACTTGTTACATTCTAAACTTTTGTACTTATAGTTTTTTAATACATAGATACCTAATTAATAATTTATTTTAATCATTATTATTCTTATTTTAATAAATACGTGGTTTTATCTATTTTTTTTCTTTCGTTTATATCACTAACCCACAAAATGACAAAACTAAATACACTATCGATAACGCTTATCAACAACAATAATGCGTATCACTATGCCTGCCCATATTTTATTGCGTAAATTGGAGCTATGTATGTATGGTATTCGAGGTATGCCATTAAATCTTTTAGAAGACTACTTAAAAGATAGAACTCAAATCGTAAAAATAGGTGAAAACCATAGTTCTAAAAAATCAATAAACTTTGGCGTGCCACAAGGTTTTGTCCTTTTCCCAACCTTATTTTTAGTATATATTAATAGTCTTTGTGAAACCATAATACCTAATGCAAAAATTATAACTTTCGCAGACGACACGGTTATTGTATTTCGGGGTAATACTTGGGAAGAAGTACGTACAGTAACCGAGGATGGTATGCGTCTTCTAATAATAAACTGGCTTAATAATAACCTTCTAACACTAAATTTATCCAAAACAAAATATTTACCCTTTTCTATTTATAATAGTTCTCAACCTAAATTGGACTTCACAATTAAAATTCATAACTGTGCAAATCAGCAGAGTGCAGCTTGTAATTGTTACACCTTAACTGCGACTGATAGTATTAGGTACCTCGGTATTATAATCGATAGAAACTTAAATTGGAAACAACATTTTGATTATCTCAAGCCACGACATCCGACAACTGATGCCAATATTTAAAAAACTACGTCATCTTAGAGATACAAATACCAATAAAATTGTATATTCTACTCTATGTCAATCTCTAATTTCGTACGGAATATCAGCATGGGGAGGAGCTAATAAAACTGCTTTAATTAAAATAGAGAGAACACAGAGAAAAATTATTAAAGTAATTAATTTTAAGCCATTTAGATATCCTACAACTGAAATTTACAAGGAGTTCAATGTACTTACAGTAAGACAAATATACTTGAAAACAATAATCATAAAACAACATTCTTGCCTTAATAAAAATAAAAATAATGAATATACACGTAAAACACGGAAACATGAAGTCTACAAAATTCCACAATGCAAAACAGAATTCGCTCATAATTTTACCTATTTTTTGGCTCCATTATTGTATAATCGTTTGAGTAAGACTGTATGTAAATTTAAAAGATAAATCGAGATATCAATGTAAAAAAAGCACTAGATATATATTTGCAAAAATTAGATTATGAAGGAACAGAAAATTTACTTAAAATTATCAAATAAGAGTTTGTATATATAAAATAATAATAATAATAAAATTCTTTATTAAGTTTCTGCCTTAACTTTAGATACAGTGGTGGTGGGAATCTTCTTGTAAGTATGAAATACCTGTATCAGAAGATTCCACTCTTCACGTTATGACAAACACTGCTATTAGAAATTTATACATCTATTACAACAAAATAGAAAAATATATGTATTTGCGCGTTGTCTGTGTATGTGAGTGAGTTCGTGTGTGTATGGGTGTATGAAAGAGGGTGTGTGTATGTGTGTGTGTGAGAGAGCGTGACTCAGTATATATTTTTAAATATGTGCATCGAGTATTAGAGAGGAATTAATCAATATTTCTATTTCATCAAATGTTTTCAATTTTAACCATTTTATAACAGCCGCTTTACTATCATAGTGGTTCATGGGATGTATATTTAGTTTATTGTGTATTATTTTATATATAAGCTTAGATTGCCGTTCGTACTGACGGAAAATAAAAATATTATATATATATATATATATATATATATATATATATATATATATATATATATTCTTATGATGAAAAAGTTATTTTATAGCTAATATTCAATATATATTTCCTTATACCAAATTTGTATTTAATTATATTATATATTATAATATATAGTTATATATAAATACTACAGAAAATAAACGTATATGTGTAATATAAATAAAATATATGTGTATATTTATTTTTACTAAACAAATAACGTTGCTATCTCTGTATTCTTTACATATACTGTATAATTGGTAATGTACGAACTCATTTTTTGTGTGCTTACAAATTATTTCAAAGGTAGTTCGAAATAAATATCTATCTTATTGAGATTATTAACTTGCGGGACGAGAATTAAACAGTTTTAAACTAGTACGGGGAGTAATGATTGTGGCATATTGTTAAGTTAAGCACTATTGTATAATGTTACTTGTTTAGCTTATGTAACTGGAGAGAAATAAATTCTTTAATAAAGCCCGTGAGTGGAAGAGAGAGTGAAATACTCGCTTCACCGCTCCGATTATTTATAACCCAAACTGCAAGAAGAAAGTAATTCTACTATAGTACAATCGGCGGTCTTATCGCTAACAGCGATTTCTTCCAAATAGCCTTCTGGGGATAATTTCATATTTCTAATAATTCAGTGCGTATAGTTTAAAATATATATAATCAGTTGTATAACTGTATATGTATTAATAGTAAATAGAAACACACATACATATTTATATACAAATATATGTACATAGAGTTACATACACATACATAAATTACTGTTTACAATTTTTTTTTAATAAATTGAGCCCGCTAGTTTTTGATAAATGGGGAGAAAGTTAAGGTGGTATGAAAATGCAATGAGGATTTTTATTGTCTGAGTAAAGCTGAAAGCTGTCGGTACATCTGATGAAAAGTGGTTAACGTTGCCCATAGACATTTGTATTACCAGAGGTGCCACCGATATAGTTCCAGCCCCGAAGGATGGGCTAGAATTTAGCCACAGCGGAAGACAATTAAAATAACATTGGTATTTCTAGTATACGCACATATCTACGGTTTAATATCTTAACCCCTTTTGAAAATAATTCTCATCGAAATATAACATGTCAATATATTAAATCGGCCCCGAGAATTAACGCAGAGAAATTAATTTAACAGGCCGAACAAACAAACATATACAAATCCGTTCCAACAACGTTGGTTTCAGAACATTTCCAGTCGTATTATTAGTTAAATGGATCATGGCCGTCGTATAACCGGCCCTCACCGAATCGCGATATCCTACAAAATGTTTGGAAATCTCCTCGAATCCAGAAAACTGTGGGATTCTGTACGTTGCTTACGCTTAAAAATAATATTGTTACGAGTTGCGGGACTCGAATTAAAATGCCGATGGAATTATTACAGAGTTTATTAGAACTATACAAGCACGTATATAACACAAGTACAAATATAACCGAACACAACAAGTCTAAACGTAATGCACAATTCAATAACATGCGCAAAAGTCCGTCACTAAATAGATTACCGAATGTACACAAGTTTTGCTTCGCTCGTGGTTATCGCTCGACTGCCCCATCTCTCAATTGGGGCATTGCTTTATACTGCACAGATGCAATATGTCTGCCCGGCCGCATGCACCGAATTTCCTAGAATCAGTTTGTATTTTAAATCCGAGACACCTGGCAGTGATTACAATACAACAATAGGCCGTAAAAGATTACAATACACAACGGGCTGTTTTTTTATCACAAATTTTAAACATAAACAAAGGAAGTCCAAATGCCGAAAGGTAATAAAATGTGTTTCTACAGGTAGGCAGGTGTGAATTTGTCTTTGTCGGTCGTAACAGTATGTTTGCGAAACTAATAGTTTAATTATACTTTTTTATTATTAATCCATGTAGGAACCGAGAAATAATACAATTTCCTGCGGCCAGACGGCCTCTCGAAAGAAGTGACAAAACAACCCACAGCTAGGTGGTATATTTGCCCGTCTGGATAGCTGGTCTAGAGCAAGGGTCACCAATTAGTTTCGCTCGGCCTCCGTTTTAAGAAATAAAATGACCATCGACACTTTGTAGAAAAAAATATTTATTAAAAAAAGTAATTACGGATATTTTTTTACATATCAATGAGAAAAATGACATTGCGGAATATCTGTTTGAAGTTTGGAGTAAAATTAATGCAAGCTATTTACATTCAATCCTGGAGATGTTCATCAGTAAGTCAATATCGAAATTTATTCTGAATGAAGTTCATCTTCGAAAATGCTGTTTTACAAATATGTGTTGACCCAAACAAAGTAAGAAGTTTCAAAGTTAACTTTTGTAGCTCTGAATATATATTACCACACACAAATTTTATCCAGAACTTTTTACTGCAAACTTCTAGCATGTTTGTGTTTTAAATCTGTAGTGCAAGTTGGTATGTTCTTGCGTTCCGCACAAAATGGCTCGGCGGTCCGGATGCGAACCGCGGTCCGCCATTTGGCGACCCCTGGTCTAGAATATCCTTAGCACCTTTGGTGTTGCAAATGTCCATAGTCCGTAACCGTTATCCATATCCATCCATAATTTGCGTCACAGGTAAGGGGGGTGACATTGTGTAACAAGGGTGTCCTAAATTCCATGACGTCACATTTCGAAATATAATATATTTAAGCAACTTACGGAGCTGCTGTTTGTATTTGATAATTTCTTGATGTAAAGTTGCTAATACAAGTATGTGATCTGACACTAGGTAGGGAGAAGTCTAGAGAATGTGACCAGCTGTGACAAGGACGGGGGAGAGGTCAAAAATCATGAACTTCGTGTGACGTAATTTGTGGATGGCCCAAAACGTCTTTAGGGGACGGTAACCGCTTTCCATGAGCTGTGCCGTTTGCCAGACTCACAATTAAAAAAAATCAAACGTACTTGTTTCTGACGGTTGTGCATATAATAATGTTTAGTATATAAGTTAATTAGCACTATGCATAATTATGTGCAAATTTTTTTTTTTGAGGCGGGTGAAATGCATTTCGCACACTATCGGGTCGTTTGCTATAGATTGGACCAAAGCGATTACAGGTGAAGGCACTGAAGATAGCGCAGCCACCGGGGTCAATCGCCGGCATGTGTGGGACATTGGACTCGGCAAGGTACCTCCATCTATGCGGAGAGGTAACCCATGGGCAATATTCCACTAAAACAACCCTATTCCCATGTGCCCCGCGCTTATGGCAGGAAGAGCGATTATAAGTACAGGCAACAACAGCTTGCAGTCAAAACGGGGTCATTAAATCAGTATCCATATCTTTCATTGATTTGGTCTCCAAGATACATTATAAATAATAGAACTTCAAAGAGCAAGAGAAGATTGATTGTAGCGCCATCTACGCGTGTAAAATTTATGAATTATATTTTTAGCTGGGCGACTGTCATTCCTTGTATTTTTCTTCGACATCGAAATTCCGAAGTTGAACATTTAAAATTATAGAGGATCAACGATTTCATCATGTTATAAAACGAAATATAAAATACTCGTAAAATCATTATTACCGTTGTATCATTGAGATGTACACGGTCACGGCCACATAAACCTTGTCACTGTCCAGACAAATGTATAAAGAACGAAATGTAACGGAATGCGGTGAAAATTAGTTGTTAGATCGTAAATAGATTAGCGATGCGCGATGATAAGTTGATTGTTTCGATTGTTCAATTTAAACATTTCGAGATATGTCGATGATGCTCACTAGTAATCGATGATTTTGAGTCCGACATTGATGTCGCAATAGATGAACGCGCTCATTAATCGATGCATGTTACGACTGCTAGTCGAGTTAGTAATACCTAATCGATCGGTTGTTAAATATAATCGGATTCATCAATTAATTGTCGTATAGGTTTGCGTTTGACCACAATCTCGCCCTGTGTGGAGCGAAGATGTGGTCTAGGATGGAGCACGCTTACCTAGAAGGTACCTGTTCACACGGGACTGAAGACACCCAGTGTTTAGTGTTACTGTACAAATGTACACCATTACAACACCAAAAAACTTTCGAACAATTCTTATTTCGTACAAAGGGCGGTCTTATCGCTAAAAAACCGATCTCTTCCAGACAACCCGTGGCAGGAATATAAATTATTAGTTTTTCAGTCAAACTTCTTTTGAATCGTTGTAATTTGAAACTCGATGAAACGAAAAAGCGACACTAAAAGAGATAAACATATACCTAAATCTACAGGATGCCTGCAATAGAATGAGACAGAATACATTATATTTAATCATTTAAACACTACAGCTCATACAGATAGCTTATAGTAAATGCTTCAAATATCGTGTTTAAAAGCTTAAATATATTATAACGATATAATAAATATGGAATGTGATGTCCCGAAATTTAGAATTCTTCCCACCCCTTGTCACACTTCGTTTCGCTTCTACTGCGTCTAAACTGCACACACACGCAATTTTTTTTTAATTAATCTAACTGATCTTCTTCGTTGGCCGATCGACGAGTCCAGTAAAATTCATCCGATGGTGGGTCAAATGAACGGTCGGTAAGATATAGGAACCGACCAAAAGTCTACTCGAAACAATGAGAAAACATCATGATGGGACTGAAGGTGCGAATTTATTGCTAATTCGATTTTCATCTTGGATCGGTTGCGATTCATTCGATTACTTGAAAATTTCGGAATCACGACACTAAAATCGATTAAAAACACCCACTGCGATGGTTTTATGACGTTAGAGAACAATGTAACTCATTACTACAGCCCTATCAAATCAATTTTATGTATATTCCTTTAATGCTCGATTTTTAGGCGTTAGAAAAGTAAGATGGTTATGAAATTACGTTAGAAATGGTTGTTTTTTTTTAATGAACATTTTAAATCATTCCCAGAAAAATTTTCAAGCGATTCCCAGGATAAGAAGTAGCAGAGTTTAAGTCAAAGAATTAGCTGTCGATCAGCGGAAACCGCATCGAAATCGACCCAGTAGTTTTTACGTGAAACCCGAACAAACAGACAAAAAAATATAATTTATCCCAACGGTAAAAAAAATATCTATTATGAATTAAATGAGGAAGAGAGAAACATAGCACGCACGCACGCACGCACTCACGCACAAATACGTACTTCACATTCACGCCAATGAGGTTAGAACTTAGCATAATGCTGCGACAGGGGTGACACAGCACTGATTTTCAACATTTCTTCATTTGTATGTACGCTAAAGTACAACAAAACAGTAGACAGTATACCACACGCTGAACAAAACTGATTACTCATTACAGCTCTGAAGATTCATTTATCAACATCTGACAACTGATTCACGTAACTTTCCCAAACATTCATTAAGTGTTCCCAAAATAATTCATTCCAATGACTTCTTAAAAGCTAAGTAATTATGACCGGAGCATAAATAACAAAGACATATCAATGACACGAAGTGAAACATTGAAGTTTTTATGCAAATAAATAGACGAAGAAAATTTAATTAAACAAATATCTACATGAAAGAAATAATACGAATAGTATTGTTACGAGTTTCAGTACTCGAATTAAAATGCCGTTAGAATTACTATATAATTTATTAGAACTATACGAACACGTATAACACAGGTACAAATATAATAACACGCGCAAAGTCCGTCACTAAATAGATTATCGAATGTGTACACACGTCTTGCTTCGCTTGTGCTTATCGCTCGACTGCCTCACCCCTCCGTTGGGGCATTGCTTTATACTGTACAAATACAATATGTATCGACATAATGCTCGACTGCGTGGAGTGAATTTCCAAGGTTCACACCTGGCTAATGACTACCATAAAGATTACAATACACAATGGGCTGTTTATCTAATTACAAATTTTAAACATAAAGTAAACAAAGGAGTCCAAATGCGGAAAGGTAATAAACTGCCTGTGTGTGAATTGGTCTTTGTCCGTCGTAACAATATGATATGAAACGACGACGAGCGATATAAATAATATAAAATAAGTAGTTTATTGTAGTAAAGTTTGAATTTTTATTTATTTATAAATCTGATAATTTGTGAAGCGTGGCCTGTACTTGAACGATACAAGCAAGTACTGCGTGCCACGGAGATGAATATGCTGCGATGGATGTGTGGAGTGACGCGGAAAGGCCGTGTCAGGAACTCCGGCATCCGCGGCAGTCTTCATGTACGTGACAGCAGACAAACTGCAAAAGTGTCGCTTACGCTAGTACCGCTACGTTTTACAGAGATCGGCTAATTATGTGCGGAACAAATGTCTAGCCATGCCACCTCCGCCAGATCCCGGTCGAAAGGGGAGGCCCAAGAAATGTTGGCTTGACGTCGTGAAGGATGACAATGGTCTCAAACCGGGGGCTATAAAAGACCGCGCGCAGTGGCGTAGAAACAGTAGGAAAGTGGACTCTGGGCGTCGGAGCTAACTCTCCGAACGCAGCCGGGATTTAACGCTCGGATTATGATGATGAGTTTGATTTTTAAATTTAATAGTTGGTGATTTTGCGGCCTCCCCTTTCAATAGACGCTCAGCGCCCAGCGCTAGTGCCTTACTTGCTTACCACCCTAGCTGCGCCTCTGCGCGTACTGTGATTGCAGACTATGTTAAGAGTTACTTTTTCACTGGTCATTCCTTATTCCGGCCTGCCTCACTACAACGCAGAGGCTCCGGGTTCTATTCCTGGCTTGGTAAATTTCGGAAACTAATTTTCTGTGATATACTATGGTATGGGTGTCTGGGATTGGCCCTAGAGTGGTCCGTTGTACACTACCTGTAACACAAGCGTAACTTGGGGATGGTACAATGTGAGTGTTTGTCTGCCGATTATTACATTGATCACGACGGAGCGTCCATATTTTGTGAGGCTGTAATATTTCAAAAGGATGAATGAGAGAAGGAGAGAGATGCGTATGCGTCTCGCCGGTACCGATGTCAGTCGGGATCCCGGAGGTGCAGATATACGCAAAATCTCCTCCCGTGATTCCGTTACAGGGTCCTCCAGCATCTGAGGTGCGAAGGAACCAAACCCTGTTGTCGAAGTGAGTTTGCCTCTCCTGGGGCTCAAGCACTGATGCCCAGGATTAGTGTGGGCGTAACTACGTTCTAAGTCTCACGCTATTCCTACCAGAGCGCGGGGCACATGGGAGGAAGGGGGTTTTAGTGAAGTAGTGGCCCATGGGTTACCCTAAGGGGTACCTTGTTGAGTCTCCACTCAAGCCGGTAATAGACTCTGTTATCTGCGCCATCTTCAGTGGATAACTCTCATTGCTTTGGTCTAATCCCAGTAAAGGACCCGGTAGTGTACGAAATGTATTGTCACCTGCCTCAAAAAAAGGCGTGAAACAGTTAGTCTTAATTAATCGTGTTTCGTGTGGTGAGTGAGAATTACGATAGTTTACTTCCTCCGCCCCTTATCTAATTTCCCCTATCCAATCTCCCTATTCTATTCACATATCTTATCCTGTCAGATCCCTCTATCCCTTTCTATTCCATCCTGAAAGGCTGGTAACTGGTGTTGGCTTCGCCCATTATTGCAAGCGTGCATGGGCGACGATAACTACTTTCCGTCATTATTCTATTGCGGCCCTTCTGTTTAGCAGTTTCACAATAAAAATGTTCATACATACGTATGTGCAATTTACAGGCCTATAGTGTCCAAAATCAATAGTAGTAGAAGTAATCAAATAAACTCTGCAGCAATACGCCTAGGTCCAAAGTCGAAATGTTTTTACAAAAAATTAAAATGCAATAATCCAAATGATTCGAAAGTTGTTTGAAAACGCAACAAAAAGACGGGAATATACAAAAAAAAATAAAGGCCTACAGTGTCCAAAATCAATAGAACTAGTAAAAATAAATTCTGCACCAATTCGTCTAGTTTCAAAGTCGACATGCTTTTACTGAAAATTCAAATACAATAATGCAAATAATTCTAGTCGTTTTAAAACACAACAAGAGGACGGGAATATACTAAAAATATTAAATGCTTATAGTGCCCGAAATCAATAGAAGTAGTAAAAATAAACTTGCAGCAATACGCCTAGGTTCAAAGTAGAGATCATTTTACTGACAATTCAAATGCTATGACCCGAGTAATTCTAAACCCGTTTGAAAACGCAATACAAAGACGGGGGGCTATATTTAAAAAAATCAAATATCTTTCATTTTATTGCATTTACGATCACTATATCAATGTTTTATCTCGTCTAACCATTACAAATTTCATGAGCTTCATAACGAGAACAAAGCGAATGCTGACCTCTTTCTCACCTTTAATAATGTTGCAGTTTTACCTAGTTTAATGCATCAAATTAGAGTTACTGTTTTATTTCAATTTTCAAAACCTAGGTGTTTAAAACGACTACTAACGACATCTCTGAAAAGCACTCTGAACTATCGTGTGTAACGTTATGATACAAACATCCACAGATACAACGTTCAAGCTATCGTCAAGAGATGGCGCTTTTATAATTACAACGAACGCAAAGCTTACCAATGAGAACTCTCTCATCGTTGAAATTCGCGTTCAATTATCTCCTACCACCAAGAGATGGCGCTTTACAAAACTATTTTAGGAACTACATTACATGTTTCTAATTGAAACGATGTTTTACAGTTCTGGCACAGGATACATTTGCTTCGTATTAATTTAATGAATGATCAAAACTATTAACAGTGCATTTATTTATTACGTATATAAATATCATGCAACATTCAGATGACACGCAATAAGTTTTCTAATGATATAAATGACGTGAAGTAGGTCAGGATAAATTAAACTTGATAATGAAATAACTAATATATGATCTTGGCAAAAGTTCATATAGAATGAAGATCTAATGCGATGTTATTAGTTTTTGAATTATAGCCATCCACATGTCAGACTTACTGTCAAGGAAGAGCAATACTACGACGAAATCCTCATATCCTTGAGCAACTTCGCTCGTGTAAGCATCGTTTCTCGAGGGGCTATCCATAAATTATATGAGGGGTCCTATATTTCGTGACGTCATATTTCAAAATCTAATATTTAAGCTTTAAAACACGAAATTAGAACTATTAAGGAAAACCTTCAAAATATTTCAGACTCCATCGGTATGAGCAGAGTGAAAAAATAATTTAAATGGATTTAAAACTAATTAGGGCACTGCTGTTTTATTTTAATAATTTTTTGATATGAAATCGCAAAATGTGTGATGTCACACCTGGGAAGGAGAAATCTCACGAATGTGACTAGCTGTGACAAGGAGGAGTTCCTAGGTGGCTTTTCCAACAGTGCTACTCATGCCTTTTAAAGGGTGTCACGAAATTTCTCAGAGGTCCGCAGTGCGTTGTTGACGTTTCTGATGTCGCAAATGTCCATAGGCGACGGTAATCGCTTTCCATCAGGTAGGTCGTCAGCCTATTTGCTGTACTCTAGCTATAAAAAAAGAAATACTCAAAAAAATGACCATAGCCCAATAAAAAACGTAATTCGTAGCTCACTTTGTAATCACAGTAGGCGCCGACAGACCGTTGTTATTGTTCTCTTAGAATTCCTAAAAGAAACCAATGTCTGAAGCTGAAATTATCGAATAATTTGAAATAATTCAACACCCGTAATCGTAATCATTCATCATATATCCATATTCAGATAAGAAATTTCATATTCATAACATTCTTACATTAGAGAGCATTAAGCTGACTATAGTTACTAAAGTTTAGAATCAACACATAAAATAAAAGAGGTGTTTAATAATTTTTTTCTATTTAAAGCCGGACATAAAAAATAATCCGAACGAGTACTAGAATCTTACACGTGCTATATGAATTAGTACTTACTATGATTCTTTATGCGTCCATTACTGATTCGTACGTAATGTGCGCTAAAATACTAAAATATCAATAAAACACAATCAAGACAATGCCACATAAAAGAGAAAAAATGGGGTTACGTTTTAGTGGTCGTAAAATTCGCCAGTTCGACACACGCGTTAAATTTATGCGGAACATTGTTAAACATTTCCAGCCTAAGTAGAAATATCAACAAATAATAATGGAAGGCCCTTTTCTGATTTGTCTGTGCGGAATGCGTATGCTCAGCACACGCAGTACCGAAAGCTTACCAAGTACCTGTATGTACATTTCCTGATTCCCGCATACACTGAGCGAATCAGTATGCTCATAGAAATATAGGCGCATGGTAAGCTTTGATTCCGCATCGCTGCTGCACTAACAAATTAACTAACTAAATTAAACATTGTTGATGAAATAATTAAATAAATTAACTTTTCACGCTTATCCAAAGCGGATTAGGTTTCGAATATGATTTATTCAGGTTTTCTAAAGATTTTTTATTCATCAGCATAACAATACCAACAAATAAAAACATGTGAACATTGTCGAAGCAGTTAATGCTTCCAGGACCACTGTTGAATCTACCTCCTCAGAATAAGACGCAGAACTGTTATCCAAAAGCTACCAAAAGTTTGGACATTACAAGAATTTCCGTTGATTTAGGAACCGCCGTAGTAAGCCAAGTGTTGAAAGCTCTACTAGGCTTTAGTACGTAATAAATATCAGCGGATTGTGAAAGTTGAACAACATAAACTCACCTCCATGATGAGCTGCAGCGTCAACGCCCTCGCCCTCGCTTCGCTGAGCCGTCTGCGCTTGCGCACCAAAGCGGGCACCGCGACACGGCTCAACCACTCCCCGAACTCTGTGCACCGACCACCATACGCACAATCACTTACACGGGCATTGGTAATGTGTACATTAATAGGAATGATATCTGGCTTGAGTTGAATACATATAATAATAAAAAAATCGGAGTAAACCAATATGAAGATTAAGCATGTCAAAGAAACAACAGACTGAATAATTAAAAAAAGTATTTGAAATTCCGTAATAATTAAATCTATTATTAATAAAAAAATCTTTTAAAATTACTGAACATCAGCTGGAAGAATTAGCCTTATGTTAACATTGATAAGAAATAAACCAAATTGTCGGTTCGAGAAGCTTTCAACTTAAACCAGTGCTGATGAAAATGAAAGGGAGTATTCCAGCTCAACCTAAAAATACTGTACATGTTAATCAAGAAACAAAATCAGTTATTTGATCTCAAGATGTTATTGAAGCGATAGGAAAGGGAAACAAAACAATTAACAATGTTTACATGGAAGTCAGCACAAGAATGTTAGCTAATGTACAGCTAATGGCAAACTACTTATGTATAGTGTATGTGTATAAAATTCTACCAACTACAGAAGTGTTTTGTAAAGAATGGTGTGAGAATAGAATATTGTTTATTATTCACTATAAAAGACAAAATTTAAATTAAAATACAAAGGGTTATGAGACAACATTAAAACTTGTACATACATCAAGCTAGCAAAATTAGAATGTAGAAAGTAATTTGCCTATCTACTGGCCACTAGTCCGCTGTAGCTTTTGAATAATATCAAAAATCTAATATCTATTTAAACATATCTACAACCTCAGTAAAGAATTACGATTATAAAACCATACAGAAATAAACAATTCTCGTGAAATAGATCAATGTTCTGAAAATTGTAGATCATACATAAACTCAAAATCGATTTAATAAAATAAAGTGTAAAACTTAGAAATATGTAGATAACTAGCTTAAATTGTTATTCTTTCTTTAGCCAAACTTTATGATATCTTTAGGTGATCTGCAAGAATAAGCAAAACTGATTTGGTATAAAAACCGTTTAAACGTAGCCATGTGAACTCAGCTACGATCAGCAATAAAATGTAGCGCAGAGTCTTACAGATCTTTACGTGAATGTTGGAAAAGCATTTAATTTACACGTGAGCTGTCGTTGATTTTGCTTGCTCAACTTGAGTATTTCCATAGAGAGTGTAAATTCGTTTTAAATAGTCAATCATACATAGCTCGTTAATATAAGCTACTAAAAACACTGACCTAACGCTTCTGTAGTCATGATGTCTGTAACGTGTTCGGTGTCCATTGTGTATGTTTGTTTGTCACACTTTTTGTTAGTGGTTTTTGTTTTATTCTGGTGTATTGTTTTAGTTCACGGCACTTGTAACAACACTTCACTGTACACTTGTCACACTTTTAGTTATCTATATCTTAGGGTTTGTTATTTAAATGCTTTAATACTTTCTGTTTTTTATAATACTTTGTCGTTTATAATACTGATTATCGTGGACAGTAGATCTACATCTGCAACATTTAAAAAATTCTCATAATATTTATTTGTTGTTGTTGTTCTATTGCTTATTTTCGTTTTCTTTTTTCATTTTTGTAGTGCGTAAAAATACAGTGAATATTTAAAAAAATCAGTTTATTTCTAAAATTTTTCTGACTAATATGAATCGCCGTTAAACGCGAAATTACGTATAGTGACGCTCTTTTAATGTTAGTGCAAAATATTTTCTCCGATACGCCCATTCTATCAGAATTAAATATACTCAGTGGTTTGACGTCAAAGTCTGATAATTTCAGTACAACGCATTAAAATGTGAAATATAATATACTGAATAAAATATTAAATGGGTTTTTTGAACTCACTCTCACACTATTTTTTTTTGTTTTCAAATATAGGTTGTACACAGCCATTTCAGCCGGGTAGTATATTTAAGAGATCAACGTTACGGAGGTGATGCTGATCATCATGTTCATAAAATCCCTTAAGCGAGGCTCGTGCTTCGTGAGGAAGCGGATAGACTCCGGAATCATTACTGGTGGTACATAACGATATCCGCTACGATGGAAGAAGAATACTAGAACTGACAATCGCTCAGATAAAACCTAAATCTGAAAGCTGAAGCCTAAATGACTTGAAAGCAGCAGTGCCACAAGCCATTCTTCAACTTGTTTTGTATGCATATTATATATTCACAGGCTTTCAGAGAAAGCTGAAAAATTTACCTGACATATAATTATGACATTGGGAAAATTATTTTTGAAAGAAAAAGTGAGCAATAAGCGTTATCTAACTATAACTATACATACAATACAAGAGAAAACCCAAAATATTTAAACACCGAAATAATCACTTTTGTAGCTACTGGCCCAGCATTTGTTGCAATAAATGCCTTCTTTTACTAAACGTATTTTTCCTACGTCATACTATATTGTCATTGATTCATCTCAGAAACCTTCACGCAAGTGCCAACAATAACTGTATACATTTTCAATTGATGTGATGAACGATGTGTAAACGTATAGGAAACGAACACACAAACATGAATTTTTATATTGAGTAGTTAATAATAGTAAGAAGTAGGAATTACATCAGTGGACGAGTCAAAACATGGAAGACCAACCCGGCAGAATACTATATTTACAGCTAATGTAAGTAACTGCGCCAAGTATAATGTTGTCTGCGATAAATCAGACGCTTCGCACCTATGACTAATCATACCAAATTTGCATTTTGGCAAATTCCCGACCACATGTATACACCCAATTCCTTAGTAAATTATTTCTATTCCCGCCCATTGCATGCTGCAACTTGTGGCGCAACGGCCCTGTACTGCCAACGGCCGCATGCCAAACTGTCTACTTGAACTTGTTACGATCGTGATGTGTCGGACGTTAAGATAATAAAATTGGCAGAAATGATTAAAGGAGTTTCAAATTATAATTTGAACACGCAAGCTATTAATTAACAACTAGACTTGTTTATATTTGTTGTACTAATAAATGTATAAACAAAAGTGAGGGAAATAGATAAACAACAAGTATTTAATGAAGTCTACTTGAACTTGTTACGATCGTGATGTGTCGGACGTTAAGATAATAAAATTGGCAGAAATGATTAAAGGAGTTTCAAATTATAATTTGAACACGCAAGCTATTAATTAACAACTAGACTTGTTTATATTTGTTGTACTAATAAATGTATAAACAAAAGTGAGGGAAATAGATAAACAACAAGTATTTAATGAAGTCTACTTGAACTTGTTACGATCGTGATGTGTCGGACGTTAAGATAATAAAATTGGCAGAAATGATTAAAGGAGTTTCAAATTATAATTTGAACACGCAAGCTATTAATTAACAACTAGACTTGTTTATATTTGTTGTACTAATAAATGTATAAACAAAAGTGAGGGAAATAGATAAACAACAAGTATTTAATGAAGTGCTAATAAGACAGATTAAATGTGGAAATCTTTGTGATGATAGAATTTTGAAGTACTTACAAGTGGACATGTGAGCAAAGTATCTTTATATATATCCGTTCAGGAACGGAGAAAGAATACAATTTCCTGCGGCCGGGCGGCCTGTTGTAAGAGGCGACAAAACAACCCACAGCCACGTGGTAGGGTGTTTGCTCGCCTGGATGGCTACTGCCCCTTGTTTAGAGTATGCCGCCATAACAACCTTGAGTAGTGTTCCAGCATTAGTGGCCAGGTTACAGTATCCCTTAAGAGAGCAGCAGCTCATTTGTAGCACTTTTGGTGTTGCAAATGTCCATAGGCGATGGTAACCACTTTCCATCAGGTGGACCGTATGTCTGTAAGCTCAATTCATGCGATAAAAAAAGCTATTTTTAATTAGTTACAAAGCTTTTAGATGCTTCTAAAGAAAAGCTTGTATCGGGTACCTATACTATGCGTTTCTCTGAAATGAAGAGGACTGAGTTAACTAGTGAAATATATCATTAGCTAATAATTATTATGTTATTATATATTATATATGTTTTTAAAAAATAACCATTTCAATAAGTGATAATGTTGTAAAACGAATTCATTAAACAAATAAGATTATATATATTTATCCTTAGAGTCCATTCATTCCAAGCATGTTTTGACGCTAGTACTCAAAATTTTAACATTAATTCACAGACCAACCTAAACGTCGATGACAATAATAATATGATTATAATAACGCTTCCTTTTAAAATTGACGATACTTCGTATATCTAAACAAGATGCATGTGAAAATTGTGACGCCACAGCGCATGTAGCAAGTTATATTAAAGTCTAATGAAGGAAATCTAAAATTAATCCAAGGTCTCGATGAAGCGACGCGTGATTAACGACTGGAGCACGATTTCAGTGACGTGATTAAGCTTTATATTGATATCTTGCCTTGTTCTGACGGGCCACAAGTTGCTTTCAAATGTTTGCTAATTTTAACATTGACTTCCGAAATTACTTTTAAACGAGATCCACAAAGACAAAATCAAATTATTATTGCTTTTAGTTAACTCCATTTATAAAAGAATAGCACAATGAAAACTGAATTACTCGTGTTTATATTTACAATAAAACTTATAGAACCTACATAGCCATATATCTCTCAATATGTCAATCTGCCTGTGTCATAGCGGTTTTTCCCGAAAATTACTGGGTCTATATGAACTTTATACGCTGTTGGCAGTTAAATATATAATATTTTAGAAAATCGTAACAACGCCTTTTGTAATTTTTAATCTAAATAAAGAGGTTGCCAGATATTCGCCTTCAAAATCAAGTAGCAAGCAAGTATTAGAAAATCGATTTCAACAAGATCTGTTAGGCAATCTTTGAGACACGGAGTGTTTTTGTTGGGGTGACCTAATGGCTAATTGAGACATTTGATTCCCACTCCAACTATGTTAAGTGACGTTAGAATCCTAGCATGATATTTGGAGGACTTGCGCGGGGCCATGGAAAGGCCAACGCGTAGAGGCCCCTTGAAAACGAGAACAAAAGGTACCGTACCTATTTGGATGAACTGCTAGTGAAATTACGGATCGGAAACTATGGCGTCTGCCCGTCGCAATGTTCAAGGAACATGGAAAAAATGGACAGACGGTGAATCGTCACTCATTGCTTGAGCCCTTAAAAATACCGAACAAGATTGGCGAGGGGCAATATGTGCGTGAGTGGCCAAGGGGTTTGGACAGGTGGCCTGCAGGTTCACCGAAGCTACTTTCGACGTTAAGCCATTTATCACTACACCCTTGGAGTTTGAAGAGCGATTTGCAGCTCGTGCTGACTGGCTGAGGCAAGCACGGAGGCGGCCTTGCCTTGGTCCCCCAAAGTCGGGTCCGAGATGTCGCTAATACCTAAAGGTTCGCCACCAGGCCCCCTTGCGGGTAGACTTATTATTATTATTTTTAATAATATGGGGACCCATTAACATTATTTCAAAAAATCTGTGAATATTGGCATTAATTTTCCACCAGCTGTCACAATTCTATAAGATTTATGCGTTATGTTCAAAATCAAACTAGAATAGCTAATTTACATTAAAAAATACTCTTAATATTCGCCAAGACCTTGTTGCTAAGAAAAGTACCAAGGAAAGGTCAGTAATGTCAGGAGAGGAATGTGAGAAATGAGACCTTCGTCCATCGATTCTCGTATAAAAATGTCGTATGTCCGGTCTCGACTAAAAATAAAAGCTCATGAAACAAATTGATGAGGTAACAGCTGATTTAAGTAACGAAATAAAGTCAATGCCCGTGGTATACGAAATGATGTAATAATAGGCGTCCGTATAATTGTCGCACAAAACTGAAATGAGACAGTTCATTTCTGCCTTTAAAATTGGATGGAAATGGGACAAAAATAAATGGATTCAATCATTAGAACTTTTATACTAAGTAACTTGTTTAATTGTGTGACAATATTTATCATAATTGTAAGTGATATTAAATAAGCAATTGTAAACGTCATTTATGAAAAAAAATGTAAGTGTGACCACTTGCTATAGATGATAACTAAGGGTAGCATGTGGCACCATATGATACATTGGTCCTTCGAGCAGAATTAGATAGATTTATTAGCCAATTCCTATCGAAGTTGAAAGAGAAGTAACCCCGTGAAATCCCGATTTTATATACTACATGTAGACAAAACTTACTTCGCCCGAAATTGGAATTTAAGGTCATGCAAGTAGTGCTAGTGAAAATTTGTTCATGATACCAAGACGACGTCTTTGTTAGTGAATTTTAAAAAGAAGAAACGTGACCGCGCCGTCCTCTTGTCAAATATATTCGTCTAGCCCACAGAAAGGACGGCTCAAAAATACTTATATATAATTTATATAGTAGTTTTGACGTGATGCCCTAATAGAGAGACAAAAATTTAAAACAAAATTAAATTCAAAAACTTATTAAATTTCCTGAATCTTCTGGTCCGAATCAGCTCCTATGGTAGTTTTCTCATTTTTAAATTTATTGTACAAACCAGAAACCCTTAACAGATTCATATTTATTACAGCTTATCTTTTTAAAACTGGCACTATTGTGATTGATAGATATTCAGACATAATACTTTTTGTCATTTCACCACTAAACTCAAGAATAGTTTGAAATTGGGACTTGAACCCTAGGATCTGAAGCAAATTCTCCGGGATCAACGGGGATTTAACATCTGGATGACGAGTACATTCCTTTTATATGAATTACGAAAAGACAATTTTGTGGAGAGAAAGAATACTAATATTTTGATGCGTATGAACTTGAAATAGCTACGTTTATTATTAGACCCTCCTACGTTGCGTTTCAGTAAATACGTCTCCTCTTATTGAGTCATAGTAGGCAATCAATGTCTTGGACTGTGTGAAACTGGCGAATCTTACATAATTTTGACATTTGTTAGATGCCTTTTCCAGTTTAGTATAGATTTATTTAATTATGTTGAAGATTTTAACAATTAAAAGGAGATATATAAAGCTGATGAGAGACAGATCAACTAAATTGGCTGAAAGGTACCGAATTGAAAGTACGCGACGTTATTTAATTACATTGAAGGATTCAAATTTATATTTATATGGATCACTTGTTAATACATCCTTAGACCATTCATGGTCTAAGGATACATCCAAATTGTAAGACATAAATGAAGCATCTAAGACTGGCTTAAATCTATGTATGAACTAACTAACTAAAAATATAGTACTGGAAAAAGAATATCATTATTTTCCCATGGTATAAACTAAAGATTTATTTAACAAATGAAACTAATACTAAATCAGTAAATAAAAAATCAAAAATAAACGGTCCACACCATGAGACCTCTGATACAGGGCAGTGTGGCTAAAAGATTGGTAGCTACCTCGCCGAATGCAAAGGCTGGTGAAATAAGCCAGCCTTCCTTTCGCCTCTGACTTCGACCAGTCATAGTTTTGTTATATTTATAAATAGTATATGGGCACTTGGCGCCCAAATATATTATTCAAATATATTAAGTGAAATGAATACTAGAAATTCTTCATATTACTTTTCAAACAGCAAAAACTCAGGTATCTTGAAGATATTGCAAATCCTGCCTCATAAATGATTAAGTTTTTATTACTTAAAGACATTTTCATGCGATATTTATTTTTGATTGAGTTAATTTCCCTGTACACATTATCCAATGATTCATGACATCGATTCGTACTCCGACATTTTACTGTCTACACAGTTGGTCTGACGAATCGTCTGAGTTAATTGAATACGTTATAATATAAGTAGCTGTATAATATTGAACCACTTGGGATCAGTATTTAGGGGACTAAACAGTATCTGAGACATCAATTTTTCAAGGACTTTTTTCACGGTCTATTTTATTTCTGCATGTTATTTAGTCAATATTGTATCCGCGAAAACCTGTCGGAGGCTGCCTAATAATAATTATAATTATCTATTAGATGTAGGTTTTCCATAATTAAATAAATATTTCAATAATGTATTATTCATTTAAATAGGGTTAGGTGGATCATCCACACATCTTTACTTCGTCTACTTTCAATAATCTCTTCATATCTGCACGTCCCTTTGAAGTGCTCGTTACTTGAACTTTATTCAAAATTTCTGCTATTTTGTCATAGTATAACTACGTCACAGTCTACCGACACCAGCTCCTTCATTCATACTGATGTCATAAGTGTATTCAGAATTTTATAATTACTGTATAATATTTTTAAAAGCTTTGTACCGTTGGGACTTCTAAAGTTTGGTAAATAAACAATTAATGACTTGGTATTCAAATTATTGACTGTACCAACGCCTGCATAAATGTAAGCTAGTGATCAGTTTGTTTACAGAATGAATTATTGAATGAAAATTATAAATAGGATACACGTGGCTAGCTGAGCAATTTATTGAAGGAACCAGACATAGCGCTGGGGCATTTATATTGGAAGATTAAACGACATGAAAATCTTAGGGAAATCGCTACGTTCGTAATTTATTATTTTCTTCGCGTTAGCAATTAACTACAACGGTAGAGTCAAATTGAAATGATTAATTTATTTGTACTTGTATTCTTGTTAATAGTGGTAACACAAAATTCAATATATTATATCTTGAAGCTTCATAGAATTGCACGTCTACAGTTTATGATATACTTATACCTACAAATATTTGGATTTTCAACGGGTGTCTTTAGTGTCAAGTGCAGTGTCAGATAAATAAGAAGACGTGGAGTTTAGAATTGCTCAAGAACTTCGTAATAAGTGAATACTAATCGCTATGTGGTTAAAACTTGGAACAAATATAAAACATTTATTCTATGCACATTATGAAATAATATAAATAACAGTATCTTTACTTTAAATACTTCAGAGACAGACTTATCAATCAGATGATGTCACTGTAACAAATACAGCCACCGATTCAGAAAGAAACATTAAATGTCACTTCAAGAAAGACCGACGGTCAGCTCCGCGTTCCTTCATGTTTACACCCTATCGTTCTGAATTTTTCATCCTTATTACTACTAAACTACGACCTATAATCCCTTGCATAATCGGAAAAAGAACTTTGCCAAAATATAACATTGCCAGGATAACGTTGCAGTTAATTTATATCTTATTAGAGGGGCATATAGTTGACAACTGATTGATTCTAGTTCGAAGAAAGTTTGTAGGTTGTCAGGCTTGGAGCTAAATGCGTCTGCGAGTTGGCACGGCAGTGGGGCAAGGACGCGAAGCGCCTATGCAGCGGGATTGATTGACTGATTAATCTCTAGCTGGGTATTGGGATGTGAAACATCGAAAAATAATCGATCAATTTCTAAAGAAAAAGTCCGACACTAGTCTTCAAAATTACAGCAGCTGAAGAACGATGTTGCAAAATGCCGACATTAGATAGAGTTTAAAGATTTACACATAATAGTCAATGATGCAAAACTAGCGGAAGAAATACATAAAACGTCGATACACTATTCCTAACTCGAAAAATGTTAAACGAATACGGTTGACCTCATTATGAATTTATTTCACAGTTGGTTGAAATCATTCTGTATATTTACAATGATAGATCCCAAACAGTTAAAGAAAAGCACGACTCCCGGAAGTTTTAAGAAAAATAGCTGATGTGAAATTTCAGGATACATCAACATGTCTGTAATCCATCCTAAGAGATGTATCCTAAAAGTTTATAAAGTTTTTGTAATTTCATTAATTCTATGTATTTTATTCATACTTATAATATTATCTATACATATAATAAATCTGTAGAGGTCAAATTTCTGTACAATTAAAAAAATTTGCTAAAAACCGAGTCACGGGGATGTAAGGAGTGCAATAGAACTAATTTAGATTTTTTCGAATTTTTTGTTTCTCTGTTTGTCTGTCTGCTTGTACCGGCTAATCTCAGAAACGACTGGACCGATTTACATAGAATTTTGTATGGTGATAGCTTATATCCCTGGTCAACATATAGGATACTCTTGATCCCGAAAAATTGAAGAGCTCCCGTGGAATAGCTAAAAAGCTTTAATTTCTTAAACAGCTTATGTAATTTAACAGGCTGAATGTAAATTCTCTGCAACGTAACATAATAGAAGCAGATATTTTGACAGGGTGTGGTGTCGGTGAGAGAGTTTTCATCTTATATATATAAAGCTGATAAGTTTGTTTCTTTGTTTGTTTGCTTGAACACGCTAATCTCAGAAACTACTGGTCTGATTTGATTTTTTTTAGTGTTAGATAGTCAATTTATCGAAGAAGGTTATAGGCTATAAACCATCACGCTAAGAGAAAAGGAGCGGAGCACCAATTAATGAATGTGGGTTCCCGGATGGTTTAGATTTGCAATTAGAACCGGTAGGTGGCGCTGAGATCGGGTTCTAGAATCCTCCTAATCACCGGGAGCGATTCTGGTGATTTTGTTTTTGTGGGTTTGAGTGCGTTCCCGGATGGTTTAGATTCGCAATTAGAACCGGTAGGTGGCGCTGAGATCGGGTTCTAGAATCCTCCTAATCACCGGGAGCGATTCTGGTGATTTTGTTTTTGTGGGTTTGAGTGCGTTCCCGGATGGTTTAGATTCGCAATTAGAACCGGTAGGTGGCGCTGAGATCGGGTTCTAGAATCCTCCTAATCACCGGGAGCGATTCTGGTGATTTTGTTTTTGTGGGTTTGAGTGCGTTCCCGGATGGTTTAGATTCGCAATTAGAACCGGTAGGTGGCGCTGAGATCGGGTTCTAGAATCCTCCTAATCACCTGGACCGATTATGGTGATTTTGTTTTTGTGTTATGAAACTATTTATTATAATAATAGCTTAAGAAATAAGTTATTTTATACTTTTTAGTTTTTGAAGTCTTTTAAAGGATGTTTTTTTATTTTATTTGTTACTTTTTAGTGTCTAGCTATGTATGGGTAGACCTACGAAAGGTGCCGCGCTCCTTAAAAATATAGATCCCAAGAAACGGGAACAAAAAAATATTCGTAAAATGAAAATACGGGACCAAACTATGTTAAATTTTTAAGAGACAAAATGACAACTATTCCGCGTCGAACTAAAAAAGTATCACGTAAATCGGATCATAAATCTCAGAGTAATCGGTGTACATATGGAACGGAATGGATTTTTTTTTATAAAAAATGTTCCTAAAATGAAAACTACTGGGGCAAACTGTCAAATTTTTAGGGGACCAATTGGAAGCAATTTCGCGTCGAAACAAAAATAACACGTAAATCGGATCATAAATCTCGGAGTAATCGGTGAACATACATAAAAAAGATCCCGACGTATTGAGAACCTCCTCCTTTTTTTGAAGTCGGTAGGTCGGTAGCATCGTAAAATTTTTGTGTGTGTGTATGTTTGAGTGGGTCCCGGGATGGTTTACAGCCATAATTGGAACCCGTAGATGGCGCTGTTATCGGGTTCTAGAATCCTCCTAATCACCTGGACCGATTTTGGTGATTTTGTTTTTGTGTCATGGAACAAAGTCTTTTAAGAATTCAGAAAAGAGGCGGTACGAAGTTCGCCGGGTCAGCTAGTTATTAATATATATATAAGTGTGGATAACATTATGTGTTAAGCATATTATTTTAGTTTTAAGTCTTCACTTACTGTTTAATTATGTATTTACAGATCACGCAATATTTTTTATCGGTATAATACTCCTATGTAATATGAATTATTTATGTATAACCAGAGAATAAACACAAATAAATCTTACTTTCGGCAGACAATGGTCTGTTTATCGCAAGCATGGTGTGTCTCTGCTAAAATTTGGCACAGTTTGCATAAATGTATATGATACTTTTATTTGTGCTGTGTTAAATTGCACTGTTTACATTGATATCATACTAATTCATTGGTATTTATTGAGCTAATCGTCCGTGTGTTTGAATTTTTCGTCTTTGTAAACATCTTTCTAAGTTTTTATGTTTATCAAGTTTATAGAGTAAATAGTAAAATCAAAATCCACAAGGCCGCAATAAAATATTATTAAAAATATAAATAGGTCAAACGTTTAGATTTGTACAGAATAAATATGGTTGGTGGTTCTTAAACAAAAGCAGAAAAAAGTTTCAATTTAAAAACTTCACAGATCAAACCAATCACAATGTTTTATATGTGTGTAAGTTTTGCTTCCATGTCAATTTTTGTATGTTAAATGTTCATTCACAAAACTCACTGAAAACATGTAAACAATGTACACAATGTAACACTCGGTAAAGGGTAGTTAGAGAGGTATGAAACAACACAGAGACCGAGACCGTATACTATCGATTCTAATTACGATGAATCTACAATTTTAATTAATTTTAATAGAATTTTTGCTGTTCAGAACGACTGAATAAATCTTCATAACTAGTTTTGGCCAAATACTAAAAATTCTTAAACACAAAACACGGAACTAGAATTCGTGTTCTTCTATGACACTTTTCATAGGAATTTCTTATGGGTAGTATTTGGCCATTGAAATTTATTTTCTATGATAATTTGTAAACATATTAATAGAAATTCTGTTTTTTTTTATTGCTCTTCAATTCCGAACAGCAGTTTTAAAATCCTTAACATGTCTGTCAGAACCACAAATAGCTTTGACTTGGCTTTTAAAATTGCAAAAAAATAAGAATCATTCGACAAAGTATTTAGGACTGCACAAAGCAATCTCTTGTGACCACTTTTCTTCCTATGATACAAACTATATTGTACTTGGTAGTTATATTTGAGTACGGAATAGTTTGTTACGAAAACAAAATAGGTAAAGACTACGTTGTTCCTCAGGCATTAAGGACATCCATCAGGGGCGCAAAATTTATAGAGAGCACAGTTACAGACCGGCAGTTTGTAACTTGATTCTCTTCCTACAAAATATTTTATGCGAACTCAAAATTTGACCCAATCTTTTATGACCCCAGATAGGGTGCTAGGCAAGGTATTTGATTAGGTTCAGGAAGACACATTAAGAAACTACATTAGACTAATCGTAATAAAGAATCGAATATATGCGGCAAATGTAATTACGAAACGGCTTGGATCGGCGGTTGCGATGTATTTCGGTCGCAATACACGGTACACGGGTGCGCGTGCGTCGCCCGCTACAACGCCGCACTCACTGGTCAGTTAGAGCCCGATTTATAGACAGATAGATCTGATAACGTAATATTTAGATTTCAGGATCTGTTAGTAATCGCTGATAAAATTTAAAACTTTTTAAGATAGGATTAAACTCTTTTTTGCTTTCTTTCTAAATTATTTTTTTACTATAGTGCTGCTAAAAATTTAGTCTCGTTGGTAGTAATACCTTCCAACCATAAACACTATACCTTCCAATAAATAAAATTGAAGTATCTATCTGTGATTTCAATATAAATGTGATTTTAATTTAAGTGAGAATTGCTATGATTACGACGCGTAATGAAATTATTATTTACAGTAATTATTGTGCAGTTCCCGTGGTTACTACATCTAATAATTTGTGCTACAAGAGATGCGGAATGAAGAGTATATCACGTAAAGCCAACTGGGCAACTAGTTCATCGAGCAATAGATTCAGATCGACATGTGACATTAATACACCAACGCAAATAAATCACGACTAGACGCGCTGTCGTTAGGAGCGGAATACACGCTGGGCATTCAAGAACGCAATGTAAATTTAATAATAATATATTAACTAGCATTAAAGTTAATTAAAGTAACTGACAGATTCTAGATCTCGTTTGCCCCTAGCTCACTGCAATGGAGAGCGTTCATTCCTGGTATAATTTCATAAACTAAACAAATTGTTACTTTAGTTATGTAGGCTCGGATCAGAGGCCTTACTCTCAAACGCCTTTTGTCGTATATTTCGTCCGATCAGCCCGAAGGTTTAGATACAAGAAAGAAAGAACAAAGATTTCTATAAAACTCCGATAGAATCGTCTACATAATACAAAAAGAAATGGAACATACAATGTATGAATATGTACTTAATAAATAAATAAATAAAAATAAATAAAAAAGAAGCAAAAAAGTTCTGAAACAAAAACGAACTACGAAAGACGTTTGAGGTTAGCTCTCAGCCCCAGAGTTGTCCACTATGTATTATTCATAATACAAATGGAACTCGCTAGTCTTGAGGATATATTTGTATGTTTTAGCTGACTTATCAAAAGTTGTTTTTCTAATTCGTTTCATATTTTAATATAACTATCTGATTTCGCATCTCTTCACATCCGTTATTACCCGATAATGAATCATTTCATATTCTAGGTTCGTCAAACCTTGGTATGGTAACAGCAAGGAATTTAATATATCTATCCTTCAATTTAGTTCTTCTTGAATTAAAATAGTCACACGTAATTAGAACGATGGTATGCTAATTTGCAACCAATCTTGCTTTAATTACCACAAAGAAAAACAAGGAAGGACGTTTTACAAAACGGATTTAATAAACATTTTGCACAATAAACATTTTAAACACAATTTTAAACCAGCAAAGTTAATTACGACATCCACACTTGTAAACTTTCGACTTGGTTAAATTTCAATGTGTGACTTCCATATATCTGAATTGAAGAGAAATAAAAATGAGTTTGTTTTGTTTTGCAGATTTTTATATTTTTTTAACAAGTATTTTAGACACATGATTTCTTTATATCTCTCATATTAGTAACGTGGCCAATAATAAATAGCACGTAACCAATAATACTGCTAACCTCGCACAACATATAGTTTAACTGTGAAAATATGCAATCTAGTTTTGTTGATTGCCGCTGCAATAATATCGGCCAATGCGAAGTGCGATGAAGAAATAGTAATAGAAATGGTTTGAGTAGATTACGTAGAAGGTACAGATAAAATATTGATAAACCTTAAAGAACAAGATAAAACAAAATAAGGCGACAGACGTAGAAGCTATAGGTAAAGAGATACTAACCATACATTTGTATGTAGGCTGCGATCGCTATGTGTAAGAGCAAGACACCTTCTTAGCATGTCCAAGTGGTCTACCCTGATGGCTAACACGCCGCAAACCTCGTTATAATTGGGTGCTCGTATCGGAACCTCCTCAGTGTACCCAATGTTGCCAGAGGCGCACGCTATAATATCACCCAGGTGCAAGTAGGCGTATCTGTAAGCGTATTTGAGTACCGTGCTGAATAATACTTCTGAGGGCCTACAGAGGTCGTTATCGCATCTTCGTATCATGAGCTTAACAAGTATTAACATAAATTGAAACTTTATTCTATGTCTTACTACCTGTATATCTTTAAACCCTGTAGTCTAGAATATACCATCATAACAATCTTAAGTTGTGTTCCCGTTATCAGTGCCCAGGTCCTAATCCCCAATTCGAAACCGGCAGCATATTAGTGTTATGAATGTCCATAGGCGGCGGCAACCTCTTTCGGTGTTTAACATTCTACTATATCCACAATATCATCTCGATGTCGTCGCGGCGGAATATTGAACCACAATTTTAAACATTTATTTCTTGTGTTTTCGCTTATAAATAAAGATAGAATACTGAAATCAGGCAAATCTACGAATGAGACGATAATGTACGGCGATTTTGTCGAGAAAGTAATAGCAGAATTTGGCCCTACGTGGTCCAGCAGCTTGTTTGCTTGTACTCCAGCAAAAAAGTAGGTAGACAACTCTATTGTAAAGCATTACAGACATTACAAATGGGATTGTCAAATCAGTACAAGTAGGTACACCTATATGATATTGTGAAATTCAATCCTATCAGAACTCTATTATTTTAACCCGTTCATTATTCCTAATGTCTATTATAAGCATTTTATATTTTTCATGATTTTGAATTATATCATTTATGTGCTGTTCGTAAGTTTTTAAAGACCTTTGGAATGAACAGATTGTCATAAAATCTGGCATGTCTGTACCATGGAAAATCTTCCATGTTTGTATTTGCAATAATGGAGGTAACCATAGGATACTTTGTATCATAAAGAAAGGATGTATTCATCGCATGATACAGATCCGAAATGTATGCGATGTAAACCATGAGGAAATTCCTAATAATATAATAGTTGCGTAACATTCTTCTTCACTGGATTTAAAAATAAAATATGAAGCATACGTTTCTATTGTGTTTACAAAATTACAAATAATATTCTTAGTTTTTAAGAAGGTAGTTTTAATTTTTGGCAGACAATAAAATGATTCTATTCATTCATTCACATTTTACTTACCCGATATCTTCACAGCAATCAAGTCCCAGAGGGTCTTCTGGCGGTTCGCTAACTACGGTGAAGATGATGCAATCTTTTGGGCTTGGCTTTGCTTTACTGCCACTCCTGCACCTTGCCATATGACCCAATAAGGGCAAATCGCAATCATGGAGGTGAAATGCTGTAAAAAAAGTCAGGAGAATCAAGAATTAATTATCCAAATAAAACTCCCACGTTGATGTAAAATAATCACCAATTTCGCCGTGATAGAGGTATGCTGGAATCATTCTCTAGATCGCTGATCTTAGGGCCAGCTCGAATGGAATATTACAACGCAAACAGAAGAAATTGGCGTCAAATTTAGCTCTGAGCTAATTTTGGTTCGTACGGCTAGTGAGAAATCCGGTACTGCACTCCCTCTGTCCATTCCATCCCCGCTATCCTGTCCAATGTGGACGACATAGGGGAGTCCATGTTTCTAACTCATTCCCCTATCGCATACTCATTCCATCCTTTTTTATTTATCCCCCCATTGCATCCTTCCAATCCGTTCGCCCTTTCGCATCATTCTCCCATTATTCTCATCTGTCACCCTTACCGCATCCTCCAGTACCCCATATCGCATCATTTTCCCTTTTTTATTATCTGTCACCCTTACCGCATCCTTCTAACCTGTCCCCCCTATCGCATCTTTCCTATATTATCCCCCAGCCCCATCTTAAAGGCTGGCAACACGTTCGGATCGTCGCGGGTGTTGCAAATGTATATAGGCGATGGCAACCACTTTACGTCAGATGGGCCATATGTCTGTTTGCCCGTTTCCGATATTAATTTGTAGCACTAGGGGTACCCACAAGATGTCGTTTAAATTCAAAGGGATTAATTTCTATTAGGATATTTTTTAATTTATTAACATGCCTAATTAAAACGTAGAGTTTACTGAACTTACTCTTTCTGAAATTGAAATAGCATTTGTCAAAGTAATGCCTCGGTTTGGGCAAGCTGACAGGAGTCTCCAATTCAGCCCCATTCCTGCCCAAGAAACTGTATGCTACATATAATCTCTGGACTTTCGAGTCCAGCATTGCGCTACATTCGTCATTGAGAGCCAACCAGAGAATCGTTATGTCTATAGTCTGAGTTAAAGTAATGTCACTCTTATCTGAAGCTGCTGATTCCTGAAAGAAGGACCATTATAACATTTGAAGATAATGACGCGTGAGTTTGTCTAGCGATTATTTTTTAAAAGAGAGTAGATCGATTCAGGGTTATAAGTAATTACGGTAGAAAGATATGAAGTAAATTGATGCTATAAATAGATAATTGCTTATTGTTCAATATTAGTGAAATAGAATATTAGTATTTGTATTTCCGAATACAGAGTCAAGGAATAAAACAATAGACAATAAAATAGGTAATTGAGAAAGAATTAAACTCGGTATTTACAGTCGGAAGTCTTTCCCTTTGATTTTCTTTTACAGGTACTTGGCCGACGCTATGTTTTACTGTCACAGATATTTTAGGAGAATCATTAATTTTATTTGATCCTGAAAATAAGAGTGTATAAAAATGTTTTAATAGTTAAATTAAATTATCTAAGCCTTGCCTAACATAAAGTAAATAAAACATCGCTTCCCTAGTGTTTCGTTTGACATCACACATAAATGAGGCTACCCTCATTTATGTGTGATGTAAAACGAAACACTAGTAAACACTAGTAGTCATTCAATGCTTGACCATGCGCGGTGCGGTCGCTTCATGTGATCATACAGCTGATGTGATAATGTACCAGGGAACGATTAAATACTTTTTCCTTTCTGATTTGTATTGAGAGGAAAATAAAAATATTGGTAACGAAGGAAACACAAAAAGAACTAGAACTTTTAAAATATCTCGTTTTCTTAGCGATTCAATTGTGGGTATTGCATTATTTTTATAATTTCCTTCAATTAAGTTTTTGAGTGCCTGTATATTTCTTGTCAACACAGTTTTAAATTGTTTATGTGAAAAATAAAAATTGCTAAAATATCTGAAAGATCGTAATAACCTATAATTTGAATGGCGTGATTGTATTGCTTACCTTACCTTGTCCGACTAACAGATTTGGAGAAACTATGTGAACATTTAGCACGCCTTTGTCCACTTTTTGGTAAATATAGTACAATTTACATAAATAATATTCAAAGTTGTTTGGTTTGGTATATTTCAATTATTTCATTGAGGTTAGATGCATTTAAAGAATAAATTAGAAGCGGCAGACAAACACACATACTGTACATCTCCAAGCCAGGCTAGCCACAAATTCAAAAGTATTTATTCAAAATCTCGAGTTAATTAGATTAGTATAACTCGTGTTATACTCGTAGGTAATACCCTACAGTCTGGTCTTGCGCCGACCTCAGACACCCAGACCATAGTAAAGAGAGCGATAAAGCCGCCTATTGTATTGCCCAGAAATCATTGTGAATATGTATGCGATAAACTGTTATCTATCTATTTAAAGAACACAATATTCTTTTACGAAATTTACAATCCAGGAATCGAGCCCGGAGTCACTGCGTTGCAGCGAGCCAAGCCGGTAAAGGTTTAACTCGCTCAACCACAGAGGCCGTCAAAATTATCTCTCTTTCTCTCTCTCTCTCTCTGTCTTTTTGTATCTTTCTTTGACTAAATATAGTTACAAAACTTACTTGGATCAGCCACGTTATCTTTACCAATCCCTTCCTCGTCCTTGTTCTGCAAAGAAATTGATTAAAGATTTATATATTAAAAAATAAATCCTCCCTGTCCCATATTCTATAATCGATCAATCTTATCCAGCTCCCTAGAGCAGGCAGGGGTCACCAATTAATTTCGCTCGGGGTCCGTTTTAAGAAATGAAATTACCATCGTGGTCCGCATTACATTTTATAGAAAAAATATTTATTAAAAAAAGTAATTACGGATATTTTTTTACGTATCAATGAGAAAAATGACATTGCGGAATATCTGTCTGAAGTTTGGAGTAAAATTCGTGCAAGCTATTGACATTAAATCCTGGAGATGTTCATCAGTAAGTCGAGATCGAAATTTATTCGTAATGAAGTTCATCTTTATCTATTTTTTATTAAATTACGTACTCTATAGTGAGTGTAAGTTGCTGTGTTCTCGCGGTCCGCACAAAATGGGTCGGCGGCACGGCCGTTGCTAAGGGGGGCATTGTGGAGCAATGCCCTACCTTGTAATCACAATGCCCTTAAAATAAAAAAAACCCTTAAAACCTTAAAAATACCAAAAGCTTAGACAAATTATTATTATTATTAAATTGTTTGTTCATAGTTTGAAATAAATAAAAAATTGTAGCGATAGGTATCTAAAGTTTTCCGAACATACCAAGGTTTGTGACATTTATTTCAAATTATAATAATTCTTTGCACTGTGTATAGATGGCATTTGAAGTGCCATCACATGAAGCGATGGGTCTATTTAATTATAATATATGTGATGCAGAGGGGACTCCCCGTACCATGGATTGCAATATGGGCTAATATTGCAGGGAATCCCCTTTTAAACTAAAATAAAAATGAAATAGAGATTGATTATGATTGTTTGTAGTTTAGTTAAGTGAAGTGTACGGTTTTTGGTTAAGTGAAGTGTAAAGAATTTTATAGTCAAAAAACGTTACAATTGTTTTTTTACTTCCACCCTACCTGTAACCAATGCTGCCCTACCTCAAATTCGACTCTAGCTACAGCCCTGGTTGGCGATCCAGATGCGGACCGCGGTCTGCTATTTGGCGACCCCTGCCCTAGAGTGTCAAATAAGCAAGCAAGTAATAACACCTCACCCGAGCGATCGTTCTATTAATGGCGGGCATTACGCACGGTTTAGTTCTCAGGATACACCACAAATCGATTACTCCCATCTCGTCCCCTCTGTCCAGATTGTCTCTGGATCTACACGTTATTCGCATTCTAGGTCCGGCCACCTGGTTCAACATCAAGCTGTTTTAAAATAAATAAATAAAAAGATTTTTATTGTCACCAAGATTTACTAACTTATACTAACACCTTAACTTGACAGGCCAAGCCTGTATCTTAGGTGTTAGTTCCTTGCAGTGAGTTTATACGTAAACTAGGATATGCCCGCAACTTCTTCCACGCTTGACTTAAAATTCCCGCGGGAGTCCCGGGACACAAAGGACCGCAGCTATCGTTTAAGTGAAAACTGTGTCGGAATAAGCTAATTTTTATGCACCCGAAGAACTTCAAACCACTCCCGGGAAAATACCCGCGGGGTTCCCCGGATAAGAAGTAACGGAGAGTTTAAGTCTAAAAATTAGCTGTCGATAAGTAAAAACCGTTTCGAAATCGGCCCAGTAATTACGTGGATCCCGAAAAAACAGACAAAACGACAAACAGACAAAACATCTAAAAAAATGCATCTCCACCGTATATGTATTTAAATATATATTATAAAATCACTTTTAGATATAATCTGTAAGTTTATTTTTGTACTGATGCACAAAAAAGTTATCTCTCTGTAAAAACTGGATTGTTTAATGTCAATCACAAAAATTGCTCGATTACCGAGCAAGACGTCCTTGGTGGAAAGTGACCAGAACAGTTTAAAGTCCAAGGTTAGTGCATGGTGAAAACAGAAACTGTAAAATAATTCATATAATAGCATAGCAAGTTCAAATGCGACACTCCTATGGTCTGCTAAGCACCTGTCCAACTTTTGTACTTCTCACCTCCGCTCTCATAAGTCCCCCTTCGCCCACGGGCCATGGGAATACCACGAACGAACTTATAGGCCGCCCGAAAGTGCCTACATGCATAATATAAAATATTTAATAACTTTTCTATCTCTGCACTATGTGAAATTTACTATCATGATATTTTATATAAGCAAGTTTTATAAAAAATAATAATATGCATCCAAAGGTAACCATCAAAAGACATAACGGTAAACTTTCTTCATAAGAATCTAACAAAGAAATTTTATTTAGTGAGAAAGTTTCTTACCAAAGCTAATGACATGTCAGCTCGTCTATTTGTATGAAGCAACGCATCTCGCAGGGGTAGAACACAACTAGCAAAGGGTTGTTCTTGTTTGTCCAATTCACATATTTTAATTGGCATTTCCTCCTAACAAAATAGGTATATATTTAAGAAATTATTACAATTTTAAGTCTGTGTATCAGCATATACGTATGCATGCGTGAGCAATTTAATAACTCGGATATAAATTTTAATTGTTTGAACCACTTAAAATTGTAGTTATTAATTAAGCTATACACTATTTCACTATGCCAAGATTGCCTTGATCTCGGCGTGCAGAGTGAAATCCTAGTTTTGTCTTTAGTTCTTATATTAAAGTGGAGGTCTAACATATCAAATCTCGTGGATTTGAAATTGTTGATGTTTCTTATTATCCAAAGCGGACACTTGACACACGAATGCATCTTGTAAAAAAAAATTTTTTCATCTTGCATAAAAATATTGTATACTGTAACTTACTTTACTTAAATAAATAAATTATTATAAAAAAAAAATTGCACGACTTCAGCCAGTTACTGTCGCCTATGTACATTTGTAACACCAAATGTGCTAAAGGAAGACTGGAACCTGGCTACTAATGCCAGAACACGACTGAAGGTTGTTGTGGCGGCATCCTCTAGACCAGGAGTGGTAACCATCCAGTCGGGCAAATGCCTTACCATCTGCCTTGTGGGTTGTTTTGTCGCCTGTTACGACAGGCCGCCCGGTCGCAGAAAATTGTATTCTTTCTTCGGTCCTACACGGATAAAAAAAAAATCATACATGCTTCACATATTCTAAGAACTCCTCGGTGATCTTCACGTTGTACTCTGTGGAGAAGTCGAAAAGTACGACACGTCCCGCTTTCACTTTAGTCATGGCAACATTTTGATCGTAGAACTGCCACGTCAGGACCAAGGATAAGTCGCGAGAGTTCAACACAGCCTGGTCAATGAGAAAGTTATCAGAGTCGACCGTATAAATGAACTAGCCGACCCTAGATTATTTTGGGAGCAATCGAATTCACATAGGTTGCATTGCATAGATTTTTTACCCAGGCGCTATTCACGCCCAAGAAAATTACTCAAATTTTATCCCGGACTCTATCCCATTTTCTGCGATGTATAATATGTATATTATTAGTAGGCGGTATTTCCCTGAAAGCGTTACAGACAGACATAGTTAATTTTGCATTTATAACATTATATTATCGGTTAAAACGGACTCATTTGTATTAATTAGTCCTATGTAGCGCTGGTTTTTATACACAAGTCTAGTTCTGATAAATAGGCTCACAAATGCAGGTGCTGAACTACCTGTTCTGTTTACGACAGCAAACGGATTTACTATTTAGTGGCCTGTTCCTATATCTTACCATTCGTTCACTTGCCCTACCATTGATTGAATTTTGACATTACTACTATGGAGCTTATGTCAAATTTTAACCGATAGCAAGGCAAATGAACGGTCAGTAAGATATAGGAACCGGGTTTTGGTCGATTACTTTATATGCAGGGACTGACAGTGACTTTCCAATTCAGCAAGGCCCTGTCTTATATCTTACCGACCGTTAATTTGTCTTACTTACTACCGTTTTAAATTTGACGAAGCTTAAGCGTAACAAGTAAAGTCGAAATTGAAACGATGGCATTGCAAGTGAACGAATGGTAAGATATAGACAAACAGGCAGTGAGGCCTCTACTACTATTGTGGAAGCCATGTTTATTTTACGTCCAAACCTGTAGTCATTTTAGATTCCATGTGTATATACTTTTTTGTTAGATCTAGATTTTGGTCTGTTTTTGCTAAATAGAAAAAAATGCATCTGATATTGATCAGTTTCGTCTCAATGATGGACGGTTCCTATAACTTACTGTTTATTTATTTCCTCATCATCGGTAGAAATTTGGCATTACCTGTATGGGAGCTTATCTTAAATTTTAACCACTAGTAGGGCAAATTAACGATTAGATTTTTTATGGCACGAGCTCAGCAGACGGCCCACCTGATGGAAAGCGGTTACCATCACCTATCGACACTTGCAACACCAAAGGTGCTGCTGCTCTCTAAGGGCGGGGAATGGAACCCGGCCAATAATGCCGGAACACAACTAGTTAATGTTTATGGTTGTGGCTGCATACCGAAGACCAGGAATGGCATCCATCCAGACAGGCAAACACCCTACCAATACATTACCTTAAAATCAAATACATAATTACAATACCTTAAAATCAAATACACAGTTTTCATACAACTACCGCCTAATAGGTTGAAAATTCAAAAATACAACAACAAACCTCGTCAGATAAAACGACGGTTCCGATATGCAACGTAAACACACACTTGGGCGCATAAATATCACCTATAGATTGATTCCCAGGCGAAGATTTCAAAGCAATTGGTTCAGGAAAGTCATCTGTAGACGTTGCAGCATTTACCAACCTTGTTTCAGGTTGCTGTAAAAATTACGGAATCGTAAATTGGAACTTCATTTCAATCGGAAGAATTAATTATCTACGACCAGAATATCCTTATCCTTATAATAATCCTTTAGCCGGTTTCGCTTTAAGAGTTCGAGAGTCCTTGTGTCCTTGTTTCAATTAATTGACCAAGTGAACGCGTTGATAGTACTGAGATAATTTATTTAGGGCCAATTTTTCAATCAACAGATAAAAGTTATTCATAAGAACAAATCACAACATGGGAAAATTAAAAACGACAATTGCAAAAATAAAACTGTTGACTTATTTCATTTTTGAATCTAGTCAGGTATTGGGCGCAATCGCCCTTAAAAGCGACTCACCTTTGACCGCAACTCGCACAGGACCACGATCTGGCGAGCGGGGCAGGGGTAGTGGTAAGGAGAACCATCTCTGCATATGAAGAAGTGTCCATCGAAATGCTTTGAATTAGGGTTGCGCCACTTTGGCATCAGGGTGATTTTTAAAGAAAGCGCCAAAAGTTATTAAAGTAATACTAGTGTTTAGTTTAAAAAAATTAAATCTTACAAAATCACTTAGCGTATTATTCAAAATTCGCGAAATAAAATCACTTTTCACGTTTTCACATAACAATTCTTTGAGGTTATATTTAGTCAATTACTTTGTACTACGTAAATAGTTGACATTTTATAACAGTGTACTGTCACCAGCTACTCTAGTCACCAAAGATATTATCTTTTTCAATTCGGCATACTTCGAATCGTCTGCAACAGCTACATTCATGCCATACCCTTTGTCTATATCAGCGCTATTGTGGACGGTTTTTGAACTGTTATTTACAGCTTACAACTGGACACTTCTTAAACTATTTTCCTACATGAAATGATTCTCCTTACTTTTACCCTTCATAGTGGGATGTAACAAAGAGGAGTCGCACGTAATGGCCGCCATTATACGCCAACCTAATTAAGAGCATCTTTAGTGAATCGTTGTAACGATAAACATTCCATTATACCTTTGAGTATTGTTACCTCGTATACCACGCATTTATTATACATAAAGTATAGAGTAAGTGGCTGTTTCAATTTTAAACACCTCCACCACTTCAAGGTTATAATTTATTTTACTGATAGATTGAAAAAATTGGTCCATAAGCGGTCAAACACCACGTCAACTTTCAGACGTTTTTTTCTTGTCATCAGGGTGGTGTCATGAAAAACAAGTTTAAATCTTTAGTCAGACTGCACCCTCCCTTAGCACATGATCATTAAATGTCTGTAGTGTATGTAATCTCATAAGAGTTTCAATAAGAAAAAACAATACATTACATTAATTACTACCATTTATTTTTAAAATAAATACAACATGATAGATAGATAGATAACTCTTTATTGTACACCAATACAAACATGAACTTAAGACTAAAATTATATCTAGGTATGTACAAAGGGCGGTCTTATCGCTAAAAAGCGATCTCGTCCAGACAACTCCAGAAATGATATTATAATGGCGAAATGAATTTAGATTATAATGGCGATGGTGGTATACGTAACATATAGTACAAACTACTTACATTTTAATAATAACATGCTCTAATATCTATTTACTATACAATATTTACATGATTTATGTGTTAATCCGTTAAACCATCTAATACATTCATTAAATCTTCTGATACTTTTCGAGGATTACATTTGACGCTCATGGTAGTTAACTTTTGAAATAACGATAAAGTTTTATAATGGAAGAAAAATACTATACTCCTTGAAATTTTACTTGATTAGAATGACAGCTGTCACTAAAGTCACGTCCATAAATTTCTGTATTATGAGACGGGAAAATCTTACACACGATAGTCTCGTACTTTCTTCATAGGATCCCGATACGCCGACCAAAGTTTGGTCTTTCGTGTTTCTGGTACCACCAGAAAAGTGGTATTAATATGACTGCACAATTTTACCGGTAATACGATAGTCAAGACGTCTCGTCGTCTTTTCATTCCATCGGCAAGGGTTAACTTTACATTCTCATTCTTAAAGTATCTTTTTTTCTTAAGTATATTACACAATGGTACACCGGCAACACTAGTCTTAGCGCCTGTGTTGATGTAAGTAGTTCCAATAAAGTTATCAATACCAATTCCAACTAATGGACTTAGTATCGCATCAGTCTTTGCAGGAACGGAACAGAAATCTACATTTTCCTTTTTTCAGCATTATATTGGCTTGGGCACATTTCGGGCATTTGCTCCTTACTACATCTGGGGTGCGACATCCGTAGCAGGAAAATTCGGTTGTGATGCGAAGGAAACTGTGTAATGGCAGGCGTAGTGGGTAACATTCTTGCTTTGTCTTTTCTTGCATGACCAACTACTCGACAGTGGCGCAACGGGTTTCTTTCCAGGTCTTGAGACTGTTGCATTAGATTGCGAGCCGGTAGGAGTTTCTTCTCTCATTAATTGTTCAACTCCTTTAGCTGCTTCCAGGAGCTCATCAAATTTATTAATCATTTCACGAAAGACCTTCTTTATCTTCATGTTTGGTTGTCCGTAAATACTATCGGTTTAAAGTTGTTCAGTCATTCCTGGAGCTGGAAATTGGGCGAGGAGAGCAGGGCCATTTGTGATGAAAGCTTCATTTAACATATTCGATGGCTGTGTGTTGTGAAAAATTTCTTGAAATACAAGATATCCTGGTTTCTTTGCTGCAAAAGCGTGGCGGAGGTGATCTCACATTCATGCCACGTGCAGCTAACCAAGTAGCAGCTTCTGCCTCCAGAATAAGAGGTAGGGTGTATAAAGCATCAGAATCACTCATATTGTGATTTTCCTTATATATAGTTGCCGTAGCAAAAAAATTCTCCATCTTTTTAGAAAAGCGTGCACCAGCGAACTTAATATCGGATGATGCAAAGGAAGAAGTAGGACGCGCGTTACAGCTTGCACTTCTGCTGACGTCAACGGAGAAATTAATTCCCGCAATTGATCCGATGACATGTTGATATTCGTCATTTTGCGTCTTCCTTGCTTCCTTCGGTTGATAATTCCCTAGGCTTACTTACACGAGGCTTGGATCTAGCTCGCGTACTCAACGAAGTACCTTTGGTGTCCAGGATAGTTGCACGGGAATAAGTATCTGATGTGTAATTTATTTAACTCAGCCTCGACGTTAGGGCGCCAGATATAACGGGTAATCGAGGGGTGGCGAATATAAAATTGTCTTGTAATACGGTCAGTATGTTTTTATTTAATTATTTAGAAATTACAATAAACTCTTCTATAGAGGACTAGTCAGCAACTGTTCACCGAATAGAGTTCCCTAAGCTAAGAGAAGGAATTATTAAACAAAATATTTGGATCGACCTATCCAGTCGATCGACACTCTATTAGCGCGATACAGTTAATGCCCCAAAGAGACAGCCCCGTCTCCAAAAACGACTTTGGGAAACTAACGCCTTAATATTACATTTGTTTATTTATTTACGTGACTGACCGCACAACTACTACTACTAACGCAAAAACTTCTCGACGCCAATTTATCTGTACACATTGTACACAAGTCAATGATTTTATTGTGACTATGTTTCAATTATTTTATTTTATTTGTATCGACTTCTATATCGTTTTTCCTGTACTTATAGCACTAGTACCATTAGTTTCACTACTGCCATTCTAATCAACCTAATTTTTTTGGAGTATATAGGAATATTAGCACCCCAGTTAGAATCGTTAATTCTAGAAAGCTCTATCTAGTCGACTTTCATTTATAGTTTTCTATTTGCAATAGAACTAGGATTCGTTATAGAGCGATTTTAAAAAATTCGCCCTAATTTACCCCACATTACGCGGCTTCATTGATTGGTCCATTAGCTCCCTTCATGGCGTGATTGCGGTAGCCAATAACAGCGCAAATCTCGGTTCTCATTTTTGAGATTGATGATCATTTTTGCAATAAGAGCTCTTTAATTATTTACTCGGCTTGTTATTTCATCTTATCCCACTATATGCGAATTTGTCTGGAATGCATCCCTCGCGTAAAGCGGGACGGGTATTACTGTATATCATTGTCGCTTTTATATTTACTTTAATGGACTAACACATAAATTGCAGGAACTATCACCGATACTACATTGCACAGGAATAATATTAAAAATATTTAGATATTATTATAAATAAAAAAGGGAAGTATTATACGTATACTAAGACTAGATTTTGTATAGATGCTCCATAAGCTATGTTCACGCTCGTCTGCTTTCAATTTCATATTGCGACTTCAACTTACTATTCATGATGCGTCTAGTTTATGCATTAGTTACATGCCTTAAAACACTTGCAGCTTAACATCTACATATACGCCCTTTCGTCTCTTTAGTTTAATTACGATCACTGACTATACAGTAGACAGTAGACTATATAGATTATAGATACTACACCATTGCTGCGGGGTGGCTAAAATGAGGCTAGGATAAGCCGGTTGAAAGAACATACTTTATGATGTAAGCGCCAACTATACTGCTGTTCTATAAATTAAGGTCCTACTTTCAGAATATTAAAAAGCAAAGGATTTGTAACTGTGACTCTGAAATATAATAAAAGTTTCGACCTTTTGGCCGTTAATTTGTGCACTAGTAATAATATGTTTGAGCAGATCGCGTAAACGCCAATGAATAGCGCTTTCGACATTTTGGTCGCTAGTTTTTTAAAGGTAGGCTATGGGAAATAGAGTTATATGAAGGCCATGCCACTGCAGTAAACATATACTTTTAACAGAAATTACGTTGGATGAATGTGAAGTTGCAAACACCCTAACATAATCATGACAGTCTAACTGGGATGAAACCATCAAAAAATAAATTTAATTAACGATTATATTCTCCTCCCTATCTTATTAAATACTTTGTTTTTCCTCCCCGAGTATTTAAAGAATTAAAAATTAAAGGTTCTTCTACTAAGAAAATACTGTACAAATAGTTACTACATTGTTTCTATCTACGAGAATCTTGCCAAGAAATTCACCTCCTTATTCCTTTGGCTCAAAAGTAATTGCTTACACCGAGCTAGTTCTTCTGTAATAGCTTGCAGAGTTTCTTCCATCTTCAACGAGGAAGAGGTTTCTTGTGATCTTGAAAAAGAAAAAAAAATTGTAACAATACGACTGAAGTGTGTGCTATGATATTATTGTTGTGATGTAAGGTTCTTGAATAAATATAACTTCAATCTTAAACTGGCCTTTTTATTTTCACTTTTTTTGTATCTTTATGTCGTACAAAATGGTCTCTTCCTAACTGAATTCAAAAACGGTGTCTCCTTTCATTTTTGAATTGAAATAAGAAAAATGTTTTTTTTGTACTTCAAAGTAAATGCCATAGGAGTACATATTTTGAACGTCATACATAAAATATATCATTATATTTATGTAAGCGGTAGATCTTGGTTGATCTAAGCGTTTGTTTCTACTTCTTCTTTTCCACTTGTCTTCGGCATCCCTTTCTATTGAGACCATTGGTGCAAGTGTCATCTTTTTACAAAGTCAAACCAAAATTTCTTATGCCTACCTCTTCGACTGGGAATAACAACCGCCGTATTGGTGGCAGTTGTTTCTTTTAAAACTCGTTTATAGACTGGACTGCATGATTATTATTAACGTTATTTACAACTGAACTATACATAAAAGAAATAAATACAGAGAGTGCGTACTGATGCTATCATACGTGAGTAATGTGAAGCGAATGAGCAAGTGAGAGAATGAGAGCGAATGAGGTTCCGGCCTCCAATACCGCTTCTATATCCCACGTTCCGCCCGACGCCTAGCTGCTAATTGTGCGAGCTAGTGGCGTCGGAGTTATGCGAGACGAGGAGGTGTGCTCCGGCGAGCGGGCCAGTGGGGTGCTCTCTGTCCGCAACACGCCCAGTAAATAACTTAACGATATGATAAGATACTAGATATAGAAAAACACCCCCACACTTTGAAACAACATCTTATTATTTAATACATACTTTTAGTTCAAATAAGGTAGGTACGTACTTTTGATTGCTGGTGGTCGGTTTTTCTCCTTGCGATAACTTGTTTAACGCAGCTGAAAGTGAAGATTTCTTTATAATATATCTAATTTAATTCACCATCGTCTTCAACGAGATAACAAATATCAACAAACAAAATCTAACAAACATCTACTATGAAGAAAATTTAAAGGCGTCAATCGTACATGGTCACGGAACTAGAAAGAAAGAAAGAAAAACTTTATTTGCAAAAAAAATAGCGACGTAATTACATTCCATATATATTGTTATACACAGAGCATATTTTGAAAATTTCTACGCCGCATTTTCAGCAAATAAGGTTTGCACTCAGCATATTGCTGCGCCGGAATTATATCCGACACAACGCTGTTTTCAGTGCAAACCTTCCTTTTGGCGTAACACCAAAAACGACGAACTAGTTTCTTTATTTCGTTGCGCGTACTGTACTAGATTCCATGAAGGTCAGTCCATTTGCGAAACACGGAGAAGGAAACATCCAAACTATACTATTATGACATTTACTAACATATATGTACATATGACATATATTAACTAAACATATCCAGTCTCCACGCAACTTCACCGTAGTTAATATCCTAATCGACCCTAGAATATTTTGAGAGCAAGCAAACACTGGTAACGTTGCATTAAATTTTTATCTAGGCGCTATTCGACGCCGGAAAATTTAATTGATTTATCCCGGAAACTATCCCTCTGGGATGAAAAGTATCATTTTATGTCTTTACAAAGTATGTACAAATAAACAACAATGGCCTAATCCTTAATAACACATTAATAATCGTATTTTCGGTAATAAAATCAGTGTCATTACAGGGCTCGTTGGGTTTGGTATTTTATTTCTTATATTTTACCCTTCCCTCCAAAACTAAAACTGTATACACACTACAGTTTTTTGGTCCTTCGAGCTGGATCGAAAAACTGTAGTGCAACGGTGCAGATGACACTGTAGCTTCCGCATTTATATTATAGTGTAGAAGTATGGATAGATGAGCTCTGCAAGTTACCGTTAGCATATATACACGAGACATCATAATGATGCACTGCTTGTTAAAGTGACCTTACCTCTTCCATAGCCAGGTAGTTCTCCTTCACTCAACGATCTGTATTCTGACATATCATATGGTGACGTATAAGAATCTGTATACGTGGTAGTCAACTTATTTTCACCCGGGGAGTATATTTTTCGAGGAGTTTTCTCTGTAAGATTTTCAAATATTATTGTTTCATTTATTAAGCGTATTTTTGCAGTTATACTTCTTTTGACGCGTAAGGGAAAAATGATGAGTAAGTTTTTACGATGTGCGCGCACCCCGTCACGAAAATCCGACACCCTGAAGTTAGCTATAGTCAACATTTTAGTTTTTCTATTGTTAATGTCGTTTTTTCTACAAATGTAGAATAAGGCGAAAGATAAAAAAAAAAACAATTTTTTTGTCCGTAATATTTCGATAAGAAATGAATATTGTAAGCAGGTATGGAAGAAGAATTACTAAGAATAACAATCGCTCAGTAAAAAATATTACTTTGAAAAGCTGTTAAGGCTCTGTTCCTAAATGGAGTTTGCCAAAAATTACTAGACTTCTAAAGATATAAACTGACACAATTTGCTTACAATAAATCTATCGATGTTCTATATCTGTATTCTTATTATAAGTTACCATTTTCTGACGGTAGATCTGTCATTGATGATATCTCGCAGTCTGTGTCGTGATCAGTCACTTGAGCCATGCCTTGCACTGTGTACGTTCTTGGGCTGGATTGCGATGTTTGGTTGCACGTCTGTTGCGTACTCTGTTTTGGAAATTGGCTATCTACTTGTGTTCCTGCAATACGAGACATACATTAAACTACCTCAAAGAAGCTCATGGATATGGCGTTAAAACCAGGGCTTGGAAACGTTATCAATTACATTTCAAAATATAGGTATTTAGCGATATTTTCGAAAAGGGTACTGCCATACCGGTATAATTTTTTACCGTTACTAAGGTAGCATTCATGATTTTAAAGTCATAATATAACGTTAAAATCGTATATTTAACGTTATACTTATCGATATTTTTTACGTTATTTCAAGCAACGTTACCGTGCTTCGTTTTTACAGGCCTTTAAAAACGATTATATTTTGTTCACATGAAACTGGGAAAGAAATATAGTTTTTGGCCTACTCTAATAACCGTTCATGAAAAGAGTTAGCATTACTTTAGTATTTATTTTTTAAGTTTCTAGCACAGTTTGGTAGAATTCACGTGAGCGGCAAGCGGACATCTTCAATGCCACGACAGCACGTTACCGTAAAAATCAACAAAGACAACTCTAAAATATTACGCGCGATTTTAGCAAAAATGCTGTCTGACCGTTTGACGAACTTTGCGAGTGAACGAGAGCGACGATGGTAACGAAATGTAGTTATAAAGATAAAATTACCGGTAAAATTTAGTATTAACATTATATTTTTTACCAGTAAAATGGTCTAAAAACAACTTGAAGATTTATAACGACACCATATTTTTACCGGTATCTCCAGCCCTGGTCCATACCTTCATCTGTACTCTACACATACACTTCTATACGACTGGGTAGTTCTATAGATAAAGATCAGGAAATCAGCAAATAAAAATCTCAGCGCAAAAGATTCTCTAATATCTTAGCATCTACCTAATTACTATTACTTGACATAAACCTAATTCCCTGAAGGGTATCAAGATTACCATACTTCGCAACCACACTTTTACACTACAGGGACTTCGCAACCACACTTTTTAAACTTGTTTATACTTGCAGAAGTCGTTTTGAAACGCAAAGTGCCGCTGCAAGTTCTAAACACTGCAACATCGCGAGTGGGGACGCGAGGACATCCACAAATCCGAGCATGTTTTTCACATATTTCTAAGAAGAGGTGAAAAGAGGAATTTCAAAGATTAAAGATAACGAGAGTGAATTAATGTAAATATTAAACTGGAAGATAATAATAACAGCACAGAAAAGCTCCACTAATGGTCTGCAGGCTTCCATTAAAGGAGAATGGATGAAAGAAACAGTCGAGTAATAAATAATATTTTATGTAACATCGGATCTTGTAAGGGAATTTTATATTGAATAATTTTTAACCACAAACTTACTTTATAGTGCTATATAATTAAATATTGTAAAGCAAAAAAATGTAAATCATTCGAAAGTGTTTCACCTTAGGAGCAATGAAGTGACCACTCAAAAAAATAAAACTGATTTAAAGCTTATTACATAAAGGCATTAAGGCTTCAAGAGGAACAATTTTTAAAGCATAATCTATTACTTAATTAATTAAACCTTCATGTGACTGTTGAGCATTTAATTTCAACAGATATCGTCATCTTTTCAAGTTCAATGACTATGATGAAGTGTTGTGTTTTGAAAGCGATAAATGATAATACTTACCCAACTCTTTTACGTCGCTTTGTTCATGTTGGACACCACAATCCAGCATTTCCTTCCCTGTCGCCGGTACTAAAGAAGTATCACTCTTACAACACAATTCCCTTCTTAAGCCATCTTCTTTTAGCTGACTTTCAGTCGAATCTTCTAATTTTACATTCTCTGCTCTATTTCCTTCGCAGCAAACTGGTTCGGTGCGGGCATCTCTCGTTGATTTGTAATTCATCACATCAATTGAGTCTCTTTTAACTTTCTCAGAAAGTTGGTTTAATAAAGCTTGCCAGCCATATTGTTTCGTTTCAATTAAGTCTATATCATCTTTTGTATTGCATCCTGAATCTTTGGTACTACTTTTGACAGCTAAAGCATCATCTTTTTTGCCTATATCAAGTTCATTTATGCCAACAGAAAAGTTCCTAGAGTCTCTGATGTTAAAGCCTTTATTTTCTATATTTAATTCATCCACATTACCAGTTAAATCTGCATTTAATTTCCCTCGCCTACTATCCCTTGTTTTTTCTATATGATCGTTACTTTTTCTATGACTTGTATTGAGAAACGCATCAGGGGTTTGTCTGTCAATATAGTTTTTGTTTTTCCTCGGACTATCTCCACCTGTCACTTTTCTACTTTCTTTATTAGGAGAATCAGCTTGTTTAGATACTTTTTTTGTATCAGAATCTTTATTAGCAACATTTTTCTTGTTATAATAATTCCTGATAAACTTATCCACGTCAGACAATTGTTTTTTGGTCGTTTTGTTATATTTATTATAACTATCAACAGGTAAGGGACCCGGTATTTGCATACGATTATCATTGTCTCGCTTGTTAACACTTGTTTGTGGATTTGATATTTCCTCGGATTTTGTTGGAGAATTAGTCGGAGTATCTTCAATTTTTATTTCTACTACATTTTTTGGTGGGCTAAAAAACGATAGTGAAGATAGTAACCAAAGTAATACACAAGTGCATAACAGTCTGACACAAAGAAATAAATTCATTTTAAAGCAAACAGGGATCTATACAGTAAGAAAGAGAAAAGATAACATATAAATTAAAGACATGTCTAAAATAATTATAAGTAATGTCACTCTTTAACTTGACTTTAAAGTTACTATACGACAAAACCACAAAACTGAATAGTGTGAAATAAGCTAAGGAAAAGCGTGATGGATGGATGAGACTACAGTTCAGCATTAGGATATAGATGTTCTACCGATTAAATTCAAATATAAGTATTCACCTGGTATCATTACAGGCTTTGCTACAGCTAGCTTGTTCGTCATAAGTTTCCCAAACAGCTTCAGTCAGCTGATCAGTACTGGCTTCTTTGTGGTTTAATAAATCGTCTTTTATGACCTATTAGTTAAATTCGATGTTAGTGGTGTTAACCCATACTAATATATGAATGATAAGTTAGGTTTTTTAGCTGATGGATTATACTAAAAGGGCTAGCTATAACACCGGCTTTGATGGAAAATGGTTAGAATCGGTTATGGACATTTACAACACCAGAGGAGATACCAAAGTTCTGTTTGGCTAAAAGAAATTTATTGACACCTTGAGTTGGATGTTTTCAAATTGGTTTGTATTCTCACTATAGATTTAAGACTGTACCTAATAGATTTATATGAAAAAAAGACCCTGGTAATCTATGAAGAAAGCGACCCTTACCTGTATAATTATACGATTGCCACAAAAATATAGTCACAATTATGTGTTCTTGTATATAAAGTTTCAAGAAGGAAATCACAAGAGTTAATTACAAAGAAGTATTAAAAATACTCACAATTTTCTTCTTTACACTTTCCAACTGTAATTGCAAATTGTCGATTCTATCTGCGAGCTCTTCGTTAACACTCTGTTGAGACAAAAACTGATCTATGTAAGTTAAGAAATTTCCATTAAAATATTTAGGGTTTAGAAACATAATGTATTGAAAAACTACTGTGTAAAGTTTGTAAATTATTATAAAACTTCATTCACAATATCTTGTGGGAAGTTTGGCAAAATAAACAAAATCTAGTATAACATTTTAAGCATAAGTTTTGTTTGTGTTGATAATCTCAAATGTATGGCTTCAGTCAAAATCAAACTACAATTTCGACTAAAGCTTGATACATTGTCTGTCTTTAGCTTGGAATTATTTGCTTGAGCATTATTATACTTTATGAATCTACTTTGAGCTAGCAAGATAGATACATAAATCATGCAAAGCCACATTTAAAAAGAAGAGCATTATGCCTTTGTGTATTTGACACATCATACAAGAAGAAAACAATGTATACAAAAAAGAGTTTGGTTATAAATACTCGTACAGTGTAAACTCTATATAACGTTACTAAAGAAAGGGACTGCAATTTATGGCGTTATACAGAGCTGTCGTTAAATGGAGTGAAGACTATTATTTTTGTCGGACGTCTTTTGCTGCACCAGTAATTTTGTTGTATTTTTTTACTTATTCATATCTTGCGATATTGAGGCATATTTACGATAAAGGCAGTACTTAGAAATGTCGCTATTTCGAAACTCCTTAGATATTTCGGTAAGCATAATGCCGACAGTCGAGTTTATTACGGGCTAGGATAAAACACAGCTACGCAGCTTTTACTAATTTTGGCAACTAAAAGGTACATTTTTTTACTTAATTGTTGTCGTTATTGAGAGTGAGTGTAATGCTATATAGAGTGTATCATTGTATAGAAGACAAGCTCAACCAACTAAAGTGATTTCGAAGTCTAAGGGAATTTGTCGTTAAATCGAGTTACCTTATAGAGTTTACACTGTAGTATATTTTATAGATTCTTGTATCCCATCTTAAAGCTGGTAACGCGTTGATTTCGTCTCTAATCTTACTACAGTCTATAGGCGAAGGTAACTGCCTTCTATTCGGCATTCACCACCACTCTGCTAGCTTCGCAATAAAAAATTTATATATATATAAAAAGTATCTCAATTGACAAGTACCCTGTTAGTGTCCAATAGAGTGTTAATCTAATTACGTATTGCAATTGGAGTATACTTACACAACAATTATTCCCATCATCAGCGTCTTGGCTCCTGTTTAAAGCTTCCGTATATCCAGAATCGTCGGAATACTTCGATATTTTCGTGGCATCCTTCTCTAGATCTGTGCAAAGACATTCATCTACGACAGGGGATGGCACTATTAACTAAAAAGAAAATAATAAAGAATAAATGAGCAATTTTGTCTCAAATTTCAAATAGGGTAGTTGATAATAAATTCAACTGAGATGCTTTTTATTATCAACGCCAAAGCCATAGTTACATTTTCATAACGTTCATTTCTATAATGTATCAAATAGTATAACTATATTTGCAATGTAGTGCAAGTGTACTCACTCTAGGAGACGTTTCTTCCCAATCCAATGGCACCCTTGGGGATTTGAACGGTTCCTTCATAATGTCATCTTTGAGCGACGCCAATTTAGCTTCCTGAGAGACAAAATATTGTCATCTTATTAGAAGACTAGAAGTGACTATCACCTAGTAAATATTTTTGTGCTTATTCGGTCACCCAAGTGAGCGCACTTTACTAGTAAAATTCGAGTCACTGAACTAGTTCACCATAATAGTGCTACTAGTAAATTCGAGTCACTGAACTAGTTCACCATAATAGTGCTACTAGTAAATTCGAGTCACTGAACTAGTTCACCATAATAGTGCTACTAGTAAATTCGAGTCACTGAACTAGTTCACCATAATAGTGCTACTAGTAAATTCGAGTCACTGAACTAGTTGACCATAATAGTGCTACTAGTAAATTCGAGTCACTGAACTAGTTCACCATAATAGTGCTACTAGTAAATTCGAGTCACTGAACTAGTTCACCATAATAGTGCTACTAGTAAATTCGAGTCACTGAACTAGTTCACCATAATAGTGCTACTAGTAAATTCGAGTCACTGAACTAGTTGACCATAATAGTGCTACTAGTAAAATTCGAGTCACTGAACTAGTTCATGCCAGTGCTGCAGATAAAAGATACAATAATAACCACTTACATTCGCATTCAAACGTTCTTCAATGGTCTTCACCACACTGTTGGACATTTGAGCTAACTTCACACTTGTCTCCAATTCAGCCACTTTCCGTCTTTCTATAGACAACTGCATGGCTAAGTCTGCTGTAAATTAATAGTCGACTATGATACAAGTGTGAAGTTGGTGATTGTATAGTTGTTACGTCACGTACATGGAATAATTTATTGATATATAATTAGCAAGGTTATAAACTGAGTAGTCCATGTACGTGATAGAATATCAACGTCAAACCTTCGGAGATGCATCTATGAACATGTTCAGAGCAGACATAGGTTACAAATATTATCAGGTAGCACTTAAAAATTTCTTTATATACTCTTAAGTTAAATTGTAAATTAATTATGCAGTAGTTACATCTAGGCTAAGTTCCACAAGAGGCTCACAACGAACTCGGTAACGTCTGCGCGTTTTTCCCGTTACACTTGCTTGCGGGCGTTACAATCATAAACTCTAGTGTAACGAATTATGGAGCGTTCATGTCATTAGCGACGAAATACATAAATATACACAAATTTATCCGTGCAGGAACGGAGAAAAATACAATTTCCTGCGGCCTGTCGCAAGAGGCGACAAAACAACCCACAGCCAGGTGGTAGGGTACTTGCCCGGGTGGCTACCACTCCTGGTCTAGAGTATGCCGTCATAACAACAGGCTCCCTTAAGAGAGCAGCAGCGCATATGTAGCACCTTTGGTGTTGCAAATGTCCATAGGCGATGGTAACCGCTTTCCATCAAGTGGGCCGTCTATATTATTTTTAAGTTTCATTAAATCCATTCAGTAGTTTTTGCGTAAGAGTAACAAACAAACATGTATCCATACATTCTTACAAACTTTCGCGTTTTTAATATAAGTAGGATCTTTTTAATGCAAGGCTGTTTGACAGTTGCGCCTTCGCCGCCGTTATCTGTCACCTGCGCGCGCACTCTCTGATTAATAGTGGTCTGTGGCGCGCTTTAGTTCAACCACGTTAAGGAGCGCGAAAAACAAAAGCTCCGCGCCATTTTGGACACAATTCGCTTGATTTCTTGCTGCTCTGGTGGTGTTATTATTTAAAAGTAATGAAACAATTTGATACACATATGTTTTCTTCCCAAAGTATTTTGAAAAACGTCGTATAAAACGGATATACATTGATCTCTAACTCACTCACTCTCGGCTCAATTGCGCCTTCACCTCAAGGCTCGGGCTGCAAACTCGCTTCGACTATAATCACCAACTTAGTAGGGTGTGCAAATAAATCGAACTTACGAATTATTCGTTCCCAGTCAAATATTAATATTCGATTCGAAACTCGAATCCAACAATTCTCATAATTCGATTTTAATGCGAATTATTATTCGCAAATTTTCGACTATTTTAAAACATTGAATGTGTAACCTTTTTCTTATAGATTTTTTTAATCGGAAATTAATAATTATAAAAACCAAAATGAATTCAAAAGATCTCTTGCCAATATTAGCACCTACATTTTTTATGTTACTGTCAGAAATGAACATATATTGAAATTGAGCAATTGTTTTCTCCGGGTAATAATAATAATAATAATAATTTATTTATTTGAAACTTTACATTGATACACAGTTTTTTTTTATTCTACTAGCCCCTAAACTAGTTTTCACTGTATTATAGGAGCTATAATAGATTTGTAATCAAAAAATATATTATTCGTAAGTAGAATATTTTGATACACGATGTAATGGCATTCGAATTGGAAACAAAAGAAAATACAGTAATATTACGATAATTCGCGAATTGTTCGAATTATTGGAAAATTTTCGAATCGAACATTAATATTCGATTCGAACGATATTCGCACACGCCTACAACTTATTACACTTGTATCATGATTAACTGTTGAACGTGTTAATGAAATTGTAACAAACTGCACAACAAGAGGAACTGAATTTCTTACTGTATTGTGCCTCGGCCTGCCTGAGCCTGTCGGCCATGTCCTGCGCCGTCCTCTCCGTCTGTCGGAGTGCGAGTTCGCTGCGCACGCGCACGTTCTCGACCACGCACTCCAGATTCGTTATACGCGTCGAATAATCCTCGTGACTTTTGGACAGCTCCTAAGGGATTACGCAGGACGGGATAAACTATATGAATTTATATTGTACACTAGTGGCTTTCAAAGAAGAAGAAGAAGTCAAAGGGCGCGGGTTCGATCCTGGCCGGAACGCATGCACCACTTAGGCAGTTTTCTGATCTAATGTGCATATTGTTACAATTACCACGTGCTAATAACGGCGGCTAAAAACACCGTGATGCAACCTGCACATCGAGATAACCGATGTGTCAAACCTGCCAAGCCGCCTTGGACAAGCGCGGCGGGTATACTGTCCGCTTCCCCTATAATGGGAGGCCTGAGCCCAGCAGTGGGACATTTATGGGCTGATCTTATTTTTATTTAGTGTTTAGTTTCAAATTGATAGAAAAATATGGATGCATACGCAAATTACATTAAATACTACTAATATCTACATTATAATATTCTATACATGCCGTATACATTGAAGCTATTAAAACAAAATTGGAATAGACTAGATAAACGATGGAGAAAACGTTGTCTGTTTGTTCCGAATTAATGTAAAAAGTACTAGGCCAATTTTGAGGCGGTTTTCGCTGATCGAGGGTAAATTCTTAGACTTGGAATCTGCACTAATTTTTATCTTGGGAATCCCGCGGGAATTTTCTAGGAAAGTTTAAAGATGTCCCGATTATGAAAAAAAGCGAATTCCAATGTGATTTCTTCACGAACCTACAGCAAAGTTTCTATAATAAAATGTGGCATAATTTTTATCACACATCTCCCGGGAATTTTCCCGAGAGCGATTTGTAGCTGTTGTAGTATGTAAGCATTCGTATTGTTTATTGCAAGGGGGCCGGCGCACAATAATTAAGTATTTGCACCCGTAGCATAAATGTAGTATATAATAAGGCTTTACTTTTGTTAAACGTAAAGAGAATAAAGACAATGGGACAATGTAGTTTTACTACTGCAACCACCTCAGTCCGCGAGCAGCCACCGCCCATACCACACTGTTCGGGTGTATACAAATTAGCTTGTTCCAACAGTTTTCACTAAAACGATAGCTAACATTATTTATTTAAACGTTGCGGTACTCTGTGTCCAGGAAATCCCGCGGGTATTTCAATTTAAGCGTGGACTGAAGTCGCGGGCATTTCCTAGTTATAAAATAATTTATCAGTTATAAAAAAAGTAATTTATAAGTAAAAAATTGACATGAGTTGCATGTTTCATTATCTATGGCTCCTTTTAAATTTGAAAAACAACATTAAAAAAGTGTTTGATCATTTTTAGTTTATTTCGTTAATATGATTATTGTTTTCTTAAGGAAATAAAAAGGTTTTACTATTATTACATGTGGATTACAAGTTCGTCTGTTTTTGTCGTAACAATCCACAATGCTGACACAACCGTCAACGACTTCCACCCGCCTTCGGTCACGCACCCGGCGTTGACGGTTACAATATGTCAGGTCCCGTTCGTTTACATGTTGCCGGACACCATGACATGACACATAGCGGCCGTGTTTCTACTTAACACTTATGGCTATATTTTGGGAATTTTGATGTCATTTCTGTACAGTTGGCAAAAAAAAACCTATTTAAAATATATCAATGAAAATTCTTTCAGTATAATAACAGCATTATTACCTCTTGAAGGTTGACGATCTTCTGTTTAAACTCGTACATTTGAGTTCTGCATTTATTCTCATCGCAAAGTTTAATCGACTCATTCCTGAAAAGATAAAAATGATGTCCATTTCAGGTAAAGTTAGGCATCACGGTCCCTTCCATGTTCAATTTGGTTTTTGTTTAAACAATAGTAGACAAATACATAATTATTGCATTTTGAAGTGATAACTTCTTATGGGAGGGTAAACCGCTTCGTTACGTAACGCGTTACGGCGCCAGTCTTTGACTGGAATTACGACCTTCTGCATTACGTTTGTATTTGTTGTGTTCGGTTATATTTGTACCTGTGTTATACGTGTTTGTATACTTCTAATAAACTCTATAATAATCCTAACGGCATTTTAAATCGAGTCCCGCTGTTACGAGTAACAATATTATAATCCGGCCTAGGGGCCCAATTCTGCTGTTTCAATATATTGACGTTACGATGATATTTCAATTACGATCCCGGTGCCACAGTATCAAACATTCGTATTCTACTGAATCCACAATGTTTCTGGATCTCGTTGCGGCGAAAAAAAATTGGTATTACCATAAGCAGAAATGGCGTTAGCCGAAATTAATTTTGAAAAGCTACCCAAAAATTTAAACTTTTATTACGTTAGTTTTCGCGTATTAATATTTATAAAGATGCTAGCGGCCCCGGCAGTCGTTGCCCTGCTCTGAATAAATAAAAATCTAGGACCCGATCCCAGCGCCACCTACCGGTTGCAACGGGATAAAAGGTATCCTATGTCCGTATTCTAGTTCTAAGCTACCTCCGCACCAATTCAATTCAATTCATCCAAATCGGTACAGCCGTTCTTGAGTTATAAATAGTGTAAGTAACACGACTTTCTTTTATATTAATAATAATAATAATAAGATCCTTCAACCAGATACCAATGTCACGGCACAGCGCTTGTCGGATCAAGTGCGGGCTATTCAACGACGACATCTGTTGGATGAGTCTACACTTGATCGTCTGCGCACTGAAATACGAACCACCCGTAGAATCAGCGAGACTCCGAGTTCCCCACAACACCCAAATATAACATCTAGGGTGACGGCGTTGTCGCCGATGGAAATGGACGATACTACGGTTGGTAGCGTAAGTAGCCAGGATAATGAGCTTATGAGGAGGGCTTTGGAGGAAGCGATTGAAGATTATAAGGAGATGCCTATATTAAGTAGACGTTATAAATAAATGTATATATATTTTATAAGCTATTTATTAAAAAAAATGTAAAAGATTTGGATATTAAATATATATGTGAATAATAATAATAAGCTACTATATACAAGCTACTTACATCTGTTTTGAGATCTAAATTAATGAAACATTTGACAAATAATAACATTTTGGCCAATACTCAAAACGGATGTAAGGATGGGTCCCGTGGTACTAAGGAGCTCCTCCTCATTGATATGACCATTAGTTATCAGGTGCGGCGAAACAGAAAAAATCTGTCTGTAGCCTGGATTGACTATAAAAAAGCCTATGATTCGGTGCCCCATACATGGCTGGAGAAAGTCCTATAGCTGTATAAAGTAAATGCAACTCTTCGTGCTTTCCTCAGTTCATGTATGGGGCAGTGGACCACGGTGCTTAGGCATCCAGGGGACAGAGGGAATCTTTCTGCTTTGCACGACACAATAAGGATCAAGCGGGGCATTTTCCAGGGTGACAGTCTGAGTCCACTGTGGTTCTGTCTAGCTTTGAATCCACTAAGTACACTACTTAGGGAGTCAAAGTTAGGCTTTCAACTTCGGAGAGGGGGTGAGATTATATCACACCTTATGTACATGGATGACGTGAAACTATTTGCATCGAAAAAGCCAGATCTTTTGCAGTTACTAAAGATTACTGAAAGCTTTAGCAACTCCATTAGTATGGAATTCGGTGTAGATAAGTGTGCCGTCATGCATGTACAACGAGGGAGAGTTGTAAATTCAGAAAATTTACAACTATGTGAAAATATATCCCTCAAGACCCTCTCTGAAGGTGAAACCTACAAGTATCTTGGTATATCAGAGTCGTTGGGTATTCCTGATGCTGATGTGAAGCAGGCGATGAAGGATCGTTTCTTTTCCCGCCTGAGAAAGGTCTTAACGAGCCTTCTCTCAGGTGGAAATAAGGTTCGAGCCTTCAACGCTTGGGTCATGCCAGCATTAGCATACTCCTTTGGCATACTAAGATGGACTCAAACTGAATTAGACGCCCTGGATAGACGGGTTCGTTGTTTACTGACAACACATAGGATGCACCACCCACGTTCGTCTGTGATGAGACTGTACATCCCACGGAAGTGTGGAGGTAGGGGGTTTTTAAATACCAAAGACCTCCACAACCGTGAGGTGTACAATCTCAGAGAATATTTTCTCAAAGTAGGCGAAACAGCGGGTATGCATCACGATATGGTGTCAGTAGACAAGGGGTTCACCCCGCTATCCTTAGCAAAACGGAACTGGCAGAAACCGTTGGTAATGAGTGCTTCTGATCGTATGGACGTATGGAAGAGCAAGGAGCTGCATGGCAGGTTCTATCAGGCTTTAACAGGGCCTGATGTGGCCAGCCTCGGTGAACTGGCTACGTTTCGGTGACCTATTTGGGGAAACCGAAGGGTTTGTCTGTGCAATTATGGACGAGGTTATCAAGACGAACAACTACCGAAGATACATTCTGAAGGACGGCACGCTTGACATATGTCGGGCGTGTCATCACCCTGGTGAGTCTCTCAGACATGTCACGTCCGGTTGTTCTCGTCTTGCTAACAGCGAGTACTTGCACAGGCATAACCTAGTAGCCAGGATCATCCATCAGCAACTTGCTCTTAAATACGGACTTGTCTCGTCGGAGGTACCTTATTACCAATACAAGCCCGAGCCAGTTCTTGACAATGGTCAATATCTGCTCTACTGGGACCGATCAATTATTACAGATAGGACTATTGTCGCCAATAAGCCTGATATTGTGATAGTTGATCGGTCTGCGAGACGTGCTATAATTGTAGATGTCGCGATTCCCCATGATGGTAATCTCGTGAAAGTCGAGAAAGAAAAACAAATAAAGTACATTGATCTCGCTCACGAGGTTACTGCCATGTGGAACTTGGACTCTACAATCATAGTACCGATAGTTGTGTCAGTGAATGGATTAATAGCGAAGAGCCTTGACCGACATCTTGAAAGGCTCTCGCTTGGTACCTGGGTGAAGGGTCGGATGCAGAAGGCAGCCCTGCTGGACACGACCCGTATCGTGAGGAGGTTCCTGTCTCTGGAACCTTAACCACCGGTAGCTTGGACCCTAGGCTCTGCTGCCGGCGGACATCGGTTTTTTACATTTTTTTAAAATATATGTTTATTTTTATGTATGTATAAAGAAAAATGTAAATAATTTGAAAACAAATAAATATGTGATAATAATAATAATCTTTATTTTCTCCCAAAAATACAAGTCTTAGTTAAAGAATGTTATGTTACAAAATATGTCTTACTTATACGATACACAGAGAATTAATCAAAAATGGAGCAGAGGGAGACAGGAGTCCAAACTGAGAAAACCTCGTCCTATGGAAACTCCTGGCCTCCGCCTCTCGTACAGTACATAGGTATAGATAGGTACATAGGTTTCTTAAGAGATAAAACCAATAAACTGTAAACATAAAGATATAAAGTGTGTATTTTTATGCTTAGATGACTAGGCGAATGCATGCGTAAGTGTGCGCCCGCGTTTAAGAGGTGTGTTTAAGTGTTTGTGTGTTTGAGTTAAAGTATATGTTTAGTGTTTGTGTGTGATTGTGTATATGTAGTAATAAGGGTATGTTATAAATGCTGTTTAATTATTATGTTATAATATATGCTGTTTTGTTAAATTTTCGGTCTCTTCATAACCGAGAGTCAGTAACCAAGACGTTAACACTTTCCTACAATCTGTTTTGCTCATAGTATGTATTTTTAAAGTTTTGTTATTTTTATTGTATAAAGTACCAATCAAAAATTCAAAAAAATGTTGTGCAAACGACGTCTTTACCGATGGCTGCTGGCAAACCATGTAGTTTCTACGTATGTCCTCCTTGTAATGGTATTTATTTAATGGCACGACGGAATGTTTCCTAACTATAATCTCTAAGAGAAAGAGCTTCCTGACACTTAAAACCTTAGTTTCTTTATACAGAGCATCAGTTGAAAATAAATGAGGTTTATTGTAGCTAACTTTTAGAATAAGTCTTTGGGCTCTTTCAAGTTGTATTAAATTAGTCTTTGCAGTACCACCCCAAGAGGATATACAATAGGACAAAATTAATTAGCACAAAGCAAGGTAGACAGTCTTTATAATCTCTTTATCTGCGACATTTCTAAGTTGTTTAAATACGTATGTTAGTTTTCTTAATTTTTTTGTCAGGCTATTTACGTGGTCTCGAAAATTTAAATTTTTATAAATGATTATACCTAAATATTTAATGTTGTTTGTCATAACTAGTGGAGAACAAGTACAGTTAATGTAGTCACAGGTATGTGCTATAATATTGTGTTCGTTAATGTTATCTTCTGAAGAGCCTCGTATCATAAAAGGAATATATTTTGTTTTACTAGAATTCAAGGTTAGGGAATTCGCAGATAACCACTGACATACGTAATCAAACCCTCTTTGTGCGTCATTAAATACGTCATCCCAAGTATCACCAAAAAATGTTAAAGTAGTATCATCCGCATACGACAGTATTTTACAATTTGGTAGTTGCATATTGCACAATTCATTAATGTAACAAAGAAAAAGAGATGGCCCTAAAACACTGCCTTGCGGTACCCCAAATGTAAGCAAACATTCACGACTAATGAAGTCATTAATTTTGACCATTTGCGTGCGATTTGAAATATAATCTTTAAAAAGATTCAATTGAATTCCTCGGATACCCATACGTTCGTTGAGAAGTGTCAGCAATGCATAAAAGCTCATGGGGATGCTTATTTATAGTATTTAGATTAGCTATAGATTTGATAGTATTCCACAGTTTCTTAGAATTGTTAATATTAAAGAATAGTAATAGTAATTTAATATTAAAGATATATAGGTTGTTTTGTCGCCTCTTACGACAGGCCGCCCGCCCGTAAAATTGTATTCTTTCTCCGTTCCTGCACGGATAAAATTTAATAATAATAATTTTAGAGTTGTGTTTAAAAAATACTTACATTGCTTCATCGAACATTTCCGTCTCAACTTCCACTGATCGCGTAGATATTATTTCTCTGAAAATTAAAAATAGACCGTTTTTGAAATAAATAGTACGACAGTAATAAAGAATCCATTGGAATTTAAGTAATGTATATATATATATTGATATATATATATATATATATATATATATATATATATATATATATATCTGTGTGTGTGTGTGTGTGTGTGTGTGTGTGTGTGTGTGTGTGTGTGTGTGTGTGTGTGTGTGTGTGTGTCGGAGGGAAGTTATAATTGGATGTATTATTGACTGGATGTATAACGCACAATATCATTTGTTAACATTGTAATTACTTCTAAAATTCTTAATTTAATTTAATTTGATTTGTTAAATGTTTCTATAACTTAAAGATCGTTCTAACCTAATAAAAGTTATGAATATTGTAATTTAATAAACGACCAATGAGAGCAGAGCATGTCTAGAGCGGGGTCAGCGCCCTCTATACTTTGAGTAATATCTACTTGGGTAGACTGAGGAGTTTTTGTGACACATTTGGTTGGTGGCAACAGGTCGAGTTGGACCATGGAGTATTTTAAAGAAAGTATTGAAGCTGGAAGTATGAGCGGGTGCCCTGAACCCGCTGCTCGGTCTAAACTATGCCATAATGTTGATCAAATCTAAATTAAAAGTGTATAAACCGTGGCTATTGTGTTTTATGCTCGCATTTTATCCTGATGACGCCCACTAAACCTGAAATAACTAAAGATGTCGTGAGAACGAGGCCGTTCTGCGACATATATATATATATATATGTGTCGGAGAAGGCCTCTTTCTCGTGATATCTTCTTTATGGCTTGCAGGTTTAGTGGGCGTCATCAGGGTAAAATGCGAGTATAAAACACGATGGCCACGATTTACACACTTTTAATTTAGATTTGAACAGCATTTTGACATAGTTTAGACCGAGCAGCGGGTTCAGGGCACCGCTCATACTTCCAACTTCAATACTTTCTCTAAAATTCTCAATGGTCCAACTCGACCTATTGCCATCAACCAAATGTGCCACAAAAACTCCTCCGTCTACCGAAGTAGATACTACTCAAGTATAGAGGGCGTCTGACTCCGCTCAAGACATGCTCTGCTCTGATTGGTCGTTTATTAAATTACAATATTTATAACTTTTATTAGGTTAGAACGATCTTTTAGTTATAGAAACATTTAACAAATCAAATTAAATTAAATTAAGAATTTTAGAAGTAATTAAAATGTAAACAAATGATATTATGCGTTATACATCCAAACAAAAATCCATCCAATTATAGCTTTCCTCCGACATATATATATATATAATAATATTAAAATTTATTTAAACATTCCTATTAAAGCTTAAATTGTTTCAAATGTTTACAAATATCACTTACATTTCTGTTCCTTTTGTTTCCGTTTGGACTGCCCTTGTCGAGTTTTCATCTCTCACACTGAAAAAGATAAACTCACACAAAATAAAAACGGTCTGTACTCTTGACCAGACCCATCTATTTAGCGCATCAAAAAGAATACATAAGAATTGGATGGATCCGGTCAAAAGTACAGACCACACACAGAAGATTGTTATGGCTGCATACTCTAAACCTGGGGTGGTAGCCATACGAATGGGCAAATAGTCTACCACCTCGCTGTGAGTTGTTTTGACACCTGCCCTAATGCAGGAAATTGTAATCTTTCTCGGTTCCTGTATGGATAATATGACATGGTGTGTACTTTACCAACGCACTTAGAAATTGTGTAGTCCGCTGAATGTGTACTCATCATGCAGCATTGCAGTGGATACATAATCCCACAGAAGGATCTAACTCTACAATGTTAGTTAATTAATAAGTGGTAGTCAATATATACATTGTGATAATCTCGAAGCTAAGCAAATTACACTTTTTTTTATATTGCAGTTCAGCAAACAGGCTGAAGGCCCACTTGATGGAAAGCCGTCGCCTATGAACATTTGCAACACCAAAAGTGCTACAAATGCGCTGCTGCTCTCTTAGGGGAGACTGGAACCTGGTCACTAATGCTGGAACCCAAGGTTGTTATGGCGACATTGGACCAGGGGTGGTAGCCATCCAGTCGGGTAAATACCCTACCACCTGGCTGTGGGTTGTAGGGTGGCCGCCCCAACGCAGGAAATTGTATTCTTTCTCCGTTCCTGCACGGATATAGTGTTATGGGCAAAATACAACGGACAGCTCTGGGGCCCATGCCAGACACCCAAACTACGTTCTAGGAGTCTGAGATCAGCAAAGCCCACTTAATCATAGATGAAGTGATTTATGTAAGTAATCAGATGTTAAAACCGAGTGAGTGCCGAAAATTTATTTAAAAGTAAATATGTTCAGTATGATTACAGGGTTACTTACATATTATGAACAAGACATTGACAAGAGACAGCTTTACTATTGAGATTATTGTCACTCTTCTTTGAATTGAGCGCACTGGTTGAAGAGTTTCTAAAACATATAATACATTTTGGTGGAGATTCTCAATACCTGTGTACAGGAAGTGATAAAACTTGGGGAAACCTTCATTTAGCAGTTGATTACTTCTGGTTAAAGTTCAATTACTCAAAAACAATAGTATATCTCTATAAATATTATAAATGTGAAAGTTTGTAAGAATGGATGTATGTATGTTACTCATTCACGCAACAACTACTGAATGGATTTTGATGAGACTACAGTAATATAGCTTACACATCAGTATAATACATAGGCAATTTATAAAGATATAATGTGAATTATCCAAAGTATGACGATTTTCCATCACCACACGAGTGAAACCGCGGTCGCAGATAGTATTAGTATATAAGAAAATGTTCAAACATATTCTAGTGCTTTTGTCTAGACTAGACCATTCTCTTTGTGAATATGAATTAGTTGAAAGGGGACATTGGGGCATATTTTCTTTTGATGCCCTTAAATTACTACACCACTTTACGATATTCTTCCACAAGACTTCCCCCACCCTATCTGTGTGAATTCTATATAACTGCAGTATGTAAGCATTTGTATTGTTTATTGTAAGGCCAGTGCACAACAATTAAGTATTTGCACAAGTACCATAAATGTAGTATATTAAAGGCTTTAATTTTGTTCAATGTGAAAATAAACATATCAATCACATTGGGACAATGTAGTTTTAATACTACAACCACTTCAAAACTACGGACAGCATCCGCCCATACCACATAGCGACCCTGCCAGGAGCTACCACCAGCATCATGAAGAAGAGAAAATAAATAATACTTTGCCGTAATTATCCATCGGCCAGTATCCAGCCAACCAGCACACCACCACGGCCAGGTCAGCTAAACGTCGACTTTCAATACCAAACTAGCAAGAAGGGTATGGGTCAAGGATGGAGTCCAGGGTATAGACAAAACAAACATGTGTGATATATCTGTAAGCTCGTCAGAGCCGTATAAGCTCATGACGAGCCTATTCATCAGAAGTTATCATGGCATGGCATAATGTATATGGGTATATTCATGGCGTTGAGATCTTTCGTGATCTTTGCCAATATAGTGTTTCTATTGTTTAAATAACAATCATCTTTTCTAAATCACAATGCACTTTGATAATAGCCATTTGTTGCACACTCGATGCCTTTGCGACCACACCAACTCGTATCCAATATCAATGTACTCTTTTTGACCAACAACGCCCAAAACATGTCTCGACACGTCTATCTGTCATTGGGGTGGCCGCCTGCAACCATAGATATGCAACACTCCGCTAAAGTGTCATTGTCAATATATTATCCTTGCCAATGGTTCGCCGACATATCTAAATAATACATGTTTGTTTTGTCTACAAGATTGTAGGTGTTTGCTACAGAATACCAATTAATGTACTACCTTTTTTTTATATTCCAATGCCTGTCACTTTGTACTGCTTACTGTGTATTGTCAAAATCAATGCCTGTGCATTGGCACCATTAGCCTAAATGGAATAGTGCATTTGTGAACTGACTATATTTTGAAATGTATTTGACTAAGCCATGGTAGCTTAGTGGTTAATGCACTTATATCCCAAATGCAAGGGATGCGAGTTCATATCTTGGCCAAAAAGCAAAAAACCTGTGCATTGTGATAACTAGGTGTCAAACCACTAATTCGCTTTGGACACGCATTGTAGCTATATTGTCTGTCCAGTATAAATGGAAAGCCGGAACCCAGCAGGGGGATGTTATGGTCTGTTATTATTATTACTATAAGAATAAAATAATAATTATAAGATAACCACTTACCTTAAAGTAGTGCCATTTGTTATTGAATATTTTGGGCATTTTGACGTAGACTGAAGAGGATTTCGCTGGAGAAACTGTTTTGCTGAACACAGTTTCATGTTTAACAGCTTAATACGCTCTGACAAGCACTCATTGTTTTTCTTTAAATCTGCTATTCTATAAACAAATATATTTCCATTTTCCATTATTTGTCAAAGTACACTTTCATAAGGAATAATTTAATTAAACACAAGTGCTTTGTAGAAATTTCCTGTGTAAACTTTCAAATCTTTGCTTTTTCCAACTTCATCTATGTACACTGCCAAATTTTATCAAAATCCATTTATGTTCACGACAGATATAAAGAAACAGGAATTCTCATACTTCCAGGGATGATAAATTATTTATATAGGTAAAGTTAGATAATATGTTTTAAAATTCATAGAAAAATCTAAAATTATAAGTTAACTAACAGACCAGGCATACATTGCACTGAAAAATAAAAATCTAGAACTCAATTGCAGCACCAGACCAGGTTAAATTATGTATGTAAGCCATCCAGGGACACACTCAAACACACATAAAAAAATTCATTAAAATCAGCTCAGCGGTTTAGAAATTCAGTTGTATACACACACAGAAAAATTATATACAGTGTAAGCTCTATATAACGACACTGAAGAGACTGCGCATTTTATGGTGTTATAGAGAGTTGTCGATAATTGGAGAGAACTCTGTTAATTTTGTGTGACGTGTTTTGCTGCACCAGTAATTTTTTAACTTTATTTTATTCATATCTTGCTATTATGAGGCAACTTGAAATTTCGGTACTTTGGAATTTCTTGGAAATTTCGGTATGCATGATACCGACAGTCAAATTTATTAGGGGCTAGGATAATAAAGCTATACAAGAACATGCATAGCTGTGCAGTTTATACTAATTTTGGCAAGTGAAAAGGTACTTTTTATTACTTAATTGTTGTCATTATTGAGAGTGGGTGTAATGCTATATAAAGTGCATCATTGTACGAAGACAAGCTAAACCAAGCCAAGTGATTTTCACACTAAGGGAGTTTGTTGTTAAATCGAGTGATGTTATATAGAGTTTACACTGTATATAAAGTTAATATTTTACTAGTAGTTAACAAAACATACATTTCCTTCTGTTCACTGCATACAGCCTTGCTCATGATGCAGCACTCCTTTTGTTCTTTACTCAAAGAACTTCTCTGAGCTGCTGTCATTCTCTGCACTTTTGTTGATAACTCCCTTATCTTCTCCTTTTGGCTGTTTATAGTCTTTTTCAGGCTGAGATTACTTTCAAGAAGTGCAAAATAGAGATCTTCTAGTTCACGCTTGCTTAATTTAGCTGGGCAGATACGGTACATATCTGAAATTTTTATAGGAAAAATTAACACTTGATAATAATGTCAGCCTGTAAACTGTGTAAGATGTCTATTTTAACAGAAGGAAGGTAAAAAGCAGATAATTCATTAAATTCTATTTGCTGATTTGTTGTGGCTTGCTACAATGATAATTTACAGTGAAGCGTATTACAGTAATTACCTTTTTCTGTCCTGGCATTATGATTTTTACAAACCACATCTTGTGCTGTTGATTTTTTACTACTTTCACACATTTTAAAATCACAAGAAACTAAAAGAAAACGAATAAATATTGAAACTTGCACCGTAACATTTCATCTATATCGCGACCACTGCCCTTCATCAGAATAAATTTTCATTGAACTCCACATTATTCGCCCCTTGTTTTGTGGTATATTAAAACAAAATGTTTGTTATATTTTACATTACAATAATATTTACAACAAAGAAAATGAAAATGCCGCCATAGCAACAGATTACAGAGTAGAGTAAAATAAAAAGTAAAAACGTTACATTGATAATGTCAATGTCAAACACAAATAATCGATTACGATCAATCATTTTTGTTTTGTCGATTATTTAACTAGTTCCCAATTAATATTAAAAAATTCTTAATCAGTTTAGTTATTACAAAATATATAGGTATGCGGTGTTATATAGCGCGTGACGTTGTAGCCAACCTTTGAGTTATTAATTCATTTTAAAGAGTTAGATATCACCTAAAAAAAAAAAGCAATATCGTGATTTCAAACTTGTGGTCTGATTCAAAGGATGTAAAATGAGCTGAGAATATATTAATATAATAGGAGAATCAAAAGTAGTAGACTGGGTAAAATTGGTAAAAATATCTTAAACTCTAACCAAAAAAGGAAGAAGGGACTTATTAAATGTTTCTTTAACATTGTATTTATAAAACCATATGCAGCCTATATAACAGCAATTTTACTATGTAGATGTTTTATAGGTAAACTGATTTTGCATTTTAATTAAAATATAGATGATGTTTAGTAAAAATTTTAAATAAAACAAGAATTAGCAACCAACAAAGATTTATTTATAATTATAATAACATTGATTGGGTACTTACTATCTAAATACATCGAGAAGAATTACAAGTAGAATACAAAGACATACACAGTTTGAATAATCTCAAAAGATCACAATCAACCATTCTTAAATCATTTCATGATGAATGAATATATTAAACAATGAAGGCTAAAGTCCTTCCCGGATTAAAATTTATTTGAGATCTGCGGAATGTATCATGTGGTTATATAAAAAATAGGACAGGCACTTCTAGCGAATTACTATTTTTATAGACAATAGGTACATATACTAGGGCCAAAGAGACCAGATACAAAAGGTCATTCACCTAAAAACTACTGTGGAGATGAGAATCTATTATCTATCTCTTTCCATCTCGTGTATTTGTCGTAATTTGTCTGTCTTTGTCGTAAGATCAAGATGGGTTCGCCAACATTCGGGCGCCATTTTATAGTAAGAGTTACTGTTTTTAGTTCATTCCGTTTCGGAACGCGCTCGTGGTGATTCTTGTTATTTGTAGAAGTTTTGTTATTTTTCGTTGTTTATTTAATTATTGTTAGATTGTTGTTGTTGAATATTGTTTGTTGTTATTAAGAGTGGTTAATGATGGAGCCACAACCAAGTACTTCGAGAGATAAATCAACAGATTTTAGTTCTCCAGAAAAGAAACGCCCAAAGGTACGTACAGGAAATATTTTACCATTGCATTGATATTTGGATTTTAGCTGATAGATATTAAATACAGTATACTTTAAAGTTATTTAAAAAACAACAACTGTAATAATAAAACTTTTTTAATTTATTAAAAATGCACGTGAATAAAGTATATCATTTTAATTTAATTTTCAATTTCAGGTAACTAGTTTTACGGTAAATGAAAAAAATATGGTTATTAACACCTATAAATATGTTAAAGAAACTGGGCCTAAGGATAAATACCCCTACAAAAAAGAGATGGCGCAGAAAACAGCTAGTATTTTAGGTATCGGCGTTGCATCAGTATATAGAATCCTCAAGGACTATAAAGAACACGGCGAAATTTCTCCTCCTGTCACCACCAAACTTAGACCAACGTTTAGTGACAAAATCGATGATTTTACTAAATCAGCCATACGCAAAAAAGTACATGCTTTCTTCATTAAAGGCGAACTACCTACAGTGGAAAAAGTACTTTCAGATATTAATGAAGACGATACACTACCAAATTTCAAAAGGACTACTTTCCAAAAAATATTAAAACATTTAAAGTTTAAGTATATCAAGAGGCAAAGAAATAATGCACTGATTGATAGAGATGATATTGTATTGTGGCGACGAAAATATTTACATAAAATAAAGAAGTACAGAGAGGAGAATCGGCGTATTTTTTATATGGATGAAACATGGGTGAACGCAGGTTAGTAATTTTAAGTTTAATAAAAAAAATACACTTGAGCGCACAGAGTTTCTATCTTCAGTAGGGGAGGGGGGGGGGGTATTATCCTTTAACGCATAATCAAAACTAAGTATTTCTGCCTGAAAGATTGTGTAAGATTATTATTTGTAGTATTGCCTATGTTTTATTGTATCCTGTATGTCATTTTCAGGTCACACTGTTAATAAAACCTGGGTTGACACCGAAATAAAATCAAAACGGCGAGCGTTTTTAGGTCTTAGTACAGGTGCGAAGAATCCTACCTCAAAGGGCCGGCGACTAATCGTAGTGCACATTGGAAACGAGGATGGTTTTGTGGAAGACGGTAGCTGGGTTTTTGAATCCAAAGGCACCGGTGATTATCACGAATCAATGGATGCTGCACATTTTGAAAACTGGTTTGAGAAGATATTGCCCAAGTTAGGCGAGAATGCAGTTGTCGTCATGGATAACGCGCCTTACCACTCTAGGCGACAGGAAAAAACACCCAGCTCAACATGGTTGAAGGCTAACATTCAGCAGTGGCTTCGTAACAAAAATATCAGTTTCGATGAAAAGGAACTAAAAATACAATTATTAAATAGAGTAAAAATGGTGAAGAACCAATATCAATTATATGTCGTAGACGAATTGGCAAAGAAATATGGCGTCGAAGTACTAAGACTCCCTCCCTATCATTGTGAATTAAACCCAATTGAGTTGATTTGGGCTGATATAAAGGGGCACGTAGCTAGAAACAATACTACGTTTCAATTTGCAAAAGTAAAGGCACTATTAAGTGAGGGTATGGCGAAAGTCACGCCTGATCGGTGGAAGAAATGTGTGGAGCACGTTCATAAAGAAGAAGAGAAGTTTTTCAAACTTGATTTTATTGTAGATGACGTGATGGATAAATTTATTATACATGTTACAGATTCTGATTCTTCAGACTCAGAACAATCGGCGTCAGACTGAATAAACAATGATTTCTTTAAAAAAATGTTTCACTTTTATCCTCATTTCCATAAACATTATTATTATTCTCATTTCAACTCAATTTCTTTATATTAATTGTTACCTTTTTAGAATAACATATTAATAAATAAATTGTCTACTAAAATATATAATACAACTTTCAAAAAGTTACGCACCCCTGTATTTTCTAATGACCTTGCATTGGTTTTGTTTACATTTGGTATCGCTTCTCGTTGGCCCTACTATAGTTGGAATGTTGCACATACGCAGAACAAAAAAAACATCAAAGAAAATTCCTCCTAATTCTTCGTCCTCATTTCTAGTTTAGCCAATGTTGATGATTTGCCTATATTGTACCCTTAGACCAAAAATATTCTTCTGAGATTGTACTATTATATTGTAAGAACCTGATTTTTTAATTTATGGTCAACAATGAAGTATTTTTATACATTCATGGACGACAATGTTATAAACAGAGTGGAGTAAAAAAATCTCGATTATCTATTTTCGAGTTATAGTTGGAGAAGACGAAGTAATAGAGAGAATAAAATAAGCACCAACAGATTTCCTTCAAACTTATGTTAGGTGACATAATAATTACCAACTAACTTTTTTTTTTTTTTTTTTTTCTTCAAGATTTGGCTAGGCACGGTTTGTGCATTCGGCCAGAGTCACGTAGTAAATGTTTATTTGACATCATAAAACGAGGGAAACAAAACACGAAAAACACAATATTATAGCGAAAATTTTGAAAACATGTATCAGAATAATTAGTAAGTATATATACAACTAAAATTAAAGCTTTATTTGGTTATTTACAATAAATGAATTTAATACACTATATACATCAAATTTACAATCCATAAGTAATAGAGATATACAAGTTGGAAGAGGAACAGAGAGGGAAATTAAAGATTCGTAAAGAGAAGTGTGATCGTACATAGGACAGGAAAGGAAGACATGGTTCATATCACAGTAACTCTCACCGCATTCACAGGCAGGACTCGAGACAATTCCAAGCCTATGTAAATGAATTGGAACACAGAGATGTCCAAGACGCATGCGAATTAAAAAGGAAGTAACAGTTTTACCAAACGAGAGTTTGGCAAACCATGGCTTCTTGGGAACGGCAGATTGCAAACCATAGAGGAAGCGACCCTTGATCCGTCCACTCTCACTCCAGCACATGTTCCATGAATCATGGAGAAATGTACTAGGCAAAGAAGCAAGATCATGGCCAAAATTCCTATACGGATAAACATCCCCGCTCACAGTAGCATCGCTTGCCAAAGTATCAGCTCTGACATTTCCACTAATACCACAGTGACTAGGTATCCAGCAAAAGGATACTAAATAATTACTTAATTGGCAATGTAACAGCTTTCTCTTACATTCAAATATAGTATTAAAATATGGGTTAGCTTTTATTGAAAATTTAGCCAAGGCCTGTAAGGAACTTAAGGCATCAGAAAATATAACAGTTTTGCTTAATTTGAACGTAATAACATACTCAATGGCTCTTAAAAGACCAAAACACTCTCCAGTAAATACGGATGTTTCAGGAGGAAACTTAATTTTTTGAACTATATTGTACTGTTTATGAAATACACCGACGCCAACACATCCCGTAGAATGTTTTGACGCATCGGTATAAATATGATGCCAGTCTCGCCATTTATTATTAACTATAGAGTTGAAAGTATTGTTGGCATTGGAATCAGTTTTTTTAATATCAAGTGAAAAGCAAATATCTGGGGAGAGAAGCAGAGATTCGTATGGACAGTTAAATAAAGGAAGTAACTGTAACGAATGTGTAGGTGCTTGTATAGTCTGGAACTTAAGAATACTTTTAACTAGACAGGGAGAAGACTTGTGAGACCAATATTTAGAAGAAGATATTTTTTGTGAAAGAAGTTTTAGTTTAGAAACGAGAGGATGGTTTGAAAACTGTACGATACGGAAAATGAATCTATCAGACAGGTACTGCCGTCTTAAATGTAAAGGGGGATCACAGCATTCAATTTGAAGAGCATTTATAGGACTGGACTTCATAGCTCCGGAAATAATTCTAAGGGCTCGTGATTGTACCAGGTCTAGTTTCTTAAACCCAGCCACACTACCCGGATCCAAGAAATAAGTACCAAAATCTAAGACACTTCTAATAACGGCATTGTAAACCCATCTCATTGTAGTCGGATGCGCACCCCACCAGACTCCACGTAAGCATCGGAGCATATTCAAATTTCGCTCACATTTTGACGCTACATAATCGCAATGGGGAAGGCCTGTCAGCTTAGAATCAAGTATAGTCCCTAAAAACTTTACTTGACTCCTGGCTGGTATAGGTGTGTTATTATAATTTATCGTTACAGGAGACGGAATACGCGACCTAGTGAATACAACTGCTGTACTCTTAGAAGGTGATAAATGTAGGCCATTATCATCCATCCAACTTTTAATTAAACTCAGAGAAGATGAAAGGTGAAAACCAGCAGTGGTAATGCTGTTATCAGTAGCATACAGCACCAAGTCATCCGCGTACTGTAAAATACTGACAGCACCATCCACTGAGCTTTCTAGGTCATAGGTATATATGTTATATAACAAAGGGCTCAAAACAGACCCTTGTGGTAAGCCTTTCCATATCAGTCTACTTGGCGTATAGGAGTCACCTACATCTAAAGTTATTTTCCTCTCAGAAAGTAAATTTATAACAAAGTTTGTCAAAAGATAAGGAACATTTAATTTATCTAACTTTTTTTTAAGGACAGGAAGTAAAACGTTATCGTAAGCGGAATTGATGTCTAAAAAAGCGGCAACTACAGATTTATTATCTGAAAAAGCATTGCGAATATCCGTAACCAGAATTCCTAAATTATCAGCAACACCTTTGCCTTTTCGAAAACCGAACTGAGTCTGGGACAAAAGCCCTTTATTTTCTATATACCACTCAAGACGATTTTTAATCAAATGTTCAGCAATTTTGGTAACAACAGAAGATAAAACGATTGGGCGATATGATTGAACGTCAGACGGAGTTTTATTTGGTTTTAAAAATGGCAACACTATTTGACTTTTCCAAGATGCGGGAATGTCACATGTTATAACGACTTTGTTTATAATATTGAGAAAATAATTTAGGCCATTTTCACCTAGATGCGTTAAAAATGAATAGGGTATCCCATCTTCACCAGGAGCGCTATCTTTCACATAAGCTAAGACCCCTTTCAACTCAACTAATGTAAAAGGCTGATTTAAAAGTGAAGAAGAATTGACTATTGTAGAAATTGGAGGGCATATTAAATCTTCATGTGGGGCAGAAGCGGGGGCTAAACGGTCAAGAAATTGATCAGCTAATGTAACTGGAAGGAGAGCTGTGCTAGAATGGTTAGTTGCAGTTCTAAATCTTTTGATATTACGCCAAATAACAGTAGAAGGAGTGTCAGGCGTCAAAGCACTACAGAAAGTTCTCCAACCCTCGAATTTCTTCTTTTTGAATAATTTCCTTGTCTCCTTCTGTATAACCAACAAGGCGTCGTAATTTTCTGAAGACATGTTACTACTGTAATTCTTCTCAGCTGTTTTTCGTTTTTTAATAGCGCTAGTACATTCTTCATCCCACCATGGTGGGGAATGCAATTTATTATTACGCGGGGCTTTCTTAGAAAATACACTGTCAGCAGCTTGCAATAAAATGCATTTAAAAGAATCTGAATTTATTTCAGAGGAATGTGCAAGCTTTTCCTCTACTGACACTTTATATTGCTCCCACTTTGAGTCAATTATTTTGTATTTTAACCGAGGATTTTGTATGATTATTTTACTTTGATTTTTACAGGGAAAAGAAATAATTATAGGGTAGTGGTCACTATTGAAAGTTGAGCTTAAAGTAGCCCAAGACAAAGATGAAGCTAAATCAGAAGTACAAATAGACAAATCAACGGCACTGACTGCCTCATCAGGTTTAGTGAGACGAGTAGGGGAGCCCGAATTTAAGACACATAAATTGTGTAAGTCTAAGATATCTAACAGTTCATCACCATGACTGTTAGATGTCGAACTGCCCCAAGACCTATGATGAGAGTTGAAATCACCAAGAATCAAGAAAGGTTTAGGAAGAAGAGAAATCAAATTTTTTATTTCATTGAAAATTTGTGAAGATGGATGAGGGATATATATAGAAACATAGCATATATTATTTACAATAGCAGTGATAATAGAAAAGGTATCGCTGTGTGGGGGAAGAGGAAAATGAGATATAGAATAAGTATTCCTGATGAGCAGGCATACACCACCATACCCATCAGCCCTGTCATCCCTTAAACAAGAATAACCAGGGATTTTAAATGTGTAATTTGGCTTAAGCCAAGTTTCAGATAGTGAAATAATAAAGGGATTAAATTTATTTATAATGTAAACTAATTCGTGTTTTTTATTGATTGCACTTCTGCAGTTCCATTGGATTATTTGGTCCATGTTGTCCATTTTGGTTGAGATTATTCAAAAAAGTATTTGTTAAAGTAGCTGCGTTGTTCGGTATAGGCATGTTGGTTTGTGATAACAATTTTATTAGAGACATGATTAGATCGGTAAGTGTTTGATTACAGTCATTTGAAGATGGTTGTAGAGCACAACCATTTGATGGGGCAGGCATATTATAATTCCTAACTAAGTTATCATGAGCCTCACGGTCATAGCCTTTACTATGTCTAGGAGGAGATCGTGGTTTTACAAAAACTGATTTTTTGTATGAAGTTGGTCTTTGAGGTGGTGAGCCAGGAACTAATGTGTTTTGATTTTGTGCAGATATGTTAGGAATAGAGCATAAAACATCTGCATAAGGCTTAGAGACTGCAGGATGTAATTTGGAAGCCTCCATGTAAGATATGCTATTTTCAGCCATTGTAATTTTTATTTGTTTTTGTCTCGAATATTCTGGACAATTTTTGCTAGAAGCAAAATGCAGCCCAGAACATAAGCAACAAGATCCACGATCCTCTTCGACATTGCAACTATCACCAGTGTGGCCCTGACCACACTTGTAACACCTTGGTTTTGAACGGCACTGTGTTTTGGTGTGTCCAAAACGACAGCAGTTGTAACACTGTATAGTGGGGTAAGTATATAACTCTACAGGCAAAGAATTGAAACACATAAAAACACGCTTGGGTAAAACTTGACCATCGAAAGTTAAGACTACAGTCTGTGATGGTTTCCATGTAGGAGAGCCCTCAATGATAACTTTATAGTTCAAACGCCTAATTTTAATTATGTTACCACAACCTATTGGTACATTCGTATTTTCCTTTACTTCTTCAGGAGACCAGTCGGCAGGAACTCCTCTAACTAGTCCCATTCTTGTGATATTAAAGGTAGGAATGAAAGCTTTAAGATTATTATTGGTTAAAGTATCTGAAGTGACAAAGCTGTTAGCATCAGAGAAGTGTTGGAAAGATAAGGACATTTTGTTTCTGCCTATTCTTTTTAAACTGCCATTAACAATATTCTTGAAAGAATTTTTCTTTAAAAAATTTCCAAATACAATGGGATTTAAGGACGTTCCGTCGTCGGCAGATGTCTGAATCTTTTGAACATGAATTACAAAGGGACCATGATCATTTGGTTCATACTGAGATCTACCGATTTGTGTGGGAGGCTGAGGAAGAGTAGTATTTGTGCAAACAGAGACTGTTGGTAAAACTGGGGAGTCTACGGGCAAATTATCACTAAGGCAGTGGCAATCTGAGTCCTTGGCAGGATTTGTGTTTGAACTATGTTTTCTCTTCTTTTTATTGCAATGCCTGCATATTTTGTATACTCGACCACGCTTCAGTATTCTTTTCGACGAAGAACAGTCCGTATCCATTCCAGACTCATTTGAAACGGTGACATAAGAACTCGCGGGGGGCACCAAACCCCCAGGGTCCGGGGGCTCGTTCATAGAAACTTTTTTAAAAACTTACCCTAGGAAGAAAAGATTAATAACTAATAAATAAAAATATATAAAAGTACTAATATTTACAAAATATAACTATTCTGATCACTATTATCTAATAAATTAATTTATAAAACCAAATTATTTAAAACCCGCGCCCGCCAACTTCGAAGGTTTCCCGCGCTTTTTTTCACCAACTAACTTGCAATCACGAAAACATTTCTGCGCTCCAATAGCTAAATTTAGTTTTAAAAAATTTACTCATAGTAATACCATGGAAGAAGAATACTTTTTCATGGTAATCCGATTAATTTGGCGCTTGTCGCTACTATGCATTTTAGCTGCGCATAAAAAAAAATATTGTCAAATAATAATACATACATAATTACATTTATTGATTACACACTCAAGTAAAGTTAATTTACGGGAATCAGCTATAGAATTAATCAAAAATATCTTATGCACTAAAACATATTTTTATTAATAATACAGCATAATTATTTCAATTTATACCACAACCAAAAGCTGCATACACGAAATATATTAAAAATGAATGATGTACCTATATTTAGGTATATTATAATACTTATTACAGAAGTCACATTAAACAACAACAATTTTGGTATAATAAATAAACTATTGATTTAAAAACTAAATCTACCTAATCACTTATACATATTATTTTATCTTAGTTTTAGAGCGATTTGAATTTTTATGAATGATGCATGATGTACTTTTTTTAATTAAAAGCTTAATAAACTTTTCGTTCGATACTATACAGATAATAAGTTTATTTGAAGTTGATGGCTCAAACAATTATGGTTATTATTATTTATTTATTTAGGTTTATGGCTTGGCAACTAGGCCTTTAAGCCAGATCTTAGTTTACAATATAGCTTCTTTATTTTCTTAAGCCTATGTGTAGCACAGCTGAACTGTAGGTAATCAGCTAGTGCCATTCAGCGGAGTTCTTGTGACAACTCAAAAGGCCACATTTGACTATACAGTTCACATTTCTCACAAAACACATAATTACTACTCAAAAACTATCAATATCCTACAACTATTGTTCATTTTAGAGTAATTTTACACATTTTTACAAAATAAAACTGCACAGCACAATGTCTCCTTTCAGTTCCCGCCAAAAACTCCAACAATTATGGTATTGACAAATATACATACAATACCAAAGTACATACTAAGGGGGCGGACCTTAGAGGGAGTAACCATTTAATTTATGCACGAATGATTCGTTAGTGATGTATAACGGATATTCTTATTGACGCTTGTGAACATAATATTTCCGCATCCGCAAAAATAACATCACAAAGTTAATTTAATTTTAAAGGAGGGGACAGCGCGTACGCAGTCCCCACTACCAAAAATTACGCGTCCGAGTTATCCACATTAGGGATAATCGCAGGGGTCAACCCAACCGCAGTGCAATGGGAAGGCCTCGCCCTGGGGGAACCGCCTTCTTGATCACGGTGTCCCCTACGCCAGGTAAGTATGCTTTGATAAACTCGCCGCAATGTCCAATGTAACTGACTTGTAATCACTTTAGCGCGATAAAGAAATTTAGATGTTTTGTACAGCGACATCTGTGGAGCTTGTGTTCAATTAATTTAGAAAAGCTTTAATTATCTACATTCTACAAGACAGTCAAGTACACTATTATAACTGACGAATGGATAATATGGCTAATTGTGGTTAACCTACGACTGTCTCTACTTATTTAAATAACTATATGAATGTAAACGTACGACACCCACATTATAATTGTAATGTGAGAGACTAAAACTAACATTCGCATCCGCAGACGCAGGGTCGTAATTATTATATTCACATCCTCGGGTGCGAAAAATAGGGCATTCGTTACAACACTAATTCTCAGCTTTTACAGGATATTACAATTCTTATTTTAGACCAAGTCAGCCAAAACAGTTAATGTTCGAATTCTTTACTAATTTAGTATTTTTTTATTAAATAATATCACATAATATTAATATACATAATAACGTTTTAACTAATATTGCGACAAAAAGCGAGAGAAAATTAACCTGTGGAATCATCTGGTCTTGAAGAATTTAGAAGCTCTTAAGAGTTACGCTTTGTACTGAAATATTGTTATTGCAATTATACTTTGTGTATGCTTCTAAGTAAGCCATCTTAAAACCTGTACCGCCCTCTGAACATCATGGAAGAGGAATAATGAATATATAGGTAGAACATAGGTTTTCAGTTTTATAGGGTGACTCTAATTCATATGTAGCTAATACTCCTTTCATGATGCTCGAGCTTGGGTCTGATTTGTATTTTTTACTATCAAGATCAATTAACTGGAGTATGTGGTCTGTTTCAAATAGGACAGTGTGGGAGAATTTACCTACGTAAGTAGAGAAATACACACCGTGATGCTAAGTATAATATAAGATTAATAGCAATAGGATTAAATATATTTGTTTATAATTAATATTATTACTTGTTTTGTAGAAAAGTTTACAATAACCCTACAAATTACGTTTTATTAATATGTCAGCCCTACCGGACTATTTTAAATAGACTTTAGTTGATTTGGTTTTGTTCATAAATTACGTATAATTCTGAGATTCAAAAACACGCAACATTTTGATTTTATCATATTTTATGTGTGCTTTTACTATGACTTAACTAACAAAATACAGAAAAGGAATAAATACACAAGAATAAATAAAGAAAAACAATCTCAGCCAAACTCTATCTAGGTGATTTTATAAACTTATAACAACCTTCATAACACAGAGATTAATAACGCTATTCTACCCACATCTTCCCATATCAGATGTCATTTTTATGACTTAAGTCAATGTTCTCAACAGGAAATTACTTATAAGAACTAAAGGTTTACATATACATATTTATCAGAGGTATAACATTTTGTGATATAGATATCACAATACATTTCAGTTTTACTAAGTTAAAAACAGCGAAATTAAACCACAGTTTATCTATCATTCAGTTTTTCGTAGGTAATATTTCTGTAGTAAAGTAAATAAAAGTCGGATAATGTTTCAAACTGGTTCTACTAATATTATTTAACTGACTTTTTAATTGTTGAAGTAACGGAAATATTGAGTATTTCAGATAAACTCTGCTTTAGTACGCATAAATTAATATAATAGTGCAAGGCAATTGCACTGCTATAATTTGTAATTCAGATTACATTAAAATCTACTATGGACTCACAAAGCTCACTAGCCTGACTTAATTTATTAACTTATAATATTATGGTAACCAATAACCAAGATAAATGCCTAAAAGTAAATGAAAAATATCACGTTGTTATTAGTAATAAAAGTTAATTCTACATTTAGTATATGTTATAAAGGTGGAATCGCAAGATCAACCGGGAGCAAATATATATTAGATACACTAACGACTACACATTACTTTTTCACTATTGAGGCATTACGAATAATTCGTACACTACGTTATGCACATTTATTCTGTGCTTAGGCGATTTACGCATGCATAGTCGACTACAATTAAAGAAAAAAAAATAGTTTATACAACATCACTAGCAATTAATTAAGCTTTTATGAACTTTTATCTTTGATTCTCATATTTCCAATATTCACTGTTGCCAATACTCTGTGAATATAATTTATTATTGCTTTTATTGCTTTTACGTCACTGTTAACGTCCAAAAAAATTGTTTAGTGTTTTTAAAATATTCTTATATAATACATACATACATAATTTCGGCGGCGAAGTAACCGCCAAAAGAAAAGTATTTATAAAAATGTAATTTATCTTTTATAGTATAGGATCCCGCTGTACAACAACCTTCACCGAGATGCTTATTTGATAAAACCTATTTTATATTTAATTTAATGTGTCAATAAATATATTGCATATGGGCTGCCTAAAAAATTTCAGTCCAGTATATGATTAATTAATAATAATAATAAAAATAACATTTCACCGGTTTGTTTATTAAACAAATTCTATACCAATCGAAAGTATGTAGCCCATAGAATATGTAAATGTTAGGTTGCCTATTCTTTTCCGGTCACAACTCTTGGGTAGCCAGGTATAATCCTTTTCATGTTCAAGATCAAATAGCATTCGCACTTTCTTTCTACTTCAAACAGCTGCTATGCTGTGTCCTCTTCTATCGCCTGAGATATGGTTGGTTGGGACCTCCCAGCCACACATGTTCTCTCGCAGCAATATTTCACTTTTCAAAATTCGACAACCGGAATTCGGGACTGATTTTTCGCAGGCAACCCTATACCACCGTGTTCATAATGAAATAATCTTTATTTTCATTTAATTTTAATTCAATAATCAGACCGGTGCAAAATGCTAGTATCGATTTACCTGTTTATACCTAGCTACCCGAGAGTTGTGACCGGAAAAGAATAGGCAACCTAACATTTGCATGTTCTATGGGCTTCATACTTTCGATTGGTATAGAATTTGTTTAATAAACAAACGGGTGAAATGTTTAATTTTTTTTATTTATTTATTAATTAATCATATACTGGACTGATTTTTTTTAGGCAACCCATATGCAATATGGGATATATTTATTGACACCTTTAATTATATATAAAATAGGTTTCATCAAATTAGCACTCGGTGAAGGTCATTGTATAGCGGGATCTTAGCCTATTATTTCTTGCTGTATTTTGAACTGGCTTGAGTTTGATTTTCAAAAACCATGCCAATCTTCCATATATATATATTAGTGCCAAATTTGCTTTTTAGGAGTTGACACAGAAAAATAAGTATTCCACCAAAGAGTTTCACATTACGAGGATAAATAAGCTGAATAATTGAACCTCCTTAGAAGCGCTTTTGAAGAGAAAATGAGACGAAAGCTTTAGTTCATTCTCCATGCGCATGTAACGCCATATGTAAATGCGCACAATTTTGATATTAGAAACGTCCAACATTGTTGAAACCATTGATGTAACAATAATAACGATATTTATGTTTGTTTCATTACCTGTTGTACTGTTTTCTCGCAATCGAGTTGAAAATCATTGTATGACACACGTGCGGTTGTTGGTTTTAACAAACTCTTGACTATGTTAAGCTCTCGATTTCGTCTAGGCTTAAGTACATTCGTCTACTAGTTTGACCAACTTACCGCACCAGAGCGTAAATAACTATTCTATTAAGAAATTTTTGAATAGTTAGATAATAGAATGTTATTTACACGCCTCTTCTATTAGGTAGAAGTACTTTAAGATCCAGATACTAACCCAAGTCACAGTAGTTTCTTTAGACCAAGACGAAGAAGCATCGAGCCAGCCACCCAATCTCGTCAGACGAAAATTACTTCAGACCAACGAACTTCAACATCGTGAGACACGATAACATTACGTGACCAGGTCTGGCAGAGCTATCAAGCCAAGTGTGCGTTTCACTTGAAGGGGGGGGGGGGGGGGTACTATTAGAGCTGCATACGTCTAGTCATCGCAGCGGACAACGAACTACTCACCATATATATAAAGTACTCTGTGCTACTGACTCAGTGGTCTCGAACGTCATAGAGCGAGATCGGTAGATTTGCCAGCTAAAATCGGTATATTTGTACTCAAAATCGGTATTTGACAAAAAAATACAATATTTAATCAAATTCGTTTATTTATTGAAAAAAAAACTTACAGACTAATTTATAACAATCATACTTAAGTATAATAATTTTTTTACCAATATTCTTTGGCCATAGCCGCAGTCATCTTCGAATTAATTCCAAAATCGTAACAATAAGCTGTATTAAAAAGTCGTTTTGCATCTTAGACTTAGACCAGTGATTGATTCAGTCAGACAGCCTATTTCGCTGTTTTGTTTTCAAAGATTAATATGTGAAAATATGCGTTCAGCGTTAGCGGATGAATGGGGAAGTGATAAAATATCAAAGATGAAATCATCTAGTTGTAGGACACAAGGGTATTCCCCAAAATATATGGAACATTCTGCACTAGGTCCATCCAAACTTAATATTGAGTGCTTCCCCGTAACATTAAACCTAAATGAAAAGGGCTGCCAACTTAAAAGTGTAAAATCGGTAGAAAAATCGGGAAAATACCCATGTATACTCTGAAATCGTAGAAAAATCGTTATCGTTTCGATATTTCGGTAGAACAGAGCCCATATCGGTAGAAATACCGAAAATCGGTAGGTTCGAGACCACTGTACTGACTAGCGCAACGCGGGAGCGCACATATTAATAGTTGCTCTATCTCGCTCGCACATCAACCGTCCCTCTCACATATTGTGCTATATATTATTATTGTACTAGCAGTACGACTTGTTAATATTTATACTTAAGGCTACTGTTTCCAAAACAAATTAGTTCACTTCAGCTCAAATCAGCACTCGACAGTGAACAATGCTCTCTGCCATCTGAATGTTCATTTAACCATTTTCTCGCTGCTACAAGGTACTTAAAATATTTGAATTTATTATAGCCTACGTCCGCATCCCTATTGAAACAGTGTGATTTTATGCATTTTTTGGAACGAAGTTCCTTATCGGGCGGTGCAAATGGCGAAAGGGGGCTAGACGGAAAATTTTAAGACCAAAAAAGTTGTAACGACACACCAAATGTAACGGCACTTTTTTGTGATTTGCCATTTTTGTCATTTTGGTGCATTTGGTCGGTGTGGTCGGTATGGTTGATGTGGTCGGTGTAGTTGGTGGTGATGTGGTCGAAGTGGTCGGTGTAGTTGATATGGTCGAACGATGTGGTCGGTGTGGTCCATGTAGTTCGTATGGTCGGTGTGGTCGAAGTGGGCGATGTGGGCGGTGTGGTCGGTGTGGTCGAAGTGGTCGGTGTAGTTGATATGGTCGAACGATGCGGTCGGTGTGGTCGGTGTGGTCGAAGTGGGCGATGTGGTCGGTGTGGTCGATGTGGTCGGTGTGGTCGGTATGGTTGATGTGGTCGAACGATGTGGTCGGTGTAGTTGGTGGTGATGTGGTCGAAGTAGTCGGTGTGGTCGGTGTAGTTGATATGGTCGAACGATGTGGTCGGTGTGGTAGAAGTGGGCGATGTGGTCGATGTGGTTGGTGTGGTCGGTGTGGTCGATGTGGTCGATGTGGTCGATGTGGTGGATTTGGTCATTTTAGTGTACTAGATAATATATAGTTTTAATACCGAAAATAGTGACAGATACTTTTCATCCGGGAGATGGGATAGTTTGCGATATAACATTAAATGAATGGTAAACTCTAGTATATATATATATATATATATATATATATATGCACTCTGTTTGTCTGTCTGTTCCGTTTTCACGGAAAAACTACTGGACCGATTTGGCTGAAACTCAGTATATATATATATGTCGGAGGGAAGCTATGACTATGACGATATGACGATGTATTGTTGACTGGATGTATAACGCACAATATCATTTGTTTACATTATAATTACTTCTAAAATTCTTAATGTAATTTAATTAGATTTGTTAAATGTTTCTATAACTTCAAGATCGTTCTAACCTAATAAAAGTTATGAATATTGTAATTTAATAAACGACCAATCGGAGCAGAACATATGGCGGAGCGGGGTCAGAGACGCCCTCTATACTTTGAGTAATATCTACTTGGGTAGACTGAGGAGTTTTAGTGGCACATTTGGTTGGTGGCAACAGGTCGAGTTGGACCATGGAGTATTTTAAAGAAAGTATTGAAGCTGGAAGTATGAGCGGGTGCCCTGAACCCGCTGCTCGGTCTAAACTATGTCATAATGTTGATCAAATCTAAATTAAAAGTGTATAAACCGTGGCTATTGTGTTTTATGCTCGCATTTTATCCTGATGACGCCCACTAAACCTGCAATAACTAGAGATGTCGTGAGAACGAGGCCGTTCTGCAACATATATATATGTGTATATGAAAGATGAATATATATATATATATATATTCATCAGTGATTATTATTAGAGGGATTGCAAGTTTTTAGTAGCGTTGTATTTTCATAATTATTATTTTTAAATTTTTGCTCACCTTAAGCTCTAATGCTGGTATTAGGCGGAACAATCAGATTGTGACCCAATTTCGGTTGAAAGGAATATAAACTAATAGGACATAACGACATTCGATGGTTCAAGTGTTTATATAGATTACTTTGGTTGATTCAACCAGAATTGAACAATCTCATATCGGCTTTAGGCTAAGCCGCACTATAATTGTCAATACCGAATTTATCCTTTCACACCTGAGTCTGCTATTGATAAATCCTAGTGCGTAATTAGCTTTTCTCAGAGCAAAACTTACAGGTGCAAGGCCGAACTTCAATATCGTACTTTTTAAAATAATACATACCCTGTTCACCAAAACAAACGATATGATGTTATTCACGAATATCATTATCTAAATGGTATTACCGAAACTAATTAAGGGTTTACACAATTTAACAACATTCTTAATTATCAGGTTAATAATAACACTATTTATATACGACAGAAATTAAGATAAGAAAATTTAAATATATCCAAAAGATAAACGTTTTTCACCAATTTAAAATAGTTCAATATCTACTAATTCGAAAAATTAGACAAAATAACTAACGGCAAGTTCCTATCCTTACTACTTACTTTATTCGCTTGCCCTACCATCGCATCGGTAGAATTTTGTCATTACTTGTATGGAGCTTATGTCAAATTAACACAGTAAGGCAAATGAACGGTCGGTAAGATACAGGAACCGGCCCTTATCAGTTTTCAATATACAGAATTTTGCTATTTTGTTAAGAAACATACCTTTTATACGACAATCTTGTTTCTAATACACTTGAAGTTAACAATATAAACATTCTATGTATTGTATAGAAAACATTGATACTAATCCCTTTCCTAAGATATAGAAAATTTGGCATTTCGTTTTACTTCAATCTATACATACTCCCCATGCCTAGGGAACCAACACTACATTATTAATATCCTGATATAATAATGTAACAGATCAAATTTACCCTTTGGTTTGTGCGGCCTGCCTGCGTAAATCGGAACGTATTGCCGCCGTAACGGCGGTGCCGAATGCCAAGATGGCGCATAGTGTCAGATTGGCCCACATGTCACCGTCAGCGTCAGCTGCCAGCATCCATTCGTAGAGAAGCGTCGTCAGTATCCCAAATATCTGAAAGCAGCAGAACAAAACTCAATTCATGATAGATATATTCAGGGCTCTTTTTGTTGGGGCACGCAGTGCCCTTAAAAGAAATTTCGAAAAATTGCCATAAAAACTGAAAAGTGTAATAAAATCAATTTTGGCAACTTTAAACCTTCCGTTCCACAAGGCGAGCGCGGCCGTTATGGTCGTGGCGAAAACGTCACTAATGACGTCATCATTTCGATCGCACAAGGCTCACAATGACCCATGTCAAGAGGTGGGTCGAATCGTGCGTTGACCACAGAGCATTGCTTCTCACTATCGATTGACATAGAAAAAGACGCGATTTTCAATCAAATCAACCAATGACATTTGGGTATTTCGTCGTTTATGACATCAACACCCCATAATCCGTTCCACTAGAGTTTATGGCGGTCCTTGTGAGCCTCTTCTGGAACTTAGCCTAGGTAGATCATAATATGCTTATAAATGTCACGACTCCTTTGTCATGTCATAACCATGCATCTCTTAAGTTCAAATTTCAATGGACGAGTTAGCCATTACCTTAATAAGGGGATAGTATGAAGAAAAGAGACTGGAACTAGAACTTCGAAGAGAAAGCTCCCATCGTTATAAAAAAATAACAGCGTGATGATGAAAATGAACAGGTAAAAAAGAACATCAAGGAATCTTTAAATCGAACAATGCAAGTACCTGAGCAGCCGCGTTGAGTATTCCAGAAGTGGTGCCTTCAGGTTCTGGGTAAGTGACCTCAGACGCAAACTCGAAGCCCACAGAAAGGTAGCCAGTCATGAAAAAACTGAAATTATAACGTTTAAAACAATAATAATTAGTTAAGTACCTAACAAGATTATAACAAAAGATGGTATGAAGGAAAAAACTTTATTGAAGTAATCTTATGAATTAGAATAGGAGGAAGTTTGACACAGTAGAACTCAGAAATTATAGAATCTTTTCCCACGGGAACATGCATATCTTAAATTAACTTATGTTTATGGGTCCAAATATTTTCATGTATTCATTAACGTCAAACCTCAGAAATTGGTCAAAATTTTGGTATCTATTGGAGACAGGACCGTTTGTCTTCGATGTCGATCGAGATGTCGAATATCATCTTAAAGAAGAACACCATGCAAACTGAATTTAATAACTTACCCGAGTAAAATACTGATAAGATAAACAACGCCGATATGGCCACAATCGAGAGTGAAGGTGAATATAACCATGCAAAGAACTGATGCTGCATACACCGCTAGCGTGGTCTCCTTAAATTTGTGGGTCTTGTCCAAAATCAAACCACAGACGACTGAACCAGCCATACCAGACACAACTATTGCAAATCCTATACGTCCTGCGTCTTCGTTGGCACTCTAAAATTATCAAACGTTTGATGTTAAACAATATCAAACTCCTAATCGTCAAATCAAGTGACAGATCCCAATCCTTGTAATTTAACCTACATTTTAAGTGTCAAATTTGTTAATGTAGTCCGTTTAAACTAGATATTGCTAGTTCTTGGATATCTTGATAGGCCTGAAAGAGCTGTGACGTATTATGCGCATCGGTAATCTTAAATTGCAAAATTTATTAATATAGTTTAGCATCAATACATGTTGTACCAGTATGCAGATTATACTGGAGCTATATTCTACATGTCTTTTTCCACCGTCGAGTTCTAGGACATTGGAATGAAACCAGTTTACGTTTACCACTAAGTAGGTTTCCACACATAAAACCGTTATTGTCAAATTAAGTTTATCGTTATGTATCGAAAATTACTTACCTTGCAATCTCTTGTTAGATATTCTTGGTAGACAGAGAAATCTAAAATTCTTGACCAGACAGGGTACTTATATATACAAACCAATGATGTCACAATAATAATTACTAACACTATGTACAAAGTAGAGGAGAACAAGTAATTGCGTGGATTACGGGGTTTTAAAGTGGAAGTTAACATAGAAGTTAAGTAAGTACCCAGAGGAATTGGCATGACAAATACTAACCGGATAATAGCTAAGAATAATTTCATTGAGTGGAATTGTGATGGCATAGAAGGTCCCGACGTTCAACCCGTAAGAGATCAACAACAGTACGTAGTTGCGGTTTGTAAATAATTTCTTTATAGATTGCTGGAAGTTTGAGTCGATACTTGAGCCGAGGTCAGCTGCTGCGGAAGGGGGCGTTGGAGGAGCATTCTTGAAAACTGTGGAGTACAAAATTAAAAACTTCAGCAATCATCAGTTAAATATTTGCTTACGGGATATAGAAGACATAATTATTATTAGGTCTTAACTCACGGAAAAGGGGTAGTAGCAGAGTTGGAACCGTTATAAACACGGTCATAAAACGTCTAGATATAAAGTATGATCAAAATTTTATTGAGTCTTTGAAGTTTTTACACGTGATTGTACAGAACACGATCTTAAGGCTCACAGACCGGTACGTATGGAGCTGAGACAAGATAGTGTTACACTTTCACTCGGCTGTTATTCTGATTCGCATAACATCTCTTTCATACTACACGCTGTTAGAGATTAGACAAGTGAAGTTTATTTCACTTGTCATGACCTGCGCAAGTTCACACAGCTACTCTCGAGGCGCATTTATATTTTGCACACACGTACTGTAGCTAGGTATATGTACAAGGAACCGTTCCCAACAACAATAGGATAGGAGTATATCTGATTTTAATAATCGTCGCTCATGTCATCACCTCGCTCAAGCTGTTTAGCGAAATATTACTTTAGAATGCTTGTTTGTCCAAGTGGCATACGTGACGGACAATACCATACAGGCCAATATCAGTCAATGCAAATAAACGTAGGTATATTAATTAATACTTCGATTATTTTTATTGCAGGCTTTATATGGATTTAGCATATTTTTTACTATAAAATTAATTATAAGTTTTTTGAAAATCGTGTTATTGTAATCTATCGATGCTGACAGCAGGTCGGTATTGTCTATCGTGCTATAAGTTTCGTCGTCGTATGGGCGACGATATATCGGTAGCCACTGTCTATCAGCATGTCCACGATAGATTAATTGGAAATAAAATTACTGTTAATTAATTTTGATTAGGCTAGGTTTAACGATTTGAAATATTTACTTACACAGCAAAATGAACACAAACAGCACACTCGTAAAGCCAGCGACGATGTAGAACATCATTTTTAAGTCGGCATAAAATTCTTTGTATGTTCCACGATGTTTCACGAGAATCTGTGGCAGGACGAATCCAAGAGCGACGCCGAGCTGAAAAAAACATATTATACTCGTCAATAAATTGTTAAGTGTAAAAAGCCTTGCAGAGATTTGGGCAAGAAAGTACCAAATATACCTAATATTAACTATTTGGGCAGAGATTCCCCTTTACCACTCAGTAAGCAATGAACCCCGTCTACATACGCCACACCGCCTTTTATACGAAAATACTACGAAAACTACCCTACATAATACTATTATTATCTATGAAGATTATCTATGTGATATTAATATAATCTATGGTTCTCATAACTGCTGTGATGGACATCGCGTAACATTCGGCCATCCTACCGCAGCCGTGGTCCCCCGCGGCGTGCCAACTATTGAGTGAGTTTGCCTTCTGTCACCAGAGAATTAGTTCCCTTCGCCAGTCTTCTGTGCCAGGTAAAGTAGACACAGTGGCCAAAGTTCCCAACAGTGTCCTGTCTACGCATAGGCCGACACGCCATCGCTCCATAGGCGCCTTCAGGGTACCACCAGCATGCCGCCTCTAGTTCCGCCGATGGCCGCGTCCCGTTGACGGCCCCGATATGTCGATCCTCGAGCGTGGTCACACATACGTGGTGATCACACAGACGTCGCGATCACACAGACGTCGCGATCACACAGACGTCGCGATCACACAGACGTCGCGATCACACAGACGTCGCGATCACACAGACGTCGCGATCACACAGACGTCGCGATCACACAGACGTCGCGATCACACAGACGTCGCGATCACACAGACGTCGCGATCACACAGACGTCGCGATCACACAGACGTCGCGATCACACAGACGTCGCGATCACACAGACGTCGCGATCACACAGACGTCGCGATCACACAGACGTCGCGATCACACAGACGTCGCGATCACACAGACGTCGCGATCACACAGACGTCGCGATCACACAGACGTCGCGATCACACAGACGTCGCGATCACACAGACGTCGCGATCACACAGACGTCGCGGTCAAACAGACGTGGTGGTCACACAGACTTAATACTTGTACTTATACACGTAGAATTTAGCGCGCTATGTTTTTATTACAACTATAATATTTTTTTCCTTTTATTGTGTCTCAGTCTTATTGAATATGCACGATTGCTACAGCCCCATTAATTCTTTAAAAGGAATTCTGTAACACACTTCTGCATAAAACTAATTTAAAAATAAGAACTGGAGATATAAGTATAATCTATACTCCTATACTAATATTATAAAGGGGAAATATTTGATTGTTTTTTGCATTGAATAGGCTCCAAAACTACTAAACACATTTGAAAAATTCTTTAACTGTTGGCAAGCTACACTATTCCCAGTTGACATAGGCCATTACTATTAAAACTCCATATATACTAAAACTCCAATAGTGTAACCCAATTGTAAAATCGCGTGCGCTGCGAAAACTATGGATGATAGAACAAAATAATGTACTACGACTTTATAGAACACATCATTATTTACAAAAAGTGTCGCGACAGCATATGTTTAACTATTATAGTTATGCAACAATAAGGGTTCTTTTATTTTTAAAATTTAATTAAAAATGCCACCGCTTGTTAATATCTTGGTATTCACCCTTATCAAAATAAATTAATTCATATTCAAGACTGCTTCTATTGAATACTACCCATTGAATAATACCTTTATGCGAGTTTTTTAATTATTCAATATCACGAGTTTAAAAATGAGTATTAGAAAAAAGTGAGTATTAGAAAATAGTTGCGTGGTCGCCGCGCACCCTAATCAGCTAACTATGTTCATGCGATGTAGGCGTCACTGGGATACGGACAGTACGGCAGGTGAAATGTTTTGAATTCGCTTAGTAGGTAATTAAACCCAAAAAAGTTATTTTTAGATACCCGTGCGAAGTCGGGGTAGACCGCTAGTAAGAAATATAAAGAAAAACAATTTTCAGCTAGACATGTTGCGAAGTGTTCTCCAGTGTAACTTATTTTGAATAAAAACTTTAGGATTTGACTTGGGTCACGCAGACTTTGAATAAGGCAGACTTTAAGTAACACAGACTTACGGGCACGCAGACTTTCGCTCACGTAGACTTTCGGGCACGCAGACTTTAGGTCACGCAGAGTTTAGGTCAATTTATACCCAACCCAGCAGCATAACGGCCTGCCTTTCTTGGGTAATCCCACTTCTGAATGTAAAAAGCCTTGCAGAGATTTGGGCAAGAAAGTACCAAATATACCTAATATTAACTATTTGGGCAGAGATTCCCCTTTACCACTCAGTAAGCAATGAACCCCGTCTACACACGCCACACCGCCTTTTATACGAAAATACTACGAAAACTACCCTACATAATAATATTATTATCTATGAAGATTATCTATGTGATATTAATATAATCTATGGTATAACTGCTGTGATGGACATCGCGTAACATAAGTCAATCAAGTAAATAGTGTAGTACCTACCAAAAGTACCTACATATTTAGTAATCGTATTCAAAATACTTTATTATTATACCTCTTAGGCTACATTCCACTAGTGGCTCACAACTACCACGTTCATGACCGCGATTTTTCCCGATCCATTTGCTTGCAGGCGTAGTGGAACGGTTATTCGACCTACCATCGACATTGGCCCTTGTGAGCGTTGCGTGATCAAATATTATAACGTCATTAGTGACGTTTTCGCCATGACACTTACAACCACGGCTGCCAGGTAGAGCGGGTGACAGAGCATTTTGGGCGTTGTGAGATACTAAACGCACTGTTAGATTGTATTACCAAAATCAAAACTAATAAATATATAAATACCAGATTAAACTAACTTTTCGTTATTTACTCCGAGTCTACTAAACATGTTTGTTGTGCGACTTGAAAACACCCGGATTGTACTTTTCGGTAAACATAGACTCTGGTAGTGCATTCGAGAACTCTACCATACCAGAAGAATGCGGAGGCAATTACAAAATGTCGTGGTTTTTTATCAATGCCGTAATAGTTTATTTTAAAATTATTTATTATTTTCATCATGTCAAATAATTATGTTTGCTAATCCCAAAATTAAGTAAATTGTGTTTTTTTATAATTAGTAGATAAGTCATATAAAAATATATTAATTTCTGTAAATACAGTGATAAAGTAAATCGCAAGTAAATTATATTGATGTAAAACAGCGAACAGAAAACATATACATCTGACTGGGAAAGTAGCTAATATTTTATTATTTATTGATGTGTATACGCAATGTGTCTGCCGCGATCAATATAAGTTTTTAAGACTATAATAAAAAAATATATCAATGGCAGATCTAGTCAATTACTTTCTATTTTTTTAGTATATTCAAGTTGTCTGCCATAAAGTAAGACCGCGCGATAATGGTCTGCCATTCTTATTTTCCGATAATAATAAGCCTATATTTTCAAATTTCAAAACGGCAAACGTGGTCAAATGGATTTAAAATTCGTCAAAAATCGATACTTGTCTTGCCTCAGCGCTAGCCGCGTCCACCACTTTGAGCTTAGTGAGTCCCCGTACCATGCATGGTAGGTATAGGTGCTTCAATGTACAAAACCTCAGGTCTGGTCAAATACATACAGGTAGCCGATCACTGGCTCTTAAGCTATGAACATTCGTACACATTTGAGTCATTGCTAAAGATTAAATTTGCAAGTTTTTCATTTGTATCTAGCACACAATTACGTCATTTATTTCCACGTAATCATTGTAATCGTATAAGCTCTGAAGCGTGTTTGCTGAAGTAAATGAGGAAGTTCCCATTTTTTTAATTTAATTTTTTAAAAATCACACTAAGTCTTCAATAAATCCTAGTGTATTATTGTTTTCAATTATCTTCATAAATGGCGAAGTTATGAAGCTTTTTCCTCCCATTTTGAAATCGTAAGATGCGCGTCACAAGTCTCGCCCGTCTCGGGACGACGCAGCGACTAGGCGACTGTTCGCTGCAGTTAGTACTTTTTAGCGCAACACAACAAACATCAGGTATTATCATGGAAACTAAAACTAAAATACATTATAAATACTGCATCGTTTCTAACTGTATAAAAACGACTGCAAAAGTGCCAAAGTAGAAACATATACGATATGAGTGGTGCAAAATTATGAAAATGAAAAAAAAGGAATCTGTATCAGAAAAATCAGTACGGTATTGCTTCGAAGATCATTTTGATGTAAATATGTCTATATTATCTACCTACATATCTCTGCATATCCTTTAACTCATACCAGTTTCTATGTCTATTTGACATGACGTTACTAATGCACCACTCGTCGATATTCCGGCAGAATAGGTATAATAATGAAAACGAATTATTCCAAGAATTTCGTAGCTCAGTTGCACTACGCTAGAAATGGAATAGTGTTGGATGCAGGTTATCAATATTTTTTATTTGTACTGTATTGTACTTATATACTCTATTATATACTGTCTGTCTGCGTCATTACAGTATTTATATTTAAGTTTAGTATCACTTCTACGAAGAATCAGTTTTCGTGGAGACGTTTCGTGATTTCGATCAAATAATAGGTTTATGTACGCGTACAATTCATCTAGCTGTCTCATACATATCTGGGAAAAATCTTTATCATTATGAAAGCTCTGTACCACCTAGATAGATACGTTAGCAATCGATTAAAAATATAGTTTTATTTAGTTTTTATTTTATTGTACAGGTCGAGAACGACACTCAAAGCTTTGTAAAACATCTAAGTATTTGTTGGTGGCAGACTACTTCTGAAGAAAAATGTTTCATCTCTAAGTTTTCTTGCCAAAAAACCAAGGTAAGATACACAAGAACGGTTTGCGGCTGCTAAGCGTCGTTGAGCAGAGTATTATGAAAAAGTACTTTCAACGGAAGTTCCTGCTTCTGTTGCCCAAGAACCCATAAAATGTATTGAATGTGTTCAGGGTGATGAAGTAATTAATGATCCTGACAAACGTATTTTTATACCAATGGACTGTTTTGATGTGGATATAGAAGCCAGTGATTATTTAAAAACAAAAACTAAAGGCACACAAGTACATACATATAATGGGCAAAAAAAGATTAAGGATGTCAAACAAATTCAGGTAGAAGAATATTAGATCTTCAGGCAATGAAATGCTCCAAGGCATGCAAGGCAGGCACCACATTAGTGGCGATATTACAGAAACTTCAGACACTGTTAATCTGCCAGTCTCTTTCAAACAGAGGCACAGTGACAATACAGAAGTTATTGATAAAAAAAGGATAGCCGCAGTTCGAATCCACGTTGAAAGGTCGATACGAAGATTGCGAGATTTTAAAATGCTTGCACCACATGCATGTGCAAACGTGAAAATGATGCCTTTCTTTGATATCATCGTATGAATAGCATGTGGATTAGTAAACATGCAGAGCCTTTTAATAAAACTATATTTTTAACTCAAAACCAGATTATTATTTTTATTTTACAGCATTAAAACTTTCTTGAATATACTTTTTTCCAAAATGAAAAACTTCTCAAAAGCCACTTTATAAATGTCTACATTGTTAAAAATGTCGAAGTCCTCATGAGCAATGCAAAACAACCCTTTTTTCCTATCTCCAACCAACATTTTCAATTGGATTTGTGTTATATATTTCTTTGTAACTTCTCCATCTCGTTTCTCGGTTCCACTTTTTTATATACCAGTATAATACAAAATATCACGAATCAGAATACCACACACACAAGCACCACGTCTGAGATAGTATTGTAATGCGAGCTTGAAACACGTATCTCTCTGGATCACCCGTTCTAGTGCGTCCCACCCGCAAAGGGCGGCCTATGAGACTTGTGACGTATGACGGTGAATGCTTCGCGCGGCTTTTTATTTTCGTGTGGGTGATATTAAAAAATGTACAGCTTCGTTATTTATCTTAGACAACCCATATTCAACCCTTTACGATCAACCCCTATTTTTAATAGCAATATTAGTATTTTTATAATGGGATGATTTAGATTTTAATTTGCACCAGGTAGAAGGCGCTGCAATCGGGTACCAGAATTTAGGTGTTCTTTTTGTTGTTGTATGTGTTGAAGTTTGTCCCGGAATGGTTTAAATAAACGATTGGACCCAGTAGGTGGCGCCGCGATACTCCTCCTAAATGCTGGGCCTGATTTTGATGAAATTTTTTGTTTGTTCAAGTGGATTTGAGAATAGTTTAGATTAACATTTGGTCCCGGTAGATGACGCTGGAATCGGATTTTTATTTTTTAAAGGCAGGACAACGTCTGCCGGGTATAGCTAGTAATATTATAAAATTGTAAACATGCCGTGTCTGCACATTGAAAAAAACCCGACTGGAAAAGACTGCATAAACGATGAAGAACACGGTGCAATTTTTTTAGATGTTTTGTCTGTTTGTTCAGGATTCATGTAAAAACTTCTGGGCCGATTTCGATGCAGTTTTCCCTGAACAATATCAAATTCCTAGACTTAAAATCTACGCTATTTCTTATCCCGGAATCCCGCAGAAATTTTCCCAGGAGAGGTTTGCAGTTCGGGTGAAAAAAATTAGCTTATTTCGACATAGTTTTCACTAAAACTTACTCTGTGACCCGAGAATCTCGCGAGAATTTTAAGCCAACCGTGGAAAATGTCACGGGCTTATCGTAGTATTTTTATATGAATATAATATCTTCACAAATAGGATAGATCACCGATAGAGAACGGAGAGCTCTAATCGTATATAGATCTCTATAAACTGATCTTTAAATTGAAACTATACTGGTTTATAAAAAAAAATATTGGAGGAGTTCAGCAGACAGGCAGTCGGCCCTCTTGATGGAAAGCGGTTACCATTGCCTATGGACATTTGCAACACCAAAGGTGCTACAAATGCGCTGCTGCTCTCTTAAGGGACACTGGAACCTGGTCACTAATGCGGGGACACAACTCAAGTTTGCTATGACGGCATACTCTAGACCAGGGATGGTAGCCATCCACTCGGGCAAATGCCCTACCACCTGGCTGTGGGTTGTTTTGTAGCCTCTTACAACAGGCCACTCGGCCGCTCGAAATTGTGTTCTTTCTCCGTTCCTGTACGGATAAAATACTAGCATATGCCCGGGACATCGTCTACGATTGACTTGAAATTCCCACGGGGTTCCCGGGATAAAAAATATCACACATTTTATTACATTAGCTTTACTATCGATCAGTAATAAAATCAATTTCGTATTTATCTTTCTTAATCTGGCCATTCTAAATAATTCGTATAATAATTCTTGCTGGATTTGCAAGATGAGCAGTAGCGAAGATTTAAAGTCTAACAATTTGCTGTCGATCAGCGAAAACCGCATTAAAATCAGCCTAGTAGTTTTTACGTGAATCCCGAACAAACAGACAAACCAACAAACAGATAAGAAATCTAAAAAAAATATAGTGTATTGCAGTTGTTTTTTTGGAAAAAGCTTTAATGTACAGACACGGCATGCTTAGAATTTATAATATTATACTATACAGGCTTTAATGGGACAATATAGCGTCTATACTTCAACAAGTAAGTAAAAACTTCGCTCGCATAGTACAATGCATGAACACCGCATAATTCAATGACATTGAAAGATTAAGTTTATTTTTTTATTTTGGATGTATTATCCAAATTGAAGACGAAAATGAAACGTGTAATATCAGCTTAATAGTCTATGGGAACTGACTTTTTCTTAAAGCCGAATTAGACGGTTCATTTATGTCTATCCGTGCAGGCACGGAGAAAGAATACAAATTCCTGCGGCCGGGCGGCCTGTCGTAAGAGGCGACAAAACAACGCACAGCCAGGTGGAAGGGCATTTGCCCGTATGGAAAGCTACCACCTCTGGTCTAGAGCATGCTGCTATAGCAACTTTGAGTTATGTTCCGTTATTAGTAGCCAGGTTCCAGCCCCATCTACGAGTCCGGCAGAACATTGGTAGCACCCTTAGTGTTGCAAATGTTTGTAAGCGACGGCAACCACTTTCCATCACAGTTGGGCCGTCAGTCTGTTGTACTCCAGAAATTAAGAAAAATGCCTTTCACTTTGGATGTATTAACCGAAGTAAACATAGCAGTAAGTAGTAAGTAAATTTAAATCATTTAGTGACATTGATTACCGCCAAACTTTCATTTCAGTGCGATACAAGTTGAGATTTAATTTGGTTGATCCGCCTAATGATTGCATAAGTTAAAAAAGTGCTCACATTACTATTGTGACGAGTCGCGAAACTCGAATTAAAATGCCCTTAGAATTACTATAGAGTTTATCAGAACTATACAAACACGTATAAAACAGGTACAAATATAACCGAACACTAGTCCAAACGTAATGCAGAAATTCATAATTCTATAAAACGCGCAGTCACTAAAAGATTCCCGATTGTAGTACACACGTCTTGTTTCGCTCGTGGTTATCGCTCGACTGTCTCGTCTCTCAATTGGGGCATTGTTTTATAATGCACAGATGCAATATGTCTGCCCGGCCATGTGGACGGAATTTCCTAGAATCAGTTTGAACTTTTAAATTCGAGACACCTGGCTACTGATCGCAATAAAACAATAGGCCATAAAGATTACAATACACAAAGGCCTGTTTTTTTAATCACAAATTTTAAACACAAAGAAGTCCAAATGCCGAAAGGTAATGTGTTTCTACAGGTATGCGGGTGTGAATTCGTCTTTGTCGGCGTCTAGGTCGTAACATTATTCACATATGAAATTTTTAAATGACTCCCATTAAATAACTGCTACATATACATAAAAAGCTTATATATAAAAACAATGCTAACGTTTGTCACGAGCAAGGCGTGACATCGCTGAAACAGGAAAAAATGGCAATAAAACGTGAATTATAATGAGGGCGACATTTTGCCGGACTGCACAAAAAATCACTACCTACGGCACAATCATATTTCCGGAATCCTGCTACTTCAGTGGTCACCTCTGAATTTAACGCGCGTAACTCGCTTCTAGATCTACTCTTAAACTACGCGAAACTCCTTCACTGAACTGCCCACTAAACTCGTCACTGACTTCTACTAAGCTTCTCTTCCAACTCTTTCGTATCGCGTTTGTCGCTTCGCTGTGTTGAACTGAACTACTCCGAAGGCGCACCTTACGCTGCTTATATACCCGGAAAAATCTTCTGGAACTCATAATTTCGATCTTCTTTTTGTTATTCTTTTATTTACTGTTCATCGCTTTCTAAACATCCATCTATCTCTATCTTTTCCTTCCTAAACTTCTATTCTAGAATTTCGATGTTCATTTCGTTGTTCTTATGTTCATCAGCTATTCCTTTCTAAAATGTATCTGACCTAGTCTTTTCTTCCGGAATCTTCTACATTTTTCTGAATCTTCTTAAACATCTACATCATTTCACCATCACTCCTTATTTTACAGGGGAAATCTGTTTGAGCACCGTGAGCCGCGCGAGGAGGAAAGGTCTCGACCCGTGTGTGATTCGCCAGGTCGGGGTGGCACTAGCATCCCACATGTGAGATGCTATTACCACGCGGCGATTAGGGATACCCACTAAAACCCCTGTCTGATCCCGAGCGTCCTTCATCCGGGCTGCGGGCTCGCTCGCGCATTCACCACCAGCTAAGACGGACGACGGCCGGTCCCTTTGCGGGCTGGTCTCACCATTCACCATCACTCCTGCGATTGAGACGATAGTGTCCGACGATTTTGAAGAGATATTAATGGCAGAATTGGACTCAAGGGCGTATGGTGGCCTATTTAGCAGTAATAGATTTGAAAGTCCTTCATCGACGAAAGACCTTTACGGATGATAATCAAATTTCAGAACTGAATATTACCACAAATGAACCTTAGAATTTCTGAAGCAGACCTTACTGCCTATTAATAATCATCATATAAAAGAATGAGACTTCGTTATTAACTTTACGTCAGAACTTTGAAGGCAATTTAAGGAGCTATTAAGGCTGGTCCAAGGCTGATAAGGGGCGGTGTATTTTCTATTCTGCAAGACGAACTCGTCGGGCGCTTAGGTCGAATAGATCCATTATTATTGATGGAACAATCCCCGAATCTTATTTCCTGCCTCATTTATATCAGATCATGATCATGGGAAATAGTGGTTATTTTTCCTGCAAATTTAGAAATCTATTTAGATGGTTAATTTAAGAACATTAACAGACTTTTCCCTAGGCTGGGTTTGAAATTACTGAAATTGATCATTACAAGCTACAGGTTAGTGTAAATAATACAATAAATACAGTGTTTTTTTAAAAATCAAACTCAAACAATTCGATTCCTGATTAGAGTAACTCATTATTTTTTAGATCTAATGATAACGCATTAATTTTAATTAAAATTGGCACCGAGACCTACCTACCTCTCGTTATATGTAATAGTTTGGATTTAACTATTAGCGCCGCAAATTGCTATTGCGCCTGGTCGCCATTTTGGTGACGTAACATTATAATAAGTTTGTCATTAGTATGCAACAGCCAGTGCTGATAACATTAGAGCTCAGTGCTATACATGTGTACATACACCTTTTATTTTGTATAATATCTCCTTTTTTATCCATGTAGGAACACAGCCAGGTCGTAGGGCATTTGCCCGTCTGAATGGCTACCACCCCTGATCTAGAGTAAGTCACCATAACAACCTTGAGTTGTGTTCTTGCATTAGTGGGCAAGCTCTGGTCTCCCTACAGAGAGCAGAGCATTTATAACGCCTTTGGTGATGCGAATTGTTCATAGGCGATAGGCGTAACCGATTTCCATCAGGTGGACCGTCTGCCTGTCTGCTGAACTCCTGCAATAAAAAAATATATATATTTTGGTTTACTCCTTAAAAATCTATTTTCATATAAAGCCCCCGGATTTTTTTTTACGAGTAATGAAAACACAAGCCTAATTGTTATATTTTTTTCTTCTTTCAAAACACTCTGTATTAGATTCCATCTTCCATTACATGAGTTCAGCAGACAGGGAGACGGCCCACGTAATGAGAAGCGTTTACCATCGCCTATAGACATTTGTAACATCGAAGGTGCTAACAATGTGTTGCCACTCTCTAGAGGGAGACTACAAACTGGCCACTTATGCCGGAACACAACTCAAGATTGTTATAGCGGCATGCTCTAGAGGGGTGGTAGCCATCGAGACGGGACAGCCTCTTACGACAGGCCACTCCAAGGCAGGAATTAATATTTTTCCTTCGTTCCTGCAGGGATAACGTCCGGCTTCAACATCTGAACTGAATTTACTATTAATTAAACTCAAATATCCGCTACATCTTCTCAGCAAGCTATCACCTATCTTCACAATTACGATCCTCTTGCTTAAGCAAACAAAGCGCTTCTTTGCATCCCTTTGTTCTAGCTAAACTCCCCATTAAAAAAACAATTATCTTGTTATTAGCACTTCACTCCAATAGTAATATAGTAATTAAGACCGTAGTTTTCCGCTGACATCGAATACAATGTCTACCAAAAAGACGATGAAAATTAACTCTATACGCTTTCTTACACACACACAGTCGTCTAGTGATCGAAATTCGACCATAATTAATTAAAATTTTAAGTTTGAACATTATTAAGGTTCTGTTGTCAAAGACTATATTTCTACGAGTATAATCACAGATATCGCCAAGGCTACACTGTTAATTTGACTTTAACAGTAAATAAAAGAGTTTATATACGTGTGTGTCTAATGTTTTTTTATTGATTTCACGTATTTTTTATGCATAATTAAAAAAAAAATATAAGCATTCCGCACTCCTTCTCTGTATAAACTATAATGGCCTTACTTATAATCGTTTGTTAAATTTTCGGAAACTGTTTAGCAATTGATTAACGATATCTTACCCATAAACTCCTCTTAAGGATAAGAACTGGTGGTAAAGTAACTCATAAAGAACTGTTAAAAATAACCAACATCGAGAGGCAGTTTAAGTGACTGCTAAGAGGCAAGATGGCAAGTTTTATTTAAAACAGCCATTGATTAGGTGCTTAAGAGTCTCTTATTCAAGAGATGGCTAATCCTTTCTTAACGAGATTATTATAAGTAAGGCCCTAAGTGTGCAGAATTTTATACTCCTCCGTCCGCGCAATTTTCGTAAAAAGGGGTACAAAGTTTTTGCTTCACGTATTAATATAATTGATTATGTTGACACTTTTTAAAATTGTGTTGGGTTTAGTAATTTTAAATGCATTAATCATGTGATATAAGATTTTCATATTATTAATCGATGAAATTAATTCACATTAAATCGATTATGGTAATCCATAACTTATTTTATTTATGACCTTATTTTTGCGATTTCTGGTCTTCTAGATAGAATTTGAGCTGATGATAACCGTTTGATAATAGTAAGTAATCGCTTTTTGAGCCATATCTCAACTCATTAAATTTAATTATAGTAGAATTATTTTCTACGTGCAGTTTGGGTCATAAATCAAACTCGCCCTCAGCCCGGCTAGGCCGGTGAGCATGTTGCGCGGGCGCAACGCCTTTATCGATAAAATCTCATTCTCATAAAAATCATTATTATCTTTTTTGCTGTTAACTTTAAACTTAGATATAAGTATTTATATTTATTTTTAATATAACTTGTTACATTCTAAACTTTTGTACTTATAGTTTTTTAATACATAGATACCTAATTAATAATTTATTTTAAATAATTATTATTCTTATTTTAATAAATACGTTGTTTTATCTTTTTTTTTTCATTTATATCACTCACCCACAAAATGACAAAACTAAATACACTATCAATAACGCTCATCGACAACAATAATGCGTATCAATATGCCTGCCCATAAGGCCCGTGAATGGAAGAGAAAGCGAAATACTCGCTTCACCGCTCCGATTATTTATGACCCAAACTGCACGGAGAAAATAATTCTACTATAGTCGCCGTCATCTTTATATATTTACCTAAAGTGTGGTATTAACTTAATTTTAAGGATAGATTTTTTTTTAATTATTATACATACATACATAACTTCACGCCAGGTCCCTTGCGGGGTAGGCACGAACAACAGAGCGCCATTTAGGCGCTTTGAATCATTATATCATTGTTATTATTTATCTTTGACCATGGACTCACACAAATGATATTTCTTTATGTGAACAAGGATCGCATGATTTTGTTTATTCTTACACTTTTAATCAATTTAAAAAGTACAAATAATTTAAAAATAATTAGGTATAATGTATTAGCCTCTATTTAACTGCTGCGGCTCAACACACAATCAGTTACAATGAGTATCTGTGACCAAATTTCTCTACTTCTTTCTTGATTATATTTCCATCTGGTGGGTGGTCTGACTGTCTGCTTAACTCCGCAACATAAAAAATAAATAAAACAAAATTACCTGGTTACCAAACACTCCGATGCCGCAAGCCGAAGACACCTGGTCAGCTCCGAACCACACAGCTGCCAGCCGAGGTGGCAAATTCAGAATGAAGACTTGAGAGACAGCCGCAACAGTTTGTCCGATGAATCCCAGCCAAAACAATTTATATGACACGGAGAACACCTTCAGCCAAGCGCCTGCGCATGTTCCAAACGAACCGATGATTATTATCACTCTGAGACCCTGGAAAGAAAAGAAAACAGTACTAATAAAAAAAAATACAAGAAATTGAGAACCTCTTCCCTTTTTAAATCGTTAAAAATTAATGAAGTACATAGTACTACGAGGAAAAAAGCAGGGTTCAGTAGAGATCTAAAAAATCCTATCATACGGCCTCTGTGGTTGAGTAGTGTAAGCTGCTGCACCCCTAGTACACTGGAACGCAGAGGTCCCGAGTTCGATTCCTGGCATGTTAAATTTCGTAAATGGACTGTTCGTTACTTACTATGGTCTGGTTGTCAGCAATCAGCCCCAGTCTTATCCTTTGTAGACCAACCATAACACAAGTGTAACTTGCTTAGCTTTAGAGCGTATGAACTTACAGTCCGGTTATATAACTATAAGTGTGCGAAATTTCATACTCAACCACTTAAAATGAAGTTTGTAGATTTAATTTTATTCCGTTACATATACATTATAAAACAAACTATACTTAATAATAAACTTCCATGTAACTCATTAATTTGCTTAATTAATAATTATAGATTAAAAAAAATCATTTCAAAATCGATAACATTTGTAGATTTATTCTATTATATGTACATTAAAAAAACTATACTTAATAATAAACTTCCATGTAACTCATTAATTTGCTTAATTAATAATTATAGATAAAAAAAACATTTCAAATCGATAACATTTGTAGATTTATTCTATTATATGTACATTAAAAAAACTATACTTAATAATAAACTTCCATGTAACTCATTGATTTGCTTAATTAATAATTATAGATAAAAAAAATCATTTCAAATCGATAACATTCCTTTTTTAGATACTTGTTTAAAACCCTTATCACGAATGACAACAAAACGTTGAAATAGTAAATTATTCCGTTGACATTTGACACATAGCCAACGTAACAAAAACATAGTGAAACTACACTATAATCATATATAAGTGATTATCTGGCTTGTTGTGTAATAATTTTGCAATGAATGGCATAAGGATAAGTAGGGGTAACCAGAATATAACTGGATAAGTACCTAGTTCGCCTTAATATCATGATCACTTCTAATAGGTAATCCATTTATTTTTGCATGAAAATATATCGCAATAACTAATAAAACGATAATTTTTTAGTAATTACTTTAATTAATTTTGGTAATAACCTAAACTAAATTATGCTATGGAAAAACCTTAGTTTCTTTCTTGTCATATATTATAATGTTAATAAATATATTTATTTAGATGAATTCGTATATATGTATATATTGGTATTCTATAAATGTGTCTGGATCTAAATATTATGTATTAAATTTATAAATTAGTGTTAGTATGTATATTTAAATTGTTTAGTCCTATCTTTTTTTCTTTACTTTCATTACTCCGCCTACGTCGCCAGATTTGTTAAGAATTTCTTTTAAGCTAGGTTGCCTGGATGCCTTGCCTGTTGTTGAGCCAAGAAGTATTGTAATTATGCATTTTGTATTTGTTTATTTTGGTGAGCAATAAAGTGTTATACATCTGTCTTTCTTTTTAATAGAATCGTACATAAATCTATATTTATGTTTATATATAATACATAATTTTAGATTATGGTACAACAAAACCCTACCCTAGCTTTTTTGTTCTTCTCTCTCCATCCCAAGATTCTGAAAGAGATCGCTGTCAGCGATAACACTGCGATTTGTACCTATAGTAGAATTATTTTCTCCGTGCAGTTTGGGTCATAAATAATCGGAGCGGTGAAGCGAGTATTTCGCTCTCTTTTCCACTCACGGGCCTTATGGGCAGGCATAGTGATACGCATTATTGTTGTCGATAAGCGTTATCGATAGTGTATTTAGTTTTGTCATTTTGTGGGTTAGTGATATAAATGAAAGAAAAAAAAAAGATAAAACAACGTATTTATTAAAATAAGAATAATAATGATTTAAAATAAATTATTAATTAGGTATCTATGTATTAAAAAACTATAAGTACAAAAGTTTAGAATGTAACAAGTTATATTAAAAATAAATATAAATACTAATATCTAAGTTTGAAATTAACAGCAAAAAGATAATAATGATTTTTATAAGAATGATAATCTTTCTTTGATAAGAATGAGTTTTTATCGATAATGGCGTTGCACCCGCGCAACATGCTCACCGGCCTAGCCGGGCTGAGGCCGAGTTGGATTTATGACCCAAACTGCACGGAGAAAATAGTTCTGCTATAATTCTAAGCTGGTTTTGTGTATTGATGTATTTATTTTATTCTACAATACAAGTACGCGCCATTCATTTCATTCGTTCGCTCTCTCCTGTTCCGTATTCAAAATCTCCCCCTCTACTCGCTTTCCGTTCCAAAAAGAGACTAAAAAACTCGCCCGCTACGCACGCATACGAACTAAAAAGGTTCTACTCTAAATAAGAGCGCAAAATTAATCAACCGCGCCGAGACGTGTGTAAAATTTTAAAATAATTAAATTGGAAGATGTGAGAGTGTGATACTTGTGCCTGGCTCATGTAAGCTATCGAAGGATATATTGTAAATTGTGCAAGGTGCGTACCTTTTCATCTCACGTCCTTCTTTGGTCCCTCGACCCGCATCCTTCTCTACCCCTATCGCCCTCGAGCCTTACAAATCTCCTCTATTTATTATATCTATTTCTCACACGTATTCGTATTTTTATCATAAGAAGCGACAAAACAACCCACAGCCAGGTGGTAGGGTATTTACCCTACTGGATTGCTACCACCCCTGGTGTAAAGTACCGCTGTCAAGACGTCCGCCTGGAGATGCCAGGGCGGATCGCCTGCCAGAAGGGTGGCCGCCGTCCGCGACACTGTGCGATACCCCCGTATGGTCCTCACGGCCAGAACCCGCTGCGCCCGGTGCAGCAGGGTTCTATTGTGGCGGTGAAGTGCAATGGACCAGACAGGTGCACCGTATAGCGTGCCATGCTCCTCAGGATGCCAGAGTATAGTTTCCGCGTCGCCCCTCCCGGGCCCCCCACGTTGGGAAGCAGCCGAGAGAGGGCGCCCGCGGATTTGACGAGTTTGGGAACTAGCTGCTCAAAGTGCGCTTTGAACAGCCATTTCCCATCAAGAACTAGCCCCAGACATTTCATCTTGGGCCCTACTCTGATTGCCACCCCCTGGACCGTAACGGACAAGTCCGGGGGGGGGGGGAGGGATTACGAAACTTCCTATGGAACATGAGGGCCTCCGTCTTCACGGGGAGACCCTCAGTCCCAGCCTAGCTATTCGATCTACGACTATCGCCAGCCCGGCGTTGGCGACGTCCACGGATTCCGCAAAGGACGCGGCGCGTGCCGTGAGTAGGGTGTCATCCGCAAATCAGATCAGCCCTACCCCGGGCCTAACCGGCACCCGAAGGATCCAGTCATAGCCTACGTTCCAAAGGATTGGCCCGAGGACCGATCCCTGTGGAACGCCGCACACGACGCGTCGCCGACCTAACGCGAGATTTCCGGACTCGCCACCCTCCCAAAGGATATGCCGATCCTGCAGGTACGCGCCCAACAGCCTCGCGAGGTACGGGGGAACTCCATGCGCGCGGAGCCCCTCCCTGATCGTCTCGTGAGGGAGGCTGTTAAAGGTGTTCGCTATGTCTAGCGACACCGCAAGAACGACATCCTTCGCTTGGACGGTGTCGTCCGTGACCGTTCGCAGCGTCTCGAAGGCGTCTATAGTGGAGCGCCTCCGCCGAAACCCGAACTGCGTTTCTGATAGCCCCGGCTCCATAATGTCGAGATGCTTCACGAGCCGCTCCGCCAAGATCTTTTCGAAGACCTTGGCGACCTCGTTCAGCAGTACTATGGGCCTGTAGGCGAACGGATCGTAGGAAGGCCGACCTGCCTTGGGAATCAGGCACAAACGTCCCTCCTTCCATTGCGACTGGAACCGACCTGCGCGAATACAGGCTTCGGACAGTTCCCGTAGCTGGCTGCGTAGAGATGTCTCTGTGCTTAGTATGAGAACACACAACGCTGTGTGTTTGTCTGTCAATGTATATTATAATTATTAAATGCAGTCCGATAACTATATTTCAATCATGCAACAATATCTATAGCTACCTATATATAGGTACTGCTTCTGTGCTTCAGCAGCCCAATTTTATGCCCGTATAGGGTTCCATACGAGGCATGATAATTTTTTTAACGCACTTTCCGCTATTTACTATAATAGTCCATTGTATAGAGAAAGAGAGAGGGATAACAGTTAATTTCATACCAAAATATACAATTACCATCAATGTATGCGTGTTTTCGGGATATCAGCTAAAAAATATTACCCCATATTTTAATATCAAATATTATTTTATATAAGTGGAAAGTTTAAATGATCGTTATGATTTAACGCTTTAAGTATTATAAGTTAATAGAGGTTTTAGTTTTTTTTTTTATAATTAAAGTATTAGCAACAAAAGTTGTGTGTGGAAAGAACCATATATAATACACTAACAGATGAACATAATACATTTTAGTATATGTAATAATTTTAATTCGCAATAAAATGTCCATACAGATATTAGTACATTTTTATAAGTCTGTTAATTACCAATATTAATGTAATTATTATAAACAAACTATTCATAGTGGCAAATTATTTTTGTGTTACACATGTTCACGAAGGTTATGAGACGACTATTTAGGCCACAAATGTTCCCCCAGGGGGTGCCGCCCTGGACTCCTCTCCGTCCAGGAAGCAGTACAAGGGGATGCGTCCCCGGGGCCCCGAGCGGCCACTGTCACATTCCCCCCTTCACTCCGTGACAGTGGTGTTCCACCTCTCCGCCTCCAAATCCTAATGCCTTCCCTTCCTTCCCAAACCTCCTCCCCAAACACCCCTCCCTTCCGATGCGACTGCCAGCGTTGAGCTCTGCTCTGCTGCGGCAGCGCGGTTCTGCCCCGCGCGCCCGGAGGTTGAAGACAGTGGCGGCGGGCCCAGTGGTGGGGCGAGAGTCTCGTCACTGGATGCTACCGCCGAGCGTTTCCCCGTGTGGTGTCTGTGGTCACGTCTCGCGGCCACACGGGACCGCAGGGCTTGCCTTAATTGGCTGGCCCAAGAGGAGTAAACCTTAATAAAAAATCCCCTACTTGTTAAGCTGCGGCGCAGGGCGAGCTGTTTTGAGGCCGGGGGGGGGGGGGGCAAACCCGGTCGATACTGCGTACCACACCGTTTTCAAACATAAACAGTAACGATTCGTGGGAACAGAATGGAGATTTTTTTTAAAACAAAAACCGACGCTTCAGTTCCTGTGAAGGGCGGAGTAGACGTTCGTGGCGAGCCCGAGAAGGGCAAATCCTACCCGAACGGGCCCGTGAAGGGCGGAGGCGAAAAGAACATGTATGCTCGCTTCTTGTCGGCGATTTCCACGCCGGAAGAAGCGCCAAGTACATCTAAAGCTGGCTCCCGCGCAATACGGTCGCAGCCAGCTGACATAGGCGACCTGTCCTTGTCCGGTTTATCAGAGGCCGAGGACGAAATCTTCGCTGGCAAGGCACCATCGAAGGCCCCGACGCCCAAAGCGCTGGAAGAAAAGAGCCAGGCTGCTTCTCGCGTCACGAGGAGCAGATCGGCGTCCTCGTCCCGAATACCATCTGCGGACGAGGCGGGGGGCTCCACCAATCCCCCCCCCCCCACCAAAGGAGACAAGGCCAGGAAGGTCGCGCGCAACGAGTCGCTGCAACGTTACCTGGCCTTAGATGAGCTGGACGAGATGATGGAGTCGTCGTCACTCTCGTCCTCCTCCGATGATGAGGAGACACCGGCCCCCAAACCCCCCGCTTAGACCCAGGCTGCTGCACAAGCGTCGGACGCCAAGCGGGGCAGAGGCCATCCCCCAACGACGGGAGAATACGTGGGTCTGGCGGACGCCAAGAAAGCGCTCGTGGAGGCCCAACGCGCGGAGCTAGAGCTCCAGGCGGAGAGAGAAATCGCGGAGCAGGCCTCGGCGATGGCTTCCGCGAGGGTGACCAGACTTCAGACTGGTCCATCCCCTGCGAGCCAGGCCGCTCCCGAAGCTCGTGTCGCCCATGCGGAGGGCCTTCACGACAAATCGCTGATTCACTGGCGGTGGTCACAAACGTAGCCAAGGTGTCGAAGGGTCTCAAAGGGACCCTTCAAAAGGCCCTAAAGGATAGGGCTGCGGCCATCCAGTAGGCCTCAGAAGAGTTCCTCAGTCGGACATCTTCCGAGGAGGTCGCCCTTCTCCGTGCGGCGAACAGCCGCATGGAGGTAGAGATCGCGGACCTCTGGAAGGAGCTGAGGAGCCTTCTGGCGGAACTCACCCGGCCGCAGGCCGCTCCAGCGCCGCCACCGGTTGTGCCACCGCCAAGCATCGAGAAGACGATGGCCGCGAGCCTGAACCAGCTTACTCTCGCGATGGAGAGCAGATTCGCGGCCATGGAGGAGCAAATGCGCTCGGCCCGGCTGACACTTACACCGGGGCCAGCCCCCAGGTCGAGCCCTGCTCCTCGAGCCAGATCCACACCCCCGTTGAGCCCCTAGCTCATCTTTGGGCGCTCGGCTGAGGAGTTCCCCCCCTTCCCTCACGAAGGAAATCAGTAGAGACGGCAGTGTCGTTGGCTTCTGCGCCACCACCGCTCGCCTGTCCGGCGCCCGTCCCTCTCCCGGCCATGCCTGAGGAGGGCTGGACGACGGTCGAGAAGAGGAAGGCCAAAAGAAGGGCCAACCAAACGCCGTCCGGCACCCAGCAGGCTGCGGCCGCCGCCGACGCGCCGACCACCCGCGCGAGGTGGCGAGGAGGAAGAGGACGCGGGGGGAAGAACAAGGGGGATGTGGCGCAGGCTCCGGCGTCGCAGCCCCCCTCCTCCACCCCCAGCGTCCAACAAAAAGGAGAAAAAACCCAAGGAGAAGAGGTCCCCGCGCTTGCGTCCCCCAAAATCCGCCGCCGTCGTCCTGAAGCTTCAGCCAGGCGCGGCGGACCGAGGGGTGACATACGCGGACCTCTTCTCCAAGGCGAAATCAAGGATAAAGCTGACTGACCTCGGGATAGAGGGTGGCCTCCGCCTCAAGAGGGCGCGAACGGGGGCGCGGATGCTTATTTTTTAATTCAACGTCAATAAGTTTGAATTAAATAATAAGTTATTTCAAAATACATAAATTCCATTGGTAATGTATAATTTATACTTAGGTATATTAAAATCTATCTATCTATCTATATATATATATAATGAAAATGGTGTTCGTTTGAGGCTCAATCACGCTTAAACCACTGATCGTATCGACATGAAACTACCACCATTCGATGCGAAATTTTTCCTAGATGGTTTATGGCTATTTATCTATATATACATGTTTTCTCAATTTGTTTGTTTATTAATTTATTTGAATAAGGCGGTACGAAGTTCGCCGGGTCAGCTAGTAATAACATAAATATATATGCTTATTCTTCTTTTAATTATGATATATTCTTTTTACATTACACATATACATTAGAAATTCACACATATATTTATGTATACTTATTATTGATTATATTAATTAGCTTCAATTTTTATTATTACATATTGTTACATTTATTTATATGTTTGTTTAAAATGTATCCGTGTAGGGAAACTCATAATAGTATTGTTTATTATGACTATAGGAGATGTTTGTTGTTGTTAGAATTTAAATTAAATTGTTATAAATTTGCTTCAAAAGAGCGATAAGAAGTTATTTTGTTTGGGTCACTTGTGATTTGATGGAGGCTGGTACTGAAAATCAGCGCTGTGTCACTTCTTGACACAGAACAATGCTGAGCTACCAGCCTTTTGCCGTGAGTGTTATGTACTTTTATATTGTAAAGGTGTATTTATTTTATAACATTTTAATGGCTTTATGATTACGTATATTCTGTTAATTTAGTTTATTATTAAGTTTTACGTGCATTCATACACGTCAATATTTTCTTTCTTTCTATATACTTGCGGTAGCGGAAATAAACATAATATACTTTTTAAAACAGAAAACACGGGATATTTGAAGTATCATGCAAGCAAAGTTGAAATAACCAGTTATATATCGTTGCAGTAGTGATTGTTTTTGATGGATAGAAAATTTACAACAAATTAACAAATAGTAAATTTTCGGTGCTATAAAATTTTAATTAATTTTTACTGTTTAGTTTCTTCTAATGCTATTTTAGTTATCGCTAAAGAGACAAAGAAGTTAGAGAGAAGAATTTCGAAACTTATTTGTTTTATAGCTTCATTTTATGTTACCTAAAAACATGTAATGAATTTGTGGAGGGGTATGGTGTATTGAAATTTTTTAGTAGATTATTATTAAGATAATTAAGATATTAATGTTGTATATATTCTGTTACCTGTATCTCCATTAATTCCTAATAATGTAATAATTTAATATATTGATATGTTAAAAAACAAATTTTAGTTTATAAAACAATCAAACCGAACTAGTTTGAATAAAAACTTTTGGATACGAATATTTTTATTTTAATAATAGCCCTTTTTTAAATGTTTCAGTTGCTCCTACGTCCCTGCACTAAACTATTCCGTGTACATACCCTGTAGTTCCTACTACTGATATAAATTTGGATTACAAATAACACACCCATTATGAAGTCATCTAATCGTTCCAAGTTCACTATTATAAATGATTTCACTGATGATAGCGCAGGATAATATTTGGGGCCAAACTAGTCGTCTAATAACCTTCGTGAACATGTCGTGTAACACAAAAATAATTTGCCACTATGATTAATTTGTTTATAATTATTACATTAATATTGGTAATTAACAGACTTATAAAAATGTACTAATATCTGTATGGACATTATATTGCGAATTAAAATTATTACATATGCAAAGTAAAACATAAAAATTACTATATTTTGAAAATTACTGAGCACCGACTTTAAGATGCTTTGGATAATATATATTAATAATAATAGCTTTAGTAATAAGTTATTTTATACTTCTTAGTTTTTTAGTTTTTGAAGTCGGATTTTTTAAACGAAGTTTTTTTATCAAGTTTGAATCCACATTTTCGTTAATCCAAAAACATAAACCGCGAAACAAGTTTCGAGCGATGACCTTCATATTTTGTCCAAACTGTATTCTTACCGTTTTCTCCAAAAGCCAGCTCGCTGGGAATATTAATGGTATATACGTGACCATGTACACCAACGACATGAAAAACACCATGAGACTGGTCACCTCGTAGTCGTAGTAATTTATTCTGTCGTGTTGAATAGTACTGTACTGCACCCATTGGAAGGAGTTGGACGCTGAAGCCAGCACAAAGATGACTAAGACCAACCACCTAATGGGATACACCGCGTACTCCGTCATTCCTTTCTTACTGGGCGACTCCAGGACACTACCTTTTTCTGCTATTCCGTCCATCACCCTGCCACACATTTCCATCTTTGGCTCTGGGATTTTATTGTCGTAGTTACAATACTAATGGCACATTGAATTCTAAAATTAATTAAAGACTAATAAATATTTATTCAATATTATTGTCGATGTTCGCGCCGGTTTTAGAGTCTTGGCATTGGGGCGGGCATCTCGCGCGAATGCCGGCGTGCGACTGTTCGCCATTTTCGCTCTATAAAGCGGATGTAGGGTTCTCTATACTAAAACACCGCACACCCCTGATTACATGAAGTTGACAACAATAAACAAACTGATTCATATGTTTAATCGTACGCAATACGCATATTTCTATAATTCTTTATGTTTGCTATATTAATTATATATTTTTTATGTTTGCTAGTAGCCAAACTGGCAAACGGACCACCTGGTGATAGGTGGCTACCGTCGCCCATGGACATCTGCAACTCAAGGGGAGTCAATGCGTTGCCTACTTCGTTGAGACTCGGTATCTGTTCACGCCCTTTTTGAAGAGCCCCATATTGTAGCGCTCTGGGAAAACCGCGGGAGGGAGTTCATTCCATAATTTGGACACATGGCATGAAGGAGCGTCCGCCACGTACCGTAGAGGACTTCCAAGTGTCCAGGAAGGTGTGTGTAGATGTTCTATATCGACGTGTTTATGAGTTCAACTCCTTATCCGGAAAAACAACACACACCCAGGTGGTAAGTTATTTACCCGTCTGGAGGTTTAATTTTTTTTTAATTTATAAACATAACCTCACTTATTTTTGTTGTAAAATGGTGTCACTTTTTAACCGACTTCGAAAAAAGGAGGAGGTTCTCAATTCGTCGGGATCTTTTTTTTTTTGGTTGCTTTTTTTTTATGTATGTTCGCCGATTACTCCGTCATTTATGATCCGATTTACGTGATTCTTTTTTGTTCGACACGGAATAGCTTCCAATTGGTCCCCTAAAAATTTTACATAGTTTGGCCCAGTATTTTTCATTTTATGAACATTTTTCATGAAAATAATTTTCACTCCGTTCCATATGTACACCGATTACTCTGAGATTTATGATTCGATTTACGTGATTCTTTTTTTGTTCGACGCGGAATAGCTGCCATGTGGTCCCCTAAAAATTTGACATAGTTTGGCCCAGTAGTTTTCATTTTACGATCATTTATTTGTTCCCGGTTCTTGGGACCTATATTTTTTAAGAAGCGCGGCACCATTCGTAGGTCCACCCATACATAGCTAGACACTAAAAAAACCGACTTCAAAAACTAAAAAACTAAAATGTATAAAATAACTTATTTCTAAAGCTATTATTATTAATATATATTATCTAAAACATCTTGAAGTCGGTGCAAAGCAAAACATAAAAATTACTATATTTTGAAAATGACTAAGCACCGACTTTAAGATGTTTTAGATAATATATATTCATAATAATAGCTTTAGAAATAAGTTATTTTATACATTTTAGTTTTTTAGTTTTTGAAGTCGGTTTTTTTAAACGAAGTTTTTATTTTTTGATAATAACAAAGCGTGATTTGAGTTTCTGAATGTACTCACGAATTTTTTATGAATGTACTCACTTCACTTCACTTTTTTGGTTTATGGCTCCAACGCACTTGGCCTCGATTTTGCCAATATCAGAGTACAATATGAGCGACAAGTGACTATAAAAAATTAAAAACTTAATGGAGTGGGAGATAATTTTGACCAGTACTCGTTTTCTGTTAAAAATCTGAGGACAAACAAACGGTTATATTAGACTTACTACTTATTACGAAATGTTATTTATTGTTAGTGTTAACTATTTAAGAGGGGAAATATGGACAGTATTAGAGGGAAAGGATAATTTTATAGATAAATGTTATTTAGAGTTAAAAATTTACATAAAGTATATACATATCTGCAATGGACTAAAGTAAGAAGATAATTAAGGTTAATGGGACGAGGGATATCTGCTGGTAGGATGTCATAAAGAGGAATAGAGATATTAGGGCAATGAAAAAAGATGTGTTCTAATGAACCCTCATCCAGGCCACACTCGCACAGAGAATGATCAGGAACTCTAATCTTGGCCAAAAACACCGGAGAGCAAATGTGACCCAGTCGGAGACGGATTATAGCCGTAGTAACTTTTTTGGCTAGGTTCCGGAATCGGAAGAACCAAGATGTTTGCGTAATGTACGGTTGTAATTGGCCATAAAACTTGCCAGTTGAGATACGAGATTGTTGCCGAATGTCATTCCATGTTTTGAACATATCAGGTTTGGCTGCTAGACGGAGATCCGTAGACCGTAAATACCTGAGTATCCTGGAATCCATGCCAACACTACTTTAAGTCCTAGGTCATGACAATTTTTAAGGGTGCTTTTAATTTGGAGTGTTAGGGTAAAGTTTTCTTTTGTGCGAAAGGGAAGTTTAGATAAGTCTTGTAAACAACTAAGGGAGTCTGTAAGAATTCTTGATTTATTAATACGGTGTGATTCTACATAAAGGGCCGCCTCGAGGATGGCAATAGCCTCACCAGTAAACACTGAGCTGTGGGATGGAATTTTATAGCTAAGAATAATTCTGTATTTGGGGATCCAGAGAGCAGCACCAACACAGCTGTCTGGGGATAGTTTAGAAGCATCCGTGAAAATAGGCAGCCAACCATGCCAGTTCCTATGTAAAATGTTGTTAGAAATTTGATTTGCTCCGATAGAATTCTTTTCAACACCGAAATCAAGTATGATTTTAGGTCTGAAAAGCAAGTCATCAAATTTGATTTGGAAGAGTGGATTTCTATAGTTTTGAACCAAACCTGAAGGGAGGTTTAGGAATTTTTGATAGGATTTGAGTAGAGGAGGAAGAGACTTGTGATTCCAGTAGGATGAGGATGATGCTAATTGATGAAGATCACTAAGACTGGTCAAAAGGGGATGTTGTGAAAGTTCTATTACTCTATAAAAAAATCGGTCAGCTAGGAACTGTCTGCGAAGTGAGAAAGGTGATTCTAAACATTCTACTTGGAGTGCATTAGTGGGGGAAGATTTCATGGCGCCAGTAATTATTCTGAGGCACTTTGCTTGTAGTCGGTTCAGTTTTGTCAGAGAGAGTTTGCTACATGGTTCCAGCAAGAAGCTTCCATAGTCTACATGACTTCTAATAATGGCATTGTAGAGCAGTTTTTGGCAATATGGGTGTGAACCCCATTTAACACCAGAAAGTGCTCGAAGGACATTAATATTTTTCTCAATAATCGCGCATCGCAAATAAAATTTAAATGAGCAATACCTGATAACTTAGAATCTAGGTATATGCCTAAAAATTTTACTTTGTCTTCAATTTTGATGGGGACATTATAATTTTAATTTCAATGTTGGGTATTGATCTTTTACGAGTGAAGAGAACAGCACTACTTTTAGAGGGGGAAAGAGAAAGACCATGATCTGAAAGCCAAATATTAAGGTAAAAGAGGACTGAGTTTATACGAGAGCAGGCGTCTGAGAAGCAATTTGAAACAGCATACAAAGCTATGTCGTCAGCATATTGGAGTATCTTACAAAAGCAGTTGACTGATGTGTCTAGGTTGGCAGTATAGAGATTGTACAGTATAGGGCTAAGAACAGACCCTTGTGGGAGGCCCTTCCATACCAATCTCGAGGGAAGAAATGTTCCACCAGATCGCACCACTATTGATCGCTCCATGAACATGTTATATATGATATTAACAATCTTCTCTGGGATACTCAATTGGAGCATTTTCTCCCTGAGTATAGAGAGATTGACATTGTCATATGCAGAAGATATGTCCAGGAATACTCCAACGACATGCTCGTTTCGTGAGAAAGCAGACCGAATGTCCGTTACTAAAAGACTTAAGCTGTCAAGAGTACCCAAACCCCTCCTGAAACCAAATTGGCTTCTAGGGATGATATCTTGACTTTCGATTATCCATTCCAACCGGTTTTTGATAAGCATTTCCATAATTTTAGCTAGAACAGATGAGAGGGCAATGGGTCTATATGAGTTTGGATCTAAGGGATCCTTACCGGGTTTTATAATGGGAATAATAATTTGAGTTTTCCATGATGTGGGAATAGAGCCTGTATGGAAAATCATGTAAATTAATTTGAGAAAGAATTTTTTTATAGAGTCTGTAGATTTGGTAATAAAAGAGTATGGTATACCATCGATACCTGGAGAAGAATCGCGAAGGTGGTCTAAGGCACCACATAGTTCATCATAGGTGAAATGATCATTCATGGGGTTGTGGGACATGGACCCTGAGCAGGATGGAATAGGGGGATTAGTAGGGACAAATGGAGGGGATAATTTATTGATAAAATCAGACAATAAAGATGGATTGTTGGAAGAGATATTAGAGTCCACTTGGGATTTACGGAACGCTTTTATCTTTCTCCAGATTAAAGTTGCAGGAGTTCTAGGAGACAAACTTTCACAAAAGCAACGCCAGCCGAACTGTTTTTTCTTATGGAGGAATCTCTTTGTATAAGCTGAAATTTTTTGGAACTCCAAAAAGTTTTGGAGAGAGGTTTTTACTAAAATTTGACTCAGCCTTTTTTCGCTTTCTTACAATATCTGTGCACTCAGAATCCCACCAAGCAGGGGAAGGAATTTTATCACGGGAGTTTTTCAAAGGAATACTCTTCTGCAGCACATGAAAGAATAGAAGTAAATTCAGTATATATGTAAAGAATATTTTCATGAGAGATTGGGGGGGGGGGGGGGGGGGGGGAGATAATTTAATTTACTCTGAATTAGGGTAGAGAATTTATCCCAATCAGCTAAATTTAGTTTATATTTAAGAAGAGGGGGGTAGGGCAAAACAGGGAGGGAGGAGTCAGTTAAAGAAGTTAGAATAGGTAGGTGATCGCTACCGTATGTGTAAGGTAAAACTGTCCATGTTAAGGATCCCGATAAGGAGGGCGAGCATAGTGTTAAGTTTGGGACACTAGCATTTTGGGTAGGGGACACTACGTGTTGGGGTTCCATCATTAATAACACATAAGTTCAATTGGTCCAGAAGATCTAAAAAAGTATGAGAGATGGAATCACAGACAGGAGACCCCCATAAGGTGTGACGAATATTAAAGTCACCCTGGATAATAAGAGGAGAAGGCAGAGAGTACAAAATGGTTGACAGTTCTTGGATAACATTGGGATTAGGATGGGGGATGTATAAAGAAACTAAAGTAATTTTAAGATGATGGATTTGTACTGCAACTATGTTGAGTTCGGGAGAGTGACATGGGAGAGGGATTTGAGAGAAGGTGATCTGTCTGCTAATTAAGAAGGCAAAACCAGCCCACCCATCGTCTCTGTCGTCTCTGAGGCATGAATACCCAGCCACTCTAAAGGGTGTAACAGGTTTCAACCAAGTCTCAGAGACAGCAAAGGCAATGGGTTTATAGTTATTTATTAAGTAGTTAATCTCATGTTTTTTATTTTTGATATTGCGGGTGTTCCACTGAAGAAACGCTGCCATTGTTGAGATAGGAATTGATAATTGTACTAATGATAGATTGAATTAATTCGAGAATGCTGTACGGTAGACTGTTTTCAAGATTGGAGAACATGTTTATTAATACTGTTGATAGGGCATGAACGATATTTGAAGAAGGATTGGCCTGGTCAGAAGAACCTATAGCACAACCATTAGGTAGGAAAGAGGAAGGAGTGGAAGTGATGTTGTGATGGGCTTGAAAATCATAGGGCTTACTAGGTTCTGGTCTTGGGCGTCGTTCAAGAAATGTGGTTTTTTTATATGAGGAAGAGGAGGGTTGGGGATGGTTTGGTTTAGGTGATGTAGAAGTTGTATAATTGGGAAATGGACTATTCAAGTATACCGATTTATTTGGTTGTGATGTATTCACAATATCTGCATATGGATTAGTATCTGGGGGAAACCTATGTGCTGTCTCACCGTAGCTTATATTTTCTGCCGACATAATGGCTTTGATGTTCCTTTGCCTAAGGTGTTCCGGGCATTTAGAATCAGTTGCTAAGTGCTTGCCTGAGCATAGGATGCAAGAAATATTGTTATCAGGGTAATCATAATTGAGAAGGTCGTGAGAAGCGGTACAACGTGCGCAGCGTGGGTTAGAACGACATTGTTCACGAACATGTCCAAAGCGGCAACACTTATGGCACTGTATTGTGGGTAATGAGTATATATCTACTGGGAGGGACATATTGCAACAATATACATATTCAGGCAAAGTCTGGGACAGGAATGTGAGTACCACAGTTGCAGTTGGTTCCCAAGTGGCCCTGCCATCGATTAATTTCTTTCTGTTAAGACGCCTCGCTTTAATCACAATTGCACTACCGCTGCGACAATCTGTTGTGTTAACTAGTTCCTCTAAAGTCCAATCCAAAGGAATATTACGTACAACTCCCATTCTTGTAATTTGGAATCGAGGAATGGTTGCAGAAAGTTTATGAGAAGGCAGAAGAGGGAAAGACAAGAAGTTGTTAGCATCTTGGAAATTTTTGAAAAGTACCGCCATTTTATTTCTGTCTACAGTTCGTATTTGATCAATGCCAGGGACTTTATTGTTATAGATGATTTGCGCAATCTTTAAGGATTTCATCCCGTTAGAAAGGGGAGACGTGTCAATCTCTGCGAGAAATGTGGCTACGTAAGGTGCAGCATCACTAATCGTAAATTTAAGATCTGAGTTTGACTCGCATCCGGAACATGTATACGTGTGTTGAACAGATGCTGTTGGGGGAAAAGGGTTACTGCGTTTGGCCTGAGATTCGTTGGACATTTCTGAGGAGTGTTTAGACGCGCTTCTGTTAGAGGTTCGGCACAAATCCGCTGAGACGTCCATTTGAACATCCAAACCGTTGGATCCCTCCCGCGATCTGGGGGAACCTTTTCTCCCACAGAGGACGTCATTTTGGTTAAATTAATATTAAAACTCACCAGGAATCATGTAAGTACCACCACCAAAACACAAAATAAACAATATAAATCCTTAATTTAGCAGAAAACAGAGAAACATCGCAAAACAAAAATTCGAAACGTGTGAACTCGTTAACGTCACCTGTCACTCTCCTATGAATGTACTCACGAATTACATATAACCACCTGAATTTTTTGTAAAACTAAAACTGTTTTTAATGTAGAAATGATACGCCGGCCGCTGGCCAGCGACATGCTAGGACCGACTTGTAACTATTTACTATTTATTTTATACACACGAACAGTCTGTTAGGTTAGGTTATTGTATACACACGAACAGTGCGTTAGGTTAGGTTATTGTATACACACGAACAGTCGGTTAGGTTAGGTTATTTGCAGACCAAAGCGCACGAGCCGAGCGAACGAAGCGAGCGTGCCAGCGGCGAGTGCCAGAACCGACTGGTTAGCATTTACTATTTATTTTATACACACAAACAGTACGAAGCCTTAAAAGTCTCATATGAAACATTTGTTTTATTTATCAATTTACGCCGACTAGCACGTTGCTTTTTTAATATCACAATAAATCAATATATTAATGATATCAATTTTTAAGTACATTGAATAAAAATTTTTCTTTAATATTGGTTAAATATAAATAAATGCGATTACTTAAAAATCGTCTTTATTGGACGCCATTTTTAATGGTTATTCTTGTGGTATACGTGAATGTGCTCTATTGTGTTTTTCTTCACTTTTATCCAATTAAGCTGGTTTTTAGTTCTTTTTATGTTGATTACTGACTTTTTTTAGACTTTGAAAAGATTTTTCAACTATGGACTTCATGATAGGAGTGCAATATTAGCGAAAATAAGTGAGGTTATGTTTATTAAAAAAAACAAGGTCTTCGGACCTTAGGGGTTGTAGTAAAGGTAAGTATGCCTCTCCCCCTCCCCATTTCACCACCCCGCTACTTAAAATCGTGTACCGGAAAGCTATAGATTTACCAAAAATTAACACATGATAGTAATGTCAGCCTGTAAACGTGGAAAAAATATCTATTATAAGAGAAGGAAGGTAAAAAAGAGATTTAAATTATATTTCCTGATTTGTTATGGCTTTTAAAAATGATAATCTATAGTGAAGCGCATTACAGTAATTACCGTTTTCTTTTCTGTCCTGGCATTATGATTTTTACAAACCACATCTTGTGCTGTTGATTTTTTACTACTTTCACACATTTTAAAATCACAAGAAATTAATAGAAAACGAATAGATGCTGAGTAACGAATAAATATTGAAATTTACACCGCAACATTTTATCTATATCGCGGCCACTGCCCTTCATCAGAATGAATTTTCACTGAATTCCACATTATTCGCCCGTTGTTTTGAGGTATATTAAAACAAAATGTTTGTTATATTTTGCATTACAATAATATTTACAACAAAGAAAACGAAAATGCCGCCATAGCAACAGATTATAGTAGAATAGAGTAAAAACGTTACATCGATAATGTTAAATACAATTTATCGATTACAATCAATCAGATGTATTTAGTCGATTATTTAAATAGTTCGCAAATATTATAAAAACATCAACCAGTTTGGTTATTACAATATATAGTTATGCGGTGATATAAGCCGCGTGACGCTGTAGCCAGCCTTTGAGTTATTAATTCATTTCAAAGAGTTAGATATCACCGACGTTTATATGATCTAAATGCTAAGATATCACCTAAGAAAAGAAAGCAATATCGAGATTTTAAACTTGGGGTCTGATGGTAAGGGTGTAAAGAGTATAGATCATTTAAAGCAAAGAGTGCAGTAATGTAATAGGAGAATTCAAAGTGAAGTCGAGTGGGTTTGCATCACGATGTTTTCCTTCACCGTTGTTAGCACGTGGTAATCGCAACATAAACGGTGCACGCGACCTTAAAGGTTAACCAAAAAAAAGACGAGACTTGTTGTTAAATGTTTGTGTCGCATATTTATAACAGTTTAATGTTACTGATTTAGCAATTATCATAAACCATATGCAGCCTAATTGAAAGCAATTGTATTATGTGGATGTTTTATGCATAAACTGATTTTCCATTTTAATTAAAATATAGATGATATTTAGTAAAATTTTGAAATAAAACAAGAATTAGCAACCAACAAAGATTTATTTATAATTATAATAACATTGATTGGGTACTTACTATCTAAATACATCGAGAAGAATTACAAGTAGAATATATAAAAGTCATACAGTTTGATTAATCTCAAAAGATCACAATCAACCATTCTTAAATCATTTCATGATGAATGAATATATTAAACAATGAAGGCTAAAGTCGCTCCCGGATTAAAATTTATTTGAGATCTGCGGAATGTATCATAAATATGGTTATATAAAAAATAGGACAGGCACTTCTAGCGAATTACTATTTTTATAGGCAATAGGTACATAGTTGGAATGTTGCACATACGCAGAACAAAAAAAACATCAAAGAAAATTCCTCCTAATTCTTCGTCCTCATTTCTAGTTTAGCCAATGTTGATGATTTGCCTATATTGTACCCTTAGACCAAAAATATTCTTCTGAGATTGTACTATTATATTGTAAGAACCTGATTTTTTAATTTATGGTCAACAATGAAGTATTTTTATACATTCATGGACGACAATGTTATAAACAGAGTGGAGTAAAAAAATCTCGATTATCTATTTTCGAGTTATAGTTGGAGAAGACGAAGTAATAGAGAGAATAAAATAAGCACCAACAGATTTCCTTCAAACTTATTTTAGGTGACATAATAATTACCAACTAACTTGCAATCACGAAAACATTTCTGCGCTCCAATAGCTAAATTTAGTTTTAAAAAAATTACTCATAGTAATACCATGGAAGAAGAATACTTTTTCATGGTAATCCGATTAATTTGGCGCTTGTCGCTACTATGCATTTTAGCTGCGCATAAAATTTTTTATTGTCAAATAAAAATACAAACATAATTACATTTACATTTATTGATTACACACTCAAGTAAAGTTAATTTACGGGAATCAGCTATAGAATTAATCAAAAATATCTTATGCACTAAAACATATTTTTATTAATAATACAGCATAATTATTTCAATTTATACCACAACCAAAAGCTGCATACACGAAATATATTAAAAATGAATGATATACCTATATTTAGGTATATTATAATACTTATTACAGAAGTCACATTAAACAACAACAATTTTGGTATAATAAATAAACTATTGATTTAAAAACTAAATCTACCTAATCACTTATACATATTATTATCTTAGTTTTAGAACGATTTGAATATTTATGAATGATGCATGATGTACTTTTTTTTATTAAAAGCTTAATAAACTTTTCGTTCGATACTATACAGATAATAAGTTTATTTGAAGTTGATGGCTCAAACATATTTTATGGTATTGACAAATATACATAGAATACCAAAGTACATACTAAGGGGGCGGACCTTAGAGGGAGTAACCATTTATTTTATGCACGAATGATTCGTTAGTGATGTATCGTAAAGATGTGTAACTCAGGAGTGATTGATTTAAAAGATGTATAATCTTTTAAAATTCGAAATCACTCTTTAAATCTTTGGTTTGGAAAATGTATCTTTAACTCACTACGTTAAGATTGATTTTAGTCACATGGAATGATGAAAACTAACAAATCAGATACTATTAGATGTAGTATGAGACAATAGATACAGGATATTGTGAATTGAAAAGAGATAACATGCGCACTCTAAGAAATCCAATGATGATACACAGTAAATTAAACTCTCTGCCATTACTGTAAAGCTTAAAACCGGTCAACTGAATAAATTATATCATTCGAAACCAAAGATTTATTAAAAGAGTTAAAGATTTAAAAGAGTGATTTAAATCTTTCAAGGATAAAGATTTATAAATCACTGATCTCATTGGTGATTTAGTTTGCGCATCGCTAATGTAACGGATATTCTTATTGACGCTTGTGAACATAATATTTCCGCATCCGCAAAAATAACATCACAAAGTTAATTTAATTTTAAAGGAGGGGACAGCGCGTACGCAGTCCCCACTACCAAAAATTACGCGTCCGAGTTATCCACATTAGGGATAATCGCAGGGGTCAACCCAACCGCAGTGCAATGGGAAGGCCTCGCCCTGGGGGAACCGCCTTCTTGATCACGGTGTCCCCTACGCCAGGTAAGTATGCTTTAATAAACTCGCCGCAATGTCCAATGTAACTGACTTGTAATCACTTTAGCGCGATAAAGAAATTTAGATGTTTTGTACAGCGACATCTGTGGAGCTTGTGTTCAATTAATTTAGAAAAGCTTTAATTATCTACATTCTACAAGACAGTCAAGTACACTATTATAACTGACGAATGGATAATATGGCTAATTGTGGTTAACCTACGACTGTCTCTACTTATTTAAATAACGATATGAATGTAAACGTACGACACCCACATTATAATTGTAATGTGAGAGACTAAAACTAACATTCGCATCCGCAGACGCAGGGTCGTAATTATTATATTCACATCCTCGGGTGCGAAAAATAGGGCATTCGTTACAACACTAATTCTCAGCTTTTACAGGATATTACAATTCTTATTTTAGACCAAGTCAGCCAAAACAGTTAATGTTCGAATTCTTTACTAATTTAGTATTTTTTTATTAAACAATATCACATAATATTAATATACATAATAACGTTTTAACTAATATTGCGACAAAAAGCGAGAGAAAATTAACCTGTGGAATCATCTGGTCTTGAAGAATTTAGAAGCTCTTAAGAGTTACGCTTTGTACTGAAATATTGTTATTGCAATTATACTTTGTGTATGCTTCTAAGTAAGCCATCTTAAAACCTGTACCGCCCTCTGAACATCATGGAAGAGGAATAATGAATATATAGGTAGAACATAGGTTTTCAGTTTTATAGGGTGACTCTAATTCATAATATGTAGCTAAAACTCCTTTCATGATGCTCGAGCTTGGGTCCGATTTGTATTTTTTACTATCAAGATCAATTAACTGGAGTATGTGGTCTGTTTCAAATAGGACAGTGTGGGAGAATTTACGTAAGTAGAGAAATACACATCGTGATGCTAAGTATAATATAAGATTAATAGCAATAGGATTAAATATATTTGTTTATAATTAATATTATTACTTGTTTTGTAGAAAAGTTTACAATAACCCTACAAATTACGTTTTATTAATATGTCAGCCCTACCGGACTATTTGAAATAGACTTTAGTTGATTTGGTTTTGTTCATAAATTACGTATAATTCTGAGATTCAAAAACACGCAACATTTTGATTTTATCATATGTGTGCTTTTACTATGACTTAACTAACAAAATACAGAAACGGAATAAATACACCAGAATAAATAAAGAAAAACAATCTCAGCCAAACTCTATATAGGTGATTTTATAAACTTATAACAACCTTCAAAACACAGAGATTAATAACGCTATTCTACCCATATCTTCCCATATCAGATGACATTTTTATGACTAAGTCAATGTTCTCAACAGGAAATTACTTATAAGAACTAAAGGTTTACATATACATATTTATCAGAGGTATAAAATTTTGTGATATAGATATCACAATACATTTCAGTTTTACTAAGTTGAAAACAGCGAAATTAAACCACAGTTTATCTATCATACAGTTTTTCGAAGGTAATATTTCTGTAGTAAAGTAAATAAAAGTCGGATAATGTTTCAAACTGGTTCAATATTATTTAACTGACTTTTTAATTGTTGAAGTAACGGAAATATTGAGTATTTCAGATAAACTCTGCTTTAGTACGCATAAATTAATATTATAGTGCAAGGCAATTGCACTGCTATAATTTGTAATTCGGATTACATTAAAATCTACTATGGACTCACAAAGCTCACTAGCCTGACTTAATTTATTAACTTATAATATTATAGTAACCAATAACCAAGATAAATGCCTAAAAGTAAATGAAAAATATCACGTTGTTATTAGTAATAAAAGTTAATTCTACATTTTTAGTATACGTTATAAAGGTGAAATCGCAAGATCAACCGGGAGCAAATATATAATATATTAGATACACTAAAGACTACATATTACTTTTTCACTGTTGAGGCATTACGAATTCGTACACTACGTTATGCACATTTGTTGTGCTTAGGCGATTTACGCATAGTCGACTACAATTAAAGAAAAAAAAAATAGTTTATACAACATCACTAGCAATTAATTAAGCTTTTATCTTTGATTCTCCTATTTCCAATATTCACTGTTTGTCAGTATTCTGTGAATTAAACTTATTAGGTACTGCTTTTGTTGCTTTTACGTCTCTGTTAACGTCCAAAAAAAATTGTTTAGTGTTTTTAAAATATTCTTTACCAAAATATCGACTACAAAGTAACCGCCAAAAGATAAGTATTTATAATAATGTAATTTATCTTTTATTGCTTGCTGTATTTTGAACTTGCTGGAGTTTGATTTTCAAAAACCATGCCAATCTTTCATATTATACATATGCCAATTTAGTGCATTTTAGGAGTTGACACGGCTCGTTTTCAGCAAGATCACCTAGCTTATTATATTTGATACTTTAAATTATAACTCCTTACAAAGTAGGCTCGGCTAAATGGGATCACCAAGTATGATGAACGAAAAGCGGCGAGGTTCTTAGAGCCATCGAACTGCTTTGAAACTTCGAGTTTTTAAATTTCAAATCAACTGACATACTTTTTATAAACATAAAGAAGACGCAGCGTCAGAATTTGTCTGCTGCTCTCTAAAGGGAGACTGAAATCTGGCCACTATTGCTGGAACATAATGGAGCGGTCCACCTTGACCAGAAGGACTCCCCCCAAATGCTTCCGCCTCCAGTGTGACGTAGGAGTATTGGGCAAGGCGAGCAGACCAGATCTTCGGACCCCAAGGCACAAACGCGGGCGAAGACAACGTTCTAGACGTTATGATCAGGTTATACTAGATGAAAAAAAAAATAGAATTCCACCCAGCAGTTTCATTACATTACATTACGAGAAGAAGCAGAAGAAGCTTTTGAAGAGAAAATGAGATGAAATATTTAGTTCTAATTTTCACCATGCACATGTAACGCCATTTTCATATTAGATACGTCCAAGATTGTTGAGACTTTCCGACCGATATTTATGTTTGTTTCATTAGCTATTGTACTGTTTTCTCGCAATTGTGTTGAAAATCGTTTTAGACACCCGTGAGTTGTGGATTTTTACAAACTCGTGACTATGGTAAGCTCTCGATTTCATTTCAAGCTTAAATACATTCGTCTACTCGTTTGTAAAGACCAACTTACCGCACCAGAGCGTAAATAACTATCATATTATGATATTTTAATAGTTAGATGATAGAACGTTATTTTGACGCCTGTTCTATTAGGTAGAAAGTCACAGTAGTTTCTTTAGAGTTTAGACCAACGCAAGCCAGCATACATCTGCCAAGAAGAGCAAGATGAAGAAGCATAGAGCCAGCCACCGCTACAGCCAGTCACCCCATCTCATCAGACGAAGATTGATTCAGACCAACGCATTTCAACATCGTGCTTCAGACAACCTTACGTGACCAGGTCTGGTAGAGCTATCAAACCAAGTGTGCGTTACACTTGAAGGGGGGTAGTATGGGAGAGCTGCATAGGTCTAGTCATCGCAGCGGACAACGAACTACTGACTAGGGCAACGCAGGTGCGCACATATTAATAGTTGCTCTATTTCGCTCGCACATGAACCGTCCCGCTCACACATTGTATTATCCCCGGCACGCAACTTGGCAAAAGTCGTAAGATGCGCATAAGCCGTTTTTAGGTCTCTTTGGTTGTCAATCGGGACGCGGCGAATGAGTCTACTCAACTGTCTCCTTCACACTCGTAAGCTTGTCCGCGCGCGACAGAGACAGACAGACTTTTCATGATGCGAATGCAGTGTGACGTAACACCAAGCTGTTATTCAAAGACACTACACAAGCACAACGTTTATACGTGTGTTGAACGTGCCATGCGCGAACTTACCCCCACTACGCCAAAACGTGGCCAAGTTACGTGCCGCGTACTGTACTAGCAGTACGACTTCTTAATATTTGTTAAGGCTACTGTTTCCAAAATAAATTAGTTCAAATCAGCACTCGACAGTGAATAAAGCTCTCTGCCATTTCTCGCTGCTACAAGGTACTTAAAATATTAAAATTTATTATAGCATACGTCCCCGCATCCCTATTGGAATAGTGTGATTTTATGCATTTATTTTCTTGAAATTGATTACGTTCTAGACGTATCACGTCACAATATTACGCTAACGATTATAATATTGATGTAAATCCTAAAATAATTCCTAAGAACTTTTCTATGTATAGAATACAGGATGTTCTAGAAACTAATTTCAGTTAAGTTATAATTCATTCATTCTCTATTACTACTTTAAATTTAGTAATACATTTTTGGAATGTCTTCTAAAGTGCTAGATAGACCTACCTTATATGGTTACAATATTTCGATTTGCTCATATTCAATACGTTTCTCAAAATAGTTATGTTGAATATCTACCAGTCATACTGTTTATTGTCACGGTTAAAGATACCACATTTCTTCTACATTTTCTAAATTACAAAACATCGATCCCATCAAAATCTTATGTACTATGTTTCAATATAAAATGTTGTTTTCATTTAGAGATAAGACTTTTTAATTATAAAAACTAGATAATGTTGAGATTTCTGTTGGGTTTTATAATTTCCATTACTTCTCGTTTTGATGATTTCAGTATCTAATAGGTAGTCGTATCGTTTGTATTGATGAACAGGGTATAGGTATATATATATAAACTTAAAGCGTGAACATTTAATTTTTCAGGAGAACGGTTTGTAATATTTAGATATTTCAAAGCGCGACCAAGCCAAGTATACGAATACCAGGTGTGCGGTCGACTGTGTCAAGTACCGATTGTATTTTTTTAAATACTAACATTATTATGGTCGTTAATTTCAATTTTTTCATATAACTAAATTTTTCACAACGCATATTAAAATATAGTAGAGGAGCAAAAAAAAAGAAATGTTTATGCGATAATAACAAACAAGCAAACAAAAGCAACTAGAAACAAATTAACAACAACAAAAAAAAACCAATTAATTTTAGACGAAATGATACAACTACGCACAAAACATGCGAAGTTCTTATATATCCGTACCTGAGGCAGTATGCGGTTATGGAAGCCACATTCCACTCGTTCGTCTATTGAGCTTGGTCGAGTAGTAAATATTTAATCTACTTCTATAATTATTTAATTACCCTCATTTATATACGAGTATTTTATAATATAACCTTGCCAATTTATCTTTAAATTAAATTGATATCTATCAATTATTTGTGACCATTATTATTAGAGGGATTGCAAGTTTTTAGTAGCATTGTATTTTCATATTATTTTTAATTTTTTGCTCACCTAAAGCTCTAATGCTGGTATCAGGCGGAACAACCAGACTGAATCAATTCGGTTGAAAGAATATAACCAATAGGACATAACGATATTCAACGGCATTCGATGATTCAAGTTAATGTTTACATTGATCACTTTGGTTAATTCAACCGAATTGAAAGTCAGAAATGAACCATCTCACATGGGCTAAGGCTAAGCTGCACTATAATCGGCAATACCGAACTTATCCTTTGATAGCTGATTCCGCTATTGATAAAACATAGTGCGGACTTAGCTTTTCTCAGAGCAAAACTTACAGGTGTACGGCCGAACTTAAATATCGTACTTTTTAAAATAATACATACCCTGTTCATCAAAACAAGCGATATGGTGTTATTCACGAATATCATTATCTAAGGGGTATTACCGAAACTAATTAAGAGTTTACACAATTTAACAAGATTCTTAATGAATAAGAATCAGGTTAATGATAACACCGTTTATATACGACAGAAATTAAAGATAATGAAATTGAAATGTAACCAAAAGATAAATATTTTTCACCAATTTGCAATAGTTCAATATCTACTAATTCGAAGAATTAACCCACTAAATGACTAACGGCCAGTTCCTATCCTTACTACTTCATTCACTTGCCCTACCATCGCATCCGTTGAATTTTGTCATTACTTGTATACTTGTATGGACCTTATGTCTAGTTAACAGATAGTAAGGCAAATGAACGGTAGGTAAGATATAGGAACTGCCCCTTATCCGTTAACAATATAAGAACCATACTACTTTGTTGAGAAACAGACCCTTTATATGGCAACTTGTTTCTAATACGCTTGAAGTTAACAATATAAACATTCTATGTATTGTTTAGACAACATTCAGATACTAATATCTTTCCTAAGATATAGAAAATTTGTCATTTCGTTTTACTCAATTCATAGTGTTCATGCCTAGAGAACCAACACTACAATTAATATCCTGATTAATTAATGTAACAGATCAAATTTAACCTATGGATTGTGCGGCCTGCCTGCGTAAATCGGAACGTATTGCCGCCGTAACGGCGGTGCCGAATGCCAAGATGGCGCATAGTGTCAGATTGGCCCACCTGTCACCGACAGCTGACAGCATCCATTCGTAGAGAAGCGTCGTCAGTATCCCAAATATCTGAAAGCAGCAGAACAAAACTCAATTCACGATAGATATATTAATTTGTGAGACAAACATTATCTGATTAATAAACACATGTGACCATCTGGATAGCTTTTCCCGTGTTTCCTTCTATATGTTTTTTCGTATTGATCTCTAAACGTTTGATAAACCTAAAGAGCCTTTTACAGCAAAGACTGGAACTCATTGTTATGCAAGTGTCCATGGTTAACGATAATCACTGAGCACTAGGGACGCGTTCCATTAGTATCTCACAAAGCCCAAAATGCTCAGTCAACCGTTCCACGTGGCGACCACGACCGTTATGGTCGTGGCGAAAACGTCACTAATGACGTCATCATTTTCGATCACACAACGCTTACAACGGTCCATGTCATGAGGTGGGTCGAATGGCGTTGACCACAGAGTATTAATTCTCACTATCGATTGACATTGAAAAAGTCGCGATTTGCAATCAAATCAACCAATGACATTTGTGTATTTCGTCGTTTTGACATCAACACCCCATAATCCGTTCCACTAACGTGAAACCTAGCCTAGTTAGATCATATGCTTGTATGTCACGAATGCTTTGTCATGTCATGATCATGCATCTCTTTAGGTCGAATTTTTATTGGACGAGTTAGCCATTACCCTAATAAGGGGAAAATATGAAGAGAAGAGACTGGAACTAGAACTTCGAAGAGAAAGCTTCCATCGTTATAAAAAAATAACAGCGTGATGACGACAATGAACAGGTAAAAAAGTACTTCAAGGAATCTTTAAATCGGATAATGCAAGTACCTGAACAGCCGCGTTGAGTATTCCAGAAGTGGTGCCTTCAGGTTCTGGGTAAGTGACCTCAGACGCAAACTCGAAGCCCACAGGAAGATAGCCAGTCATGAAGAAACTGAAATTATAACGTTTAAAACAATAATAAATAATAATTAGTTAAGTACCTAACAATATTATAACAGAAGGTTGTATGAAGGAAGAAGCTTTATTGAAGTAATTTTATGAATTAGAACAGGAGGAAGTTTGACCCAATAGAACCCAGAAATTCTAGAATCTATTCCCACGGGAACACGCATATCTTGAATTAACTTATGTTTCTGGGTTCAAATATTTTCGTGTATTCATTAACGTCATACCTCAGAAATTGGTCAAAATTTTGGTATCTATCCGGGACAGGACTTAAAGAAGAAGACCATGCAAACTGAATTTAATAACTTACCCGAGTAAAATACTGCTAAGATAAACAACGCCGATATAGCCACAATCGAGAGTGAAGGTGAATATAACCATGCCAAGGACTGATGCTGCATACACCGCTAGCGTGGTCTCCTTAAATTTGTGGGTCTTATCCAAAATCAAACCACAGACAACTGAACCAGCCATACCAGACACAACTATTACCAATCCTATACGTCCTGCGTCTTCGTTGGCACCCTGAAATTATCAAACGTTTGATGTTATAGTAAACAATATCAAACTCCTAATCGTCAAATGAAGTCACAGATCCCAATCTTCGTAATTTAACCTACATTTTAAGTGTCAAATTTGTTCGTGTAGTCCGTTTAAACTAGATATTACTAGTTCGTGGATATTTTGATAGGCCTGAAGGGGCTGTGACGTATTATGCGCATCGGTAATCTTAAATTGCAAAATTTATTAATATATTTTTGCATCAATACATTTTGTACCAGTATGCAGATTATACTGGACTAAATTCTACATGTCTATTACCACCGTCGAGTTCTAGGACATTGGAATGCAACCAGTTTACGTTTACCACTAAGTAGGTTTCCACACTTAAAGCCGTTATTGTCAAAGTAAGTTTATCGTTATGTATCGAAAAAGTTTACCTAGCAATCTCCTGTTAGATATTAGTAGATGGAGAGAAATCTAAAATTCTTAACCAGACAGGGTATTTTTATATACAAACCAATGATCTCACAATAAAATAACACTGTACAAAGTAGAGGAGAAAAAGTAATTGCGTGGATCCCGGGTTTTAAAGTGGAAGTTAACACAGAAGTTAAGTAAGTACCGAGAGGAATGGCATGACAAATACTAACCGGATAATAGGTAAGAATAACTTGATTCAGTAGAGTTGAGATGGCATAGAAGGCCCCGACATTCAACCCGTAAGAGATCAACAACAGTACGTAGTTGCGGTTTGTTAATAGTTTCTTTATAGATTGCAGGAAGTTTGAGTCGAGACTGGAGCCGAGGTCAGCTGCTGCGGAAGGTGGCGTTGGAGGAGCATTCTTGAAAACTGGAACAGAAAATTAAGTACTTCAGCAACCATCCGCTAAATATTTTCATACAGGATATAGAAGAACAATAACTAGATCTTAACCCATGGAAGCGGGATAGTAGCAGAATTGGAACTGTGGTTATAAAACTCCTAAGTATAAAGTAGGTATGAGAATTTTTTTAATCCGTCTTTCAAGTTTGTACACGTCATTGCATAGAACGCGATCTTAAGGCTCGCAAACTGGCACGTATGGAGCTGAGAGAAGAAAGTGTTATACTTTCACTCGGCTGTTATCCTGATTTGCATAACATCTCTTTCACACTACACGCTATTAGAGATTAGAGTAATAAACTTCACATGTCATGTGACCTGGGCAAATTCACGCAGCTACTCTCGAGGCGCATTTATATTTTGCAAGTACTGTAGTTAGGCACATAATATATAAAGAGCTGTTCCCAGCAACTATAGGATAGGAGTATATCTGATTTGAATAAACGTCGCTCATGTCATCACCTCGCTTACGCTGTTTATCGAAATGTTACTTTAGAATGCTTGTTTGTCCAAGTGGCATACGTGACGGACAATACCATACAGGCCAATATGCAAATCAATCATCAATGCAAATAAACGTAGGTATATTAATAAACACTTCGATTATTTTTTTATTGCAGGCTTTATATGTATTTAGCATATTTTTTACTATAAAATGAATGATAAGGTTTTTGAAAATTGTGTTATTGTAATCTATCGATGCTGATAGTAGGTCAGTATTGTCTATCGTGCTGTAAGTTTCGTCGTAGTATGGGCGACGATATGTCGGCAGCGACTGTCTATCAGCCTGTCCACGATATATTAATCGGGAATAAAATTACTTTTAATTAAGTTTAATTACGTTAGGTTTAACGATTTAATATTTTAACTTACACAACAAAATGAACACAAACAGCACACTCGTAAAGCCAGCGATGATGTAGAACATCATTTTGAAGTCGGCAGCATTTTCTTCGACTGTTCCACTCGCTTTCACGAGAATCGGGGGTAGGACGAAGCCAAGAGCGACGCCGAGCTGAAAACAACATATTAAACCCGTCAAGAAATTGTTAAGTCAATTAAGCAAATAGTATACCTACCAAAAGTGCCTACATATTAATAGTCATTTTATTTAAAACCTCTTAGGCTACGTTGCAATATTGACCCACAACGACCACGTTCACGATCGCGATTTTTTCTATCGCTCTAAGATAAGCTCTAGTGGAACGGTTATTCGACCTACCATTGACATGGGTTGTTGTGAACGTTTCGTGAGCAAAAATTATGACGTCATTAGTGACGTTTTCGCCATGACCATGACGACCACGGTCGCCGGGTAGAACGCCTGACAGAGCATTTTGGGCGTTGTGAGCTACTAAAGGAACGCGCTGTTAGATTATATTACCAAAATCAAAACTAATAACTATATAAATACTAGATTAAAGTATCTTTTCGTTATTTACTCCAAGTCTACTAAACATGTTCGTTGTGCGACTTGAAGGCACCCGGATTGTACTTTTCGGTAAACATAGACTCTGGTAGTGCATTCGAGAACTCTACCATACCAGAAGAATGCGGAGGCAATTACAAAATGTCGTGTTTTTTTAGCAATGCCGTAATAGTTGATTTTATATTGATCATGTCATATAAGTTTGCAGACTAATCCCAAAATTAAGTAATTGTGTTTTTATTATAGTTAGTAGGTAAGTCGTCACGCTAAAATTCAATATTATTTCTATCGATATAATGCAAGTATTTCGTAATTAATTGTATTGTTTATTAATGTTTTGCCTTAATGATGGCTTACCGATGATTTTAGTGTCGTTATTATACCATAGCAAACCATATGTAAAGCTTTGAATACAAAAAAATGCGTCATTTTCAGGTTTCGCGTTTATGCATATTTATGAGTTTGGAACACTAGACTTATAGACTGGATTACAATCTACTCAATTGCTTTTTAATCTACCTGACAACAATGTACCAGTCAAATATGCACATTTATAGAATATAATATATCTTCATTATCATGATAAATACACTCGAATTGATGCAGTATTTTTAATCTATGTAGTAAAAGATTGAACATTCGTACATATTTTAGTCATTGCTAAGGATTAAATTTGCAAGTTTTTCATTCGTATCTAGCACATAATTACGTCATTTATTTCCACGTAATCATTGTAATCGTATAAGCTCTGAAGCTTGATTGCTGAAGTAAACTATACAATCTATAAACTTGGATATTATATTCGACGAAAGTTTTGTGACTTAGTATTTCAATAATGGTCTGTAGAAGATCTCTTTGATCTCAATCACAATGTTACATGAAGAGCACTTTTTCAGAAAGTATTATTTTCTTAGCAGTTTTATTTCTCACGCTTATTCGGACGTGGCGAACATTCACTGTTTTACTTCTTCAGCTACGAAACTTTAACGAGAGTGGAAAGATCATTTTGTTTAAGCGATGTTTTAAATTATCTCAGGAGAGAAGTTACTAAGATTAGATTAACCCCAAAAAAAGTATATCTATTTATTATAAACTACTAGTTTTCCCCGCGGCTAATCCGAGTGAGAAGCGCCCGTGTATAAGGATGACGATATTTTGATTCGTTTCGGTTATATGGTGCTCATAACACATATAGTACCTATATAGATAGATGCGCTGTCCTTGTGCAGTAAAATCTTGTGTAGTAATAATATTGTAGCGAGTGATGGTGGAACGATTTAGTTGGTTTAAGAAGTTTTAGAAAATGTAGAAGATTCTGGAAGAAAAAGACAAGGACAGATACATTTTAGATCGAGAGATGTTGAAAAAAATATATTCTAGAATAGAAAGTTTAGGAAGGAAAAGATAAAGAAAGATAGATGTTTAGAAAGGGACACGACGGTAAATAAAAGAATAGCGGAAAGAAGATCGAAACTATGGGTTCCAGAAGATTCTTTCAGCTATATAAGCAGCGTGAGGCGTGCCTACGGCGTAGTTCAGTTCAAGACAGCGAAGCGACAAGTGGGATACAAAAGTGTTGGAAGAGAAGTTTAATAGAAGACAGTGACGAGTTTAGTGGTGAATTTTTAGTTTAGCGTAGTTTATGAGGAGATCCAGAAGCGAGCTACGCGCGGTAAATTCGCAAGTGAACACCACAGCAGTAGCAATCAGTCTACGCAATATCGGCGACGGTATTATGAGTGAGACATTTTATCGCCGGAACAGTGTGTCGTTAGTTGTGAGTGTAGGAGAAACCCTACGGAGACGAATCACGTACGGCTGTGCAAGTTGATAACAGCACTTAGTTAAAAAAACTTGTGTTTACTTTCAATCCAAGTGCGTATCCCCCGCTCGCACGTAACAATATATTCTACACGTGTATAACCACATGACGTATTACCAAAATAATCTTTATTCGTTCCAAATCCTCTTGAAGAATATCAAAAGTCCATTAAACTAGATTTAGAAAACAGCCATAAAATACAAAATATAAATCGTCATTTATGATTTATGTGTCCAATTACTTTGTGGTGTTTTTACAGCCACTCCATTTTTTAAAGCCATTTAATAATCGTTCGCATTCGTTTGTTCTCCATGGTCATTATTTTCACGTGAATTGTGTTGCTTTGGCATGCTGATTTTGTAATCGTTGTTCATAAAGTATTTTATTATTACACTAGCTGACTCGACGGACTTCGTACCGCCTCAGAATTAATAAATAAAAAACGCTAAATGATAATTGCAGAATGTTTCAACTTAAGTAAAAAAATGTGGTCAAAACTTAACCGGAACAAAAATTGTTTGACATTCAAAACTAAAAAATTGAAAAAACTTTACTTTTAAATTTAGTTTGATTTCTGAACGACTTTTAAATTTAATTGATTTCTAAACGACAGGACGAATATCAAATGACAGGTAGGAATAGTTTCTAAGGGAAAGCGAAATTGTTATTTTTACTATATTCCAAGCATTTTTTTCATATTTACTCACCTTTTAAACCTGCCCTGGACTTCCTCAAATATTTCAAAACCTAAATTAGCCAAATCAGTCCAGCCGTTCTCGAGTTTTAGCGAGACTAACGAACAGCACTTGAGTTTTATATATATAGATTACAACGATTATCTAGCCATCGCAGCGAACAAGGAACTACTGGCTGCTCTAGCATTTTGTTTTATTAGATTTGACTTTACGTTGTTGGTCCGAAGACCTTAGAACTTTTTCGGGGCGAGCGTCTTCTCTTGGCGAAGGCATCTTGAATGAATGAATGAATGAATGAATGAATGAATATGCTTTATTGTGTTTTAAAGATACAGTTAACAGAAACAAAATTTGACAATACAGTAGGCGGTCTTATCGCTATTAGCGATTTCTTCCAGACAACCTTTGGATGGACAAAAAATTTGATAAGAACAGGGGTATTTTATTCTCACTATCGAATCAGTATCTTATAAATATACATATCTTATCATCTTCTACATTTCATCGACATCTCAGACGCCGCCAATCACAACCTCTCCACGCCCCGCAAGGGACGCCAGGAGACATACACCCACATAGGATAGACTGAGCGTGTTGCTGGGAAGATTCTTTCGCCATTTCTTCTCTCAACCATGACACGTTGTGAAACGCGAGTAAAATAGTGTACGACTCCTCGAACCGTCGATCTTGGTCCACCGGGATCCATCTCCTCGGGCTTTATGTTACCCGTCGCCCGTTCTCAATTAGTACATTGTGTCGCCTTCTAGTCGGCATTGTTAGAGTCATCCCCCTTTCAAGGCAACAGTCCAGCCAAGGTAAAGCCCCCTAGGGAGCTCTCGAGCAAATTGCCCCTCGAGCTCGAAAACTGTGGTAAAGTTGTAAGGTCACAACAAAAGTCAAGTGTATTAAAAAAAAACTTGAATAAGTTCACTTCAGTCAGCATTTGACAATGAATACTCTCTCTGCCATCTGAAGTTTAATTTAACCTCTAACTCTCGCCGCTACAAACCCTCCTTGTTTGATAATAGTTTCGCGTACACAGAAAATTTCCTAGAGTCTCTTGACAGACACTGACCCGTGAAAAGCGATAAAACTTAGCAATACCGTAATTACAAGTTCGTTATCGCTATAACCTTTGACAGAAGCCCAGCCTTAAGTTTCCTGAACACTGATATTGCTTAGATGATTACTTCAAGTTTGTGATGTTTAATAACGCTATTTAACATAGCTATTAGCTACGATTTTGACCGCATTTTTTTTTAATGCCTAAAGCGGACCCATAAGTGTTTGTCGTTTCTAGTCTATATAATATTATAAAATTGTAAACATGCCGTATCTGTACATTAAAAAAACCTAACTGGAATACACTGTATAATCCGAGTCTATACAATATTATAAAATCATGAGCTCTAATCGTATATAGATCTCTATAAACTGATCTTTAAATTGAAACTATACTGATTTATAGGCATGGTTGTGGTATGTACTATAAAAGTACCTAATTTGGGGATATAAAATATGTGATTGTCTGCCGTTATTTAAAAAAAACTGCTACATATACATGAAAAGCGTGTTTATAAAAAAAATGCTAACGTTTGTCATGAGAAACGCGTGACATCGCTAAAACAGGAAAAAAAGGCAACAAAACGCGAATTTTACTGAGGGCGACATTTTGCCGGACTGCACAAAAACTCGCTACCTACGGCACAATCGTATTTTCGGAGCTGAAATAATAACTACACACTTGTTTATGTGAGTTTTTACGCTGTACTTATCTCAGGGTCTCTTTTTTGTTCGTTTTAAAAGATTATAAAGTGTTTTCAGTAGGTATATAATGATTTTAGCCGACTTTAAAAAAAACGTGAGTTCTCAATTGTACATAGTATATAACTATATATAAGTCGTGGTAGCATAATGTCTAGCGCACGTGTCCCAAACTCAAAGGGCGCGGGTTCGATCATGGTTGGTACGCATGCATCACATAGTCACTTTTCTGACCTAATGTGCATATTGTTACAATTACCACGTGCTAACAACGGTGAAGGAAAACATCGTGATGCAACCTGCACCTCGAGATATCCGATGTGTCAAACCTGCCAAGACGACTTGGACAAGCGTGGCGGGTATACTTAACGTGACCATACGTCCCGATTTGGGCGGGACAGTCCCGCTTTCAGGCAGTCTGTCCCGCTGTCCCCAGCGAGGCCGCCATAGTCCCGCTGTCCCCAGCGAGGCCGATATATTTTGTATGTGGGTTTTGCACAGACCAAATGATAAATTTATTTCAAATTCCACTTATTTTTAGCTGCTTAACAAACTTGAAACAATAGTTTTCAAAACGAGCATAATAACTGTTTCTACTCTGGGTGAGGCGTTTCAAGTTTAGTGAATAGCATAATAAAAATTGGTGAAATTTAAGCCTGCATTTTTCTCTGTGTACTATTTTGTGTTTAGTGCGCTGATTATTTTGTGTTATTCTATCTTATATAATAAAATACTTATAAGACACTAAAAACTTTTTTTTTTTATTATATAATGCCGCAGATGTCCCGCTTTGACAAAAATTATAAATGGTCACGTTAGGTATACTGTCCGTTCCCCCCCTATAATGGAAGGCCCGAGCTCAGCAGTGGGGCATTTATGGGCTGATATTATTATTATAATATACATATAGTAACTATATTATATATTTTTTGTTCGTAGCAAGCAATGTTACGTTTCACTTGGCACTGGCTTCAAAATTATGTTTAACAACAAATGAGTGTTAAATTGTTGTAGCAAACATTTTTTGTTTCGGAATCTACCTATTTTACAAGCTTTTATTTAACTTGCAATAGACGTATGTATGTTATGTATGTAAGTTCGGGTGGAATCTTGCAAGTTAAATTTGGCCCACTTCCCGGTTTCCGATTGAGCTGAAATTTTGCACGCATATGTACATCGCGTGACAATGCAATAATATGGTACCATGGAGCTGATCTGGTGATGGAGTCGGAAGGTGGCCATAGGAACTCCTGTACCAAACAAGATAGACCCGTCGTGGTCGGGCTCGTTTTACTAGTCTTGGCTAGCACTCTGCACTACATTATATCCAGGATCTCAGAAGCTTGTGTTTAATATCCTTTATAAAAAAGTATAAAAAAGCTTAGTTAGATTTTACTAAATCCTGTCATGTTTTATGAAAACGTATTTAATATACGTACATATGTTTTTAGTGTAAATTCTGACAGTACGTGTGTTAAATAGGTTAATCATCTTTATATAATATGCTTAAAACAAAATAAGTTTCCTAAACGTTGCAACGGGTTTTTAAGCGGTTTTCACGATCAGTTGGGTAATTCTTCACGGAAGGGTATATATGTAAACGTTCCATAAAAAAAATTAAGTTTTTTATGTAAGTAAAAAAAACAATACTCGTATACTATAACCGAGGCGCCGAAGGACGACTATACAATGGGGAGTGTTCCGAGGAACTGTTTAGACTGGTGCCTTCGTTTTCCTTTTGCCATCGCACCGCAAGCCAATGGCTGGACGTTCATCTCCACTTCCTAGAGCCTCTTCGCTCTTGTACTCAACGGTTCTCTAGGTATACCTAATGTTACATGCCGACAAAAAGTAAATGCACATCTGCCTGCCGTAAACCCGGTTTATTACATTTCCCGGATTTGAACTACTTTTGTTGAAACGAAATGAAATCTTTGTTTGTATGAAACATGAAAATCAAGGTCTTATGATAGTGAGAACATGTTTCGTCATTTACTGGCATACAAATTTTCTTATACCCTTGTATGGTTTATAAACATTTTGTATTTTTATTATTTAATTGTCCTGTATATCATTACAATTTGTTGCACAATTTTGTCACCTTTGTGTCAAAATAAAATACAAATATACATTTTATGAATGTCACTTTATTAATAATAACGAATTGTTGAATAAGTGTAGTGAATAATGATCGCATGTTGGTAATAAAATAATAACATTTCTCAACGAGCCATGAGAATAATTTTCTTTTAAATTGTTTGAGAGGTAATTCTCTTATTGATGTAGGTATTCGATTATATACTTTTATTGTTATTACCGGCATATTTTTATGACTTAATGCAGTCCTACGCATAGGGATTATTAATCTAGTTGGGTCTCTGTTTACTTTGTGTTTAGAATAAGTAATTAAGAAAAACATTATATTGTTATTGTACTTGTTTTATGGCCGTCAATAGGCAGGTGTGTCGAACTAATTCTTGTTGTTATTGTTTTGCGTCGAGGCATATTGTATTTGTACAAAATAAAAGGGGTGCCCGAAGGGAGGGGTGAGGTGGTCTAGCGAGAACCACGATCAAAGCAAGACGTGTACATTCGATAAGCGATATAGTACGGACTTTGCGCGCATTATTGAATCGCGCTGTTTGTACTGGTTGTATCCAAGTATTTTTGTGCCTGTTTTATACGTGTTTGTACAGTTCTAATAAATTCTATAGTCATTTCAACGGCATTTTAATTAAAGTCCTGTAGCTCGTAACAATATAATGTATATACGTCCATGCACGTTTCAATGATAAGACGAAAACTTTAACAATGTTATTATCTTAGTTTTTATTGTTTTCTTTTAGTTTTATCTTCATATTATTTATTCTTAACCGCAGACATGTGTTATGCTAATTTCACGACAAAGAAACTGTCTTTAAAATGTATTATTGCTTCATAAAATTTTCATTATGTATTATATTTGCATTTAAAATTACATAGAGACCGAGGCCATAACGTTATACTTTCTTATTTTGATTTATTTATTGTCTATTGCCAAAAACATGTAGGGGATAAAGAACTATAATTTATATCTATATACGTGAAGCAAAAACTTTGTACTCATTTTTACGAAAATTTCACGAACGGAGAAGTATGAAATATCGCACATTTATAGTTTATGTAGACAAGAAGCGAACGCTAATATTTTTTTAAGAAAATATGCATAAAAAATATAAAAGCAATAAAAAAAACATTACACACATTACCATGTGATTGACTCACACGTATATATACTCTTTTGTTAGTTGTTGGCGAAATCTGTGATTATAGAAGTATAGTCTTTGAAAACAAAATTTTCATGGTCCAATTTCGACCACGGGCGACCACTTAGTTTGAATAAATTCGTGAGCTGAAGCTAGTATTTATAATGAATGGATAGGTGCATTTTATTCAATTCAACAAATGATACATAAACGATCGTGTCTAGGAGAGACCCCACGGCACAATCGGCACAAATTGGATAATCGGCCCAGGGTTATAGACGCGACGACTGTCGGGATTCACGCGACAATCTCAGTTATCTGTATCATTATAGTACAATGTTGGAGAGAACCATCGCGAAACTATTGAAAGCAATATTTCCCGACAGGTATTAGGCGGACGGCTCAAACTAACTGAATGGAAAGTGATAACCATCGCCTACAGACGTACGCAACACCAAGGGCGATGCCAACCTTCAAGATGGGACAGGAGAAACCGGAAATCGGCGGGTTAGAAAATAGTTAGCCGTCATTATTCTGTAGTCGTCATTTATCATATTAATATCACCTAATCTTAATTGTGACTATAATTATATTATTTCATGCGAGCGGGGTTATGCAACTAGGATTGGAAGTAAACACTAGTTTTTTCAACTAAATGCTTTTATCGACTTACAAAGCCGTATGTGATTCTTCTCTGCAGGGTTGCCCCTTCACGCACAACTAATGAGGCTCTGCCCCGGCGATCAGTCTTACTCACAATACCGTCGCTGATATTGCGTAGACCACATCCTGCTACTTCAGTGCTGACCTCTGAATTTACCGCGCGTAAATCGCTTTTAGGTCTACTCTTAAACTACGCTAAACTCCTTCTTCACTAAACTCTCCCCTTAACTCGTTCACTGACTTCTACTAATCTTCTCTTCCAACTCTTTCGTATCGCACTTGTCGCTTCGCTGTCTTGAACTGAACTACTCTGAAGGTGCGCCTTACGCTGCTTACATACCCGGAAAAATCTTCTGGAACTCATAATTTCGATCTTCTTTTTGTTATTCTTTTATTTACCTAGGGTCCATCGCTTTCTAAAAATCAGTTTATCTCTATCTTTTCCTTCCTGAACCTTTCTAAAATATATCTGTCGTTATCTTCTTCTTCCGGAATCTTCTACATTTTTCTGAAACTTCTTAAACCAACTACATCGTTCCACCATCACTCCTGCGATTGAGACGATAGTGTCCGACGATTTTGATGAGATATTAATAGCAGAATTGGAACCTAGGGCGTATGGTGGATTCTTTAGCAGTGATAAATTTGAAATTCCTTCGTCGCCAAAAGACCTATTGTGGATGATAATCAAATTTCAAAACTGAATATTACCACAAATGAAACTTAGAATTTCTGAAACAGACCTTACTGCCTATTAAGAATCACCATATAAAAGAATGAGAGTTCGTTATTAACTTTACGTCAGAACTTTGAAGGCAATTTAAGGAGCTATTACGGCTGGTCCAAGGCTGATAAGGGGCGGTGTATTTTCCATTCTGCAAGACGAACTTGTTGGGCGCTTAGGTCGAATGGATCCATTATTATTGATGGAACAATCCCCGAATCTAATTTCCTGCCTCATTTATATCAGATTATGATCATGGGTAATAGTGGTTATTTTTCCTGCAAATTCAGAAATCTATTTAGATGGTTAATTCAAGAACATTAACACTCTTTTCCCTAGGCTGGGGTTTGACATTACTGAAATTGATAATTACAAGCTACAAGTTGGTGTAAATAATACAATAAATACGGTTTTTTTTCTCAATCAAACTCAAACAATTCGATTCCTGACCTGAGAGTAATTGATTAATTTTTGATTCTTGATAAAGCATTCATTTTAATTAAAACCTCCTACCTCTACCTCTCGTTATATCTATTAGTTTTGGATTTAGCCAATGACCTTTATTATTATTATTACTTGATAGTCTGCTGCCACTTTATTTTTGAACCAAGGCGATGGGTGCAAAAGTCCCAGTGAACTAAAAAGTTACTTTGTGTCGAGAGAGACTGCCGCAGGTGACGCTTCAAATTGGTACAATAATAAGTTCAGTGCTCAGAAACAAATTGGTGTCACAAACAACTACTGAAGTATAATACTGTGTTGCAGTTGTTAGCGCCCACTTTCAGACAACTCGTTTGTTATACAATTAAAAAGATTTTTTTAAGTTTACACATTTGACATTTTCGTGTTAATATTTGTAATGTATGTGGAAATGTACTTTCACTATAAGATATGTTATATAGGTGTTTATATGCTTTACCGTCCTGCTGCGTTTTAGCTGTTTTTATTTTATTTGTAAAATAGTTTTCACAAAAAATGACTATGATATTCATACAGATAACAAAGGGACAAAATATAAGGATTTATTTTTTATCGTTTGACAGAGAAGCCCTAAAAACAGTCCTCAAATAAGAACTTAAATTTCAAAACCAAGTTTTGCAGCTTGTTAAAACTTAAGGAACTCGACCGAAATAAACGTAAACAAAAGTTTTCCATTTATCTAAAAAACGAAGTCTGAGAAGACGTGATAAATAATCACGGGATCCACGACGAGAAATACATTTTTCTTTTACCCCTTTTGGGAAATTGAGGTATCAAGAATTGAAAATGTTAAGCCCGTAAACTTTATTACAGTACTTCTGAGACGTTCACGGCTATTTGAGAGCGAATAGCGATTTCAGTTCTGAAAAGAGATTTCGTTGGTTCGGGTTTTCCACTACATTTAATGCTTTGGGTGTACTTGATGGATTTAATATTGAGAGATAATAAGATAAGCACAATACTTAAACCTATTCTTTTTTTATTACATGAGTTCAGCAGACAGGGAGACGGCCCACCTAATGAAAAGCGGTTACCATCGCCTATAGACATTTGTAACATCGAAGGTGCTAACAATGTGTTGCCACTCTCTAGAGCGAGACTAGAACCTGGCCACTAATGCCGGAACACAACTCAAGATTGTTATAGCGGCATGCTCTAGACCAGGGGTGGTAGCCATGCAGACGGGACAGGCTCTTACGACAGGCCACCCCAAGGCAGGAATTAGTATTCTTTGTCCATTCCTGTGGGGATACCTTCTGGGTTCCGCATCTAAACTGAATATTCTATTGAAGTCAAATATCCGCTACATCTTCTCAGCAAGCTATCACCCATCTTCACAATTAAGATACACTTGCTCAAGCGAACAAAGCACTTCTTTGCATCCCTTTGTTCTAGCTAAACTCCCCATTAAAAAATCCATTATCTTGTTATTAGCACTTCACTCCAAGGAGGTAATTAAGACCGTAGTTTTCCGCTGACATCGAAAACAATGTCTACCTAAAAGACGATTAAAATTAACTCTATACGCTTTCCTACACACACACAGTCGTCTAGTGATCGAAATTCGACCATTATTAAGGTTCTGTTGTCAAAGACTATACTTCTACGAGTATAACCACAGATATCGCCAAGGCTACACTGTTAATTTGACTTTAACAATAAATAAAAGTTTATATACGTGTGTGTCTAATGTTTTTTTATTGATTTCATGTATTTTTTATGCATAATTTAAAAAATATATAAGCATTCCGCACTCCTTCTCTGTATAAACTATAAGTGTGCAGGATTTCATACTCCTCCGTACGCGCAATTTTCGTAAAAAGGGGCACAAAGTTTTTGTTTCACGTATTAATATAATGATTATGTTGACACTTCGTAGAATTATGTTGGGTTTAGTTATTTTAAATGCATTAATCATATCATTTAAGGCTTTCATATTTTTAATAAATGAAATTAATTCACATTAAATCAATTATGGTAAACCATAATTTATTTTATTTATGACCTTATTTTTGCGATTTCTGGTCTTCTAGATAGAATTTTGAGCTGATAATTACCGTTTGATAATAGAAACTAATCGTTTTTAATCTCAGCTCATTACATTTAGTTAGTCGCCGTCATCTTTATATATTTAAAGAGTGGGATTAACTTAATTTTAAGGATGGAATTATTTTGAATAATTATATCATTGTTATTATTTATTTCTCACCAACATTCTAATTTTGTTTTATATTATATTCATACTATGTACGTACACACTCTTTATGATATTTCTTTATGTTAACAAGGATCGCATGATTGTGTTTTTTCTTACACTTTTGATCAATTTAAAAAGTACAAATAATGTAAAAATAATTAGGTATAATGTGTTAGCCTCTATTTAACTGCTGCGGCTCAACGCAGAATTAGTTATAATGAGTATCTGTGAACAAGAATACTCCACTTCTTTCTTGTTAGCACTGCCTTTTTTATAGGCGATGGGAACCGCTTTCGATCAGGCGAGCGGTCTGCCTGTCTGCTGAACTCCGCAACAAGAAATAATAATTTAAAAAACTTACCTGGTTACCAAAAACTCCGATGCTGCAAGCCGAAGACACCTGGTCAGCTCCGAACCACACAGCTGCCAGCCGAGGTGGCAAATTCAGGATGAACACTTGAGAGACAGCGACAACAGTTTGCCCGATGAATCCCAGCCAAAACAAGTTCTGTGGCACGGAGAACACCTTCAGCCAAGCGCCTGCGCATGTTCCGAACGAACCGATGATTGTTATCACTCTGAGACCCTGGAAAGAAAAGAAAACCATATTAATATATGACAAATTGAGAGCCTCCTCTTTTTTTGAATTCGTTAAAAAATTAATCAAGTGCATATCACTAGAAGCAAAATGCAGGGTTCAGTAAAACTCTAGAATATCCTATCTGTTTTGGTCAAGAAACCATAGACAACGGCTAACGGATGTCAATGAGGACATTTTTTTTATTGCAGGAGTTCAGCAGACAAGCAGATGACCCACTTGATGCAAAGCGGTTACCATCGCTTATGGACATTTGCATCACCAAAGGTGCTACAAATGCGCCGCTGCTCTTATAAGGGAGACTGGAACCTGGTCACTAATGCCGGAACACAACTCAAGGTTGTTACGGCGACATACTTTAGACCAGGGGTGGTACCCATCCAGTCGGGCAAATGCCGGCCGTCCGTCCCGGTGTCCGGTTTAGGCTGTCCTTTTTTAGGGAAAAGGACAGTTTATCTGCCACACTTGGACGGGTAATGGCGAGTTCCATACGTTTGTAGTCTCGGTATATAGGTTCCTCATTACGGTTGGTTGGAGTACCTAATTGTCTTGGCAGTCGTGTAGTAATTAGCCAGGCGCGACCTAAGTACGTACATTGGAATAAAGTGTAGATATTCTAAATACATAAAAGGTCGTGGTAGCGTAATGGCTGGCGCACGCGTCCAATACTCAAGGAGCGTGGGTCAGAATCCTGGAACATATGCACCAAGTCAATTTACTGACGTAATCTGCATATTGTTATAATTACCATGTGTTAATAACTGTGAATGAAAACATCGTGATGGAACCTGCACATCGGGATTACCGGTGTGTCAGATAAGAGAGGGGGATATACTGTCCGGTCCTAAACGGTGGGAGACCCCAGCCCTGCCGTGGGACATATGGGCTGTTATTATAATTTATGTTAGCTACTAAGGTGCTACAACCAGTTCCCCATAGATTCGGGCCATATTATCACTGTTCGAAGATTCACTACCACTGCCCATGAGGTGAGCAGTTAGGCAGTAGCCTGTCTTACAGCAGGTTCCAGCAATAAAATAGATACCAGGGACGTGTCAACAATAAATGCTCTTATCATCAAATTTAATATGAACAATGTAAAATTTAATACCTCCAATAAACACTTTTAAGGAAGTATTATAAAGAGCCTTCACTAAGTTTTAAACAAATATTATCAAAACCATATATAGGTTGTGTAAAGACCAAACTAAAAGACTAACAATAGTTAATACACGCTAATCTCATTTACAGTCCTTTATAGCCTTACAAATCGACTTGTCAATAATTTCAGTAAATATTTTTAGAGGTCTTGTACCATTATGGCAAAAATAAATCCTGATTACATAGGTACAGTTTACACATCTTATTAACTCCGTCTGGCAGTGTTCGTTTGCGCAAAAAGCGGAGACCAATTTCGGACATGTTAATAATGTATATTGAATTTTATTCGCAAGGGGAAATTGCAAAGTGTTGCTTGCTATGCGTTCTTAGCTCTGTTCCACTGATACACTGACGAGATGGAAGCGCGACTTGTTCTGTGCGCGCTCACCTTTTTAACACGCTTTTATTAGCTTCACCTGTATGTATGTATGTATGTTTGTAACCGACCCCTTTGAGCTCGATTTTGTCCTAATTTTTTTTTAACGATCAGATTTAATTCAAACTTTGCACACCTGTCAAAGGTCGATGACAATGCAATAATATAGTACCATGGAGCTGATCTGATGATGGAGTCGGAAGGTGGCCATAGGAACTCCTGTACTAAACAAGATAGACCCTTCGTGTTTGGGCTCGTATGTTTATATCGCGTGACAATGCAATAATATGGTACCATGGAGCTGATCTGATGATGGAGTCGGAAGGTGGCCATAGGAACTCCTGTACTAAACAAGATAGACCCGTCGTGTTTGGGCTCGTTTTACTTGTCTTGGCTAGCACTCTGCTGCTATATGATATGCAGGATCTCAAAAGCTTGTATTTAAAAAAATCAACTAAAAAACGAAAAATAAATAATAGTTAAAAAAAAAACTAAAAAAAAACACGCTGTTATAAAAAATCCAACTAAAAAACAGAAAATAAAATTTAATAAATTTGGTTTCTGATGAATGGGGTCTTACCGTGGAGTGCAAAAAAGAAATAATTAATCAACTTGATTAAGTACAGTGTACGCAACGGACAAGTGGAAAAACGAATGGCAACGGATAAGTGGAAAAATGAATCGCAATGGACAAGTGGAAAAACGAATCGCAACGTACAAGTGGAAAAACTTCAACTGACAAAATGAATCGCAACAAAATTTTAACTTGAAGTTTTACGCGTAGATTGTTGACGTACTTGTCCAATTTGAAAACCTGCCCGTAAAACTTCAAGTTAAAATTTTGTTGCGATTCGTTTTGTCACTTGTCAGTTGAAGTTTTTCCACTTATACGTTGCAATTCGTTTTTCCACTTGTCCGTTGCGATTCATTTTTCCACTTATCCGTTGCCATTCGTTTTCCCACTTGTCCGTTGCGATTCGTTTTTCAACTTGTTTTTATCGCTGAAGTACAGAAGACAGGCAGACGGCCCGCCGCCTATGGACGCCTGTAACACCAGAGGTGTTACTAACGCGCTGCCGGTCTAGAAGAAACTTTATGACACCCTTTTTAAAAAACCCCGTGTTGTAGCGCTGTGGAAAACCACGGCTGGGAGCTCATTCAAAATCCCCACGGTGCGCAAGAGAAACGTTCTAGAGAACCGTTGCGTATAAGAGCGAACCAGCTCAAGGAAGTGGGGATACACGCCCAGCCGATGGCTTACGGTGCGGTGGTAAAAAGAAGACGAAGACACCATTCCTTTCAGTTCAGTTCCTCGTAAAACTCCCCGTTATACAGCCGGTAGAAGACGCAGAGACGTGAAGTCTCTCCGAAGGCCAAGCGTATCTAAACCGTCTATGAGCATCGGATCGTCGACAATGCCAACGGCTCGACGTTGTATACTGTCCAGGGGATTTAGCTGGTAAGCGGGTGCCCCGGCCCATAAGTGTGAGCAGCCCTCCATATGCGGCCTCACCTGGGCTTTGTAAAGCACAAGGCGTTGCCGCGGAGTGAACCTGTCACCTGTCCTCTTATGGGGCGTGTTATTGGCCGCCCCGCGCAATGAGGCCGTTGGGCCACCACCTGCCAGGGCAAGTGGAGGGGTTATGCCATATGCCCGAGGCCCTGGCATTAAGGGCGAAGAACGGAATAACGTGGGGTTTTAGTGGGTATCTCTAAATGTGGTGTGGTTTCTCAGTAAAAAAAAACATGTGTGCGTGTACTAGTGTACACACGTAAGCAGTGAAACTTCTTTCTGACCTTATTTTTCGAAAAATGATCTACTATATGCAACTTTACAGAAATTGGTTAAATAAAGTTAAATTATGATTTTGATTTTGTTGATCACTTTAATATATATATATATATATATATATATATATATATATATATATATATATATATATATATATGTCGGAGAGAAGATATAAATCTGATAATTGTTGATTGGATTTATAACGCACAGTATCATTTGTTTACATTGTGATCGCTTCTAAAATTCTTAATGTAATTTAATTAGATTTGTAAATGTTTCTATAACTTAAAGATCGTTCTAACCTAATAAAAGTTATGAATATTGTAATTTAATAAACGACCAATGAGAGCAGAGCATGTCTGAGCGGAGTCAGCGCCCTCTATACTTTGAGTAATATCTACTTGGGTAGACTGAGGAGTTTTTGTGGCACATTGAGTTGATGGCAGCAGGTCGAGTTGGACCTTAGAGTATTTTAAAGAAAGTATTGAAGCTGGAAGTATGAGCGGGTGCCCTGAACCCGCTGCTCGGTCTAAACTATGTCATAATGTTGATCAAATCTAAACTAAAAGTGTATAAACCATGGCTATTGTGTTTTATGCTCGCATTTCATCCTGATGACGCCCACTAAACCTGAAATAACTAAAGATGTCGTGAGAACGAGGCCGTTCTGCGACATATATATATATATATATATATATATATATATATATATATATATATATATATAGGATAGTAAATAAATGATTTATAAATCATCAAACTCGTATATTAATTAAAACAATAAAGTAAAGAAATATTACAATGCTCGTCTCACAATCCATCTACGCAACGAGTTGTTGATAGCTGGATTGTGGAAAAATGTGACGGTAATTTTTTCCCAACGCCGATAAGGAAGTTTCACTTCAATAATGTTTCACTTATACAATTAGTTCATTGAAATCTTACAATTTAAACCGAATATTGCATTTTTTAGAGGACGCAATTTTCTTTTTGGGACATGTGTGGGGGTCAATAGAAGCTTAACCTCAAGTTTGTGGGGTCACCACCCTTGTCCCCCGGCCGCTATCTCGGAAAAAGGGGTGAAAACACTTTTTTCGCGATATCTCGGAAACTATGCGTCTTACAAAAAATTTGTAAAGTCATAATTTGTAGCAAATTGTTTTGCCTACAAATATGTTTATATAATTTTTTGCCATAAATTAAAAGTTAAAGAAGTTATAAGCAAAAAATGAGAATTTTTTTATTCATTCCTGTTTTCTTTACCATAGAACTTACCAAATTTAACTTATCGAATGTTAAGCAGGTAGAAAAGGTCCCCCGTTTTCCCCGCCACCTATGAGGTAGAGTCCGTAGGCGCGTTTCCCGCGCTACTGAAAATTGCCTACTGCGCAGGTCCATGAGGAGGAATTATTAGTTGTGTAAAACTGAATAAGCGTCATGTCTGCTATCTTATCTATATCTCTACTATGACTGTATGATTGAAATATGTCAAAAATACTCGTATATATTCTATGACTGAAATTATTAGGAATTTCGTTTCGGTTTAAATCGTTCAAAATAAGTTCCATTGGAAACAATTTTTTGAAGGTCATACGTCTAAAACAAGTAAGCCTACTTCTTATTATGCGTACACCGCTTCGCAACGTGTTATCGCTGTTAAGGGAGAAGAAGTGGCAAGAAACTCCCCAGCAACGCCATAGTATAACGGCATAAGAACTATATACCATATGATTTTCAAAAAAAGTTCTCTAATGGAACTTATTTCGAAAAAATTAAACCGGACTTCTAAATAATTCCGACTTCTAAATAATTTCAGAAAATATTTCTTATATCAAGGTTTATTTTTTTAAATTAATTTAAGAATACATCTCTTTAACGCTCCAATAATAACACCTAAAATACAAAAAAAAAGGAACAACGTTTCATGGTCAGTATTTTATTTTAATACTAGGACATGCCCGCGACTATACAAAGTAGTGCAAATTTTCAAGACTCGATTGCTGTCTATCTGAGAAAACCCCATCAAAACCGGCTCAGTAGTTTTTACGTGAATACTGTTACCGACGCGAATATCTGGCGCCTGCTTTGGATTCCGCGAGAGTGCATATGTTCCTTTATGTAATGTCATTTAGAAAATAAAAATAAAAAATCTCTCTTCCGTTTGACTTAATGGCGTCGTTTCATTCTCTCAACAAAAAATCACCTTTTCGCTTCCTAGTAATCATTACATATATTCTAAAGTACGAACCAGCTACAAACTGATCCTGCGACCGGATCTAATATATGTATTTCACTCCCGAGAAGGAAATGGTGCAGACACGAAAGAATCAAGACGGTGCCGGCGTGAGCAGAAAGGACGCCATGCGGGATACGTCACATAATTCTCAAAAATCGACGTCTTCGTCTTTGTTGGCGCGCAAGAAACAATTAGAACTGCAAGCGGCGGAGGCTAAAGCTCGTATCGAGATCGATCTTGTTGAAAAACGCTTGGAGGCTAATCTGGCTGAACTGCAAGAGGAATATAATAGCCAAAGGGGCGCAAATGACAAGCGTTCGAATGGTTCAAATATCGAACAGTGGATGGAGCAAGGCGATCAAGAATTAAAGGCTCACACAGCCCAGGAACAAGGACAGCCAGGTCCTATAACATCACATGAAAAAGGCGGGACGACGGTACATCTTCTTGCTAAGGCACTGAATGACCTTACAGCCTCAGCACACAATGGTCCAGACTCTAGCTTGTTGAGTCGCATATCTACACCCCGAGACTTGCCAACATTTGCCGGGGACTGTATGGAATGGCTTCAGTTTAAACAAGCATATGAAGAGTCCACAGAAGTATGTAAGTTTACCCCCAAAGAGAACCTGTGGCGCTTACGGAAGTGCCTACATGGGGCAGCCAAGGATTGTGTTGCAGCGCTTCTAATCAGCGCTTCATCCCCGGAAACAGTTATGGATACATTGCAACTTCAATTTGGAAACCCAGATAACATAATCACAAAAATTATGCAGGATATTAGAAAAATGCATTCAATGTCACAAGATTATCATAAAGAAATAGTTTCTTTTTCAGTCAAAGTACAAAATTATGTAGCAGCGGTACAGGCACTTGGCAAACAGGAATATTTGCAGGGCATGAATGTCGCTACCATCATATTGGGTAAGATGCCTGCCATCCTTATCTCCAAGTGGGTGGACTACAGTCATCCACTCATCGCTTCAGGTAAACCTACACTTGAAATTTTGTCTACCTTCTTATATGAAGAAGCAAAAAAAATATCTCTTTCTAGTGTTCATTTAATAAATTATAAACCTGATTATTATAACTACAAGCGTAGAGATAACTTTAATGTGAATAAACCTCAAGTGTTACTGCAGTCTGAATTGCAACAAAATACAAATAAATCAAAAGTGTTAGTGCAATCTGAATTAAATAAAATATGCAAATTTTGTCATTTAGGTAAACATGTACTTTTAGATTGTAAATTATTCAAAAGATCACTGAGAAAAAACAGATGGTTATTTGTGAAACGGTATGGTATTTGTTATCAGTGTTTAATGTCTCATCATAAAAGGGACACTTGTACTGCCCCTATGTGTGAAGTAGAGGGATGTGGTTTGCCCCATCATCATTTGCTACATTATAATTTCACTAAACATCCTTTAGAAAACAATGCAAATGATGATGAGACACCTCAATCAAGCCAAAATGGTGAAATTGTGTCTAATGTAAATGGTAACATATAATGTTATAAAAAAAAATTGTACACATTAAAATAATATGGTCATAATGGAAAAATAATAAATACTACAACTTTGCTAAATATGGTTCAACTGTCTCACTCATTAATAGTTGGCAAATGATTTAGGTTTAAGTGGTATCCAACACTGTATGAAGGTGAGTGGGGCATGACAGAATGGTGAAATTAAGTTGTATTGTTGTAAATACATATTGTTAATATTAATTTGGCAAATAAATGTGGTGAAATGTTCCAATGTCAAATGTTAAGTGTAGAAGGTTTAAATATTCCTATACAAAATATACCAATGGTTAATTGTAAATTTTATAAACATTTATATGAAATCAAAAATGAATTTAACTTAGGGTTGTCAAAACCACAAGTCTTGATAGGTCAAGATAATTATCATTTAATTATGCCTTTAGAAACTAAGTTAGGTAAACCAAACGAACCGTGTGCCACACTTACTCCTCTAGGCTGGTGCATTCATGGTAGGGTGCAGTTGAACTCGCCCACTTCACATAAGCTTGGAGTGAACATGTTAAATTGTAACCAAACTACTTTATTTTGTAAAGACACTTCATGTGAGGATAATAATCATTTTCTACAAGACATTCATGACTTGGTTAAGAGTTCATTTTCTCTTGATGCAATTGGCATATCGGCTAAACAACGTCAGAATCCAGATGATTTATATGCTCAGACTCAGTTAGATCAAACAGCTAGGTTGTTTGATGGAAGATGGGAGGTGGGGCTGCCCTGGAAGAACAGAAATTCAATTATGCCAGACACCTTTCCCACTGCGCTGAAAAGATTGAAGTATGTGGAAAAAAAGATAATGTTTAATGAAGAGTATGGTGAACGATATAAAGGTAGAATAACTCATCTTTTTCAGAACAATTATGCACATGAAGTTACAGTTCCAGACACTCCACTACCTACCTGGTACCTGCCTCACTTTGGAGTTGACAATCCAAACAAGAAGAAACTGCGACTGGTGTTTGACGCTGCTGCCAGGTCAAATGGTTTGTCTTTAAACGATTTTTTACTTAAAGGGCCTGACCTATTGGCTTCATTACTTGGCATTATGTTCAGATTTAGAATACATAAGGTAGCTGTAACAGCAGATATAAAAGATATGTTTTTAAGAATAAAAATTAGATCTGAGGATCAAAGTGCTTTAAGATTTCTTTGGAGAGACAGCCCTAGTGAACCTGTCAATATATATGCAATGTCTTCTTTAATTTTCGGTGCGAATTGCTCCCCATTTATAGCTCAATATGTTAAAAACAAAAATGCTAAACAATATGAGTCAACTATGCCATCTGCGGTAAGTGCTATATGTCAACAACATTTTATGGATGATTATATTGATTCTTTACCTAATGAAAAAATGGCAATTGAATTGACAAAACAAATAATCTTTATTCATCAACAAGGTGGATTTAATATTTGTAATTGGACAAGTAATAGTGAAACAGTGTTAAATAATCTGCCAAAGAACATCATTAGTTCATCAGCTGTAAATCTTACAATTGACAAAGAACATACAAGTGAAAGAACGCTCGGATTGTTATGGTATCCTGGTGATGATACTTTAAGGTTTGATTTATCATTCAAGAAGATATCTCATGATATAATTAGTGGGAAACAAAGGCCTACTAAACGTGAAATGTTACAAATTATCATGTCAGTGTTCGATGTTTATGGATTTTTGTCACCCTTTACAATTAATGGAAAGATTATGCTTCAAGATACTTGGCGGTCAAAGATTAATTGGGATGATTACATTACAGAAGAAGTTAACCAAAAATGGCGCAACTGGCTAAAGCAACTAAAGGTTATTAGTAATATAAGTTTACCAAGATGTTATCAATCTGCCAGTTCTACATGTCAACAAGTTATATTGGGTAATTTGTCACATGGAAACCAAACAAGTATACATTCATCTCAGTTCAATAAAACACTGGATTGTAACAAATCGGATATAATTTATTCAAATTTAGAGCTACACGTATTTTGTGATGCTTCAACAAAGGCAATGTGTGCTGTTGCTTATTGGCGTTGGTTTTACAATGATCAAATTATGGTTGCATTTGTTGCCAGCAAAAGTAGAGTTGCTCCGCTGAAATCCGTGACTGTGCCACGTCTTGAATTACAAGCGGCTTTGTTAGGAGCGAGACTTGCTAAAACAATTTTAGAGGATCATAAATTGACACCGTGTCGTCGAGTTTTTTGGTGTGACTCGACAACAGTTTTACATTGGATAAATAATAATACACGCTCATATAAAACATATGAAGCGAACAGATTGGCTGAGATTGATGAAATTACAAAGTCTTGCGAGTGGAGGTATATTCCAACAGGTGTTAATGTGGCAGATATTGCAACTAGGGAGAATTATGATTGTACATCTTTACAAAAGGAATGGTTTAGTGGTCCACAGTTCTTATACATGAATGAAGTAGACTGGCCACAATGTACAATCAAATTTGATAAAGATCAAGACGAATTGCAATTAGTGAATATTATACAGAACCTACCTAAAAATGCTGACTTACCCGTACCTGAGGTGACTAGATTTTCTCAATGGCTGCGCTTACTTCGATCCACTGCGGCGGTATTTAAGTTTATAAACAAATGTAGAAAACTTATTGTTGATGAAAGTACAATATTAAAGAATGCTGAACGCATGTTGATTCTAAAATCACAACAAGATACATTCTGGGAAGAAATAATTATGCTTAAAAATAATAAAAATATTGACAAGAAAAGTAGAATACTTACCCTGTCACCTTACCTGGATGAAGATGGACTTCTACGAGTAGGTGGTCGAATAGATGCTGCTAGAAATGTCAATTTTGAAATGAAAAGACCTGTCATTTTGGATGGAAAAAATTATTTAGCTAAATTAATAGTCAAGCATTACCATGTCAGTTCTTTACATGGAAATCAAGAAACTGTAGTCAATGAATTAAAACAAAGATACTGGATTGTGAAAATAAGGCCTACAGTAAAGGAGATCGCTTCAAAGTGCATGTTCTGTCGCATCAGGAAAGCTAAACCGGTACCACCTCGTATGGGGGATTTACCCGAGGCCAGAGTAGCCCACCATCAACGCCCATTTACCTTCTGCGGTCTAGATCTCTTCGGGCCTATGGAAGTCACTGTCACGAGACACAGAGAAAAGAGATATGGAGTTTTATTCACCTGTTTAACTGTTAGAGCTATACATATAGAGATTGTGAATACACTCACCTCAGATTCCCTTATAATGGCACTGCGTCGCATGGCTGCACGAAGAGGTTGGCCACTCAATCTGTATTCCGATAATGGGACAAACCTTAGAGGAGCAGATGCGGAATTGAAGCTGTCTATTCAAGCCCTGGATATTGAGAAACTGAAAGGTGAAGCTCTCAACAAAGGTACCACCTGGAATTTCATTCCACCGGCAAGCCCCCATTGGGGTGGGGCTTGGGAAAGATTGATACGAAGCGTTAAGGTTTCTCTTAAAGTTATCCTACAGGAGCGTGCACCCAAGGAGGAAACGCTCATTACACTGCTTACAGAGGTTGAAAATATAGTTAATAGCAGACCGTTGACTCACGTCTCTGTGGACCCTTGCAGTATTGAGTCACTTACACCTAACCATTTTTTACTTGGTTCTTCAAACAATTTGCCTCGACTTGGAGTTTTTGATGAGTCAGAGATTTATTTGAAGAAGCAATGGCGCATAGCACAGTGGTTAGCCGATATGTTCTGGAAGAGATGGACAAGGGAGGTTCTTCCAGATATGTTGCCCAGGAGAAAGTGGACAAGTGATGAAGCTCCTCCTTTAAAAATTGGGGACTTAGTTTTTGTGGTAGACCCAGATGCACCAAGGAACGTGTGGCCACGGGGCGTTATTGAAAATGTTGTTTCTGGTAAAGATGGACGTGTACGTATGGTTATTGTAAAAACTAAATCGGGAATTCTCAAGAGGTCTGCTATTCGCGTCGCCCGGATCCCTGTTGAGAGTTAGTGCTGCAGTAGCAGCACTGGGGTGGGGATTTGTTACCGACGCGAATATCTGGCGCCTGCTTTGGATTCCGCGAGAGTGCATATGTTCCTTTATGTAATGTCATTTAGAAAATAAAAATAAAAAATCTCTCTTCCGTTTGACTTAATGGCGTCGTTTCATTCTCTCAACAAAAAATCACCTTTTCGCTTCCTAGTAATCATTACATATATTCTAAAGTACGAACCAGCTACAAATACCAAACAAACAGACGTATTCTTGAAAAAATGCATCATGATCTCCGTCGTTAATATAGTCTATTCTAGTTGTTTTTTGAAAAAGCTTCAATATACAGACACGCCACGTTTAGAATTTAATAATATTATAGATTATCAAACCTGAATCAACTAATAAAACTGGTTTTGGATTTCGCATGTGGAGAAAACTTGCAATTATGCATTTAAATTATTTCCCTATGCTCGTGTTATGCAAATACACTAAATTCCGTGTCCATTGTATATCCTATTTGGATAAACAATCTATAGCTCAACAGCGACGGCCATATGACATTAGTTACAGCTTACAGCTTCATAGCGCAGAGTGTAGTAACCGGCACGATTCTTGAGCGATAACATTAGCCAGTGATATTTCGAGTCTATATCGAACTAGGAGGTGTCGTTCCATTTGAGTAAAGGAACAAAACATGATATTGTTACAACTTAGACAAAGAAAAATTTCACGTACAGATCTGTAAAAGCACATTTTATTACCTGTCGGCATTTGAACTAATTTTAATCCTTTTATGATCGTCTTCTTTTGTTCACTTATTTATTGGCATACGTTTCTAGTTATTGTGGAGAACAGCCTATTGTCCTGTTGTACTCGTTAAAGAGCATCATTAGCCAGCTGTTGCGGATTACAATTACAAGCTAATTCTAGGAAATTGTGTCAACGTTGCCGGGCGGGCACATTTGCATTTGTGAAGTGTAAAACGACGGCCTGATTGACAGAGGAGCCAGTTGAGCTACAACTACGATACGGGCATGATGTGTGTACATTCGGGAATCTAATAGTGACGGACTTTGCGCGTTTTATTGAATAACGACCTTCTGCATTACGTTTGGATTTGTTGTGTTCGGTTATATTTGTACCTGTGTTATACGTGTTTGTATAGTTCTAATATACTCTATACTTATTCTAACGGCATTTTAATTCGAGTCCCGCTGACTCGTAACAATATTATCAATATCCTCGGCGTCAGTATAGAACCTTGTTAGTGGATTTTTGGTGACCATATTTTTTCATCGAAATTGTAATATACACATATAATATGTAACAATGTTAACGAAAATGTAGTTACAAGGTCCTACATCGACGCCGACGATAATTATGGCGATAAATTGAATCACATTCGCTACGCTCAATACACAAAGCGATTTTACCCCCTATTCTGCCGTCCACTAAAGACCCATGCCAAATATATATACTATCATACATATAAAATATGTATGATAGCCTCGTTTACAAAAATAAATTGTTAAGTTTGCGAATAGTGAAAAGGAGGCCGAAAATGAAAATTGATATTTAAAAGTTGATCAATAGTATTGAGTAAGGTATCAAGAGACAATTTAAGAATATTATATACACACACACACACACACACACACACACACAAACAAGTTAAAATCTATTAAAAAAAATAAGCAAACAAACAATTTATATCTCTAATATAAATTGTTAAGTCAGTCACACACGTACTTGTGCCACCATTGCGTCGGCGATGAAGAAGACACGGCGCTGCACATCCTCCAGGTGTGTCCAGCCTGGGACGAGCAGCGCCGTGATCTTGTCACAGCCATCGGAGCGGATTTGTCCCTCCCGGCCGTGGTGAAGGCCATGGTTGGGAGCGCCGACGCGTGGGACGCAGCCGCCTCCTTCTGCGAGACCGTCATGTCCGCGAAGGAGGCGGCGGAGCGCGAGAGGGAGCAATCCACGACGCTGCCCTCCCGTCAGAGTCGGCGGCGACGTCTGAGAGTCGTCCATGACGACCTCCAGCCGCCGTAGGCTACGGCGGAAACCGGACCCGCCCGCACATAAAGGCCGGAGAGGAGGGACGCGCGCCGACCCGCTCGCCCTCTCTCACCTCGCGGTGAGATAGAGAAGCCGGAGAGACCCAAATCTCCGGCTACCAAATGGAGAGGTCAGCCCGCAAGGGGCCGGCCACCGTCCGTCCAGGCTGGTGGTGAGTGCGCGAGCGAGCCCACAGCCTGGACAAGGGACTCTAGTGATCGCTCAGGGGTTTTAGTGGGTATCCCTAACTGCGGCGTGGCAATAGTTCCCCACATCTCAACGTGGGGTGCTGGTGCCACCCCGACCCGGCGAATCCCACACACGGGCCGCGACCTTTCCCTCTCGCGCGGCCTACGGTAAAAAAAAGTCACACACGTACTTGGTGTTCGCGATACAGTCCTAGTGTGGAACTTACGAAAGCATTATTTCTGTGTAATTTATTGACAATATATTGATTTCATTTTATTATCCTTAGCCTATATTGTTGGGCATGTATATTTACATGAGGATTTCCTTTACACTAAAATGGTTGCACAACCTTGAAACTGGAAAGTTTCTTATGTTCGGACTGTTGTAGGTTATATGGCTAATATGTTACAAGATAATCGACTATTCAGACACTCAGCCAACTTGATGGAAAGCGGTTACCATCGCCTAAGGACGTTTGCAACACCAGGGGTGACGCTAACGCGTTACCGATCTTTAAGAAATTTTATAACGCCCCTCTATATAAAATCCCATGTCATAGCGTAGAGGGAAAACCCCCATCTGAAGTTTTCCAGAACATCCCTCCAGATCATTATTGTGTACGGAATACATGTTCTAGAGAACCATAGCCTAATTGAGCATAAGAGCTTAAGGAAATGGGGGTGAACATCCCGTCGATGTCGAGCGATGCGGTTCTAAAAAAGAGGCGTTGGCTCCAATTAAAATTTCATTCAAAAAGTGCTAAATAAGAACCAGGCTCATCTTACGCCTCGTTTACATTATGCCCACTCCCACGACAGCTACTACGAAAGTGACGAGGAAAGTGAACAGCGCGAGTATTAAAAAAATTAGTTCCACCCGCAGTCGAAGTGAAACTTCAGAGAATATTGTTACGTGCGCGCTTAGGATTGGAAGAAAACACCAGTTTTTAATTTAACTCCTTTATTGACTTACACAGCCGCACGTAATACCTCTCTGCAGGGTTGCTCCTATACGCACGACTAACGATGCGCAGTCCCGAAAATTAGGTGTCTCGCTCACAATACCGTCGCCGATATTGCGTAAACCACCTCCTGCTACTGCAGTGCACACCTCTGATTTTACCGCGTTTAGCTCGCTTCTGGTTCGTCTCTCGAACTACACGCCTTCTTCACTTACTATCCACTAAACTTTTCACTAAATTCACCACTAAACTCGTCAGTGTCTTCTATTAAACTATTCTTCCAACTCTTTTGTATCGCACTTGTTGCTTCACTGTCTTGAACTGAACTCAACTCTAAACTACCCGGTTGGCGCGCCTTACGCTGCTTACCCGGGAGAATTTTCTAGAACCCATAATTCCGTTGTTCTTTTATTTACTATCTATCCCTTTCTAACATCTATCTATCTCTTTCTTTTCCTTCCAGAATGATCTAGCTTTTTCTAAAAGTTCTTAAACTAACTAGATGGTTTCAGTTAGTCAGTCAGTTATTCGCCACAATATACTCACAGATAATTCTTATCTAACTTTTATAAATGTAAATATAATTCCTTTAGGCATACGTTAATATATTATAATATTATTCAATAAACTTCTTATGTATCACTTTCAATTTTTCACTGTTTTAGTTAAAAAAAATATATTATTATCAGTTTTATTTGGGTCCAAATTGGACCTATGTTTAATCTTATAGACTCTCTAATCTGTGCTGCACAACGCAAAACTCGTATCTCATTCTCTCGCAGGCTTAGTCCGATTTGTGTTCATCCCTTTTTAAATGTCACTTTTTCGTTTCATCGAGTTTCAAATCACAAAGATTCTAAAGAAATTTCACTTCTAAATTGCGTTTGATAATGGGGTTAAAAATGACGACAAAAGAAGTCAATATCAAAACAAAATAGTTTTCATGCAACACGATCGTATTAAAAAGTTTTCGCTGAGTGCAAAATTTCAGTAGCAATTTTTTCCAAATAAAAAACGCATTCAATTAAACAACCCGCCGACAAAGCATTCGTTTGTTCCAAACTCCCCTGGTAACGCGAAATTCCCGCGAAAAACATTCGGCTAACAATGTCACACGTTTTAATTAAACACTGCCGGGGAAATGTAGACTCTGGATTTATCCATCTCATAAAACTTAAATGCAGATATCTGGATATGCGGGATTATGAATTGGACGTAATAGAGCCATCCTGGAATCATTAATTACAGCTGGTGCGGCCAGCTCGATAAGTTTATACCACACTCTCACAGAGTATTATCGTGAAGCGGTTAGTCTGGAGCTAAACTTTCGATGGCCCGCTTCCCATGCTCCTGTTTTTTTGATGACGCAGGGCAATGTGTTTTATTGGGACACCATCTTCAGACCTTTTTTTACCAGGGCAAATCCGATTGAGGAACTAAGTCGCTATAAGAACCAGAACCTTGGAAGGATAATTCGCGACCCGTGTGTCGGATGCACTACACTAGATCGTGGTTGGCACTAGCCAGTCAGAACTGGAGCCATGCTATTGCCAGTCCCCAGTTAGGGATACCCACTAAAACCCCTGGGTGTTTCGTTCTTTGCCTTATGCTAGGGTTACGGGTATATGACCTAGCCTCTACGCAGCCCTGGCAGGACCAAGGCTGGGGGAAGGCTTAAACCGAGGCATGTGTGGGACTCTTCAATGGCCGTAAACTCAAGTAAGCCTCCAAGCCAAGGATCGGGGGATGTCGCCCATCAAAATACCAACTAAACCTAACCTAATGCCTATTGTTGGTACAGTCTACCCTATCACCAATCATCGCCAGGGCGGTGTTGGTGCTGGCCTGCACCCGGCGCACCAGGGATGTGCGCCGCTTCCTAATGTTGGTCTGGTGTAAATAAGATCTCTGTTCCGAATAGAGAGAGAGGATCGCGAGAATAAAAAAGAAACTTTCAGACAAACTGGTCTGAAAGCAATCGGTGCGCGTCAAGGCAAGTTTGCCCTGACTTTAGCCAATCAGAAAAACTAATGGAGGTCTACTGAGACAAAACCTTGTATCCCCATAATCCGGATACCTTTTTACTTATAGTCATTAATTTTAAGTACACTTTACAATTCATTGAAGTAAATAATGTTATCTGAAGACAATGACTTCTGCTCTGTGATAACAGCTGTTGACCTTGTGAGAAAGGTTTTGAATTAATAAATGTTTTAATAATGGATTGAGTTGTATTTAATAAGTAGGTATTTAATAAGCAAGTATTTTTTGGATACTTTTTATGGATCGCTTATTATATAATCTTCCAGATTTCGCAGTAGAAACTAAAGACGTTAGTTAATTCAATCGAAAATAACTAAATTCATACTAAATTTAAATTTCATACTTCTCCGTAAGCGCAATTTTCGTAAAGAGGGGTACAAAGTTTTTGCTGTGTTTTTACTTCACGTGTACACTATTATTTCATTGCCAATGAAACCAAACAGTATTTATAAAAAATAAAAAAAAATAAACCTCTTTTCTTATTTGATAAAGATGTAGTTCTTTTATATCTTGTTGTCTTGATAGAAATTGAAGGAACGAAATAGTTTCATGTCAATAACTTGCAGGTGATTTGATGATTCTTTTTCTTAACTTAAAATAACTATAGAAAAATTGCTAACAAAACAAGTTACGTCTTTAACCCTCATAATTTTTTTTGGTAAACTATTGATCAGTATATATCACGAAAAGTTGTTTAGTTTGCACTCCACTTTCAACCTATTGCGGCAATAGGAGCATTATATATGCAAACTTTACACAGCCCGTCGTATAGGAATACTTATGTATATTATTAGTTATGACATAAATTAGTGGGGTGAAATTAGTAAATGAAAGTTAGCTGCTGACGCTTTCGTGCTAGGAACTATGCAACAATAATTACACGTGACACTTTACTAGTTACAGAAGGCAACAGTAATTGCATCACAAAACAAAGTTAAGTTAGTTCGTCTTGAATTAATGAGTAAACCAGTATGCAATTTCTGCATTCTTGTTACACAGAGTTCAATGTCAACGCCTTTGAAGATTCACATATAATGTGCATCTTAAATCGTGGCATAACAATATCACAAATAGTTTAATAGCAGACTTGAATACACTTTGTCATAACAGTTATTGGAATAATAAAAAGAAACCTATCCTTAGTGATCTATATGGAGAAGTTAGCCAAATTAACATTCAATCTGCTGATTTCCTACAAATGTATAATTTAACTACTTGGATAACAGCTATTGATGTAAAGTATATAATCCAAATTAATTTAGATTGTATCATGCAGAGAAAATCAAATTATGAACCTAACTTATTATTGAACGAAGTTATTATGGAATTAGATTTAAAGTATAAAGATTGTCATAAGTTGTTCTCTGATGGATCAAAAAGCGCAGAAGGACGTGGTGCTGGCTTCTTTGATCCAAATTTAAACTTTAAATCATGTTTTAAGATTGTAACAAATATTTCTATAATGTCCCTGGAACTAATTGCAATATCCAAAGCTTTGTCCTATGTGAGTAACAAAATTTTTAAAAAGGCAGTAATATTTTGCGATAGCAAAAGTGCCTTACAGCACTTGGCTCGATGCGCCTCTGGCCGCAGAGGTATACCGATAGCCTATGATATTTTGGAAAAGATCTATGTGAGTTATATACAGGAAAAAATAGTGACATTGCAATGGGTTCCAGCTCATATTGGTTTAAAGGGCAATGAAGTAGCGGACTCTGTGGCCAAATCGGGAAACACGCATGGTGTACTAAGCGATCAGTTACCTGACTACACTGAAATGCTTGGTAAATTTAAATTTTTATGTCATAGCAAATGGAAGGACTCTTTTTGTCAAAAATCTGGTATGCAACAATTCAAAGGGTACCAATGAAAGTTCCCTGGTTTATAAATTCTTTTTTAAACAGATCTCATATTAAGTTAATGTTAAGATTACGTTCTGGTCACTATCCATCAGCAAAGTTTGCATTTCTCATGAGAAAAGTAGATTCACCAAACTGCAGTACCTGTGGTGATTTGGAAGATATCCAACATTTGCTGATGAATTGTGTCAGAAACAAAAAGGAAAGACAGGCACTGATGAGAGACTTCAATCTAAATCCTATGGATGTTGCTGTCATTCAAACAATTTTGTCTGAGCCCACATCAAAATTATCTCAACGGCTGGGTGGTTTAATTGGAGTCCTTCATCAGTGACGGCCTTTGTTTTTATAATGTAATGTATTTAGAGTAAGTTAGATTAGGTTACGATGAGGTTGACGTATCCGTGTGGATAAAAACCCCACAAAAAAAACAAAACAAAACAAAACAAAAATTGTGCATCTTATTTATAAGGGACGAAAGTAGACCAGTGAAGTGTTTAGAGGCTTATAATGACACTTTCTAATAACCTAATAATCTTTATATCAATACGTGAAGCAAAAACGTTGTACCCTTTTTTACGAAAATTGCACACTCGGAGGAGTATGAAATTACAGATTTTTTTTATTATGCATAAAAAATACATTAAATGAATAAAAATAAACATTACACACACTATCAGGTATTTGACACACACACGCATATATACTCGTGTGTTTATTGTTGCATTGGCGAAATCAGTGATTATAGAATTATAGATTTGACCACAAATTATTATGGTCCAATTTCGACCACGGGCGATCACTAGTAATAATAATTGTTTGTGTATGCGTGTGTGCGATTTTAGTTAAACGGTGTGTTCAGATGTTAAACTTAAAACATTTCCTAGTTTAACATTTAAGTTTAGGTGTTACTTAAGTTGACTAAAACATTTAAACATGGCCAAATGGTGCCTTTCATTTCAAAATTGTGTGTGAAATGTCAAAATAATCGTCTAAGAAAAAGTAATGTATTTAAGGTTCTTGCTGACGGCCTCTGTAGTTGAGTAATCTAAGCTTCTGCACCCCGAGTACACTGGAACGCAGAGGTCTCGACTTTGATTCCTGGCAGGTTAAATTTCGTAAACGGACTGTTCGTCATTTACTATGGTCTGGTTGTCTGCAATCAGCCCCAGTGTTATTATTTGTAGACGAATCATAACACAAGCGTAACTTGGTTAGCTTTGTAATAAAGGTACTTACAGTGTGTTAATTTATTTATTTTAAACTAGCTACTCCCGCGGTTTTACCCGCGTGGTGATCGAAAATTGTCATGTTTTGGATAATTATTCACACTATATCTTTATAAATTATAGCCTATAAATAGAATAGAATAACACTTTATTGTACATCAATACAGACATGAACTTAAAGACTACAATTATATCTATTTATGTACAAAGGGCGGTCTTATCGCTAAAAAGCAATCTCTTCCAGACAACCCCACAACAACACAACAGCCTATGTGTTATTCTGATGTGTAAGCTATATTTATTGTAAAGTTTCATCAAAATCTATTCAGTAGTTTTTGCATGTAAGAGTGACAAACATACATGCATACATTCGTACAAACTTTCGCGTTTATAATCTTTATAGGATAATCATACCTTTTCAGTGTTCATAGGGATTAATTTACGGAGACATAGCTGATATTATTTAAATAACTTAATTCAGATTTTGCCAAGTTTAGAGGATGAATGATATTACTATATTATTATTGCCGATCAATTAAGCTAAGCCGTGTCTCCCAATAGATACCGTGCCCGCTGACCCGTAACACTAATCCCGGTAGAATGAGAGGAGGCCCTGAAAATGGGTTGCCAGCTTTGAGAAAAGACACTGAATTATTGGCAAAAATCTTTTACTTTGTATAATAATATATTAATTGATTATATAGTATCTATACATTAATACGTGAAGTAAAAACGTTGTACCACTTTTTACGAAAATTGCGCGGACGGAGGAGTATGAAATTTCGCATACTTATAGTTGATATAGAGAAGCGACGAATGCTAATTTTTTTATATAATAAAAAATACGTTAAATCAATAAAACAAATATTACACATACTACCATGTATTTGACACACACACGCGCATATAGACTCCTTTGTTTATTGTTGTCTTAGCGAAATCTGTGATTATAGTAGTCTTTGACATTAATTATTAGGGTCGAATTTTGAGCACGGGCGACAAGTATTAAAAGTAATTGTAACACAATTTATACTACTGTATGGTACACTAGTGACATAATTTTATTTTATTTTATAACGTTTTAGAACCTTTTGTATTTTATATTCCCTGTATTCATAAATATATGTCGCAAATATTCGAATGCATTCATGGTTGTTTTCTGTTATACGAAATAAAGATAAATAAAAATAATCCGTAATATTGCATGATAAGGGTGACCATAAACTTTAACAGATTGTTATAGATGTATTTTATGGCAAAAAAAAACATTGCAAATGTTAAAAGTAGGTTCACACTAATTTTATATTATAATATATTTTAGAAAGAAAGAAAGAAAGAAAATAATGTTTATTTAGAGTTATTTGAAATTAATAAAATATACATAAACAGTTTAATAAAAATCAAATACTTAACTAACTGTAAACAGCCCCTAACTCAGCAAATGCTGGTTGATAACAACCAACGCTGGTCTTCCGTTAGTGCCAAGCAGTAACGTCACATACACAGAAGAAAAAAAAAACTAATGAACATTTAATATTATTTATAAAATAAACGCCATGAAAACACAGAATAGACATATTTTAAATAATTTAATATAAGTAAATAATATAATATGTTATGAAATAATTATTGGAATTTGAAAATAATGATTTGGAAAAATAATAATAGGTAAATTGCGAACAAAAAAAAAAGAAATTAAAAAGAACTATAAATATTAAAAAGACTCAACAACGCTACTAAAAGGCGCTTGTATCAAATGCGAGATCTGCTTGCTGCCTCTGGTGTTCGTACAGGAAAGCTTTCAGTCTACTTTTAAAAATATATGCACTTCGAATTTTATTATTACTGCCACTTACTTTTTATGATAAATAGATTCACGTTTGACTAGATTACGCCTCATATTAAACGATGATGCGGTCGAAGATGGAACAAGCTTACCTAGAAAATACCTATTCACACGAGACTTGAAGACACCCGGTTGTACTTTTCAGGAAACATAGACTCTGGTAGCGCATTCCACAGCTTTGTCATACGCAGATTCCTGTTTTATTTGCAACAAATTATGCTACAAATGTGCTACCGGCTTTGACTGGGAACTGGAACCTGCCCTCTGATGCCGGAACACAACTCAAGGCTGTTATGGCGGCATACTTTAGACCAGGGTTGGTAGCCATCCAGACGAGAAAATATCCTACTACCTGGCTGTGGTTTATATAGTCGCCTCTAACGACAGGACGCCCGGCCGCAAGAAATTGAATTGTTTCTCCGTTCCTATCCGGATAGAATGACATAAAATGAAATTTTTTTTTTTTTTTAGTTGGTAACACTGAACACTGCCGCTAGTGATGCCGCCGAAAAGTGATAAACTGACGCAGATTATGAAAATATACCTTGAGACTGAAAGCTGTTAAAATAAATAGAGTTCGGGGGTAGATTTTCACAACGTCACTGGCTAATAAATTTTCATGACTAAATCATCCGAGTAGGAACGGAGGAAGGATACAATTCCCTGCGGCCGGGCGGCCTGTCGATAGAGGCGACAAAACAACCGACCACTAGGTGGTAGGTCATTTGCCCGAATGAATGGCTACCACCCTTGGTCTAGACAGTCTAGAGTATGCCGTCATAATAACCTTGAGTTTCCCTTAAGTGATCGATTCTCCCTTAAGAGAGCAGCAGCGCATTTATAGCAACTTTGGTGTTACAAATGTCTATAGGCGATGGTAGCCGCTTTCCATCAGGTGGGCCGTCTGCCTGTCTGCTGAACTCTGTAATATAAAAAAACCAGCTTTACAAACGTCGTGGCCTCATCTATGGCCGGTCCTACGTCTCACAAATTATTCACTTACCTCGGTAAATGTTGACATTTACCGATAGTAAGGTAAATGTATGATTGGTAAGATATAGAAATGGGCCAGTAGTTATATACGCCGTTATTCATAATACTTATTATCTAGGTAGTACGCTCGTTAGAAAAGTGTTTATCGGTTCTAAATACGATTACTAATAACACATTTTTAGCGAGACTATATATCTTGTGTAACTATTATGAATAAGGAGGATAAAGATTAACGGTCTTATTCATAAAGTTATTGATTTACATTAAATAATTTACGTATAAAAGTGTACTTAAGTGTTTATATCAGAAGTTATAGAATAGAATAGAATATACTTTATTGCACAAAAATGCTACATTAAATCAAGAACATTAATATACAAATACAATCGGCGGTCTTATCGCCCAACCTTTGGATGAAGTATAGGAAGGACAACAAAAGTCGGTAGTTGCTGAACCAGCAATCGTAAAATAATTTCGTTTATTAATAAAAAAATAAAAAATAAATAGTAATATATATACTAAAACTACTACTAATAATAATAATTATAAGTTATAATTTAATATGATCCACGAGAACGCTGCCCACAAACTGCGCTGCAGTTTGGCAATGTCATTGTTTGTATAATCTTGTAATTAAAAAAAAACAATCTTACTCTATTTCGCTATGATTAAGACCATAAAAGTTTTTGGAGGATTTTTAAGGTGTAGTGCTCCTAGTAAATTATTTTGCCACGGTAACTAAAATATGTATTGTTATGACCTAGGTGCCGACAAAGACAAATTCACACCTGCAGCCCTGTAGAAACACTTTTTATTACCTTTTCGGCATTTGGACTTCTTTTGTTTACTTTGTGATTAGAAAAACAGCCCATTGTGTATTGTAAACTTTTAAAGCAGTAATATTGTATTTGTACAGTATTAAGCAATGCCCAATTGAGGGATAAGGCAGTCAAGCGATAACCACAAGCGAAGCAAAACGTGTGTACATTCGGTAATCTGCTTATTGACGGACTTAGCGCATGTTATTGAATTGTGGATTACGTTTAGACTGGTTGTGTTCAGTTATATTTGTACCTGTGTTATACATGTTTGTATAGTTTTAATACACTCTACAATAATTCCAACGGCATTTTGAATCGACTCCTGCAACTCCTAACAATATGTAACTATGAAAACAGACAAGACATTACCCATAATTACTACAACAAAGCAAAATCAATTAAGTCGGTTTCCATTATGCATAACTATAATTACTGACCACTACCGGATACCAATATAGATATATGAAAATCTTATTATATACTTTAATACAATACTCGTTCATTAACTTACAATTAAAAATAATAATTAAACTTATATTATTTGGCCTTCAATTGACAACTAGATGAAAAAAATGTAATAAGTATGCAGAGATAATTACTGAAATTAATTTAATATAATAATTGAGGTATACAACATACAAACACAATTTGTTACTATGGGACATTATAACAGACTTCCTTCTGCACGCGACGTCGTCCGCGTGGAATAGTTTAAAAAAATGAGTTAATAAACCCCCCGATTTTGAAACATTCTTCATTGGCGCTCCGCTCCTATTTGTCTTAGCGTGATGATATATAGCCTATAGCCTTCCTTGATAAATGGTGTATATAACACTGAAAGATTTTTTTGAAATGAGATCAGTAGTTCCTGAGATTAACGCGTTCAACCAAACAAACAAACAAACTCTTCAGCTTTATATATTAGTGTATGATAACTGAAGCAAGTTCATTCATGTTGGACTGCATATTATTATTAAATGAAAATAGGAATATTTGTACCAAAACGTTTTAAATAATTAACCGAATTGCTGTATACAAAACAATTGTACAATATACTTGTACCTACTTATTAAGGTCATTCTGTAGGAGTGAGTATTCCAAAAGTTTTCACAAAATAACTTCATAATTAAATACAGAGTTAGGCACTTTTTACATCTCTGAAACTGAACAGTGTTTTCCCACCTACTGACTTAACAAAACGTTATGATTTTTGAAGACTTTTTAACTAGATATTAGCGGTCTTATTCATATTGAGTTAGAGTAAGGTTGAAGGTTCTTTTAAAACCTTAACGAAGTTTACAAACTTATACTATAAATACAAGAAACTTTCAGGATAGGTACATAGGTGTGTGGTTATCCCACGTGTTGTAGGGTGCACATATACACATACCACGCACATATTTATGTGAGCTGCATAGATCTAGTCATCGCAGCGGACAACGCACTAGCGCGGCTAGCGCAACGCGGGAGCGCACATATTAATAGTTGCTCTATCTTGCTCGCACATCATCCGTCCCGCTCACGCACTTTGCTATATATTGTACTTGCTACACGACTTGTTTATATTTGTACTCAAGGTTACCGTTTCCTAAAAAAATTAAAGCCCGAGATGGCCATAAGCCCGAGATGGCCATCGAAAGCCGCAGACTGGCCAACCATGCCGCAGACGGAGCCAACGCGAAGCCCGTGATGGCCACCGAAAGCCGCTGATTGGCCAACGCGAGCCTGCCGACACACCCCTATGTGTCTGGCGGCTCCCGAACCCCGTTACCAGGGGGTAGTCGCCCCCTGCGATATTAGACCGGCGTAAAGAGCATTAGCTCGAGGCCCCAACCAGCTCTGCCCCCCAAAAGGTGGAGTTGATGACCAACTGAAGAAAAAAATTAGTTCACTTTAGCTCACAGTTCAGTACTGCCATCTGAACTACCATTTAACCCCTACCTCTCGCTGATACATATTCATAAAAACCGTATGATGCATAATTTTCACAGTTCTTATGGTACCCGAATCGCATGGCTGCCGGTCGGTTCTAATGGTTATAAGGAAGAATACTCTGTTCAAGGGCCATCTGATTGTATATACATGAGAATGGCCACTGAGCCGGCTTAGGGAAAATTGCAATATCATGTTACGATAAGGAAATATCGACCTAATGACACCCGTACCCTGTAGATAGGTATCTTGCAATATATTCAACGTCTGTATACAAGATGAGATGATACAAAGCCCGGCAAATGACCCCGTTGATATATCGATTATAGTGCTGAATATTACAAGCGATTCTGAGTGAGATATCTTACAATTCGACAAATAGATAATTATGAATATATTCAAAAGTCTCTATTTAAAGTGAGTTCGACTGGAGAACTAAATATCCGGCTTCCTGCTCTACGTAAACAACTTCGCAACGTGTTATCGCTGTTTAAGTTGAAGAGGCGACAGGAAACTGCATAGCAACACGTCTAGCAATTTTTTTATTTTTCATATTTTTCTATCTTAGACTTATCCGTACAAGCTTAGGCGTATTATCTGTGTAGGAAAGCAGAAAGTATATTTATTGCTGCGGCTAGGGTACCTATCGTAAAAGGCTACAAAACAACCCATAGCAAGTATTTGCCTGTCTGGACGGCTAACACTTCTGGTCTAGAGTATACCGCCTTAGAAATCTCGAGTCGTGTTCTAACATTAGTGGCCAGGTTCCAGTCGGCCCTTCATTGGTAGCAACTTTGGTGTTACAAATTTCTATACGCCACTGTAACTACTTTCTGTCTCCTGTTTTCTAGAAATAAAATAAATATGTGTATTTTATACGCTCTTTCAATTTAAACTTTCCAATAATTAACAATTTCAAAAATAGATTCCTCTATTTTAGCAACGTCACGTGAAATGAAGTGTGAATGGGGAACATCGGGCCGTGATCCGCTTAGCATATCCGCCTCCATTCAATCTCGTATATTGAATTACGTGGATGTTGTTGTGAATTTATACAACAATTGATCGTTGACGTAGCGGGTAATGACATTCGCTACCGTGCTTGTCATAAACCACTGATAGTAATTGTGGTATGGTATCTAACGCTTTACTAGTCGGGTAAAAATCCAAATATACCTACTTGGATTTTTATACTAGTAAAGCTATGAGTGGTTTATATATTATACAGCATATAACTTGTATTATGGGTAATATACAACGGACTATTCAACAAACCAACGCGCACTACCACCGCATTGCATTACACGTACACTTCACAAACAAACCAAGACACACAAAGAGCCTAAAAATTAATAACCTAGGCACAATAAGGAAAAACAACACACATGGCACCAGTTAAAATAATATATATAGGTATAAACATAAGGCATACACTGCACAGGCACTTCCTCAGAACACCAGCATGTAACAGATACACTCTACATTAGTGCAAGTTTAGTATTAAAGTTAGAAAAAGATTATATTATAAGTTATTCTTAAGGTACACACAACACAACATAAAAATCACAAAATTGATATCACACACAGTAACAAGAGTAAACAATAAGCGTGTATGAACTCAAAAAACTTTCATAGTAGTTAAGTTGTAAAAAGGGTACGGAACTCAAGTCCGTAGATTTGTTAATAAATAAATAAAAAATATTATACAAAACGGACTATTCTGTGGCCGATCCCAGACACTCAGACCACAGTAAATATAGGAAAGTACATTTACGAAATTAACCATGCCAGGTATCGAACCCGGAACCATATTGCATTAGTTGCTAGTTTGAAAGTGTATAAAAATTGATAATAAAATATTTTTAAAAAATTGCTCATAAAAATAAACTCTAAAAATAGGAAACCACTTTTCGTAATAAATCTCGAATGAATGTCAAACGGATTTTCCTTAAAAGGGCTTTCTGGAAGATGCCCAGACTAGGGATTTATGTGTTATGAATTTTTGTAGGAAGTTTTGCGTAAATATTTTAACCATAAGAGGATAAAAGTAATCATTTTCCACACTGACATATTAACAGGTAGTAGTGGTCGCTCGTGGTCGAAATTCGACCATAATAATTAATTTAAATTATAATTTTGAACATTATTAAGGTTCTGTTGCTAACTTCTATAATCACAGATTTCGCCAAAGCTACACTGTTAATTTGACTTTAACAATAAACAAAAGAGTATATATGGTGTGTGTTTTTTATATATTAATTTAATGTATTTTTTATGCATAATAAAAAAAATTACATTCTGCACTCCTTCTCAATATAAACTATAAGTGTGCGAAATTTCATACTCAATACAATTTCCTGCGGCCGGGCGGCCTGTCTTAAGAGGCGACAAAACAACCCGCAGCCAGGTGGTAGGGACCAGCCCGGGCCCGGCTGGATGGGTATCACCACTGGCCTAAAGTATGTCGCCATAACAACCTTGAGTTGTGTTCCGGCATTAGTGACCAGGTTCCAGTCTTCCTTAAGAGAGCAGCAGCGTATTTGTAGAACCGCTGGCGTTGCAAATGTTCATAGGTACATGTAATAGTATAGGTAACCGCTTTCCATCAAGTGCGCCATCTGCCTGTCTACTGAACTCCTGCAATAAAATCAAAAAACTCCTCCGTCCACGCAATTTTCCCAAAAAAAAGTAATATGTAAAAGCCTTGTATAGACAAGCTGGTCGCTACCAATTGACCTTTTGCTTCTTCTTTCAATCGACACCAACGTTTCAAGCTGGTATTTAGCTGAAGCAATAAGGGTTTGGTTTTTACTACTTCACTCGGTAGAAGTTAACATTATCTGCATTACAAAGATGCAACTGCGTTCCTCCTCGTATAATGGCTGTGATGATGTCATCAACTGATAGAAGACACGTACCCGAGACAATGATATATTTACTACCTTCCTCATGTGACTAATAAACAACATTTCATAAAGTAGATAACGCATTAGCTATGAACAAACATTTATTAACTGTTTTTGATAGTTCACAGATTAATAAGTATTTCGAATTATAAGACAATAGTCATAATTTTGAGTTATATTTATAAATTTTAAAAAGTTCTTGAGCTAATCGTGTCATACAGAGTGTGTGGTAGTACCAATAGCCTATTATCCCCTCCTTTTTATACAGCCCCGGATCTTGCATTTTTTTGAGGGGTAATAACTGATAAATGCCGCCCCCACTCGTCTATATTTTTAACTTAATGATCATCATCAGCCATCAGACACCCACTGATGGACGCGCGTGCGTCTGTGTTTTTTAACCTATACCTGCGCGCCCCGCGGAAAGTACTTCGTGTTCTTAAAGTACTGGACGTCTCAGTACTCAAAGTACCGTTGACGAGTTGTGTATTTGTCGGTATGGATTCAACCTCTTATTCGAACATGTATGGCACAACAACCAGTGTGACATAAAAAAATAAAAATCACATCCGAAATTCTATTCTATAAGAAAATTTTTACACCTATTGTAAAACCGGTTACCGGAGTCTTTCCCAATACTTATAACCTAGGTGTCTTCAAATCCGGTGTGAATAGGTCCCTTCCAGATAAGCGTGTTCCATCCTAGAACACATCTGCGCTCCACATAGGGCAAGATTGTGGTCAAACGCTAACCTATACTACAATATAAAAACACTAATGAGAATGCAACAACAGCAGAGAGGCAGACGACCCACCTGATGGAAAGCGGTTACCGTCGCCTATAGGTGTTTGCCACACCAGAGATGACACCAACTACATACGTTAGTACGGTAATTACCTTCCATTATGTAAGCCATCGGTCTAACTGCCAGATTCGCTATAAAAAGCCTTTCATGTGTATCGGTATGGATTACTTCCAATTTATACTATCGTACTAAATCAATCTTTTTCGACGTTTTATGATAAGCGCAACGAATTCATTCACAATTTTACTGTATCGTATTACACATTTCCATCATGCCTTTTGTTTGCACCATTATACTTTCATTGTTTCCATAAGTTGAGTAAGCTTAATTAGGAATCCCTTGTTGTTGGTAGCCATGCAATGGACTACAGATTGGATTGGATTGTTATGGCGGCATACTCCTCGAACAGGAGTGGTAAACAGCCAGGCGGGCAAAAGCCCTATCACCTGGCTGTGGGTTTTTTTGCGTCTTACGTCAGGCAGCCCGCCCGCATTAGGGGTATCAGGGGAAAAAGTAGTACACATTAATTTTTCATTCACTATTTTATATTTTATTTATTTCATTATTAAATTTTCCAATTCTATTTATTATTACTTCTTGCTTTGGCCAGGAAAGTTCTATTATTTTTAAAATAATTATATGAATCTGAACAAAAAGCGTGACAATTGAATTAGCGATGAAAATATAGTATATTTCGTAATACATCATGTTTCTAAAATATATAGTGTAATTGGCTAAAATATAGTATGATACTATGTATTATAGTACGGTTGGGAAACCTAGACATAGGCTATCTTTCTATCGAATTTCATTTACTCCCATTCAGTAGTTTTAACGTAATACACGTGCACGTAACGTAACAGATAGATACACAAAAATTCTTAGCATTTCAGAACTAGCTTTCCTAATTTTTATCTGTTTTTAAGTTCATTTAAAAAAATCGACCACTGTACAGATTTAATTAAAAGTACCTTTTAACGATTTTAAGCGCGACACTTAAAAATGTAGTATGTAAATTTATTATATTATATATACATTATACAACAAACTATACTTAATAAGCTTCCATGTAACGCATTAATTTGCTTAAGTAATAACTATAGATTTTTTTTTAATTTCAAATCGATAACATTCCTTTTTTAGATACTTGTTTAAAACCCTTATCACAAATGACAACAAAACGTTGAAATAGTAAATTATTCCGTTGACATTTGACACAACTAACGTAACAAAAACACAGTAAAACAACACAATAATCATATATAAGTGATTATCCGGCTTGTTGTGTAATAATTTTGCAATGAATGCCATTAGGATAAGTAGGGGTAACCAGAATATAACTGGATAAGTACCTAGTTCACCTTAATATCATGATCACTTCTAAAGATCCATTTATTTCTGCATTGTTACATTGCATGTATTACCTCCACGTGCCCTTATTACGGATTCTAATCTGTTCCGCATAGATTTTATTAGGGTTATTAAAAGATCTTGCGGAATATTGTCCCATTCTTCTGAAAGTGCTGTTCTTAGTGCTGCCACTGTCGTGGGCAAAGGGTTTCTCGCATATACAGCTCTTTTTAAATTGTCCCAAACATGCTCAATGGGATTAAGATCCGGGCTGCGTGCTGGCCAATTCATTGTACGTAACCCAACCTCTTCGCAATATTATCGAACTTGTGCAGCAGCGTGCGGCCGGGCATTATCCTGCATTAAAGTAAAATTTTCGACTATGAATCCCATGTAAGGCACCACGTGATCTTCTAAGATCTCTGTTATGTAGCGATGTGCAGTCAAACCCCCTCTATTACCGTTTTGACGGACCATGTCTATGAACACAAGTTCTGTTCGCCCGTTCATCGATATGCCACCCCAGACCATACACGAACCACCTCCAAAAGGAACACGCTCCTCAATGCAACTTTGAGCATATCGCTCCCCACGTCGACGATAGACTCTTCTGCGACCATCTGCACCATATAAACATGTCCTACACTCGTCCGTGAACAATACGGAGGTCCATTGCTCTTCTGTCCAATTCAGGTGATCACGCGCAAATCTTAAGCGAGCTTGTCTGTGAGCTACAGACAACTTTGGACCATTTGCTGGTCTAAAAGGGGTGATATCCGCTTCCTTTAACCTTCTTCTTATTGTTCGTGCACTCACGTTTACTCCACGCACTTCATTAAGCTCTGTTTTGATGTTAACAGACGTGAGGAAACAATTTCGAAAGTTGTAACAATAAATCGGTCATCACGACCGGTGGTTGCTCGAGTCCTGCCTGTACCACGTCTCCTTCTCTAAGAACCTGTCTCCACAAACCTTCTGTATATTCTAGAAACCGTAGACTGGTTACATTTAAATTTCTACCAATCGTTCGTTGATCCAAGCCCTCCCGCACCAATGCTACAATTTGAGCCGCTTGTTCAGACGAAGTATCCATATTATGGTTCAAAAACTCTCGATGAGTTAAAAAACTAACCCAACAACTCTGCTGGTAACAATAATTTAATTGACAAAAGAATAAAAAATCAATGAGAATCAATTTTAAACTTTGCTATAAATAACACGCAAATCTGATACTACGAGTAAATTTTCTTTTCCCGGCTATATTCATTTGTTTTACTGCAATTCTATTTTTAAATTTTCCTTTTTTTGAGTTCATTTTCCTTTTTGATTAAGAGCCAGTCTCTCCATATTTATATAATTTAATCTAAAAAGTTTGCATACTTATTTAAAAAAATCATTTCAAAGTAATCTTGAACTGTGATGCAGTTTATGAGTCCGTCGGTTTATTTCATTTTTCGGGTGTACCATCTCTGGTCACCCTTATCGAAAATATAATTATATAACTCAGTAATTATCATTTCAGGCCTTTCGTATGTTAGGAGAATGGTAAGAGTATTGGTGCACGATTGGGAGAGGAGAGATTTGCGAAATTCGCACATAAGTAATCTCGATTCTCACGTTCGTTTATAAAACTGTCACCTTTGCAACACATGCACCGCTTGCATGTTTTCCTGGCCAGGATTCAAACATCATTTGAAAGATGCATGTGCTAAGAACTCAGCAACCTGGCTTACATATTGATATATACCTACATAGAAATCGAAAGTTACGACACATAACATTATTTTGATATGTTGCTTTTAAAACCGAAAATGAAAAGACATTTTTTACGCCGGATGAGGCGAGTTTTCACAGGAAACGGAACCGTATTTTAAACAAAAACCACCGCCCTGCCGTACAGAACCATCATATCTCATAAAATATTAAAATATGAAGCACGTTTGTATTCAACATTTTCTCTTTCAATATTTAAACTTTTCAAGATAAACAGCAATAACATGTTACGAAGCGGTTTAGGCAACAAGTAGCAAGTAGAGTTAATATTTGTCTTATATTAGCTTTAAAAATTTGTTTTTCAACATAACTTAATTTGAATAATATAATTATAAATATATATTGTTGAGCGGGCTAAGCCCTTGCCGGCCTACCTGACTTCAACGTCAAATAGTTAATTTCGGAAACGTTTTTTCTCCGTTATTTACTATGGTCTGGGTGTCTGGGATCGGCCCCAAAGTAGTCCGTTGTATATTACCCATAACACAAGCGTAACTTGCTTAGTTTTGGGGATATACAATATGTGTGTTTCTCTGCCGATTATTATTATAATTTGAATAATATATTTTGAACTAGCTTCTGCCCGCGACTTCGTCCGCGTGTATTTTTTTTTCATAAAAAGTATACTATGTTACTTCTAATACCTCTAAGAATATGTGTACAAAGTTTCATGATGATCGGTTGAGTAGTTTTTGCGTGAAAGCGTAACAAACAAACTTACATTCACATTTATAATATGAAGTAGGGATGTTTGATATTTTGAAAGCTTCATATAAGATTGACAGTAAAATCAACTGAAAAATTATCCTAACTCAGAAAATGTTACCGCTTCCTTAATAGTGTATTAGTTTAAACAAATAATTAAAATTACTAGTGGTCGCCCGTGGTCGAAATTCGACCATAATAAAATTAATGTCAAAGACTATACTTCTATAATCACAGATTTCGTCAACGCTACGCTGTTAATTTGGTTTTAACAATAAACAAAAGAGTATTATGCATGTGAATGTAATGTTTTTTTTATTGATTTAATGTATTTTTTATGCATAATTTAAAAAAATACATTAGCATACTGCACCCCTTCTCTATATAAACTATAATATGCGAAATTTCATACTAAAAAGTAAAAAGGTGTACAGTTTTTGCTTCACGTATTAATATAATGATTTTTAGAATGATAGTATTCAGAGGAAGGAAGAGGTGGAATAAGCATGTAATGAGCAGGAATAAAAGTCACATAAAAAAAATAAACTTGAATATCGATAAGTGCAAATGTAAATGTAGACCCGAAAAGAGATGGAACATGATTAGATTTAAATGTATGTACATATATACATATATACTTATCTATAAAGATTGATATATTTTTCTAGATATGTATTTGTATGTAATGTATATTACGTATATATACATTACATACAAATCTATCCGTGCAGGAACGGAGAAAGAATACAATTTCCTGCGGCCGGGCGGCCTGTCGTAAGAGGCAACAAAACAACCCACAGCCAGGTGGTAGGGCGTTTGCCCGACTGGATGGCTACCACCCCTGGTCTAAAGTATGTCGCCATAACAACCTTGGGTTGTGTTCCGGCATTAGTGACCAGTTTCCAGTCTCCCTTAAGAGACTAGCAGCGCATTTGTAGCACCTTTGGTGTTGAAAATGTCCATAGGCGATGGTAACCGCTTTCCATCAAGTGGGCCGTCTGCCTGTCTGCTGACCTCCTGCAAATAAAATTTATTAATATAATCTAAGAAATCGTACTATGTACTACCATCGTCATTATAATTTCAATTCATTCCTGGTGTTGTCTGGAAGAGATGGCTTTTTAGCGATAAGACCGCCCTTTGTGCATAATGCGACATAGTTTTAGTTTGTAAGTTCTGTATCTTCGCGGGTCCCTAATTCTGAAAGTAGCCTAAGTTAATCCCTATAACTTCAGCTATCTACCACTGAAAGTTAGTACCAAGAAACCCGTCAAAATCGGTCCAGCCGTTTCGGAGATTGGCCGAAACAAACAGATGGACAGACAAAAAAATAAACATTGTTTTTTTTACATAAGTAACGTTATATACCTACGTTACTTCATATGCATTTAGTAAAAGTTGTTATATTGTACATTATAAACAGACACTTAAATTTTATTTATCTGTACTGTATAGATGTATATATAAATAAACATTAATAAGAAATACATCTACGAAAAGACATCCTCAGTGGTCTAATGTATAAGTATTGACCTACATAATTCCCTATAACTTAAAGGTCCAAAATTCGACTTCCGATAAAGTAAAGTTTTAAACGAACTTCCCTAATAATTCGGTCCCAGATGTCTCATGTATATTCCCAATAATAATAGAGTAACTTGCTTAGTTTGGGAAAATGCAGTCCGATAATTATATTTCAATCATGCAACAATATCTATAGCTACCTATATATATACTGCTTCTGTGCTTCAGCAGTCTAATTCTATGCCCGTATAGGGTTCGATATGAGGCATGGTAAATTTTTTAACGCACTTTCCGCTATTTACTATAATCTGGGATCGGTCCCAGATTAGTCCATTGTATAGAGTAAGAGAGAGATAACACTTTATTTTATACCAAAATATACAATTTCAAAAGCAAGCCATATTTACAATATTTTCTAGGCAATACAATAGGCGGCGTTATCGCTCAAAACATCTCGACCAGGCTACCTAAATGAAAGAAACTGAATCAAGCGATATGAGTGGTGAAGGAAAAGGGCAATAGGTACTACATACATACTCAAACTAATTTAAGAAATATTTATTATAATAAATGTATTAGCATGACTATATTGTGTTAATCAGACATTGATATTTGTGGACAAATAGTGTTTTCTGAGCAAATTTCTAAATGTTGGTAAGGATTTGGCCTCTCTGACAGTAAGAGGCAGCATATTCCAAACGTTGACAGCTTGCACATTGTATATTACCCATAGCATTTTATTTTTTAGGCCAGGGGAAATCCGTTTGAGGACTAAGCCGCGACAGGCACAGAAGCCTGGGGGGATGTTCGCGACTCGTGTGAGTGTGGGATTCGCCAGATCGGGGGTGGCACTAGTGTGCCCAATCAGAACTGGTGCCACGCTATTGCCACTCCCCAGTTAGGGAAACCAACTAAAACCCCTGGGTGTTCCGGCCTGCGCCTTATGTCAGGGCTACAGGAATGGGATTCCCAGCTCCGCGATGCCCTATATTACCCATAACAAGCGCAACTTGCTTAGCTTGTCAACATACAATGAGTGTCTTAAATTTTTGTTATCAAGTTTGAATGCACATTTTCCTTAATCCAAAACCATAAACCGCGAAACAAGTTTCGAGCGATGACCTTCATATTTTGTTAAAACTGTATCCTTACCGTTTTATCCAAAAGCCAGCTCGCTGGAAATATCAATGGTATATACGTGATCATGTACACCATCGACGTCCAATACACCATGATACTGGTCACGCCGTAGTACTTCACTACTGCGTCCTGGATAATACTGTACTGCACCCATTGGAAGGAGTTGGAAGCTGAAGCCAGCACGAAGATGAATAAGACCAACCACCTAATGGGATACACCGCGTACTCCGTCATCCCTTTCTTACTGGGCGACTCCAGGACACCACCTTTTTCTGCTATTCCGTCCATCACACTGCCACACACTTCCATCTTCGGCTCTGGCATTTTATTGTCGTAGTTACAATACTAATGGCACATTGAATTCTAAAATTAATTAAAGACTAATAAATATTTATTCAATATTATTGTCGATGTTCGCGCCGGTTTTAGAGTCTTGGCATTGGGGCGGGCATCTCGCGCGAATGCCGGCGTGCGACTGTTCGCCATTTTCGCTCTATAAAGCGGATGTAGGGTTCTCTATACTAAAACACCGCACACCCCTGATTACATGAAGTTGACAACAATAAACAAACTGATTCATATGTTTAATCGTACGCAATACGCATATTGGTGGGATTATCTTGAATTCGGACCATTCGTAAAGCTAGATAAGCAGGTGCTGGGTAAGCCGTGATAGTGCAGTGTGTGACTAGACATCCTATATCAACGTGTTTATGAGTTCAATTTTTTATCCGGACAAACCCACAGCCAGGTGGTAGGGTATTTATCCGTCGGGATGATTCAACCCCTGATCTAGTGTATTTTTTTTTATTGCATGAGTTCAGCAGACAGGCAGACGGCCCACCGGATGAAAAGCGGTTACCATCGCCTATAGACATTTGTAACACCAAAGGTGCTAGAAATGCGCTGCTGCTCGCTTAAGAAAGACTGGAATCTAGCCACTGCCGAAACACAACTCAAGGTTGTTATGGCAGCATAGCCTAGACTAGAGGTGGTAGCCATCCCGTCCGGCAATTTCTCTCCCACCTGGCACCCTTTACCTCCCTTCCACCCTTACCCTTAGAGCCGCAGCACATTAGTAGCACTTTTTGTGTTATAATGTATACAGGCGATGGTAACCGCTTTTCATCAGGTGGGCTGTCTGTTTGCAGAACTCATGCAATACAAATATTTGTAGCATTATCTATAATGCGAACAATTCTTAAAGGTAGTAAGCAGGTATTAGGTAGGCCGTCATAGTAATGACCATGGCCGAATATGTCGACGTGTTTGTGGATTCAAGCTCTTATTCGAACAACCTACACTGATCGGCAGCCAAATCCTCCATTAAATAAAAATCCTTGAAGCAAAATCTTTTTACCCCTTTTTATGAAAATTGCGCGGACGGAGGAGTATGAAATTACTTATACCTATAGTTTTTATAGAGAAGAAGCGACGAATGCTAATGTTTTTAAAAAATTATGCGTAAAAAATACATCAAATCAATAAAAAAAACATTACACACACTACCATGTATTTGACACACACACGGATATATACTGTTTTGTTTATTGTTCCAGTCAAATTAACAGTGCAGCTTTGGCGGTGTGATTACAGAAGTTATATTCTTTGACATTAATTATTATTGTCGAATTACGAGGAGGGTGACCACTAGTAGAATTTAATATACATACTAAATCTAGATCTGTGTTAGTTTCTTACTTTAAATTTGCAAATTTCTTTGTGCATAACTATTTTCTTCTTATCAAGCTTCAAAACATGTTAGTAGCTTTCTTTTTCGCAAATCTTTAAGCAATATCTAATAAATGCGATGAAAGAGATATGTTACACATAGAGAAACGACCCAACTGGAAATGGTCAGAAGTATTACTTGCAGATTGTTGTTAGTTGATTTGCTACGAAATTCCAATAGAATACATGAAAATGGAGAAAACTGTAAACTGAAATTACTTTTATCAATAACTTGATATATATTTTTGATGATTTTTAATGTTTTCACAGGAATTAATAGGCTATTGTCACAATAATTAAATGTACGTTTTGTATGTACAGCAAAAAAACGCATAATTTAAAACATCAATAAAATTAGAAGAAAAAAAATTGAAGTAGTAGAATAGAATAGAAGTAGAATACTACTATATTTATCTATATACTATATTTATATTCAGAAGGGTCGAAATAAAGATAAATAATAGTTAGAAGAGGTGATATTTTTTGCCGACCAATGTTAATAAAGAAGCTAAATATGAAGAAAAAGAATTATTAGCTAGACGTGTTGCTGGGGGTTCAAATTCAAATTCAAGTTTATATTCAAAATAAGTTCCACTGGAGAACACTTTTTGAAGGTCATACATATAGGTTAAAATTTAATTTTACTTCCTAATCTATTTATACCGCTTCGCAACGTGTTATTGCTGTTAAGGAGAAGAAGCGGCAAGAAACTCCCCAGCAACACGTCTAGCTAAAAATTGTTTTTCTTTATATTTCTCTTATTCTATTTATATCTCATGTTCTTTTTTTTATAAGTTTTATACAGAAGTATGTTACAGAATGACTTTTGTGGAATTCATGGAGTTGTAGCAAACAGTGCATATTCAATAAGCTGTAGACTTCCATCAACAATAGTACAAGGATGTAGACACAATAAAAGTAAAGAAAAATATTACTATAGTTATAATAAACACATGACGTAGTAAAAAATTTTTTATTTGTTTTGCTGCAACATATCTCCATAAGTTTTTAATTTAACTTATATAATGTAATTTAAAATTGTAAAATATGTTGTTTTTTTATGGATGTTTGTGTCTGAAATAAATAAATTATTAGTATTATGTTTGTGTCTTTTGAGACCACGGGCCATAAAAATGGCCCGGACATTTGGAAGGCTTGCGTGGGGGGGGGGGGCATGGGAAGGCTAACACGTAGAGGCCCCGTGACAAATTTAATGTAAATGTGGCTTGACACTGACCGGCGATTATCTCTGTCTACAACATATAGTGATGCACCCAAGGACAAGCCCCGGCCAGTGTAGGATTATTGTGGGAAATGAGGACAAAAAGTACCGGGCTATTGGGGTGAACTGCTAGTGGTACAAGGGGTCTGGGAATATGGGGATTATGGCGTCTGCCCGTCGCAATGTTCGGGGAACATGGAAAAATGGGCAGACGGTGACTCGCCACTCCCTACATGGGCCCCTGAAAATGCTATAGAAGGCAGGGGCAACATGGGTGTGAGTGGCTAAGGGGTGTAGAGAGGTGGGCTGCAGGTTCACCGAAGCTACTTCTGACGTGATGACATTTATCACTTCCACCTCTGGAGCTTGACTCTTAGCTCTAGCGATCTCCACTCCGTGCCGACTGGTTAAGGCAAGCACGGAGGTGGGGAGGCCTTGCCTTGGCCCCCGGAGTCAGGTACGAGGTGTCGCTACTCATTCTTATTATCTAATATATAAAATTCTCGTGTCACAGTGTTAGTTACCAAACTCCTCTGAAACGGCTTGACCGATTCTCATGAAATTTTGTACGCATATTGGGTAGGTCTGAGAATCGGCCAACATCTATTTTTCATCCCCCTAAATGTTAAGGGTAGTCCACCCCTAAATATTTTTTATAATTTTATAATTTTTTATGATACAGCATTAAAAAATACATACAATCCAAAATTTTCAACCCTCTACGATCAACCCCTATTTTTTAATAGCGATATTAGTATTTTTATAATTTTCTACTGGGATGATTTAGATTTTAATTTGAACGATTCTCATGAAATTTTGTGTGCATATTGGGTAGGTCTGAGAATCGGACAACATCTATTTTTCATCCCCCTAAATTTTAAGGGTAGTCCACCCCTAAATATATTTTTTTAATTTTTAGATAAATTTATTTTTATTTTTTTATGATACAGCATTAAAAATACATACAACCCTAAATTTTCAACCCTCTACGATAAACCTCTATTTTTTTTCTACTGGGATGATTTAGATTTTAATTTGAACCAGGTAGATGGCGCTGCAATCGGGTACCAGAATTTAGGTGTTCTTTTTGTTGTTGTATGTGTTGAAGTTTGTCCCGGAATGATTTAAATAAACGATTGGACCCAGTAGGTGGCGCTGCGATACTCCTCCCAAACGCTGGGCCTGATTTTGATGATATTTTTTGTTTGTTCAAGTGGATTTGAGAACAGTTTAGAACTTTAGACTAACATTTGGTCCCGGTAGATGATGCTGCCATCGGGTTCTAGATTTTTATTTTTAAAGGCAGGACAACGTCTGCCGGGTACAGCTAGTTATTATTATAAATTCTTTACAAGCTTGGCAAGATAAAAACGTTATACAAAATATAATACTTGCCGTTTCGTCTTCCGTTGTTAAGAGATGTAATGTGTCTAACAGGTAATAAACTTAACTTTAAGATATATGTATGACTAAAAATGTTATCCAGTGGAACTAATATAAACTATAAAATACAATTTCTATTTTTTTTGTTTATCTGTTACAGCTACTTAACCTTTGTCATATAAGGGCCACATGGACGTATAGATAAGGTGCTGCGGGCAACATTAATTCATCTCGGTATCAGCGTACAGCAAAGAGGCTTGTGGCACACCCGGTGGAAAGTGGTTACCTTCACATATGGACTTTTGAACACTAGAAGCGTTACCAATGTCATTGTACAATTATTAGTGTGGCAGATGGGTTACTTACAAAGCTCGGGGGGCCACGGGTTGAGTATCGCTGTGTTAGAGCTTCACCTCAAACGCGTACGCGGACCGGCGGTCGCAGGCGCCGCTACACGCATCTCCTCTTCTTATATAGTTACAGTTACAGGGGGCCCACTGTTATGGGGGTGACGGCGGACTTCCCCCCCCCCCCCCACCCCAGCTGTACGAAGTGGCTCAATCTGCTCCCCGGGGTGGAAGCGAGCGTGTAGAACCAGTCGCTGAGAGTCCCATACACCCTCGATGCAGGCCTCATGCCTTTGGCCATTCCCCCGAAGTACCCGAGAATGGTGTCCAAAGACATTCGCCCTGCGTTGTCAAAGAAAATGAGCATCACCTCAAAGGTACTGAACGCATTGACACAGAAGTAGTTTAAATCCCAGTTCAACACTTATTTCTGCCGATAAATAACGCATTCGCCGTGTGATAGAAGAATATAGCCAAACAGATTGTGTGTCTTCTTTTTTGCTAACGATACAATTCTATAACAAACACGTCGTCATGGCAAAGAAGAACGAAGTTTCACTGGTACTGCTTGTAAAATATATTTTTTCTGATTGACGTATTTATGGTTCAATTCATTTGTAATAACGAAACCTCACAAAAAATTGTAATATGTATTTAGTTTCAACGTTTTCAGGCATTGTCAGTTTTTGTGCCCAAAACTCATTTTATTGTCTACTCAATTCAGTTCACAGCCTTGTGATTATTGAAATAGTAATTATATTAACAATTCAATTATTTTTCTTCTTAAATGTATTTTTAGTATTTCACGTTATAAAGGTCTCAAAAGGCTGTAGGTATTACGTAGCCAATCAACAAAATTTAGAGAATAAGAAAAAAGAATAACAGAACAAAAGGGATAATAGTATCAAGTACTTATTTAAGTGTAAATGTTTTGACAGTAATTATTAAAATGCAAATGTTAAGTCCTTATAATACTTTGGATATAAGTTTTGTTTAAAAAAAAAGTTTTGTTTCCTTTAAGATTGCTTTTTAATTTAATTTTTTCAGAATATGAACTCATATTCTGAAAGTACGCTTGGAGTTGCAAGGATGGACAGGGATGAAAACAGAACTTTTCGTCCCTAGGAAACGATTTTCCATGTCAATTTTTTTGTAAACTAATCGAACCATAGATATTCATAGATAGTCGAATACATGCGACTAGTGTCCCAATTTTTTTACAGTCACTGTTAAACCGCAGTACAAATTGCAATAGAAAATATCATCAAGCTTATTAAGTAATTATTTAATTTACATAATTTTGAGACAAATATTAAGAAAGAAAGAAAGAAGTGTTTTATTTAGGACAAATAAAACACTTTAACAATACTGAGACAAATAAAAAATAAATTCATTAAAATAAGTCCTAATAATGGACCCAGACACAGCGAATAATAATGCTAGCCGCTAAGACCAGCGCTGTTCTTCCGCCTGGGACCGGCACGTGGCGTCACGGAGGACAATACAACACAAATTATATATCAAATCGGTTCAGTTTAATAATAATAAATTATAATAACAAACGTGTGCGACTCGAGACGCCCGACAGAAGTGATAATTTAAACTAATCTAAGTTCAACTGTTTAATATTGAAATTGGATAACTTGAGAAAAGCTTAGTTTATTACTTAAATTTTATGTATATTAATATGATAATGTAACGAAGGGTTATTTATTAATAAAATCTTTTAATGATTATATAAAAAATAAAAACTTCGTTTAAAAAAACCGACTTCAAAAACTAAAAAACTAAAATGTATAAAATAACTTATTTCTGGCTAACTGTGGCCAGTCTTTTGGGCACGTTTCCGACTGACAGCGGCCTGGAACTAGATTTTATGGTTTAATTTTAGTTTGTATATATAGCTTATTTTTAGTTTAATTTATTTATAATTTAGTTTATTTTTAATTAGGTGTTTAGGGTAAATTTTCTTATTTTAATTTATAAAAAAAGTTAATTGTTGTATAATATTGTACAGAAAGTTGACTTATGTCTAAAGCTATTATTATTAATATATATTATCTAAAACATCTTAAAGTCGGTGCTTAGTAATTTTCAAAATATAGTAATTTTTATGTTTTGCTTTGCACCGACTTCAAGATGTTTTAGATAATATATATTAATATATACATTTTAGTTTTTTAGTTTTTGAAGTCGGTTTTTTTAAACGAAGTTTTTATTTTTTGTTTGTTACTTTTTAGTGTCTAGCTATGTATGGGTGGACCTACGAATGGTGCCGCGCTTCTTAAAAAATATAGGTCCCAAGAAACGAGAACACAAAAATGTTCGTAAAATGAAAACTACTGGACCAAACTATGTCAAATTTTTAGGGGACCACATGGCAGCTATTCCGCGTCGAAAAAAAAAGAATCACGTAAATCGAATCATAAATCTCAGAGTAATCGGTGTACATGTACAACGGAGTGAAAATTATTTTCATGAAAAATGTTCATAAAATGAAAACTACTGGGCCAAACTATGTCAAATTTTTAGGGGGCCACATGGCAGCTATTCCGCGTCGAACAAAAAAAAGAATCAAGTAAATCGAATCATAAATGTCAGAGTAATCGGTGTACATATGGTACGGAGTGAAAATTATTTTCATGAAAAATTTTCATAAAATGAAAACTACGGGGCCAAACTATGTAAAATTTTTAGGGGACCAATTAGAAGATATTCCGCGTCGAACAAAAAAAGAATCACGTAAATCGGATCATAAATCACGGAGTAATCGGCGAACATACATAAAAAAAAGCAACAAAAAAAAAAAAAAAAGATCCCGACGAATTGAGAACCTCCTCCTTTTTTCGAAGTCGGTTAAAAATATGTTTTATTCTTTCTTACATATATTAGAATTTTGTATATGTAAAATTATTAGTATATTTATTTAATCTAATTTTAAAATTTAAAAAACATTTTTTCAACAAATTCCTTACTTTTTTTTAACTATTTCTTTTAATGTGAACTTTTTTTTGATACAGCCTATAGAAAGACGGCTAACACTGTGGGTTAAAGTGAGAGAGCAGGAGCCTACCTACCGCTGCCGTATGCGTGAGAGAAATGGAAGCCAGACAGACTGACGCCGTAACGCGTTACGTAACGAAGTGGTTTACCCTCCCATAAGAAGTTATCACTTCAATAAATAAAATTTACTATCATCTGTGACAAAAAAATACTGGCAGGTAGAACGCCACAGAAAATGAAATTTACTTGACGTTTCATATGTGACGTATGAGTTAATTTATTTTAAATATGGATTTAACGACTAATTTCATTTGAGAATTATTTGTTATTGTTATTATATGTTATTTATGTGCGATTAAAAGTGTACGATACGAAGTTCTCTTTTATTCCCGTACACCGCTCAACGGATAACCAACATCCATATACATCATCATCCCTCACTACATTTATACCAAATTATAAGAAAATCGATACAGGTGGTGCGCACAGCCGAAGATTGGAATAATTTGCCGGAGTCTGTTTTTCCTGACAAATACAATCTTGAAGTCTTCAAATCACGAGTGAATAGGTATCTTCCAGGTAAGCGTGCTCCATCCTAGACTGCGTCATCACTCAACATCAGGTGAGACAGTGGTCAAACGCAAACCTATACTTCCATAAAAAAAAGGTGATGTTCCATGAAAATGTAGCAGACAGACCGAAAGACAACGTTACTTTCGCTTTTATAAGATTAATATAGAAATATAGATCAACAAGATTTCAGTCGTATTTCACAAAATAAATGATGTATGTTCTAAAATGTAATATTGTTGTCGTCATAAACAACTGCGATAGGTGCGGTTGACAAACGTTACGTTCCGGAAATTAAGACAACGCTTGGAATCACATGAACCCAGAATTATAAGCTAAATAATACACGTACAGTGTGAATTCTCAAAAATATAAATAACGACAAATTGATAATATAATATTATAGTAGTTTAAATATATTAAGCTACCACAAAATAATTGTTAAAGATGTTATAGATAAATTTGGATTCGTTTAGTAATAAGAAAACGTTTTACATGCCAGATATCAGCGAAGTCACTTACATGACATGATATTCTATTATATCACTTTGGTGGTGGTTGCTGCTAAGGTGTAAAACCTCCGTGTTACAATATGAATTATTATTTTGTCTATTTATACATTCAAATAACAAATAATAACAGCCCACTGTTGGGCTCGGGCCTCCCATTGTAGGAGGAACGGACAGTATACCCGGTACGCTTGATCAATGCAGCTTGGCAGGTTTGACTCATCAGTTATCTCGATGTGCTGGTTGCATCACGATGTTTTCCTTCGCCGTTGTTAGCACATGGTAACTATACCAATATGCACATTAGGTCAGAAAACTGCCTAAGTGGTACATGCGTTCCGGGCAGGATCGAACCCGCGCCCTTTAGTTTAGGACGCATGGGCTAGCCCTTACGCTACCACTTATGAATTATTTATTCATTCGTTATTATTTATTTATTTATTATTAATTATTACTGTTTTTTTGTGCATTATTTTTTATTTAAGTTAACATTTAAATCTACTTTCTACTCTAAGTACATGTGTAGGTTGCTATTATTAATCTAGGCTATAAATTTTTTCTAACTCTCTTCTAAGAATTGAAACAGTCATTTGAATCCTTAGACAAAAACAACACAATATTCCAAATAAGAACATTGGACTGCGCAGTTAACTAATTGTTCTGACTAATAATTTATATAAGTATTGTAAAATACCTTTTGTTATTATTACATTCTCATAAATCCATTACATTATAAATACATAGAGATAACCAAATATATTTAAAAACGTACCAAAATTAAGCAATTAATTGGAGCAAAACGCTCGGCTGTGGCGAACAAGCATTAGATTTATGATCTCTGGGAACGGTAGATGGCGTAGGGAACATATTAAACGTAAGCGATGCTTTCCCGTAGTGAAAAAAATCTGTTTATAAAGAATATTGTATTATTTATTAATCTCCTACATGCATTTTGGCAAAAACGGCTAAAAATAATTAAAACTGTTTCAAAGGCTTAAAAATGTCTTATGCGTATATTAGACCTGTGGGGGCAGTGGTTGACGTTGGTACGGCGTTGCCTCCCAAAGTTCCAACACCAAATGACACTCACAAATCAAAGGAGTTGATAATTTTATTCATGAATATCAAGCCAGCAAGCAAGTTTTATAATTTTTTTTTTTTTTTTTTTATGGCAGGAGATCAGCAGACAGGCAGACGGCCCACTTGATGGAAAGCGGTTACCATCGCCTATAGACATTTGCAACATCAAAGGTGCTACAAATGCGCTGCTGCTCTCTTAACGGATACTGGAACCTGATCCCTTATGCCGGAACACAACACAAGGTTGTTATGGCGGCATACTCTAGACCAGGGGTGGTCGCCATCCAGTCGAGCAAATACCCTACCACCTAGCTGTGGGTTTTTTTGTCGCCTCTTACGACAGGCCGCCCGGCCGCAGGAAATTGTATTCTTTCTCCGTTCCTGCACGGATAAAAATTAATAATTTTGTTATATAATATTAAATTACAACCAAACACACGACAAAAATATAATTATTACAATTAATTCGTAAAACGGTATGCACGCGTGACACCGGACAACGTCATTATGCTGCAATGTCGATCGAATAAATCGGGTGCGTGTCCACGGGCTATACCCGTCGCATCGCGCGGGCGCACCCGCGGCGGGCTGCGCTCGCGCATCTCCCTCGTTTTAATGTCTACGACATGCTTAGACGACATTGGGATTATTTAATGTGGCGGAAGGCCACAGACCGCTTAATCAAAAGTGAATCAATTTAGAGGACAGGCACATAACTGAAAGGAAAGGGTGACATTTATTGAATAACTAATTAAACGGTACACTTTGGTTGCTTCACTCAAAGTGAAAGTCAGAAATGAATGAATAAATGAAATAAACGTTTATTACAATAGGCGGTCTTATCGCTATCAGCGATTTCTTCCAGACAACCTTTGTATGGACAAGAAGTTTGATAAGAACAAAGGTATGTTGCATTATTCTCACTAGCGAATCAGTATCTTATAAATATATACATACATGATAATATAATATACATATATTAATAAAATATAAAAAATACATAAATAAATATAAAACGAGACAAAATCTGACAATAACTGCTGCTGAATTATTAAATTGAGCTGTTTGAGGTATCATCACAAGTCTTAAGAATAGGCGGTGACTTGGCTAGGTTGATATTAACAGGCAGCGGGTTCCAAAGACGAACCGCTTAGACTGTGAAAAATTTGCCATAAAAGCTAGTTGTATGCAGAGAAGTTTTAAGTAACAAGTTTCCGAGGATCTGGGAGACTAAGTTACCGAAATAAAGGTAATGAAATTGTTCCTTGAGGTATGCAGGGGTCTGACGGTTAAATAATGTATTACACAGAAGATGGTAATGGTATTTATTACTTTAATTTTACTTTACTCCGCACATTAATCAATTTTTACACGTAGCAATCTTCAAAAACTGACACCGTATCAACACTAGCGTAAGGACCCTTGTAAACGCTAAGAAATTTTACCCTGTCTGCGGCAGATAGAGCCAAATCATCATGAACATGACTAGAAGTTAATCGAATCTAGCCAAGACATCTTGTCGTGTCTCCTCCAGACAAGATAAATAGGAACGTGTAAACGATGAGATTATTTTCAGGCAATCGTCCGTAGGGTATGTAAGGTGCACTTGCTAAGTTTGAAGTTGACGTAAAAACGTCCACGCATCAAACGTATTCAAATTACCTGAACCACTTTACTTTCTCTGTCTTTCCCTTCACCGCAACAACACAGAGCGTGTCATGTCTAGCGCTGACAAGATATTTTTCTTGGTCAGCGCCGAGGCATACACAGGTCGTGTATAGAAACGACACGAATTCTTGCGTAGATCGAGGTACTTTTTTTAGTGTATACAAGTTTTTTTTTTGTTAACGAAGGGAAATGTCTTTACTTGCGACACACACACGGGTCTGGATATGGGAGAAGACCAAAAACACCGCCTAGTGCCGCTTGCTCTTGTGCGTGTGGGTCTCTTGTACCTAAGGGCAACCGATTCCCCTCCGGTGAAAGAAGAGGTGGACAAACTACCCACTAAATCTACCTGAGAAGAGAATGCACTTAGACGCAACGACACAAGGTATGAGGCCTCAGGCAGTTCACTGTGAAAGTTCTAGTTATCCAACTAGGTACTAAGCCAAGGGAAACAATACCGTACTCCTAGGTACAGTAGAGGTGATTCCACTGATACCCCCGTAAACAGTGGCCCTCTACCATGGGATTATGGGAGGAATAAATTCTGTGCGTAGTGATTCATCTGAGCCCCCCATCTGTCGATGACGGTCGAAGACTGCCCGCACAGTCTTCTCCCTCTTTTTGAAGTGAAACTTCTATATAGAGGGGGTCTTATGGAGTTTTGGCTCACGAAAAGATGTCACAGTCACGTGATCACCGTCACTAATTCTTACATTTTTAAACTCGTGATATCTTTCGAATGGAATGTCCGAATTGAATAATTCAAAAAGTTATATAAAGGTATTGAAGCAGTCTTGAATATGAAGTAATTTATTTTGATAAGGATTAATATCAAGATACAAATAAAAAGCCTTTTCTAGCGGCGGCATTTTAATTAATTTTTTATAATAAAATAACGCTTATTGTGGCATAACTATAATAGTTAGATATATGTTGTCGCGACACTTTTTGTAAATAATGATGTGTTCTACAAAGTCGTAGTACATTATTTTATTTTATCATCAATAGTTTTCGCAGCGCACGCGATTTTAGGTATTTTTTTTATACCTTGGAGTAAATTATTGGAGTTTTAGTAATGACCCCTAATTTTTTTGTAAATATAATATACCCTATGTCACCCGGGGATAGCGTAGCTTGCCAACAGTGAAATAATTTTTCAAATCGGTTCAGTAATTTATGTTATTTGTTATTTTATCATCAATAGTTTTCGCAGCGCACGCAATTTTAGGTATTTTTTATACCTTAGACTACATTATTGGAGTTTTAGTAATGATCCCTAATTTTTTTGTAAATATAATATACCCTATGTCACCCGGGGATAGCGTAGCTTGCCAACAGTCAGTTCCGGCCAGGCATTGGTGCGAGGCAGTCGCAGATGCCCTGTTCTCCTGAATATTGCAGTTTTTGTCGTGCCTTTTCTTTCCAAAAAGGCGATAAATTGCGAGTATAGTTGTGTAGTTATAGTGTAAAGTGATATTTAGTTCGATTCCGGCGCGAATCGCAGTGTTTTGGCTTGGGTAAGTCGTTTTACTCTTTCCACGTGCTTTTCGCGCGCCTTTGGCGCATTACGCAATATATAACGTTCATTTTGTACACTAAGTACACCGACGCGAACCGTTGGTCTCGCTCAAGGTGAGGGCATCCAGCAATGGATGCCCAGGATCCTAAGCCGCTACCTGGGCTTTCAGGTGCGCCCTGCAAAAGGGGCCACCTCGAGGCCAAGGATGGCTGGCTAGCAGCCGAGATCGGCGAGACGCGGCGGAAAAAAATCCCGTCTGCTTCGGTCGCCCGGCGTAGCAAATCTGCCGCCGGGCCACGTCCAGGCTGCCAGGCTGCTGCCGTTATCACGGCGGCACCCGCGGCGCCTGTCTTGCTAGGAAGGGCGGCGTCTGTGGTGGACCTCACCGCGGATGCCCCCGACAGTAGGTATAACGTTATGGGGCCCCCGGAAGGTCCCGTGACGCGTAGGCCCCCATCCAGCCGTGCGGCACGCAGCAGTGCGGCACGCCTGGCTATAGGTAGGAACACGCTGCTCGGGTCACACTCGGCCGTTTGCCTGGCCGTGAGCGACGCGAGCACCACAGATGCTGGTGCCTTCGTAACACCGTCGTCCTCTGCATGGGCCTCACCTGTGCAGGGGAGCGACGGGTACGAAGATGGATTTCGTACACCGTTATCAGGCAGCATTCCAGAGTCACTGGATAGTGCGCTTGACGGTGTCGTCCACGCATTTAATTATCCCCGCCCTGATTCGCCCGCCTGTGGACAAGTGGTCTACACGGCGGCCGGAACAGCGACGGTGGGGGGCGGTCGCCCCACGACGACGGTGGCCTATAGCGCGCAGGCCTCACCTGCGCCCATGACACTGGCTTGCGACCTATCGGTTCGCAACGTCGGGGACGGCCGTCCCACGACCCCGGTTGTCGCGCGAGCTTCACTCGCGCTATCGACCGAGGTCGTGAATAGGGAATTTGTAGGCGCGGCAGCGGCGACCCCTTCGTCTTCCTTCCCTACTGGGATGGGAGTCGCTGTCGCGACGTCGGTGCCTGCGTGTGCAGCGGTTGCGGCGGCGACGGCGACGGCGGCGGCGTCCACGTCTTCGTCTTCGGCGGCTGCAACTTCGTCCGCGTTCGCGTCCACAGGTTCGTCGTCTTCGGCGGCGGGTCCAGCGACGCGAGCTACGTCTTCGGGGACGTTTGTGCCCCCTGTTTCGTGTGCCCCGGTATTTGTCGCCGGATCGAGGTCACGGTTCTGGGACCGATCTCAGAGCAGTGGCGCCGATTCGACCGCCACGTCGGGTGCCTCCACCCCAGCGCGCGCGCGCTCGCCTTTGCGCCCCGCGTGGGGCGCAACCGAATCGACCGCGTCGGCCGCGTCCGTACTCGCGGGTGCGGAGGCCTTCCTCCGCACAGAGGGGGGGAAAAGGGGCGCAAGGCGCGCAAGGCAACCAACGCCAAATTGGTCGCGGCTAGCCAGTGCGCCGCCCTCGTAGGGGACATCACTGCCCTCGGCCCCGGGGAGCTGCGCCTCGCGGCGAGCGCCCAGGTGGCCGAAATCCTCCAGATCGCCCAGACGTCGGGCAATCTGAAGGGGGGCTACGTGCGTCGGCTGAAGGATGCCGCGAACAGAGTGTCGGACATTGTCGACACTCTGGTCACGCGGAATCCGGAAACCGAGGCGTGGAAGCTCGGCAACGAGAATGCGCGTTTGCGCATGGAAGTAAACTCTTTGCGGGAGGAAAATCTCTCCTACCGCAAAGAGTTTGAAGAGATGCGCAAGGCCCTTAAGGCCTCTGCTCCGGCCGTGGAGCCGGCGCCTGCCGTCGTGGCGGCGCCGCCCCCCGTGCCCATCAAGCGGAAGGCACGGGCGGTCGCGGTGGAGGTGGCGGCGATTCCGGAATCGCCCGCTGCGCCCGTCGCGACTAAAAAATCGCGTCCGACCCCCGCCGCGGTGGCGGGGTCGATACCGGTTCCCGCCGACGGGGCGGAACCGGCCGCGGTGCCCGCCGACGGGGCGGCGCCGCCGTCCGTCCCACTCGGGCGCGGCGGCGTTGAGTACGATGCGTTCGTGCGCGTCGTGCTCGATGCCGTGGCGCCACTCATCAACGCGAGGTTCGCCGCCATCGAGGACAGGCTGGGCCCCGCGCCGACCCTCCGTCCACCACTTGCGGCCGACGGAGGCAAGGCGCCGGCGCCCAGGCCGACTCCTCGCGCGTCCGTCGCGAAGCCCACCGGAGGGCCCAAACCGGCCACGGCTGCCGCTGCAGTCCGCCGGGGTCTGGGGGAAGCGAGTACCCCGGTCCCGATGGAGGTAGTGGCGGCCCCGGCCGCCGGGGTGGCAGACTCCCCACTGCCACCGACCCCCCCCCGCGAGGAAAAAGCACAGGGGGGGCGTGAAGCGAACGCTCCGAAAGCGGAGAAAGGCGGCCCGCGCCGCCGCCGCTGCCTCGGCGGCCTTCGCTTCGGCGCCCGCCCCAGTTGTTTCGGCCTCTGGGCGACAAATGGCCCCCGCGTCCGCGCCATCGGTGGCGCCCGTCCCGCGCGCCCGACGTGCCACCCCGTGTGTGGCACCGTCGCCGGCGCCCGTGGCGCGCGCCCCTCACGTCGCCCCGTACGTCGCGCCGCCGCCGGCGCCCGTGGCCCCCGCCCCCGCCCCCGTTCCCGAGGGGGGGGCGTGGTTCACGGTCGTAGGGCGGAAAAAGGGTAAGGGGGCGAGGGCCAACGGACCCCCTCCCCCCCCCCAGGCGCAAGCTGCTGCCCCACCGACGGGGTGGAGGCAACAACCGCGGAAGCAGGCCGCGAGGCCTGCCGTCGTTCTCCGCGAGCCGAAGTCGGCCGCAGTCATCATTAGACTGCTGCCGGCAGCGGCCGCGAAGGGTGTCGGCTATCGCGAGGTCTTCGCAAAGGCCTCGACGGTGGTCGACATCACCGCCATGGGCCTCCGCGAGGGGCTGAAGGTGGTGCGGACCGCCAGGGACGCGCGTCTCCTCGAGTTCCAGCCGGGACCCGAGAGCGCGGCCAAGGCGGACCGCGTCGCCGAAGCCCTGCGCGGGGCCCTAGAAGGGATGGCTGAGGTCGTCCGCCCCGTAAAGCGTGGGGAGCTTTACGTCTCAGGGCTGGACGACTCAGTCACGGTCGATGGGCTTCGTGACGCGATCGCGCGCGCAGGCAACTGCCGGCGCGACGACGTGCTCACGAAGCACATCGGTGCAGGACCGGGCGGATTGGGCGCATCGTACGTGCTGTGCCCCGTCGCTGCTGCCAAGACCATCGTCGGGTTGGGCTACCTTCTGGTTGGCTTCACCTCGGCGAAGGTCGAGGCACTGGAAGCCAGACCGATACGTTGTTACAGATGTTTCAACGTCGGTCATGGCACCCAAACCTGTCCGGACACGTGCCCGGATCGGACTAACTTGTGCCTCCGCTGCGGTAAAAGCGGACACAAGATGGCGGACTGCACGGCACGGAAACCCCACTGCGCGGCGTGCGCGGCGGGGGGACTGAACGCGGCCCACCACACGTTGGCGAGGTTCTGCCAACCTCCCTACGTGAGGGGCCAATTCGTCCACTCGCGGGCGAGACCACGTACCGGCAAATCGGGAGTACAGACAATGGACACCTCCAATGCCTAGTACACTAGTACACCCGTAACGACGTTCTTTCAAGCTAACGTAAACCACTCCACCGCTCAGGACTTGTGCCTGCAGGTGATGGCGGAGTGGCAAGCGAATTTAGCCGTAATAAGTGAACCTTATTACGTCCCTCCTTCTGGGAACTGGGTGGGCGATCTCGATGACATGGTAGCGGTGGTGGCCAGAGCCGGGTCCGGCACACCGCTTACATGTCTCGAAAGAGGAAAGGGCTATGCTGTGGCGGAGAGCGGGAGTATCGTCGTCATAGGCGTTTACTTTTCGCGCAACCGCCCCCTGGCGGAGTTCGAGCTTCACTTGGACGCCGTCGGGGCTGCCGTACGCAGACTGTCGCCCAAAACGATCTTCGTGATGGGCGACTTTAATGCAAAGCACCTCTCCTGGGGAAACGTACTCACGGACGCTAGGGGTCGGGCGGTCGAGGATTGGGCTCTTCAAGCCGGCCTGACCATACTGAACCAGGGGTCGGTCCAGACCTGCGTGCGCGCGCGGGGTGGATCGATCATCGACCTGTCATTCGCCACTCATGCGGCCGTCCGCAGAGTGACCGGATGGAGGGTGCTGGAGGAGGTGGAGTCGCTCTCTGATCATCGGTACATCAGATTTGAGCTCACGACCCCCTCCTCCGGTCCGAGCCCTGTTCACCGTCGCCCCCCTCTCCTCCCGCGTTGGGCCCTTACCAAGCTCGAGCCGGAGCAGGCCGAGGAGCGGGCACTCTCGGAAAGCTGGGCCTACCCAGCCGACTTCGCGAATCTGGATACGCAGGCAGAGCACATGCGCAAGACCCTGACGAGGGTTTGCGACGCTGCGATGCCACGCGTCTCCAACCGGCAGCCTCCGTGCAAGCAATCGGTCCACTGGTGGACCGAAGAGCTGGGCGAGATGCGAAAGGCAGTTCGCATCATCAGCCACAGGCTCAAACGCTGCAGGGCGCGCCGTCCTCCGGACTTCGTCGCGGAAAATGGACTCGTGGGCGAGTTTAGAGAGGCCAGAAAGGCCCTTTCGATTGCAATACTGCGATCGAAAGCCCGGGCTCGGGCCGAGCTCCTCGAGACGCTCGATCGGGACCCTTGGGGGCGCCCGTACCGTGGGGCCCGCAACAAGTTGCGGCCTTGCACATCCACGGTCACGGAAACGCTCGAACCCGAGGTGCTCCGGTCGGTGATCGATGGGCTCTTCCCGGAGCCGGGGATCTTCACCCCCCCCAGTATGGGTCCACCCATTCCCGACACCCCCACGGACGAGGAGCCTCACTCCATCTCCGAGGGGGAGCTAGACGTCGCCCTGGACCGGCTCCGGGGCAGGAAGACGGCACCGGGACCCGACGGGGTCCCAGGTCGACTCCTCTTCCTGGCTGCAAAACACCTACGCAGCCAGCTGCGGGACCTTTTCGAAGCCTGTATTCGCGCAGGTAGGTTCCCGTCGCAATGGAAAGAGGGCCGTTTGTGCCTACTTCCAAAGGGAGGTCGGCCTCCCAACGATCCGTCCGCCTACAGGCCCATAGTGCTGCTGAACGAGGTCGCCAAGGTCTTCGAGAAGATCTTGGCGGAGCGGCTTGTGAAGCATCTAGACACTGTGGAGCCGGGGCTATCAGATACGCAGTTCGGGTTTCGGCGGAGGCGCTCCACGATGGACGCCTTCGAGACGCTGCGAACGTTGACGGACGAAGCCGTCCAAGCAAAGGACGTCGTTCTTGCAGTGTCGCTAGACATAGCGAACGCCTTTAACAGCCTCCCTCATGAGACGATCAGGGAAGGGCTCCGCGCGCACGGAGTCCCCCCGTACCTCACGAGGCTGTTGGGCGAATACCTGCGAGATCGGCACATCCTTTGGGAGGGTGGTGAGTCCGCCAACCACGTGCTAGGTCGGCGACGTGTCGCGTGCGGCGTTCCACAGGGATCGGTCCTCGGGCCTATCCTTTGGAACGTAGGCTATGACTGGATCCTTTGGGTGACGGTCCGGCCCGGAGTAGGGCTGATCTGCTTTGCGGACGACACCCTACTCACGGCACGCGCCGCGTCTTTTGCGGAATCCGTGGACGTCGCCAACGACGGGCTGGCGATCGTTGTAAATCGAATAGCTAGGCTGGGCTTGAAGGTCTCCCCCGCGAAAACGGAGGCCGTCATGTTCCATAGGAAATTCCGTAATCCTCCCCCGGACTTGTCCGTTACAGTTCAGGGGGTGGCGATTAGAGTAGGGCCCACGATGAAATATCTTGGGCTAGTCCTAGACGGGAAATGGCTGTTCAAAGCGCACTTTGAGCAGCTAGTTCCCAAACTTCTGAATTCCGCGGGCGCACTCTCCAGGCTTCTTCCTAACGTGGGGGGGCCGGGGGGTGCGACGCGGAAGCTTTATTCCGGCATCCTGAGGAGTATGGCACTCTACGGTGCGCCCGTCTGGTCCGATGCGCTTCACCGCCACAACCGAACCCTGCTGCACCGCGCGCAGCGGGTTCTGGCCGTGAGGACCATACGGGGGTACCGCACAGTGTCGTGGTCGGCGGCGACTCTCTTGGCAGGCGAGCTGCCCTGGCCTCTCCAGGCAGACGTCCTGTCCAGAGTTCGTCGCGCCCAACAGGATGCCCTAGCTAGAGGACTGACCTTCTGTCAAGTCGAATTAGAGACGGTCAGGAAGCGGGAAACCGCCTCCTGCCTCGTAGCCTGGTCTCGTGACCTCGAACACCCTGTGGCCGGCGGCTATACGGTGGATGCAATCAGGCCGCAGCTGGAGAGATGGGTGACCCGCACCAGCGGAACCCTGACCTTCAGGACGACTCAGATACTGACCGGACACGGTTGTTTCGACCAGTATCTGTTTCGCATTGTGGGCTGCTTGCCTTCCCCGGACTGCCGCCAATGCGGCGCACCCGATACGGCGTTACACACGCTTGTTGAGTGCGCTGCATGGACGCCTCAGCGTTTCGAGCTCGAGACACTCGTAGGAGCCGTCCGATCGCTTGGCGACTTGGTAACGGCCATGTTGCACAGCGACGACCGCTGGGAGTCTGCGGTCTCTTTCTGTGAGGCGGTTATGTCTCTAAAAGAGGCCGCAGAAAGGGATAGGGAGCGAAGTCCTGCAGCGCGTGCTAATGTCTCCACCCGAGGTCGCCGGCCTTCAGCTAGCACCCGGAGAGGCAGGTACGCGCATTACTTCCCTCCCTGAGTTAGGTTCCGGTACGAGGGGCCCCTTGCTACTAGGCAACGCAAGGGATTCAGCCCCCGTTTCGAAGTGGGGTGTGTTCTCCCAGGGCACACTCCAGGCACTTTATTGCGCTGGATCGACTATTGCGTAACTATGTTCTATATCTCAGTCTTTCCTTCACAACAAAGCGCAGGGTCGACGGGAGGAGAGGTTTTTTAGTGGGTATTGAGGTTGCTCGCCCGTGCGGCATCGCTCTGAGTCTTCCACACTCCTCAGTGTCAAGCCATCGCGGACGAAGCGCAAAAAAGCATACTATTGCTAGCGTTATCGCCCCCGATGGATGCGCGCCGTTTCCTAGTGACGGCCCTGAGAGTGCGTAAATCGGTCAGCATTTTTCCTCGCCTCAAACAAAAAAAAAAAAAAAAAGCTTGCCAACAGTGAAAGAATTTTTCAAATCGGTTAAGTAGTTTTGGAGCCTCTTCAATGCAAACAAAGAATTTAATCTTTTCTCTTTATAATATTAGTATAGATATTCATATATATATATTATAAAATTAATTACATATTTGCATATTATAAAAATCGCAAGATTTTGCGCTGGAAGTTGTTTAATAAAATTGGGAGCTGGATTGCCCTAAAAAGCTCCTAAAGCGCTAAATTGGCAGCTCTGGTGAGCCGAGTGCCGGGAAAGTCTCGTAAACGAGAAAGCTAGCGAGAGAGCGAGCGAGGATATACCGCGTCCTCAGACTACCTCATCCCTCTAATACCTAAAATTGCGTTCTGCGCATCGGAAAGTGCGATGATCCGAGCCGCTATTAATGGAGGCAAACTTAAGTTTGCATCGAACTATAGCTCTGCTCTCCACGTGACAAGGCATCACTGCCTCTATTTGTGGTATGTGTAAAAAAAATATAAATAAATAAATAGAGTTTGTTGAGGAAACAAAAATAACAACAAGAAAACTGCCAACTGTTCAGTTTTTCGAAAGTCATAACAAAAGTGAACGACAACGAACGACATAAGTGTTGACGTAAAAAATGATCGGTGCGTGGGTAGCGTATTACATACACCATTAAAATGTACTTAACCTAACCAAATCATAATTTGCAGTAAACCTGCGAAAAATCGAAATGTGTGCTGGGACACATATTAGAAGTGAAACTTCAACGGACAAGTGGCAAAACGAATCGCAACGGACAAGTGGAAAAAAGAATGGCAACGGATAAGTGGAAAAACGAATCGCAACGGACAAGTGGAAAAACGAATCGCAACGTACAAGTGGAAAACGAATCGCAACGGACAAGTGGAAAATCTTCAACTGACAAGTGATAAAATGAATCGCAACAAAATTTTGACTTGAAGTTTTACGGGCAGGTTTTCAAATTGGACAAGTACATTAACAATCTGCCCGTAAAACTTCAAGTTAAAATTTTGTTGCGATTCATTTTATCACTTGTCAGTTGAAGATTTTCCACTTGTCCGTTGCGATTCGTTTTCCACTTGTACGTTGCGATTCGTTTTTCCACTTGTCCGTTGCGATTCGTTTTTCCACTTGTCCGTTGAAGTTTCACTTCTAATATGTGTCCCAGCACACATTTTTTTAAATTGCTGAAGCACAGCAGACAGGCTGACAACCCAACTGTGATGGAGAATGATTACCGTCGCTTACAGACATTAGCAACACCAGAGGTGCTGCCAATGTGCTGACGGCCTTGAAGGAAAAACTGAAACCTGGCCACTGGTGCAAGTCGTTATGGCAGCATACTCTAGACCAGGGGTGGTAGCCATCCAGTCGGACAAATGCCCTACCACCTGGCTTTGGGTTGTTTTGTCGCCTCTTGCGACAGGCCGCCCAGCCGCAGGAATTAGTATTCTTTTTCCGTGCCTGCACGGAGAAAAGTCCCCCTCTCTCGGCAGACTTCCTTTGAGCCATTACTGACCCACAAAAGGATAAAACCGCCTACTAGTGACAACCCCTGTGGATCATGGCCTCAACGAGTCTACCGGCCCTACTTCAGCCCGGAGTAGGAACTTCTGGGGTCCCCACACGGTGCACTCGACGAGCGTGTGAAACGCTGAATCGACGGGTGCACTTCACTCCTGGCGTACTGGTGTGGCATAACGCCTTAAAATACGATACAGGTACTTGCCGAAGCACCCGTGCCCGGCAGTATTTGCGCCAAGTGTGAAGGAGTAGCGTAACATCCCTCGACCCGCATCATACAGTGACATGTATTCAAAATTAATTATGTAAACAAGCACGTTCACCACACGCAAGGACGCGGCTTGGTTTACTCCACGCAAGCTTCGTTCGCTCGTCCTTTCATGTGAGGTTTATCCCACTGGAATTTATTACCGTCCCCGCAAAGAGCTCAAGCCCATGTGCCCTGTTGGCCTGCATATTTAGATACATTACTGCTATAGGCATGTAAATTTACGCATTTTCCTTAGAGAGGATTTTCCTATTGTGTGAGATTTTTAACAAAACAAAAATTATCTCATACTTTGACTTTTGCCTTTTGACCGCAGGCTTATAAAAAATATAATTTTATCTTCACCAAACCTTTAACTACCCAAGAGATCTTTTCTGCTGTCTAAGAAATACTTTACTGTGTTGTGGCTTGAAATATTTTGTGCTGTATTTAACTAACTTGAGAAACATTTTTTCTCTGATTATATCATTTTATAAATACCTCCTGATTACGTATCTAAGAAGGATTTTTGAGAAAAAACCACAGAAATGTTTTAGATATGCACCATCTTCTTGGACGTCTGTTAAACCAATATTAGATCATTTATTTTTGTCGTTTTTAAACGAATTAACCAAAATTGTTCATAAAAATATATCGTCCTTTGCTTTCAGTTTTGTGCCTTTCGACCAAATTGATTCAGTTTGGTTGATCCGTCGAATAACAGCATTAGTGTAAATAACTCCGTCTAAGTACCGAGTAGGGAAAACTGTACATAATATTATCCCCGCAAATTGCTAATGCGCTGGAACCTTGTCAAATTAACATCCACGTGTCGTCATCCGCAACTCGATATGTACGCGTACTCGCCGGCCAGTGATGCTAACAGTACTGAGTGTCCGGCTACGGTAACGTCACCAAAATGGCGGCCAGGCGCAATAGCAATTTGCGGGGATAAAAGATAAAATAAGAATAGTGTCAATAAGTAAATTTATGTACAAAATGCAATAGAGATGTTACCGCAAGTACCACTGTATCAAAATATAATGGATTAGTAATAGATAAATCTTATTTTATACTAATATATAAAGCTGAAGAGTTTGTTTGTTTGCTTGAACGCGCTAATCTCAGGAACTATTGAAAATAATATTTCAGTGTTAGATAGCCTATTTATCAAGAAAGGATATAGCCTATATGTCATCACGCTAAGACCAATAGCAGCGGAGCACCAATTAAGAATGTTGCAAAATTGCGGAAGATCAGCTCTGGTTGTGAAACTAGCATTATGCTAAGCAAGGGCCTTTTTAGGACACCACAATTAAATTTTATATATATTATCATGTAAAATTTTTTATATCTTATCGTAAATAAATATTTTTTCTTTCTTGTTCTATAATAAACTCGGGGATTTTTTAAAATACTTTTTTTAAACTATTTCACGCGGAAGAAGTCGCGGGCAGAAGCTAGTAAATAGATATATAAGATAGTAAATAAGTATACTAGAATAAAAAGATACATAAGTAAATAACGAATAGAAGTAGACTACAAGAAATGTAGTAGAACAAAAAGTAACAATAGTACAAAATAGTAAATAAGAAGTTATCACCCAAAATTGTAATAAAATAATAATATATGCAATAGAAATAAATTTGGCAGCAAAAAAGAAATAGAAAAGAAACAAAAGAACATAAAAAATAAAAGATAAAAAATAGAAAAAGACCAAAAATACCCTAATAAGCGTGTTCGTCGGAAAAGGAGAATTATAAAAAAAAAATACCGAATATATTTTCTATCTAGCTATTAGAATAAAATCGGAATGTCTGTCTGTATATTAAAATAAATGATAAAAAATAAGTAAACTACTTACTATATACGATACCTTTAGATGACTGTTTTTAGAATATCTACAGTCTATTTCGAATGGGTTCCAAAATGACTACAGGGAATATAATGAAATTAATTTGGACTAAAACCCGAAAGCTCATTTTGAATTTTTGGTTAATGTTTTTTTATGTCGTTGTTTTGCAGAATTCAAAAGGCACGAATGTTATTTATTCCCTTAAGAAAAATAACGAATAAAATATATAAACATATTGAATAAAAACTATTGAACATAAAATTTATAAGCAGAAAATATGTTTTTGATAATCAAATATATGATTTAAATATTTATATTAAAATTCAGGAAACACTCAAACAAAATGAAAACTAAAGTACGAAGAAATTGGTTATTAGAACATCGGTGGCCTAAAATTGCTTTCCGAACAAAGATTCTCGCTCAGGTCTAATGTTCATCAATTTTCGCTAACAATAAATGTATTCATGGCTTTAAAGTTAATATATCAAATTTGGGACACACCGTTGCGCCATTGTGAAGTGACTCCCCGGGGATATTAATTACGTTTTACAAACCATTGTTTCATATTCAACAATCATATGAGGGTCAGAAGGCCGTTTTAAAAAGCACTAGTGTATTTTAAGCTATTGCATAGCTTTTATCGCGGGCTTTGAGCGCGGCGACCGAATCGAAAAAATCCGTAACGAAAATAAAACCTAACACCCCCCACTCCGCCTACCATGTATCTGGTACGACTGTACGAAGCTCGCACGGATCGAGACGAGCTGCTCCGAAATCGAACGAATACGTAAGCAGCTGTTTGTGAGAAAGTATACAGGTGTATAGGGATCTATCATATCTTTATGATGCCACACTCATCGCTCTCTGGTGGTCTTCTTCCTCTTAGCCTTTTGAGGCGGCGAGGAGGTTGGGGCCTCGAGGAAAACCTCTTTGCCCCGGCTTCTACTCGATGGACAACTATCCGTCGGTGGCGGGGCTTGGAGCCATTGGAGCCTTCCTGACGGCGGTCTCTCAACGGCTCTCATTGGCCAGTCTGCGGCATCCGATGGCCTTCGCGGGCTTTGCGTTGGCTTCTTCTGCGGCTTAGTTGGCCATTCGTCGGCGTTCGGTGGCCATCTCGGGCTTTGGGTGGCCATCTGTGGCTTCTGGTGGCCTGTCAGCGGCTTTATGATCTTCGCGACCTCGTAGCCCCATCCTGATCAAGCGAGCGTATGAGATCTCGGGGGGTCGGCAGCCAAGTGCGTTGATAGTCCGGTGGCCGCGCGTGTAGGGGAGCGATCCCGTGGAGCGATGTGTGGCCGCCGTTGTCAGCTCGGTCAAACATTTTCCGCGCCAACATCGCCACAAATTGCTCAACACTAGGGATGCCTACATCGCGGGCGATGACATCATTTCTGACGTACCGACCCGCTCCTACACACACTCGCAGAGCAATGTTTTGCCGTGCTTGAATCTTAGATTTTCGTGTGTCCGAGCACAGTGCATACCACGCTGGAGCCGCATAGGTGAGCCTCGAGCGGAGGTAGGTCTTATAGACCCCGATCTTCGTCCTCAGAGGCAGCTTGGAATCGAGGACAGGTCGAAGCAGAGCGCCTGCGGCTCGCGTTTCGTTTATAACGCGTTCTGCCTGCAGGCTCATGCTCAACGACCTGTCTATATGCACTCCGAGGTATTTGACCGAGGTCTGCCACTCTATCTCCTGACCTCGAAGCTTCAACAGATCTGGTTTGTAACGTCGACGAGAAACTAGCAGCGCGGCGGTCTTACCCACATTTCCGGCCATGCGCCACTTGTCAAGCCACGTCGGGAGCTTGTTTAGTAGTCGCTGCATTTGCGAAGCTGCCATATCTACATTACGTGAGGTCGCGAAGAAGGCGCTGTCATCTGCATATAGTGCCAGCATTACATCCTTCTCCCAGGGGTGTAAAGAGCCCGCTAGAGTCGGGATGTCATTGGTGTATAGTCCATATAGTGCTGGTGAGAGACAGCTGCCTTGTGGTACGCCAGCAGTAATAGTCCGCTTCTGGGATGAGGCGTGCTCGACTGAAACATAGAAGCTCCGGCCCTCGAGGAAAGATGCCACTAGCTGCACTAACGCTGGTGGCGTGCTGGTTTCAATAAGTTTAAAGATAAGGCCTGCGTGCCAGACTCGGTCAAATGCTTTCTCGATATCGAGGAAAACTCCGACCGTAGAATGGCCTCTGTTGAGCTCACTGGCTAAAAGATGCAACACGCGTGCAAGTTGGAGCGTCGTCGAGTGGCCACTGCGGAAACCAAACTGCTCCGCACGCGGCTGGATGGACGGAGTCAGTCGCCGCAGCAGCAGACGCTCGAACAGCTTTGCTAGATGTGGCAGTAATGTAATGGGCCGGTAGCTGGCAGGAAGACGGCGATCCTTACCTGGTTTCGGGAGCATTATGACCTTCCCAATCTTCCAGGCACTGGGAAAGTGAGATGTACGTAAGATGCCGTTGAATAGACGTGCAAGTGCTGCAAAGCCCCTTCTCGGTAGGCGGCGAAGTGCTTCGGTAGTAGTTCCATCGCAACCCGGTGCTTTGCGCCTAGGGAGGCGAAGTGCAGCTTTGCGCACCTCTGCCGGGGAGATAAATGCATCCCCATTTAGAGGTTCGTGCGGGTGCAATAGGAATTCTTCGACTGTTCTCTCAATGTGCTGATGGTGTTCCCGTGTTTCATTGGAAGCTGTTGCTGGAATCGGATGAGGTGAGAACTGCTTCTCTAAATGATGCGCGAGTATATCAGCGCGAGCTTGGGGTTCGAAGCAACGTCTGCCTTCGGCATCCAGTAGTGGATATGTTGGTATTGTGGTACGCTGCAGAGCGCGGTTCAGCGCGTGCAAATCCGTGGCGTGTTCAGATACCCGGTCTATTACACTCACTCATCGCATATGCGCCCCGAAAGTATACATGTAGGTATATATGTATACATAGGTGTACCTATGTACAACAGTGAATAGCAGTTGCTGGTGAATAGCTTGTTGCGGACAGAATCACCCCGCTGACCTCACCCCCGTAAAACCCGTGCGCCCACGCCCCGCCTACCGCGGAAACGTAGCTCGCTCCGTTAGCTGCTAAACGTCTGCATTTTTGTAGTACTTTAGTAAGCGCGGAGCGAGCCTACGGTATGCGTTCGTCAGTCGAATATACACACACAAGAAGAAGCAATACAAGGAAGACTAAGAAAATCAACGACCATCAGAAGACTTCAGCCAACGTGACTACGTGGATCTTGTGAACCACCAGTACATCGTGACCAGTGCCGCTTGTATTTAATCATTGTGCCTGAATGTACCTGTTGCTGTTTGCGGCGCCTATATACAAATAAATACAGTCAACTTGCTCAGAGGTGTTTTCATTTAGGGCAATACCTGCCCCCACACCTGACAAGCTGTACACGTAAAATTTGTGTATAAAGTGTTTTAAATATGAATTAACAAAGTGCATTTATTAATGAAGTAAGTGATGAAAAAACAGTGAAAGAAAATGACTGATAGCTTAAAAATACTGCATAAATAAAAATAAACAAATTATTATAATTGCATAAGTTGATAAAAAAATGTTATGCAATAGCTTTACCGCGGCAGTCCCCGAGTGCCACAAGGAGTTCTTTTTTAAATAACGGCAGACAAAAACACTATCCCCGATTATCCCCGAATTAACCAATTAATGTTTTTGTTACGGGTAATATACAACGGACTACTCTGGGGACGATAAAAAAAAACAATTTTTAGCTGGACGAGTTGCTGGGGAGCTTCTTCTCCTTAACAAAAATAACACGTTCCGAAGCGGTGTACATAGAATAGGAAGTAAAATTAAATTTTAACCTATATGTATGTATGACCTTCAAAAAATGTTCTCCAGTGGAACTTATTTTGAATAAAAACATTTGAATTTGATCTATTTCATCATTATCCTGATGTGGAGCAAAGATAATTATGGTCTAAGAAGGAGCACGTTTACCTTGCGTACCTTATTCACATGGGACTTGAACACAACTAGGTTCTAAGTATCGGGAAAGACGGACCCCGACAATGAGAATAGTACTCAGGAGCTGTTCTGGAGTGAAATACCGTCTCACCTTCGAGAATGCATGCTGTTATACTTAGTAGTTTTTTTATTGACTGAATCAAGCAAACAGACTAACAGCGCTCTTAATGGAAGGTGGTTAATATCTCCTACAGACTTGTGGAACACCAATGGATAATGAGGATGGGATATAAGGGATTGAATAGGAAGGATCGGATAGTAAGGAAGGAAGAGGGGAATACAAAAAAAATGGACAGGACTTTCACTGATGGATAGTCCATGTTAAAATAGTAACTTAGGTCACCATTTTGTAGGATTCCATAAAACAAATTTACGCAGATGAAGTAGCGGGCTCAGCTAGTATTTTACAAACGTAATATGTATTCAAATATGGACAGTGCTGTTTCTTGTAATCGTGCAAGCAAAAGTCGACTTTAATTTGACGAACTAACCTTTTTTTTTGGCCAGGGGAAATCTGTTTGAGGACTAAGCCGCGACAGGCACAGAAGACTGGGGGGATGTTCGGGACCCGTGTGAGTGTGGGATTCGCCAGATCGGGGGAGGCACTAGCGTGCCCAGTCAGAACTGGTGCCACGCTATTGCCACTCCCCAGTTAGGGATACCCACTAAAACCCCTGGCTGTTCCGTCCTGCGCCTTATGCCAGGGCTGGCAGGTATTGGGCTGCCCGTCTCCGCGTGCCCTGGCAGGCGTGGGCCACCTGACGAACTAACCTAACCTAACCTCCCCCTACTGGGGTTTTATGTTATTTTAATAGTACTTAAATAGGATTAAGCCACATTTTAATTATTAACTTATTAATTAACTATTTGAACTGTAATTATTCAATTAGTTACTTAACACAAATTAGTTAATTCCATTTATAATTTGAAGACATGAGTGGATGAAGGTGATAAGTCGCATAATTCCAATTCTGAGTAAATCGAGATAAAAGTTTTACTTTTATTTGAAACTGAACTGAACTTAACACCTTTAGCAAGTTTTTATTTTTTAAATATGCCTTATATCTATGGTCTAAGGTCTGTAGTCATTTGGTATCGACTTATAACATTCATCTACGCAAAAAAAAGCAAAAAACCGAATATGCGACATATCACCTTCATCCACTCACGTCTTCATTTATTCGATTACATTTATTAGTCATGGAAAAATGACACTTGAAATTGCCAAAAAATATTTGAATAGCTTCTGAATGCCTTCATACCTATGAATTCCTACTAATATTATAAACGCGAAATTTTGTAAGTACAGATGTATGGGTGTATATTTGTTACTCTTTCATGCAAAAACTATTGAATGGGATTTGATGAAACTTTACAATAATATAGCTTACACATAAGAATAGAACATAGAATTATCCAAAATATAAGGATTTTCCATCACCACGCGGGTGAGACCGCGGGGTGCAGCTAGTCCTATATAACTAGATATTATGGGGTCAATAGTGATTATGGTAGTCCATCCAAATTAAGATCTATGTTCCAGTGGGCTATACAGTAAAGGACCGAAAAACATACTCATATTTAGGTACATCATCTTCTAAGATGTAAGTTTACGCATGACATGTTGAATCAAAGAAGTGAACAGGTTTAAATCTAAGAAACAAAACGCCTTAAATAATTGTAGGGGCAAAGTTGCATAACATGGTATTCGCTATTTACTTTAAATATGCATACAAATATATTGTCACGCCTGTTTCCCATTGGGGTTGGCAGAGACGATGGATCTCCACCTGCTACGATCCTGACAAACACTTTTCGTTTCATCAACTTTCATTAATATTTTCATACATACACGCTTATTTAAGCTGCTCTTTATCTGACCTTTCTTCAAAATATCTTCAATTTGATTACGGTGAGTACATCTCGGTCTCCCAGCAACGACTCTACCATTCACATTGCTGTCATATACTTGTTTTGTGATTCTGCTATCATTCATTCTCTCTACATGCCCAAACCACCTTAACATTCCTTTTTCAACTCTTGTCACTACATCTTCTTTCAATCCACAACGCTCCCTTAAAGACTGTTACATGCCGACAAAAAGTGAATGCACACCTGCCTGCCATAAACTTACTTTATTACCTTTTCTCCGTATTTGGACTTCTTTTGTTTACTTTGTGTTTAAACATTGTAATTATGAAAAGCATTCTATTGTTATTGTACTTGTTTTATGACAGTCATTAGGCAGGTGTGTCGAACTGATTCTAAGAAATCCGATCTATGCGGACTGGCAGCCATATTGTATCGGTGCAGCAATGGCCCCATGGAGAGATCGGAAGTCAAGCGAGGATGACGATACGAGCAAGACGTACATTCGATGAGCGATATAGTGACGGACTTTGCGCGTGTTATTGAATCGTGTAGTTGGTACTGGTAGTGTCTAATTATATTTGTACCTGTGTTATACGTGTTTGTATAGTTCTAATAAATTCTATAGTTATTCCAACGGCATTTTAATTCTAGTCCTGTAGCTGGTAACAATACTATAAACTATAAATATAGAATGGAATTTAGTAAATTTATTATAGTCTATCCAGTTTTCACGGCATATAACTTCTAAACATGGACTCAATAGATAATTTAATGTAATTAAAGGGAAGGGTAGAAATACGCGTATCTATTCGTATCTATGTCACCAGTTTTGTTTATTACGTGCCTGGAGAAAACGCTAATAGGTACCAAAGTCTCTCAGATACCTGAAGGAAACTCCGGATTGATAGAATATATTTTAGGTAATTTTTTACATTGCAGATTTTTTACAAGAACCAATTATTATTGAGCATATTTTTCAACACGTTCCAAACATAAACGTCAAATTTCAAATTATATTTTTTACTATTTCTTTATCTCGCCAGCAATGCCGAGATAAAGGTTGTATACGAATTTAACATGCCCATGTCGAAAATTAGTTTAATACTAATTTTCAAAGAACGGGTTAAGCTCGCTTACCACAAATTACACACCAAATTGGTAAGGCAATGTTGAAATGAAGTTTAATCGGTCCCGATCATTACTTTTATTGGTGTTCGATGGCGTCGTAAGCTTAAATGGCGGGACTGATGTCGCCGAACACACCTACTAGGAATATATGTAATGTGAGACAATCAATTTACGGCCTTACTTATAATAATCTCGGTAAGAAACGATTAGGCATCTCTTAAGTAAGAGAATCAGAATCAGACCCTAATCCATTAATATCGTTTTTTTTCACTTATAAACGTGTATTACCTGTTGTTTACCTAAGAGGAGCACAGATAAAGGAAATTTGAATGATTAGCGTAGTATGTACCCAAAATATTCGGCTAACTAACTCCTCGTTTATGGGTAAGTGTTTCACTAATCAGCTGCTGAGCTGTTACTTTAAATTTAAGAAACGATTATAAGTAGGGCCTTTAATGTTTTACCTAAAACAGCTTGAATGGATATCGAATTACATATTTGTAGGCTTTTATAACCATTTTGATAAAAATTAAACTCTAATAAAATTCTCTATACCCTTCACCGTCTGTGCGTCTGTCTTTAAGAATACATTCGTCGTTTTCTAAAAACTTAATTTATATTAAGTTATGGATTTAATTATGGATAGCATTAAATATTTAATTATGGATAGCATTGAACAAGGACAGTTACAGTCGTGGTAGATTAGTTTGTTAGTTAACGCACTTCCTTCCCAGTCTCAAATGACACTAGTTCGAACACTGGCTGAAAAAGTGTGTATAATGCAACAATTACCACGAGCTAGTAGTGAAGAAAAAAAAAATTGACAGTTATAGAGACTGCGGGTGTGGCTTACATATATGTCTCCGGAATCATAAGTAATGAAGGGGAGGAGGGGGGAGGGGAGGAAACCTTACTCCTTCTGCAACTCCTATGGCGAGGAAATATATAGTTACTGAGTTATTAATGTTTTTGTCAATCTAACCTCACTTCTGTTTTTCACTAATATATAAGATAAATAGTGAATGGTTACAGTCGGTTCTGGCACTCGACGGCCGCTGCCGTGGCACGCTCGCTTCGCTCGCTCGGCTCGTGCGCTTTGGTCTACATAAAACCTAACCTAACCGACTGTATAAAACTCCACATATTTAAATTTTCGGATACATACAGTCTCCTATTTCGATAAATCCCGTCAAAAAACGTAAAAAAACGTCTCGGCGACAAAATTACCAGATCATTGTCGTGAATTTCAAACTTCGATAATTAATTGAATATGTATTTTTTCCACTCAAAACCAATTTCAGTTGTTATAAATAAGTCTTAAATATATTCCTAAACACATTAACCATTAAAATCATCCAGGAAATCATCCGGGGACATATATATAAACCCAACCCGAGACTGCCGATAGAAGTGAAAAGTTAGAACTTTTAGTATTAAAATTTGAAATTTCATGTTTGAATTCAAATAATCAACATCAATCTGGTTTCTCATCTATTGTTTTTAGCTCACTTCTACCATATTGTTTGCAGTCTAGGGCGCGCCGAGTTTTTATGAGTGGCTCGTTAGACATATTAATAGTTGCATAATTACACTGAAACACATCTGCTAAAGTCCATAGATGACGGTAACCATATGGGGGATAGAGATGTATTATATACCCACCTCATAACCACTTGCCATTAGATATAGGTCGCGGCCTCTATTATACTCTAGCATTGAAAAAATACCTGAGTAAATAAATTAATGTCGTGGCCCGCAGAACCTTATCAAATATATCTATGTGGCCCTTATAATAAAAAGGTTGAGTATTGCTGGTCTAAAACATCCTCAAAAATACAGTAAAATAAATATAATGTGTAGTTTTATTAATCTCTTGAAATATGTCTTTGCAAAATATAGAAATACTTAAGAATCACTCACCGTTTTGTCCAGAAGCCAGCTAGCGGGGAATATCAAAGGCACATACGTGATCATATAGACCATTGAAGTCCACGACACAACCGTACTATCCACACCGTAGTAATCCACCACTATATCACTGATGATCGTATACTGAGTCCACTGAGCCGAATTCGATGCAGAATATATCACAAACATCGCTAGAACGAACCATCGTCTTGTATACACTTTGTACTGTCTTATATTTGCGTCTATAGCTATACCGTCCATAACACTTCCACATATAGATTCCCTCCCCGAGTCATCTATAGGTAAGAATAGCTTCGAATGCGCTGGTTCTGATGGATTCAGTCCATTCACTATCTTCTCTTTTAAGATTGGCATTTTCGGTTTTAACACGCTCACTTCACTTTGATAATAATACTTCGTAGACACAATTAGACTAGTAAAATTCTTCGTGTTAAGAAACACTTTTATCACTGGTATACTATTTGCATTCGTTAAAATGTCTCGTCAACAATTATAATCTTCTAAAATCCAGTCTTTTCAATTTTTTAATTCTATTTCACTAATATAATTACAGGCACTTTTAAGTCTCATACACTTCCAATTATTAGCAACTTTATTGGTAATATTAGGCAGTCTTTTTTGTAATATTTAAGCTGAAAATATAAATGTATGATATATTTTCACTTTGAAAATAATAAAACAATTCAAGAACTAAAGGAGCGGTATTTCGTTAATTTTAGTACCATCGCTTATTCTTTTCGCTTTATCGTCATTATCACGACTTCTACTGAATTTATTACACACTGTATTGTTATAAAGAACTGTTACTGGGGAATGAGCTAAATATCTATCTCCTAAGCTTTATCTTCACACACGACGACTTGAAGTCAATTGAAGAAGGATTATCGGCTAATCTCTAATCAGATAATTTATTGTTCGATAACAAGTCGGCTTTAGTATGTCGAATATCTGATAATAGATTTTAATGGGATGATTGAAAATAAATACATTTGCGAGCATTCCATTATGTACTGTCAGCTCTCAATCCTATCAGGAACACAACTAAGATTATTACTATGCTCTAATCTTATATATAAAATTCTCGTGTCACAATGTTAGTTACCATACTCCTCTGAAACGGTTTGACCGATTCTCATGAAATTTTGTATGCATATTGGGTAGGTCTGAGAATCGGACAACATATATTTTTCATCCCCCCAACGTGTTAAGGGTAGTCCACCCCTAAATTGTTTTATTTTTATTTTTAGATATTATTATTTTTTAATTTATGATACCGCATTAAAAAATACGGACAACCCTAAATTTTCAACCCTCTACTATCAACCCCTATTTTTTACTTGTTAAATATCGATTGAAGCTTTGACGACGTCTGCCGGGACAGCTAGTATCTTTATATATGAAAAGCAATTTTTCTTAACTGAAGTTAGTAAAGCTCAATGGCTGAGGGCTAACCTAGTCTTGCATTATCCAAATGACGTAGGTTGAAAGTCTGACCGAAGTTTATTTGTCCTAATATCCATATTGTTTTTGTTGTTGTTTGTGTTTGCTTATAGGTAAATTGGAAGACTTGACTAGACTACTTGATAGCAAGTGGCTACCGTTGCCCATGGACATCTGCAACACTAAGGGAGTCGATGCGTTGCCTACCTCGTTGAGACTTTAAATATATGTGTACGCCCTTTTTGAAGAGCCCTATATTGTAGCACTCTGGGAAAACCGCGGTAGAGAGCTCATTCCACAGCTTGCTCACGTATGGCATAAAGGAGCGAGCGCCACGTACAATGGATAACTTCCAGGTGTCAAGGAAGTGTGGATGACCTCCCAGTCGCCGGCGAGCAGTGCGGTGGTAAAATGGCGACGTAGATACCAAACCAAACAGCTCCTCAGAACACTCCCCACTGTACAGACGGTAGAACGCGCTTAGAACGCCAACGTCTCTTCTGAGACTTAAAGGTTCTAAGCCGTCTGTAAGTTCGGGATCGTCGACAATCCAGACCGCTCGGCGTTGCAAGGAGCAAGTGGGAGCATTTTGATATAATAACTACGTACTAACGATGAAGAAATGCAACGTGAGCAAAATTGAACAGCCAGGTAGATTGCGTTACACCTGCCATTCAGCCGCGTATACCGTTCTTTACCCTGAAATAGGCCGGCCTAATCTCAGCATTAAATTATAAATTCTTTCCTTATAACTATAACAGAATCATCACTAAAGTAATGATTGTTTTAACAAAATAATCTAAACGGTATTCAAAATATTTAAACTCCTAGCATTGGAATATACTTCAGTACTATTATACTATTTAACATCCCAGCACTATCATGAGCTAAAATAAATGAGTACAGTGGTATATAGAGATTAACACAAAACTGTCAAATGGAGAGACAACGGTCACTTATCATTGTCTGGAGATCCGCTTTTAGATTATGTAGACTGATATCTTTTTGATACGGTGATTGCAGAGCCTGTGAAATAAATACAAGCAACCTACAGTACCATAATAATCTAGAATATATCTAGATATTTTATCTTTCAATAAATAAAATGAGAATATGTTCAGAGAACACCATGTATAAACTGTATGAATTAAATTTTAACAGGCTTATCAGAAATTTGTTACAATGTACATATCTATCATTACTTTTAAATACAATGCAATAACATTGACTTCATTAATTTTATTTGTAAATAAAGTCTCGTGATAATTTGTATAAAAATCGATAGACACACATTGTATAACCCAAGCTAAGCACGTTACGCTTGTGTTACGGTTGATACACAACGGACTAATCTGGGGCCGGTTCCAGACACCCAGGCCAAAGTAAATAATAGAAAATTCGTTTCCAAAATTCACCACGCTAGGAATCGAATCCGAAGCCTCTACGTTCCGGCGAGTTCGAACCACAGACGCCAATAGTAGATAAACTACAAAATAGTTGCTTACGTTGGTAAGGCCGAGTTTTTCGGACTAGTTATGTGGGGAATAAATTCAATGACTCGCAGGGGTTGCTCCAAGAGACTTTGGCTTTCCGTTTAACAGTAAGTAATGCCGAAGCGCACGTGAAGTCTAGAATAAAAAGTGGGCAAGCGGACCCAGGTCTCAAAGAGGACGCTTCGAAGCTAAGCCAGATTTAAACCTAGCATGATATTAGTGATCCATTTTGTTTGCCTATAAAAACAAAAACAACATGACAATTGTTTTGTGGGACAGTTTTATTACCTACACTACAACACTAACTTCGCAATGATATTAGAAACCACCTTAATCGAGCTACCTGTGAAACCAACACGCACGTGGGAAGTTGCTGAGTAAAGAGGTTCCTACGGATAACCTTCGAGACCGTTCTGTCGAAGTGTTGACAGATGGGCCAAGCAGAATTGCTTGAATTGCAGTCAGTAGCAAACTCATATCCAACCATCAACATAATTAGTACCCCTTTTACGAAAATTGCACGGACGGAGGAGTATGAAATTTCGCACACTTATAATTTATATAGAGATGGAGTGCAAAATGCCATTTTTTTGTTCATTATGCATAGAAAATACATTAAATCATTAAAAAAAAATTACATACACTACAATGTATTTGACACTCACACGCATATATACTCTATTGTTTATTGTTGCCTCGGCGAAATCTGTGATTATAGAATTATAATCTTTGACAACAGAACCTTAATAATGTTCAAACTTGTAATTTAACTTAATTATGGCCGAATTTCGAACACTGTTCGACCACTAGTTATAAGTAATAAAATCTATTTTATTTTAATATAGTTTCATTCAGTTAAATATCAGGCAATTTCAAGTTAGATGGATAAACGAAATTAAATAAATTTGGTTGAAAGGCACAGAACTGAAAGTATTCAATGGCGTTGAATGATTTTAATTCATGTTTATATGTATCACTTTGGTTGATTCAAAAAAATTGAAAGATAGAAATGATCCGTCTAGCTTACTATATTTGTAAAGTTACTGTATATTTAGTATCAAACGCCCCACGCTTTGTAACATTGAAACTAATATTTTTGTTAATTTGTCAAATTTTGGAATTCCGTGCATGTAGGTCAAACTAATATACCTAAGTGTGTTTACAATGTGGGTAGTATGCAAAATTTGCTATAAGTCTAAGCAAAATTTGAGTTTAGTAAAACATTTGTCGCATACCTCTGTCTACCCTTCTGGAATAGCAACCTTATTTATACTTACATTAGTCGAATTGAGACTTGGATAATTAAAAAGACACATGGACTTAGTGAACTACCGCAACAGTAAAGAATATTATAATTAAAATCTGTTTCTTCAAAAATATTTTTTATAAATTACAAATTTTACTGATCTATCTTTAAATATATTGATATATGCACTTCTACTTAGGAATGTGCAAATACTAAATTCCGTAAAACAAATCGAAGAGAAAAAACTATACGAGACAGCCGTGTCGCGTATAAGGCCGTGGTATGTGAACTGACAAATTACCCACTATAGCCTACCCACGTGGAAATATATACCAATTAGCGTAATGATGGATATACGAAGGCGGATTTTTCATTGAGGCGGTTAATATATTGATAACACGACAGTGACATTGAGTAAAATCAGTTTATTAAAGATGTTAACAATTCAATTAAATTAATAACAACATTTCGTACTATAAACTTATCTGTATTATTTCTTTGATAACTTTTACACCCAGATTTTTATATTACACTATTATTATAGGCCAAACTTCATGATCTCTTCAAGCCACGTTAAGATTACGAAATAAAAAATCATTTATAGGAAGGTTTGCACTGAAAATCAACGTTGTGTCAGATATAATTCCGGCACAGCAATATGCTGAATGCAAACCTTGTTTGCTGAAAATACGGCATACAAATTCTCAAAATATGCTATGTCTATAATAATGTATAAGGTATGAAATTACGTCGCTATTTCTTCGAATAAAGTTTTTCTTTATTTCTTTCTATTTATTATTCGGCTATATACTACTAGCGGCCGTAACGATTTGCAACCTTAACTTCAAATCTATACTAATATTATAAAGCTGAAGAGTTTGTTTGTTTGTTTGAACGCGTTAATCTCAGGAACCGCGGGTCCGATTTGAAAAATTCTTTCAGTGTTGGATAGTACATTTATCGAGGAAGGCTATAGGCTATATTATATTTTCAAAAAAATAGGGATCCTTACTAAAACTCCAATAATGTAACCCAAGGTGTAAAAAATGACCCGAAAAATTGAAGAATGTTTCAAAATCGGGGGGTTTTGAAAACAAATTCCACGCGGACGACGTCGCGGGCACAGCTAGTACTAATAAACTGAAAACGTTTTGATGAAAAGAGTAGATATTTACTAAAGGGTAATTTTTAATTTGACATAGCAATAATTAGGTAAAAGTGTATAATAGATTGGAACTGTTATTTTCTTGTCTTAAACTTCATCTTTTTAACTTTTTTATCCTTACAGTGCATTAAAATCAGGTACAAAAGCTTTACTATTCTATTGTGTATATGTGTATATATACGTGTGTATATACATATGTATATATAGTTGTACTGTTTTTGTATTTATATGCACTAGGTATACTTATCATCATAATTTGTATAATTTACCACTGTGAGTTTAAAAACCTATTCATCTCTGCCAAGGGTTGCCTGGAAGAGATCGCTCTCTTTAGCGATAAGGCCGCCCGTTTTACTATCTTTTAAATTGTTCAACTACTACGTACCTGTAATCATCAGAATATACCTAAATTAGTATTTGTGTTATACGTATATGTTAGTACATATACTATATAACCAATGTGATACTAATCACATTGTTTATCGATTATCGACATGTCGATATTATCGACATGCTACTAACTGTAGCTCTGCAAATCAAAAATCATTCTACAGTATACAAACAATAAGTAGGTTATGCCCGCAACTTCGTCTACGCTTGACTTGAAACTCCTGCGGGATTCCCGAGACACAAAATACCGCAGCATTTGAAAAACAATGTGAGCTGTCGTTTTAGTGAAAACAATATCGGAATAAGCTAATTTTTGACGCATCCAAACAACTATATACCGGTCTCGGGATAAAAAATATCACACATATTATTAAATTAAATTTGCTAACAATCGATAAATAAATCATATATGAATTCGAATTTTTATTTTAATCTGTCCATTTTAAATAATTCCCAGAAAATTCCCGCAGTATTCCCAGGATAAAAAGTAGCGAAAAGTTTAAGTATTAGAATGAGCTACCCAGTAGTTATTACGTGAATCCCAAACCAACAGACAAACCGACGAGCAGATTCCAGTTGCTTTTTTAAAGCTTATTGAAGCTTTAAAAAAATGTATTTACAGACACGATATCTATACAATTTTATAGTATTAAAGATAACCTTATGCACAGATTTTAATTTCATCCAGGATGATAATTCCTTGTTTTTTTTTCATTTTCAAAGTTTCCTTATAATTTTCCTAATTTTAGACTATTTGGTTCTAGATTCTATCTTTGGTTTACTTCAAGGCTGATTCTGTTGAGAATACTAGTTTATCCGCTTGATCACACATTAATTCTCTAAAATTAACCTGTTCCTGAACTTGGTATACTCAAAAATTAAACATCTAAGACCAAATGAGCGTAAAGCTTCTCCTTACAGGCCATTACGTTTCAGGAACTCAGTGTGATAATTTATCAGAAATTCGTTCTTCATTGAATACTCAGCCCTCCCGCACGTTCTTGTTTCACTACATTTGACGCGACCTTTTCGCAATTTTCTTTAAAACATTGAGTTTTCTCACGTATTGGTAACTTGCGTGTTAACGCTTTGATTAATCTGAGAGCCTAGTTAATAAGGATTTGTCACAATCTGTTCTTGCTGAAATTTTAATGTATTTGAACTTTAATAGGTACCCATAGAATAGAATAGAATATACTTTATTGCACACAATGTCACAAAATAAATTCAAACATACAATCATAATGATAAATACAATTGGCGGTATTATCGCTGGGAGCGATTTCTTCCAGATAACCTTTGGCTGGACAGAAACTCGGTATGGATGGGGGTAGGTATGCAATAGAAATAATATACATATATATACATACGTAAATATACGGAAAATGTTACTACATTATAATATAAACATACATATTTATCTAAATATACAAGTTGTGCGTCTTCAAACAACACCATCCCAAGCACACAACTAAATAAAATTACCCATGTTTCTTAATGATAGTGTTACGACCGACAAAGACCAATTCACGCCTGCAGTTTATTACATTTTCACAAAATTTGTAATTAGAAAAACAGCCTATTGTGTTTTGTAATATTTTATGGTAATCATTAACCAGGTGTGATTCTTGTTAATTATTGTTTACGCGGTCGAGTATTGTGTCGAGACATATTGTATTTGTAGTATAAAGCAATGCCCGAACGAAGGGGTGAGGCAGTCAAGCAACGATTACGTTACGAGCAAAACGTGTGACGGACTTTGCGCGTGTTATTGAATCGTGTATCACGTTTTACTGGTTGCGTCCAGTTATATTTGAACCTGTGTTATACGTGTTAGTATAGTTTTAATAAATTCTATAGTAATTCCAACGGCACTTTAATTCGAGTCGCGTAACTCGTTATAAAAGGATATGATACGTATTGTTATGTTTGAACTAAATGAAAGTTTTCTGGTGGCACATTAAATACCTATAATACAGTCCGTGAAATGTTTGTGTGCATTAGATTAGTTTGAGTACAATTATATATAATCTCAATTAAAAATTGATAATCTATTTTTATTGGGTTATTTATTTGCATGTTGCGAAGTGGTGGTAAATTAGATTAGGCTCTCATAGCGTAAATAATAACCATAAACAAATTACAACTAAATAATTAAAATGAACAAGTTGGCGGTAGGCTAAATAAAACTTTAACAATACTCATTGACACTTGACATAATATTTGTCTTCCGTGATCACGGCTACTGAAAAGTCACCGAAACGTCGGAATACTAATCAAATAAACTACCGCGCTGAAAACCGTTAAAACGTAGTTTTATATTATTATGCAAATTATTATTTTTTCTTTTATTTTACACTCTATTTATTATCTATATATACAAAAATCAATGCCACTTTTCGTTGTAATTTTATAACTTGAGACGACTTTACCGATTTTGATGAAATTTTGTGTGTGTATTTGAGGTCCCGGGATGGTTTAGATCCACAATTGGAACCGGTAGGTGGCGCTGAGATCGGGTTCTACAATTCTCCTTAATATTATCACCTGGAGCGATTTTGGTGATTTTGTTTTTGTGTGCTTGAGTGGGTTCCCGGATGGTTTAGAATCGCAATTAAAACCGGTAGGTGGCGCTGAGATCGGGTTCTAGAATCCTCGTAATCACCTGGACCGATTATGGTGATTTTGTTTTTGTATAATGAAACAGTCTTTTAGGAATTCAGAAAATATGGCGGCGGTACGAAGTTCGCCGGGTCAGCTAGTACTATTATAGTTCCCGGTACGGGTTTTGATGGTCGGCGAAATAGTAGGGGTCGTTTTGCCCATATTTAATGGTTTTATTCTTTTACTGGAAAGGGACAATACCTTATACTTTGAGAAAAAAATTACAATACTTAGAAGAGTACCGTCCAGGAATCGTGCCGGGGTCTTTACTATATTTTTTTTATTATCGACCAAATTTTATTAAAACAGCAGTATTTTAAGCTAGAACAGATAGTTAGACCATTATACTCGTAGTACATGACCTCGAATAACAACCCGTTCTCAAACACCCGACCCACAAATAGCTTTGTGTGATGTATAACTTACAATCTCAACCCTTTGAAGTACACTGTCCTATCCCATCTGGGACCCTGTTAATTCTGACAAGTCGTAAATCTTATATATCGTTTATATAAAGTTCCCTTTGAACGAATATCTATTCTTACTTTTGCTTCTAGTACAGTTTTTCCTCCTTGAAAGTGAAAATATACTCCATATTATGTATTTTTGAAGTGAAACTTCTTTAGAATCGTTGTGATTTCAAACCGGATGCGACGGAAAAACGACAGGTAAGAGACACAAATACAATAATTAGTGAGCCAGAGCGAGAGAGCGCACTGAGCGGGAGGAATTCCATCGCACACCTCAAATCGCGGCCCGAAGTTATTAAACTCGTGATATCTTTCGAATGGAATGTCCGAATTAAAAAATTCAAAAAGTTATATAAAGGTATTGAAGCACTCTTGAATATGAAGTAATTTATTTTGATAAGGATGAATACCAAGATACAAATAAAGAGCCGTTTCTAGCGGTGGCATTTTAATTAAATTTTTAAAATGAAACAACACTTATTATAGCATTACTATAATAGTTAGACGTATGCTGTCGCGACACTTTTTGTAAATAATGATGTTTTCTGCAAAGTCGTCGTACATTATTTTATTTTATCATCAATAGTTTTCGCAGCGCACGCGATTTTAGGTATTTTTTTTACACCTTGCGTTACATTATTGGAGTTTTAGTAAGGATCCCTAATTTTTTTGTAAATATATAACCTTTGTCACCCGGGGATAGTGTAGCGTGCCAACAGTGAAAGAATTTTTGAAATCGGTTCAGTAGTTTCGGAGCCTCTTCAATTCAAACAAACAATCTAATATTTCCTCTTTATAATATGAGTATAGAAAGTCATATGGATTTTTTATAAAATTAATTAGATATTTGCTTATTATAAAAAAATGGTTGGTGCGTTTGTAGCGTATTACACCATTAAAATGTACTTAACCTAACCAAATCATAATTTGCAGTAAACCTGCGAAAAATCGAAATGTGACCTAGTCATTTCTATCCGTTCTTTTTCTTACCATATGTATGGAAGTTTGCTGTTTTTGGTCTTTTTTTCATAATTTTTGCGCAATTTAATTCCAGAAATTCAAGCAAAAAGAACAATAAATTTAACTAAATATAAAAATGACAAAATCTTTATGAAATATAACAAAACAATTAATAAAAAAATCGAAATGTGTGCTGGGACACATAACAGAAGTGAAACTTCAACGGAGAAATAAAAAAACGAATGGCAACGGATAAGTCGAAAAATGAATCGCAACGGATTAGTAAAAAAACGAATTGTAACGGACAAGTGGAAAATCTTCAACTAACAAGTGACAAAATGAATCGCCACAAAATTTTAACTTGAAGTTTAACGGGGAGATTGTTAATGTACTTGTCCAATTTGAAAACCTGCTGCTTGTTAGTTGAAGATTTTCAACTTGTCCGTTACGATTCGTTTTTTCACTTATCCGTTGCCATTCGTTTTTTTATTTTTCCGTTGAAGTTTCACTTCTGTTGTGTCCCAGCACACATTTCGATTTTTTTATTGTAAGAGTTCAGGAGACAGACGGCCCACTAGATGGAAAGCGGTTACCATCACCTATGGACATTTGCAACACCAAGTGTTACAAATGCGCTGCTGCTCTCTTACGGGAGACTGGAACCTGGTCACTAATGCCGGAACACAACACAAGGTTGCTATGGCGGCATACTCTAGATCAAGGGGTGGTAGCCATCCAGAGGGGCAATTAACCTACCACCTTTTTATACAGGGGTATTACGTTTGAGGACCATAAGCCGCGAAAGGGAAAGGTTGCGGCTCGTGTGTTGCCGGCCGGTGGTGGCATTAGTAGCCAAGTCCTAATCTCCTTTATGAGAGTGGCAGCAACATTAATCTTAGAAATATCCATAGGCGATGATAACCACTTTACATCAAGTGGACCGTCCGCCTGTCTTCTGAACAATATTCAGTTATTCTATTATATTCTACAAAAATAACTGTGGTAGGTATTTAAATTATGAAGCCGAGAAGAAAGCTCTCGTATAACGTAAAACTAAGGCTCTTAAATTATTCAATTACGAAAGGTTTCTTTAGTTCCTCATTTATCTCAAGAATTCAGACATCATTGAGACGTCAGTTACGTGTGCCCTAAGCTAAGCGGAATTCAAATTATGTAGCTGACAGTACCAACCCCTATGTAAGAAAGAGACAGAAGATAACCCCAAAGTCGCACAATATATAACCTCAAAGTTTGTTATTAAATCCAAATGACACACTGTAATTAATTAATACACTTAAGACACACTTTTTAAAAAATAGTTCACCTCTTTTTTATGGTAAAAACACTATATGAGAAGCACAACTCTTTCACATACCGGCTTCAAGTCCGTTAAGGCTTGTAATGAAATTCAATTGAAAAACGATGGTCCGATGCCTACGGCCAATGGCAATGTCCCGACTGATGAAACTAACTCTTATAACGGTATTGTTAATATGTGATAACAATAATCAGGCATTGTAAGCAACCGACCGCACGAAACTGAAAACACAGCGACTAACTTCGCAAAACACAATAATTCGCTTTAACACATATTAAACTTACACAAATAACAGCGAATCAATTATTATAATTAATAAACACAATATTATGTTAATACTGTTTAGGTTATGTCAGGTGACGAAGCGGTTCGCATCGCGCATGCGCTACTTTTTCTAAACCCCTTTTTTACTTTTGTATGGCTATGGTAACCTTGAATACCTAATATATTCAGAAGAAGCACGATGTACAATGGAATTCTGCACACACAGAGTTAAAGACTGTGCACACATAAGAACCGGTGAATATTCTCTAGGATACCAATATTGTTGTTTGATATATAAATATGTACTTACCATACATACATAATGTTATCATGCTAGTTTACTATAAAGGTAGGCAGTGGCAATAGAAACCCAGTTGCGATGGTCCTGTGTTCCATTTCAGGTATATTATATAGATAGATAACACTTTATTGCTCACCAAAATAAACAAAAACAAAATTCATAATTACAATACTTCTTGGCAAAACAACAGGCGGCTTTATCGCTAAAAGCGATCTCTTTCAGGCAACCTAGATTAAAGGAAATTCTTAACTAGTCTGGCGATGTAGGTGGAGCAGAAAAAAAATGGACTGTACAGTTTAAATATACATACGATCATCACTAATTTAATACATACATAGATCAAGAAACATTTCTTGAATACCAATATATACGTATATACGAAATAATCTAAATAAATATATTCATTAACATTATATATGATAACCATTGTATATTAACAATAGATAATTTATTAGACCTCTCACGCGACCAAAAGGCTGGCGTCTATTTTGCTCAAAGGGTAAGCATTGCTATTCAGCGTGGTAACGCCGCCAGTCTTTTGGGAACGTTCCCAGTAAGTGACAGTGGTTTGGGACCAATATTTTATTTATAATTTTGCTCTCTTTTTATTTAATTTAGTTTTAGTATTTAATTTTAGTTTTCTATCCTATAGTTTAGTTTTATTTATTTGTTATTTAATCAATATATTTTACACCTTTTCAGAAATTAAGTATTTCCATATTGTACAGTTTTATATTATTATGTCACTGTTAACAAATTTTAAATATCAAATTAGTTCACAACCTTTAATTAATTAGACAAATTATTATAAATGTTTCTACCCCATAGATAAATAAGTGAATGTTTAATATATTACACATTCTTATTTAAAAACAGATGGTACTTTCTAAGTGAGTTAGGAAATGTAGGTAATGTTTTGGCCTCTCTGACAGTAAGAGGCAACGGATTCAAGAGTTTGACAGCCTGCACAGTAAAAGAGTTATCTAACTTATTATTACTGTATATTCTTGTTGTATTGTTACATGTAACTTTAGATAATCATATTATTCTAAAGTGATATTAGTTAATTATTCGTCATTATATTAACATAGTAAAAAAAATTATATGCAGCTCACCCTAAATGTTTGTTTATAACAGGTCTGGACTACGCCACCATTAAAGCAATCTCATTTTACACGTCGAGTCCTATTTATTACAATGAGTTGCAAATGTTGCAACATACTTGCAATATCGTAATGTGGATTACAAGAGGCGTTGTTCATCAAAATACGGTACCGCATGTTCTGTCAGGAACTTCGATGAAGCTATGAACTCTATTTCTTAGCTGTTAATGACGTATTTTTTAATATTATACATTGCTGATACGCCGTTTTGGTCGTGAATAACTTATACATTCGTTACTGAAGTGTCCCTGATATAATATCAATCAATAAAATATCACACGTGAATAGTACCTAATAAATAAGTCAGTCTAATATTCGTTTGTCTTTGTTTTTTATAGTTTCAATTGTGTTTTATTGATGGACAAAAAGTGTAATAAAGTGTACGGGGATACCAAAAGAAGTAACTTTGTAAGTGTATTTTCATTAGTTGTGTAATGCTTAACATAAAGAAAGAATAATAATGTAATATACCTACATATAATATATGAGTCCCAACGGGTCGTCTTTTGGGAAGATTTCCAAAACGCTGGCTGCATTTCCTTCCTGAATGGCAACGCTAATACGCTGCCCTAAACTCGGCCAGTGCTTCACGTCAGACTTCTATCAAACGTGTTGAGATTTATATTATTGTGTATTTTATCTATGGTGTCTTTATTGAGTCAATAATCTCTGGGCTTTAATTTATTTTGTATCTCAATTCTGGCATGGAAGAAGAATTAATGTCTTAGATCGAGATACAGTCATGTTACAACATTGTCTATGTTGTATGTATGAGTTTTTTTATTTTTATTTAAATTATGAAGTTAACAAAATATTTATAGTGTTTATGCTATGTCCATATATATTATAATTTACAATATATATGGACATAGCATAGTTTTTAAGTTAAAGACATTAAAATATTCGGGTCGTTTGAGTATTACGCCAAAAGGAAGGTTTGCACTGAAAATCAGCGTTCTGTCGGATATTATGCCGGCACAGCAATAAGCTGAGTGCAAACCTTGTTTGCAGAAAATGCAGCGTACGAATTCTCAAAATATGTTTTTAGATACATGTTAGCAATGTAAATACGTCGCTATTTCTTCAAATGATTTTTTTTCTTTATTTTTTTAGATAAAAACACACGCCATATGAATGAGACATTTGTCTGGCCTTAACAGCCATAACTACTTTTACGATAATAATGTAAATATTACAAGACACCATTACGACACCAATTTAGATAGATAGATAGATAACGCTTTATTGTACACCATTACAGAAAACACAAATGAACTTATAGCCTTAAAATATTCTATATGTGCACAATGGGCGGTCTTATCGCTAAGAAGCGATCTCTTCCAGACAACCCGAGGCAAGAATAAAAACATATTAAATTGGTCAAAGGTGGTATACATAAATATTAGAGGATATGCAGCTACTTACATAAATTTTATACTAAATAGACATATATAAATACTCCTATTGATATTACATACATAAATATATACATACATAAATATATAGATACATATATTATTATATATACACATACATAAACATACGTAGAAATATCAGATATCACTAAGTTGTAGGTAGTGCTTTTTTGTCATATTCTTAAATATGACAAAAAAGCACTACCTTACTACTAATTTACTTAGGTACGTACCATTTTACAAATCACTTAATCCAAATAGCTTACATGGGCCAATAACCGGATGAATAACTCAAGTTAGGTGTTTCAGGAAATCCTGCATAAATCGAAGCCAAATCTGGCAAGTTACATCCGTTGGTAGAGATGCTTGTGCATTTGCGCTAATATCCGCAACACAAACTTAAATCGAAGATCAATTTTATCTTTAGTAAATTATTATTCAATGAACGTACATGTTTGATAGATTTTTTTTCGAGACACGGTATGCTTGTTCTCTATAAATTGGACGGCGTTATGAAACAACGAATTACACGAACAAACCATAAAAAAAAAGTTATTGATACAGGCCGATTATACGTACTTTGAACTATGTTTCAAGTAATTTATTTGTTCAAAAATCAACTTAATTACCTTAACATAGAGGGGTGAATCAAGCGACATGTCCTTAAATATTAGGCTCTGTACATTTTACCGCTTTGTAATACCAAAATAAGCGCCTAAGTCGCTATTCCAAAATACAATAGCTTAGTTTTTATTAAACATAAACGAATTAAATTCTGAGACATTAGACTTAATTCGTTGTTTCAATATTATACAACCATATCTAAAACGCAAAATCAAATTATCCACCAAAATAGGCGCATAGTTCGTTATTGAGTATCACCATTGATCCATCTACTTCATTGGTTCAGAATCAAACGCCAATTCCTGGCACTTGATTCGCTGTTTCATTTTATTTCGCGGGCTTTTTACTCGCGCAGTCAATAGTGTACTTTACGTAGTGACAGTAATAAGATTGTTGTGAGATTTTTTCTTTTTACATGTGAAGAAGGTGTTTTATATGTAAAACAATAGTTACAATGGATATATTTAAAAAGAATCCACGCAGTTACCGATTAATTGCACCTTTTTTAAGCCATAATGATTTGAAGAGGAGTCCTACAGAGGTATGTAACTGATATAATAACCTATTATTGTCACAGCTATTGTTTGTTCATTGCTTGTTTTCTTTGATCAAGCATAAATAACTAAAACCATGGTACAGAGTACCAATTGGTAAGTAAACGTTTAATACAACTATTGTTTTAACGGTTTTAAGCACACTAATTTATTAGATTTTTATTATTCCGGCGTTTCGGCCACTTTTCATTAGCCGTGATCAAAGAAGACAAACATGTCAAATGTCAATGAGTATTGTTAAAGTTTTATTTAGCCTATCGCCAACTTGTTCATTTTAATTATTTAGTTTTCATTTTGTTTATGGTTATTATTTACTCTATGGGAGACTAATCTAATTTAAATTAGATTAGACTCCCATAGAGTAAATATAGTAAATAAAAATCAAATAAATAACCACGCTTGAAACCGTTAAAACTTAGTTTTATTATGTATACAAGTCGCGAAAACTTAGACACTATTAATTAAACATTTATTCAAAATATATTTATTTTTATTTTTAGGATAACACTCCCTTGGATATCATACACCAAAAACAGAAGAAGTACATTCAGTTGCATAATGCTATTGTCTTGTCTGAAGACAGAGTTGCTGAAGTAGATGTAAGCCAAACAGTATTTCTGGACATACCGAACTCAATATCAGCTTCTCGTGAATCCGGTATCCATGATATTGCGATCAGCAGTAACTTGTGCAAAGATTTTGCTGCGATAGCTGATATAACCAGAGAAGCTGATATTAAAGGACTTGATATTAGTAGAAGTTTACCTGAAGTCGGAGTGACTGTAGCTGATATTCCCGAAGAAGATGATATCCGCGAACTTGATAGCTGTAATAGCTTGCTTGAAGAAAATGTTCCTGAAGCTGATATACGGATTAGTCAAACAGTATTGCTGGACATATCGAACTCAATATCAGTTTCCCACAATAAATTGAATAATACTGCTATTGGAAATGATGATAATATAAGTGTGTGTTCTGAAATAGGTAATGCCTATAAGAATTTAATGCAACTAGAAAATTGTGACTTTGGCTCAAGCTATACACATTCAGTGCAATTAAATACTACAAATGAATTTCAAGAACATGTCGAAGAAAAAATACAAGAGAATAGCTCCAGTATATCAAGCACTAAAAATACTACTACAGTTGCTTTAATGACTAACTTTCAAGATGAAAACAATCCACAGAATGAATCAATGATTTCTGTGGTTTTAAGCCCACCTACTACTACTACAGCAATAGTGACTAACTTCCATGATGAAGACTATCCAGAAGATCCATCAATAGTGACTAGCTTTCATGATAAAGACAATCCACAAAATCCATCAATGTTTTCAGTCGTTTTAAGTCCACCTACTACTACTATGGCAGTGACTAACTTCCATTGTGAAGATTATTCACAGAATCCAGCAATAGTGACTAACTATCATGATAAAGTCGACCCAAATAATTCAGCAACGACTGAACCAATAATGAACGAAACTTTCAGCAATGGAAGACCAAAAAAAGGAAGGAAAAGAAAATATGCTGAACAGACACGCAATATACGCAATTATGCCAAACTAATAAACAGTATGTAAATAATAAAGGGGAAGTGGTACAGCCTAGAGAATTTGTTGATGTCCGCTGTCATGATGGATGCTATAAAAAAATACCTATGCAAGAGCGTGAAGCAGAATTTTTGAAGTTTTGGGAACTAAGTTTTGAAGGAAAATGTTTATACGTGTCTACTAATGTTAAAGTTATTCCAATAAAGAGAAAACGAAATAAGATGTCTAATAAAAGAAATAATACAAGAGTATATTCTTTAAAAAATCAAACAGTTTGCGCCAAAATGTTCATAGACACTTTAAGAATATCATCAGCACGAATTGATCGGTATTTAAAAAAATCTTCTGCTCCAGAAATAATCGAAGATAAAAGAGGGAAGGAATCAGGCAAACAGCCTCTACCTCAGGATATAAAGCAATCTATTATTGATCATATTGATAAATTTCCGAAATACCAATCCCATTATTGCAGAGCTCAGACCAACAGAATGTTCTTACCACCTGAAATGACTCTGTCGAAGATGTACGATCTTTATTTACAAGACGCAAGTCCCGGTGAATCAAGGGGAACCATTTCCTTCTCATCATATAAAAAAATATTTTATACTTATTTTAATCTGCAAAGAAAAAAGCCACAGAAGGACACCTGTAATAAATGTGATATACTGGCAATTAAAATAAAAGATGCAAGAACACAGCAAGATAAAATAAAATACGAAAATGAAAGGGAGCTGCACCATAAAGAAGCTGAAGAAGCACGCGATTTTAAAAAACGAGATCTGACATTAGCCAAAACATGTTATCATCTTGAAACACTTACTTTTGATATGGAAAAGACTCTGCCATTGCCTCGTATACCTACGAATATTGTATTTTACAAACGTCAACTCTGGCTCTACAACTGTGGCGTCCATTCTGGCAAAACTGGCAAAGGCTTTTGTTACGTATGGGTAGAAGGTACTGCAGGTAGAGGAGCTCAAGAAGTTGGTTCTGCTTTGAGAAAACACATATCTTCAAATTTAGCTAGTAAAGTAAAAGAACTCATCCTCTGGTCTGACTCATGTGGAGGCCAGAATCGGAATATAAAGATGACTTTGTTACTTTTTGCGATCCTGGAAGAAAACACAAATTTAGAAAAAATTACTATGCGTTTCATGATTCCTGGGCACAGCTTCTTAGAAAACGATAGCGACTTTGGTGACATAGAATCAGCTTTAAAAACACACACACGTCTTTACACTCCTCAAGACTACATGAACGTAATGACGACCTGTCGCAAAAGCAATAAGCTGACTGCTGTTAAAATGGAAGAAACTGACTTCATTGGAGTATCCCAAATGCTGAAAAATATAGTCTACAGGAAGAAAAACATTCATGGAGATGCTGTTAGCTGGTTAAAAACTAAAGAAATTGTAATTTATAAAGATAAACCTGGTCGTATATACATGTCAACCACACACGGTGGTCAACCACAAGAGGTGGATATTAACAAAAGACAGAGAAGAGGGACTACCAGCAACCCTTTAAAATTGTCTACATATTATGAACAGCTTTGGCCAGAAGGCAAACCAATTTCTCAACCAAAGCTGAATGACATCAAATCTCTGCTTCACCTAATACCTTCGGATGCAAGAAAATATTATGAACATTTGACTGGATCTAACAATATCACGGATGACGTTGAGGGTTATGGTGGCTCTGTTGACTTTGAATTAGAAGAATTTTAATGATAAGAAGTTGATAAATTTTCATAAACATTGCATATTACTGATAAAAATGCAACGTTGTTATTGTAAATAAATGTTGAGAATTTTTTTTACCAAAGAAGAGATTTTTATAATAAATGTTCTTGGATGATGAAAACGTTAACAATGGCTAGTGATTATTATTTTCAGTATTATTACGTATTAAGTACAAGTTGCTTTTTGTGTTCGTTATTTTTATATATTTTCATTCATTCTACCGTGTTTCCTGCTTGTTTTATGGTCAAATAATTTTTTTTAACATTTTCATAATATAACTACTTTACCACTGGATTTGATCTTTTTATACCCTTTTATTAAACCCAAAACTAAATTGTATAAACGTATTAAAAGACTAATTGTCGCCTAATTCCATACTGCAATTTTAAAATTGTATAAATAATGCAAAACGAAATATGGAATTAAGCGGAAAAATGACAATATCTTCTATTCTATACATCATAAAAAAATATGTTCTTTTATGAAATAAAATATACATAATTATATATCATATAAATAAAAATCACACTAAAAACATAATTATTGCGCTCTTAGCGACCTAATAAAGTTTCTAAACTTTGAAGCTCTTTTTCTCATTTTTACTAAAACGTCGCTTCTTTCGTTATTTCATAACGTTGTCCAATTATTTCAATGTGAATAAATAAGCATAATTTCTACCGTATGTAGCCTGGACGTTGTCATATTCGATGGATTCAACTTATTTTGATATATAATAATAATTACAATTAGGAATGGCGAGTGGCACCGTCTGCACATTTTTTTATGCAGATGCCATAGTCCCCATATTTCACCCCAATAGCCCGGTACTTTTTGTCCTCATTTCCCACAATAGTCCTATACTGGCCGGGGCTTGTCCTTGGGTGCATTATTATATGATATAGACAGGGATAATCGCCGGTCAGTGTCATGCCCATTGATATTAAATTCGTTAAGGAGCCTCTACGTGTTGGCCTTCTCATGGAGCCACGCAAACCCTCCAAAAGTCCGGGCCATTTTAATAGCCCGTAGTCTTCAAAAACATACTCTATTACAATTCTTGAATTACATTGGCAAGATAAGCTAAATGCATATTATTTAAGCAATAATGTGCTATTTACCAGAATATCAGCACTATATCTTTAAGCGCCATCTAGCGTTTATTAGTTGAACTAACATTTTTGTCTTTTCAGTTATATCTGACACATTATTATTTGTGGCTACAATCGGCTACATTAATGTTTAAAATACTAATTATATTTCATTATTGTTTGATTTATATTGACTGGATTGACCCTTTAATTTACTTATATTTTCTCGAATTTCTACGCCATCTAGTGTTGAATAGTTACATTAAGTAAAACGTATGCTATTTAATAATTAATACTCTTATGCTAATAGATGGCGGTACATGTATTTTAATAAGGTTTTTTAACACAGGTGATACTAACTCTTGCTTGTAATAACAGCCCAAACACGTCCCAGTGCTGGGCTCGAGCCTCCCACTATACGGGAACTGACACTATACCCACCACGCTTGTCTAAGGCTGCTTGGCAGATTTGACACATGAGTTATCTCAATGTGCAGGTTTCATAACGAAGTGTTTTCCTTCACCGTTTTTAGCACGTGGTAATTCTAACAATATGCACATTAGATCAGAAAACTGTCGTTAAATCATCTTTATTAATACAATTATTTTTTTGTCTTATAAGATAATTATCTGCTTGATGTTTTATCATTAGCATTTCTCAGTGTCGGTTATTGACAAGTGGCCGAAACGTCGAAATAAATCGACGGGTGCAAAGTAAATAAAGTTATCTACAAAATGATGATTTTTAGTTTATTGTATAATCGTTTTAAAAAAACAATTCTTTACAATATGACATTATTTGTTTTGCATATATCACATTATTTCAATAAATTTTCGTACGTAAAAAAAGCCAGCTACGTATGTTCTTTCAAAGTTAATTCGACCATCTTTTCGCTCTCCTGTAAAGTAGCTATTTTGCAGATATCTCTTTTTACTTTGCACCCGTCGAAATATTAAATAAAAACCGCGCTTAAAGCCTTTAATAACGTGGTTTATATTATATTTTATAGATGTAAAAAATTGCTTTAAGAGATAGTTTTAAGAATTAAGTTATAGATATTCTTAATCCTTCCATAAACTCTTGTTTGATTCTAATAATTGCTTTAGGAACTGTTTAAAATGTTAACTTATTAATACAACTAAATTAATTTAAATACTAACAATATTCTTGAATGACTATGTGTAATCTGCTTAGCACCTACTAGTAAATTCCACTCAGATACTACAATGAACTGTTTATCTTCGTCGATTAGTAAACTAAACAAGACTTATCTTAAAGATAACGAAGAATGTATAAAAACCTGAAAGAAAATTCCAAGGATCTACCATAATGACATCATGAATAATACATGTATAAAATCAGATCTTCATTTGTTGCGAGTACTTGCGAGTCTGAGAAACCTTTCGCTTCATCTAGCTTTATTAATCGTTTCATACATACACGTTTATTTAAGATCCTTTTACTTAAATATTTATACATAATAATTATCTTCATTTGATCATCGCTTTCTGCCAGCACCGACTCTACTAGGCACATTACTTTCATATTATATTATCTACTAGCTGCGCCCCGCAGTCTCTCCCGCGTGGTGATTGAAAATCATCATAACTCCAAAATAAAAGATATTTTCTAAAATAAAAATAAAAACTTCGTTTAAAAAAAACGACTACAAAAACTAAAAAACTAAAATGTATAAAATAACTTATTTCTAAAGCTATTATTATTAATATATATTATCTAAAACATCTTAAAGTCGGTGCTTAGTAATTTTCAAAATATAGTAATTTTTATGTTTTACTTTGCACCGACTTCAAGATGTTTTAGATAATATATATTAATAATAATAGCTTTAGAAATAAGTTATTTTATACATTTTAGTTTTTTAGTTTTTGAAGTCGGTTTTTTTAAACGAAGTTTTTATTTTTATTTGTTACTTTTTAGTGTCTAGCTATGTATGGGAGGACCTATGAATGGTGCCGCGCTTCTTAAAAAATATAGGTCCCAAGAAACGGGAACAAAAAATGTTCGTAAAATGAAAACTACTGGGCCAAACTATGTCAAATTTTTAGGGGACAACATGGCAGTTATTCCGCGTCGAACAAAAAAGGAATCACGTAAATCGAATCATAAATCTCAGAGTAATCGGTGTACATATGGAACGAAAAGGAAATTTTCTTCATAAAAAATGTTCGTAAAATGAAAACTACTGGGCCAAACTATGTAAAATTTTTAGGGGACCAATTGGAAGCTATTCCGCGTTGAACAAAAAAAAGAATCACTTAAATCGTATCATAAATGACGGAGTAATCGGCGAACATACATAAAAAAAGCAAAAAAAAAAAGATCCCGACGAATTGAGAACCTCCTCCTTTTTTCGAAGTCGGTTAAAAAGTAGCCTTAGTTACTCCTTATTACATCGGCTACCTGCCAATAAAAGTCCCGTCAAAATCGGTCGAGACAAACAGACAGACAGGCAAAAATTGTAAAAAATGTTATTTTGTCGTATGTACCGTATATATATTCATATGCATGTAGTAAAAAGCGGTTATTTCAATATTACAAACAGACACTCCAATTTTATTTATATGTATAGATAATATTATAAAATTCTAAACATGCTATGTCTGTACATTGAAGCTATTAAAAAAGACAACTGAAATAGACTATATTGGATGGATGGATGGATATGATAAGGTAGATAACACGATGTTCAATGTTCTTTATGTCTGTTTATTCGGGATTCACGTAAAAATCGATGCGGGTTTCACTGATCAACAGCTAATTCTTAAATTTGAAATCTGCGTTCCTTTTTATCTTGGGAATCCCGCGGCAATTTTAATGGGAATGATTTAACATTGTGAGAGTGATGAGAGACATGAGTGATTTTTTTAAGTCGGGAATCCGCCAGAAATTTCTGAATTTTTTGAAGACATTAAATTTGTTACACGCCGACAGAAGTGAATGCACACAGTTTATTACCTTTTCGGCATTTGGACTTCTTTTGTTTACTTTGTTTAAAATTTGTAATTAGAAAAACAGCCTATTGTGTATTGTAATCCTGTATGGTAGGCATTAGCCAGGTGTGATTCTTATAAAACAATGCCCCAACTGAGAGATGAGGCAGTGTGGCGATAGGCACAAGCGAGACCAGACGTGTGTATATTCGATAAGCCATACTAGTGACGGACGTTGCGCGTGTTATTGAATCGTGCATCACGTTTGTACTGGTTGCGTTCAGTTATATTTGTACCTGTGTTATACGTTTTTGTATAGTTCTAATACATTCTATAGTAATTCCAATGGCATTTTAGTTCGAGTCCCGTAACTCGTAACAATATAATTGTCAAACAAAATAAATTCAATGTCACGAAGTATAACTCCAATTTAACGTACACAAAGCGTATTCAATCGAAAAAGGCATGTATTTTAACGATAATGTGGTATTATTGTTCTCATGCCATTTGTGGTGGTAACGATGTACATTAATGTCATATACAAATGTAAATTATGTTATTTATTTCTTTTCGCGTAAATAATATTACAACGAAACAAAGACTGAAGTTCAATTTATAACTGAAAACAAGATTGTGTTGCTACAAAGTTTCAAATTCATGTATTTTTTTGAAATAAGTTCCACTTGAAAGTCATACGTATAAGTTAAAATTTAATTATATTTCTTATTATATATATCTTATATATATGTCGTACGAAATGCGTTTATAAAATTTTAAAAACATAATCTGTATATATAAAAGAAAGTCGTGTTAGATACACTATTTATAACTCAAGAACGGCTGTACCGATTTGGATGAATTTGTGTGGAGGTAGCTAAGAACCAGGAGACGGACATAGGATACTTTTTATCCCGTTGGAACCGACAGGTGGCGCTGAGATCGGGTTCTAAAATCCTCCTAATCACCTAGAGCGGTTTTGGTGATTTTGTTTTTGTGTGTTCGAGTGGGTCCCCGGATGGTTTAAATCTATAATTGGAACCGGTAGGTGCCGCTGGGTTCGGGTCCTAGATTTTTCAGAGCCGCACAACTTCTGTCGGGGCCACTAGTATATGATAAATTAGTATATAAATCATGAATGAATAGTTCATATTTTTAAATGATTAAATATGCAACATGTGATATATTAAACTAAAAATATACTATATTTACAAATTAAAGATAAACTATACAATCTTGTGCTAGACTGCTGTCAGTTGGAAACGTGCCCAACAGACTGGCCACTTTTACTCGTTGAATGACAACGCAAATGCGTTGCCGAGGTACGGGCTAGTGTTTTGGTCACGTGAGACATCCACCAGACGTTTGGCTATGTCTCGATAAAGCTTGTGCGCTTCAGGCCCCCATGGTCCCAGGGTTTCAACCCCAAAAGCCACAAATATGTAACCATTTCCGATGGCTGAATATTTGCGGCGTTTTAGGGTGCAGCAGCTGTACCGACAGACTTACTGGTGGCTGGAGGACAGAACACTGCCAAATTATCGACGCAAGACCCATCTTCCAGGGCACCAGTAACATACTATCGGGTTTCTTGCCATCGTCGCGGCACAAATCTTTCGGTTCTAGAGCGGCAGGTACCCCGGCGGTGTTGCATTGCGTGGAATTCTGCCAGCACTTCTGATAATATATACCATGGTGACACCCAGGCGCTCCACTTTGTCTCCACACTGACAGAAGTGTGGAACAACACAGGCCACCCCTAGGCGAACACATGCGCAGCTTAGCTAAGACTCTTATGATATGCGTTTCCTTACTAATTGAATACTACTGCAATTTTAACTGTTTCTAGTCTTACTACACTTACAGTATTGTGACGTGAATTTTGCTTGTCATACAAAGTAACAAGTCAACTTGGACAGTCAACCGTAACCAACACAGGTATAATTACGTGATAACCAGCAGAACTGCTACCACATGTTTTTTATTTATTGCGTGAGTTCAACATATAGGCAGACGGCCCTCCTGATGGAAAACGGTTACCATCGCCTAGAGACATTTGTTACACCAAAGGTACTACCAACATACTGCCGCTATTTAAAGGAAGACTGGAACCTGGCCACTAATGCTAGAACGCAACTCAAAGTTGTTATGGCGGCATACTCTAGACCAGGGGTGAAAGCCATCCACACGCGCAAATACCCTACCACCTGGCTGTGAGTAGTTTTGTCTCCTATTACGACAGGCCACCTGGCCGCAAAAAAACGTATACTTTTTCCGTCCCTGCACGGGTAAAATGATGATAGATGTTAACTATATTAAAGTTGGCAAACCCTTAAGGAAGTCTCCTCACACTAGTTGACCCAGAAATACAAGCCAAAAAGAGTTTGGTACTGCTCCCACTTGACTTTTTTTCGGTTTTTTTCCGTTATTTACTATGGTCTGGGTGTCTGGGATCGGCCACAGAGCAGTCCGTTGTATATTACCCATAACACAAGCATAACTATACTAGCTTAATTTGGGGATATACAATATGTGTATGAAACATGTATCAGCATATAAGTAATTTGAATGGTCCAGATTGTCGAAGATCCTGACCTTACCGATGTTCTAGAAACCTAGAACCTCTAAGCCTTAGAAAAGGCGTTAGCGCTCAGTGCATATTGACATACCCATTCCGTTATCATACGCATGAATTGTACTGATGAACTATTTAATTTGATATCAACGTCACCGTTTTAACCTCGCATCACTCACCGTCGATTGGGAATTCATCCACACTTCCTTCCTTGGAAGTAATCCACTGCACGCGGCGCACGGCAACTCCTTCCCGCGGTTTTCCTAGAGCGTTAAAATTTAGGGTTTCGAAACATGCGTAAACAGATATATAGTCTCAATGAGGTAGGCATCGCATCAGCTTCCTTGGCGTTGTGGATGTCAATGGACGTCGGTGGCCACTTTCCATCGGGCGGACCCGTTTGCCAGTTTGCCTTAATGCAAGCCTAAAAAAAAGTGTGTGTGTACTTATGTAGTACACGCTTTAAAAGTTATATATACTTCGTTGGCGTAACAAGATAAAAATCTTTAAAATTTTTATCTTTCGCCTTATTCTACGTTTGTAGAAAAAACGACTCTAACAATAGAAAAACTAAAATTTTGACTATAGCTAACTTCAGTGTGTCGGTTTTTCGTGACGGTGTGCGCGCGTATCGTAAAAATTTACTCTCATCATTTTTCCCTAACGCGCCAAATACACATTGCGAAGAGCGTCAGTGATATTATTGTTACAAGCTTGAGGCACAATATGCATAGCCCTGACGTCACATTCTGGTTTGAATTTACCGAATCTTTACCGACTAGTATGAGATCTCTCTAAAGGGCCACAACTGGATTTCACCTCTGTGAAAACATGTTCACTTTCTTGCAGGAGGAAATAGTTTTTAACCTGATGAGATTTGCAAATTTAAATACTGGCTATCCATTTCCTTTTACCACTTATTTGCAATTAGCACATTACTATATCTTGTCCTTCATATCTTATTATAGCATTTCCTTTGTTACGCAAATGGATTTATTCTTTTCATACATCATACATGAGTAATTTTCGCGCCAATTTTTCGAAGGGGTAGTCAGAGTTTAAAGGTTATTTGCGAAACTTATATTTTCATCACAAATTAACCGTCATAAATGATTTTTTTATCTAAAGGATCCAGTCTACGTCATTCCAGAAAAAATATCAGAGTCAAGGCACGATAGACTAGAACAAATAAAACAGCTGAAGTATGGTAGTTATTATCGCATTTACAAAATAAAGCCAAGAAATATGGACAGTTTGAAATCATAACACGTATAAGTGTCGCAGTGCGCTCACATACCGAATAGAATGTACTTTCATTCATCTCTCTCACTGGGTGACCACGCTATCAATTAAATTTTTGAAAATTTGATACAATAGCGGCAGACATTGTCCTACTCTGAAAAACTAAAAATTCAGAACCCGATTCCAGTGTTACTACCAGATCCAATTGTGAATTTAAACCATCCCGGACCCACTTAAATAAATTAGCTAAATCAGTCCAAAACAATCGCAGCACGACGCAGGATTCGTCAAGTTGGTGCCGCATATCTAAGTCCCGCTCTCCTTATTCTCCAAAGGCACTGGTTCTAACTCAGCTTACAACTGCTTTGCTTTTATTTTTTGAAGGTATTAGGATTGAACAATCATGCAAATTAAGGTGAAAAGGGATATAAAATTATCGTGTCACAGTGTTTGTAACAAAACTCCACCGAAACGGCTTGACTGATTTTTATGAAATTATTTGTGTATATTCTGTAGGTCTGAGAATAGGCCGTAAACTATTTTTTACACCCCAAGTGACAACCCTTACCCTTTAATCACTAAACGTCATTTTTAATAGCGATATTAGTACTGCAATAATCTTCAACTTAGTGATCGATAACTGATCATTATCAATTGATCAGTTATCCCCGCCAGGCGTCTACCAGTGTGACTTCTCAACTAGTAACCAGCATGGAGTAGGGATGAGAACAATGACATTGACTATCAATTTTTTCACTAGAAAGAATTTATATGGCAAAACAACGTTTGCCCGGTTAACTAGTAATATATATATTTATAATATTCTTACGAGTGAGCGGGATTCGAATTAAATAAAATGCCGTTAGAATTATTATAGAGTTTATTAGTAGCATACAAACACGTATAACACAGGTACAAATATAATCGAACACAACAAATCCAAACGTAATGCAGAAGGTCATAATTCAATAAAACGCGCAAAGTCCGTCACTAATAGATTCTCGAATGTACACACGTCTCGCCTTGATCGTGGTTCTCGCTCGACTGCCCCCTCCCTCAATCAGGCCATCGTTTTATACTGCCTGACTGAATTTCCTAGAATCAGTACTTTATAACCATAAAGGCACGAGTACAATAGACAACAGGCTGTTCTTCACAATACTAGAAACGTATGACAATAAATAAGTAAACAAAAGAAGACGATCATAAAATAATTATAATTAGTTCAAATATAATAGGTAATAAAATGTGTTTTATTACAGATATGCAGATGGAATTTGTTTCTGTCGGTGCTTAGGTTGAAACAGTACTATATTTTTACAGCTTTAAAACTAAAATATACTTTCTTCAAAAAAAGATGGCAGCCACAACAGTAACTGCTACGCCTGCGGTTACCGTTCGCAGGTGAGTACAAGGCTTCACTCTGTGCTTAGAGCAAGTTTTTGTACTACTCAATCACATTCAACATAGTGAAATTTTGTATGGAAATGACTTGGCGCCACCTCTTATGCGTGAAGGGAATAAATTGTGCCATACACGATTGCATCAACTTGAACTTATCGGGTAGTAAAAAAAATTGAACTAAGCACTCTGATAGTGAAAATCGCTTAAAAATTCTATGCGTAGTTTTTTTTTGTTTGGTTTACCAACAATTTCTTGCACTAATTCCAAGGACGTAGATAGCTTTATAAAAAAAACATGACGAATGCAGTAATTACTTATTGACAAAACTACATGCAATTTGATATTTTGTAGTTTGAAAAATAATAATATAATTAATTTAAAGAAGAACAGCTTGTTTTTTATAAAGTTTTTTAGATCCTGGATATCATATAGCAGCAGAGTGCTAGCGAACACTAGTAAAACGAGCTCAAACACGACGGGTCTATCTTGATTAGTAAAGGAGTTCCTATGGCCACTTTCCGACTCTATCATCAGATCAGCTCCATGGTACCATATTATTACATTGTCACGCGATATATATATGGGTGCAAAATTTCAGCTTAATCGGAAACCGTGAAATTGGTCAAATTTAATTTGCAAGATTCCACTCGAACTTACATACATAGGTACAACCATTGCAAGTTAAATAAAAGCTTATAATAAAAAAATAAGGTTTTTATAGCTATTAAGTTTCAAACATAGACCTTAAAAGACAAAAAAGTTCACGAGGAGTTAGCGCGTATACTGACATATAGACGCGGAAAGTGATTTTTAACCGTTTTTTGTTTTATAAGATATAAAGATGGTTGAAATTCGACACAAACTGTAATGAAAATGACAAACAATGTATAAGTAAGAATTAGAATTTCGATTAAAAAATTAAATTAATTAGATTTAAAATCTTAAAAGATCTCCCGTGACTTTGTCCTAAGTGAACGTAAAAAGTGGCCACAGTAGCGCCGCGCAGATGTCTAGAGGCTCGTGATAACAGCCTCTCATGCTCACCTGCGCCCGCGCAGCCAACCGCGCGCACGCGTCTATAATTTTCTCGTCTGTCGTTTATATTAATATAAACTTTATGCCGAGGCGTGCAACGATTATATTTCGAAGTGTTAAATCATAAAATAAGTGATTTAAAGTGATAACTGTGAATTTAATGGTAATTTAATTTGTAGTCTGTGGTGAAATGAGTGGGCTATGATACAATCTGTTTTTAAATACAGAAAGGTAATCTTTTGCCTGAATGTACAAACCGAAACACATGGTTTCGGTTTGTACATTCAGGCAGTTTTCTCGGGAGTTTACGGCCAAGTTATCCCAGACATGTTGCAAGTAAATTGAAGTATATAAGAGACATCTTACTTTAATGTTAATTATAACGAGTCTCGATCTACCAAGTACTACACAGTCAGTCAAAATTCGAAAGTTTTCATAAGAGTATCTTTTTAAAAATGTACTTATTTGGTTTAAAACATACCAGCTACGTCATTTCTAAATTAAGCAACTGGCATTATTTGAAATGAATCTTTGGGCATTTATTGTCTTACTAGTTATTTTCTGATCCATTGATTGTCAAAACACAAAAACTAACTGTCTTCTATCGGATACATTTCGGGGAGTGTTTTTTAGAATTGCACGAGCTGATTCCTCCATCTCCATTTTACAATCGGTTTGCACCACTGCTACTGCTGGAAACACCACCAGTCAGAACCAAGCGTTTCGCTTCATCTTTTCTGGTACGCATAACCGAAGAGTGGAATAATTTGCAGGAGTCTGTTTTCTTGATAAATACAATCTTGAAGTCACGAGTGAATAGGTATCTTCTAGATAAGCGTGCTCCATCCTACACTGCGTCATCACTCAACATCAGGTGAGATAGTGGTCAAGCGCAAGCCTATACTTATATTTTTTTTTTTTAACTATTAATTAATAACATCGCTACGTGAAAAAAAAACCAAATGAAGTGAAACATTTTGTTAAACTTGTATTACGTGCACTTATGTAATATACACGTGATTTGCGCTTGTGTGCTTAATAGTAATGTATCCAATTGAAACCATTTCAACTTTATTCATATTAATTCGATTAATTGAATTCGATTTTATAATGAGTTCTCGTAACGCACTGCGGCGCGAGCGGCATCCTTTAGCTGACTTCATTTTGAAAGTCCGAGATTCCATCTTTCTATTATTGGTCTAATATCGCACCCAATAAACTTAATAAATGGGAGTTTTTGACGGGAACTGACAGGAGATGTTGTTCTGTGCAGTTTTATTCTCTAAAAATGTGTAAAATTACTCTAAAATGAACAGTATATGTAGGATATTGATAGTTTTTAAGTTGTAGGTAATTATGTGTTGTGAGAAATGTGAACTGTATAGTCAAATGTCGCCTTTCGAGTTGTCACAAGAACTGTTCAGCTGAGCTATACTCGTACATAGGCTTAAGAAAATTAAGAAACTATATCGTAATCTAAGATCTGGCTGAAAGGTCTAGCTGCCAAGCCATAAAACTAAATAAATAACTTATTATATTATTATTATTTTAATTTAATATAATAAGTTATTCGTAAGATACATACACCTCAACACAACACAAGAACCAAAATAACTAATAAGCGTGTTAAATTCAAAAAATTCAATCTAGAAATTAAGTTGTAAATAAAAAAGGGTACGGAACTCGAGTCCGTAGAGTTTTAAAAAAGAAAAAATAACTTAATAAATAGTTTTGGAAGAATATTATTGAAGTTCATAACATTTTGTGTAAAATTACATGGGATGCACTTGCTAGGTTTTGAAACGGTACAACTAAGTTGTTCGAAGCGGCAGAAGTGGTCATCGGCGAACCTGCGCGCGGTTAATGAGTGAATTAATTCACGAATTATGATTTCTCAACTTCCCGCCAAAGTTACACCATTATAAAAGATGCCAAAATATGTATGTTAAGTAGTAAAAACGGAAGTGTGATTTTAATGCGTATTTATGTATAGATTACTAGGGTTGTAAAGCCTAATTGCAAAATGGAAGACCGTAATTTTTTTTATTGCACGAGTTTAGCATACAGGCTCTCGGCCCACCTGATGGAAAGCGGTTACCACCGCCTATGGACGTTCACATCAACATGTCATCAATCGTCTGCGTTTGTCACAGTCGTTTAATTCAAAGAACATTAGTGGGAATTTGTGCTAGTGCATTACCTACCTACTATAGTGTTTTTCATAGCCAGCCGAACATGTTAGAATGCAGAGGCTCCGAGTTCGATTTCCGGCATGGTAAATTTCGGAAACTAACTTTGTTATTTACTATGGTCTGGCAGTCTGGGATCGGCCCCAGAGTGGTCCGTTGTATATCACCCATAACACAAGCGTAACTTGTTTAATTTGGGGATATACAAGTGTGTTTGTCTACCGATTATATATTAATTAACTAATACGTGAAGCAAAAACTTTATACCCCTTTTTACGAAAATTGCGCGGACGGCAGTGTATGAAATTTCGCACACTTATAGTTTATATAGAGAAGCGACGAATGCTAATATTTTTTTTAAATAATGCATAATAAATACATTAAATCAATAAAAAAAACATTACACACACTACCACCTGTTTGTCATACACTCGTATATATATATATATATATATATATATATATATATATATATATATATATATATATATATATATATTGTTTATTGTTGCCTGTGATTATAGAAGTATAGTCTTTGATAACAAATTATTATGATCGAAATTAGACCACGGGCGACCACTGGTTATTATTATTTCACATTAATATTTATTTATTCTTTTTTATGTTTTTTATATACTCATAATATATATATATATATATATATATATATATATATATATATATATATAAAATAGACACATATTAGAAAATATAAAAAGATGACGTCCGCCGGCAGCGGGCCCTAGGGTCCTGGCTAGCGGTGGTTAAGGCTCCAAAGACGAACTTCGTCACAACGGGTGCAGTGCTCAGGAGAACCACCTTCTGTGTCTGGTCCTTCACCATTTACCAAGCGAGAGCCTCTCTAGGTGTCGGTCGAGGCTATTAGATCGTTTATAGACACCACTATCAACAATAATCATAAAAAAACCTCACAACGCTGGGTGTGCTACGCCGGGAGAGCCAAGTTCCACTACGTTGTCGAAAGAACGGAACATAACGCCTTCGAAGAACGAGGCTACCGCTAACTCGGTGCGCAGCATCTGATCAACTACTTTGTACGGCGAGAAATACCGACCCAAGGTGATCAATTTATGTCGCTGGGGTCCTCATGCGGCAAATTCTTCCAGCGTATGGCGCGCTGTGTCGACTGGTGGGCCGTATTCGTTGCATGCCGGAGTCGGCTATCGCCTCGCAATCTGGTACAAATACCGAAGCAGCCATGCACAGTAAATATCTGCACCATTATATAAGACAGGGTTCCGCGCTTCCTGTACACGTTTACCATTCGGCCCTGAAGGCTCAATTGAAAAATTCATCTGTATAGTACTTATATACGTATATTATAGTGTATTTAAATGAAAGGATAGCAAGCACATTAATACTGGTTAATAAATACAACAAACATGGTATTTATTGTATACAGTAATCCAATCAAATATATCCTTTGATTTTGGACTGTTTTAACTAAATATAATTGTTAAATCATCATCACCATCATCCGAGCGTTAAATCCCGGTTGCGTTCGGAGCGTTCCCTCCGACGCCAAGGGTCCACTTTTCTACTTTTTCTACTCCACTTCGCGCGGTCAATGCGTTGACGCCCTAGCCATATACCTAACGTTCTTATAAGTCTATCAATAAATGATACGGTAAATTATGGTTTCAAATGTAGCGGCTGCCTCCCGTCCTTTACAACCCGTATAGGGAAATCAGGAGTGCATAGTGATATGTGAAAAGGAGTAAAGTTGAAGGATACTAGGATGAGGGAAGGGGTCACCACTGTCACGGAGGCAAGGGTAAGTAACAGTGGCCGCGTGGAGGACCTCGGGCGTACCCGTGTGCACTATAAAATGTCGAAAAAGGGAAAGCCGCGAACAAGTTGACGAAGCAGTGAAGATACCAGAAGAAGAAGCAAAGAAGGTTGGACTGAAAATAAATCACGAGAAAACAGAATATCTCCACATGAAGCGATACAGAAATATTTATATGCCACGCCAGAACCTCCATGTTGGAGATATTGTGTTTACAGGGGTAGTTAAATTCCAATATCTGGGCTGCACAGTCACCGACATAAATACCACAGAGGATGAAATACTTATAAGTACGTATACAATACACCCTGAGCAGACCTGTTGTGCAGACCTACATAACGTACTGGTGTCCAGGCTTCTAAACAGAAAAACCAAAATCAGGATAAAATTGCCGGACAGGCATTTAATAGGAGACACCCTCTGAGGGAATATATATAATTTTTACATCTTATATATAAAATTCTCGTGTCACAGTGTAAGTTACCAAACTCCTCCGAAACGGCTTGACCGATTCTCATGAAATTTTGTGTGCATATTGAGTAGGTCTGAAAATCGGACAACATCTATGTTTCATCCCCCTAAATGTTAAGGGTAGTCCACTCCAATTTTTTGTTTAATTCTTAATTTTTTTTATGATACAGCATTAAAAAATACATACAACCCTAATTTTTCAACCGTCTACGATCAACCCCTATTTTTTAATAGCGATATTAGTATTTTTATAATTTTCTACTGGGATGATTTAGATTTTAATTTGAACCAGGTAGATGGCGCTGCAATCGGGTACCAGAATTTGTACCAGAACCGGGTACAGCTAGTAATTTATAATATAATAAACCTGTAGTTAGAGTTTCTACGATTATTTTAAAAAGAAGAAAAAATACAATTTTTAGAATATCATAGAGCATAACGTGAAAACTACCAAAACGGATCTAAAGAAAACTCGACAGAGCTAGGTTTGTAGTCCGAGTTACTGCGACTTCATTTCCATGGGATATAAATGTCAAAAAAGGCGTTGCGGTTGCGTATTTTTGGTGCCGCCATTATATTCCAAAAACAAAGACGTCGTCATCACGACAACACGAACAAAGTTTCGCTTGCAAAATTGCACATGCCAGTTTTAAAATAAGTTACATTAATATTTTGTCTGTAATTATGCGACATGTGGGGTAGGGAAACACTGCAGAATTACCCCAAAATCTGCTGAAAATCTTGGAAAATCCCATCTATCATTTATACGCGTTACATAAAACATGTAACATAATAACGTCATAAAAATAACGATCCTCTAAATATATACATAACAGCTTTAGTCATAACGCAAATAGTTTTATAATTAGTAAAAGTTGTGTGTTCGTTTGTGCAAACTAAGTCTGGCGACTCATCTTAGTCATTTCTTTTACTTTTTCAAATTTCTCTTATTATACCGCTTGACATAACGATCGTATACATCGTATCTGTCAATTATGACCCACAGCCAGATTGTAACATTTGGCCGTCTGGTTGGCAATAACCATCCAACTAATTACTAACTAAAGCTGGCCGACGATATGAGAGCGCGAGTGTTCCGCGCGCGCTCATCTCTCTTCCCGTGGGACGGGTTATAGACCGCCCCACGCACGGATAAGACCTAGTTGTGGCCAGGGGCCTAGTCCCCTGGCATTGGAAGGGGCCTAGTGAGGGGGGCCCACGCCTGCCAGGGCACGCGGAGTTGGGAAAACCGCATACACGTATCCCTGGCATAGGGCGCAGGACGGAACACACAGGGTTTTAGTGGGTATCCCTAACTGGGGAGTGGCAATAGCGTGGCACAAGTTCTGACTGGGCACGCTAGTACCTCCCCCGATCTGGCGAATCCCACACTCACACGGGTTGCGAATATCCCCCCAGGCTTCTGTGCCTGTCGCGGCTTAGTCCTCAAAGGGATTTCCCCTGGCCAAGAAAGAAAAAGGTTATTGGTTGGTGCACGTGTTCCAAACTCAAAAAGAGCGAATTCAAATATTGTCGACGATCCCGAACTTCGGACGGTTTTTTTAAAGGGCCCTACAGGCCCCTCTTCACCCCTAACATAGTCAGGGCCTATATACAAGTATTTTAATATTAGGTGTCCTTTTTTTTTCACGTCAGAACTTTATACAATATATCATATATATTACCCACACACATACACACACACTGTATCATATATAATATTTTTTTATACATGACCTCAGAGGTGACAGAACCCTCCATCACCTCGTACTGTAGCACTTCAGACGGTTTAGAACCTTTAATATTAGAAGAGACGTTGGCGCTCTAAGCGCATTCTGCCGTCTGTACAATGGTTTGGTACCTACGTCGCCATTTTACCACCACACTGCTCGCCGGCGACTGGGAGTTCATCCACACTTACTTGACACCTGGAAGTTATCCACTGCACGTGGCGCTCCTTTATGCCATGCGTGAGCAAGCTATGGAATGAGCCCGCCCTCCCGCGGTTTCCCCAGAGCGCTACAATATGGGGCTCTTCAAAAAGGGCGTAAACATATATTTAAAGTCTCAATGAGGTAGGCAACGCAGCGGCTCCCTTAGTTTTGCAGATGTCCATGGGCGACGGTAGTCACTTGCCATCAAGTGGACCCGTCTGCCAGTTTGACTATAAGCAAACATATTTTTTTTTATCTGACCGAAAGGCATGCACTATTTAGGCAGTTTTTTAACCTAGTGTGTGCATATTGTTAAAATTACCACACGTGCAACACCTGTATACAATATTTCAGTTTAATATGCAAATGTTAGGTATAAAAAACAATGTGCCTTCATCACCTTCAAAAGACCAGGTCAAGCCTCAGCCTTGCGTTCCGCATTACCTGTAAATAGCTACATACGTCCTTAAAGCATATCGTGATAATACCTGTGATAATGACTGTGTCGTGCCTCAACTGTTATCACTTTTGACGTAGTGTCTTTCGAGTGAGAGATAAGGGCACCGGCACTGTGCTATAGATGTGCTATACTATGCCCCCGTTTAAACTATAATAAACTAGTGGTCGCCCAGTGGTCGAAAATCGACCATAATTAATTTAAATTATAAGTTTGGACATTATTAAGCTTCTGTTGTCAAAGACTATTCTTCTATAATCACAGATTTCGCCAAGGCCATACTGTTGATTTGACTTTAACAATAAACAAAAGAGTACCTATATATGCGTTTGTGTGTCAAATACATGGTATGTAGTGTGTGTAATGTTTTTTTTATTGATTTAATGTATTTTTTGCACTACTTCAACTACAAGTGTGTCGTGTTTGAATAGTTACGACGACCACAACTCAGTCATGAAGCTAAGACAACATTGAATTCTGTCTCAATTAAAAAACGAGTGGTGTATGAACTAACCCCATTGATGGACTTCGCCACCTAGACTATATATCAAAAATAGGAGCAGAGACAAGGAATTGTTATCATCATTCAAGTGTTTGTTATCATCATTCAAGTGTTTAATTCTGATTATAATAAGCGGATTATCATCATTTTAGCTATGGTTCTGAGTTAGTTCCAGGTCTGCAAATATGAGTCTGATTTTGCCCGCTTTGGGAATCAATATAATATAGAATCTTTCAGATTTTATCAGGTATATATATATATATATATATATATATATATATATATATATATATATATATATGTATATATGTCGGAGAAGGCCTCGTTCTCGTGATATGTTCTTTATAGATTGCAGGTTTAGTGTGCGTCATCAGGATAAAATGCGAGCATAAAACACAATGGCCACGGTTTATACACTTTTAATTAAGATTTGAACAGCATTTTGACATAATTTAGACCGAGCAGCGGGTTCAGGGCACCGCTCATACTTCCAACTTCAATACTTTCTTTAAAATTCTCAAAGGTCCAACTCGACCTGTTGCCACCAACCAAATGTGTCACAAAAACTCCTCCGTCTACCGAAGTAGATACTACTCAAGTATAGAGGGCGTCTGACCCCGCTCGCAGCCATATGCTCTGCTCTGATTGGTCGTTTATTAAATTACAATATTCATAACTTTTATTAGGTTAGAACGATCTTTAAGTTATAGAAACATTTAACAAATCAAATTAAATTAAATTAAGAATTTTAGAAGTAATTAAAATGTAAACAAATGATATTATGCGTTATACATCCAAACAACAATCCATCCAATTATAGCTTCCCTCCGACATATATATATATACAAGTAATTTATCAATATCATATTGTTTATTTTCAAGTTCAAGGAATAACAAATTTAGATTGGAGCTAATTTAACTAAACTAAAGAAGACTAAGGGCCGCTTGCATAACGATCGCCTTTAAATAAAATTAGTTAATCATAGGAAACTGCTTAAATACGTTTTACACAAAACGTATTCACAGTTTTTTAACATATTTAGCGGCAACTTTTACGATGTGCAAGACGCTAATCGTATTTAAATACGTTTTGTGTTTCTTAAATAAATTTAAGCAATCTTATGCAAGCGGCCCTAAGTATTAGATCGATTATATTACATACTAAGCAGATTTACGCAAGATCTATCTCTGTTCAGGCTGCGCATCTCTGGAATACTCTACTATACAAATCTTTTACAGGCTTGTGAAGGAGCACTATCTAGAACAATAAAGGATTTATTATTTGTCTTGTATGCATAATATGTACGTTTATATTTTATAGCCATATGTGTGTAATATAATTATTATGTCTTATTATTACTACATAGTTAAACTGCACGCCAACGCTATCTATGTAATTAGATCTTGCCCATCTAAAGGTTGCCTGGAAGAGATTGCTTTAAACAATAAAGCCACCCATTGTATTACATTATAGTATTTAAGTTTATTGTGTATTTTTCTCTGCCATGTTGGTGTACATGAAAGTAATTTATTGTAGAGGATCAAAATAATTACTAAACGTGATATTCAATTTAAAATTATAGCACAGAAATATATTTCCTATATTTTGAAATATAATATCATTGTTTGTTCTTTTGAAATGCTGTAAAACAATTTTTAAAAATTCCGCAATGTATAATCAATGCATATTATTAAGTTAAATTCGTTAAGTTGCGTATGCAAAACGACTAATTAAACATTCGCGAAGTAGCTATTACGTATGAAAGCCGACTTATATGAAGTAATTACCGAAAAAAGTAAACAGCAAAATCGCTTAAACCGAAATTACACATGTTCACTACAGTCTTGCTTTGATAGAAAAAGAGCAAAAATATTTTTTATAAATAAACCACAAATTGTTAGAATATATTTTAAAAGTGACGTTTTTTAAGCAATTTAAATAGCAATTATTATAATTTTTTCGCTATTAAAATATCAACATCTTCTCAGGTCTAAGTGCTGATTATTTTGTATGTATTATGGTATGTATATAAAGTCTATTATTTATTTATTTATCATATTATATATTATTATGGTCTTTACCGCGACTACCATGTTTCAATATTTTCCTTAGTTTAGGGGGTGTTTGAAGACATCGCTTTAAGCGATAAGGTTGCTCTTTCTTCAATAAATATTTTTCCGAATTTTTAAGAACGTTGTTTTATATTTTGATCAAAAATAAGATGTTTTTATTCATTCACTCATCTATGAATAAATTTGTAACAAGCAGTTTAATACCTTCTCGAATGTGTAAACCATATTTTAATAAAATTAGGTTTAGCTTAGCTTTTGGAGTAGTAAACATACTTAATATTTTGTGTAACATGGTGTTGTTTGCAAATTTAGATTATGTACATAAGTACGTAAAATGAACCTCCATCTACATGTCCAAAGATAATTATGGAAATTACAGTATTTAAGGGTTCTTCAGACATATTACTATGTTGAAAGTGAAAGTATAGTTAAAATATTTACACGAGTGAATAAAAAGTAAATAAAATATTTACGAGGTATTAGGGCTATATTGAATAGTAACTACAAATCACATTACATTATTATTTGCATAAATAGGGTGCAATGGGCTGCAAACGAAACAGCTTTTCGTTGGTAATTCTCATCAATAATTTACCAAAAAAATAATCACAAGTCTTCACGATATGAGACGTAACGTGATTTTTTCCTAATTTTTCTGTAGTTATTTAAGTCAAGAAAAAAACATTACTAAGTCACCTCCAAATAATCGACGTAAAATCATTTTACTCCTTTAATTTTTATTTTTATAAAAAAATGATATTTTTTATTTATTTTAATACAATACTATACTTTAATTTATTCACAATAATGTAAGGTTTATTAATAAATAGAATGGAATATACGTTACTGCATAACATTGAGATATAGTTCAAGAAATATACCTAAGTACAGAAAACAATAGGCTTATTATCACTCAAAGCAATTTCTTCCAATCTTAGGATGGATTAGAAAAGTTTGTGAAACATGTGCGTTTTGCTACATAACGTTAAGGTGAAGTTAACCCACGAAGCAGCCTTGTTGTTTTAAAAGTGACAGTTGTTGATATGGCCCTCGAATTAAGGGCCTTACTTATAATCGTTTCTTAAATTTAAAGAAACTGCTCAGCAACTGATTAGTGAAAATCTTACCCACAAACTCCTATTTAGTCGAATATTTTGGATACCACCTACGTTAATCATTCAAATTTCGTTTATCTGTGCTCCTCTTCGGTTAACAACAGGTAATAAACGTTTATAGGTGAAGAAAAAGATATTCATTGATTAGGGTCTGATTCCGATTCTATTGCTTAAGAGATGCCTAATCGTTTCTTAACGATCTTGTTATAAGTAAGGCCGTAAATGAATAAACTTAAAACATAAGCAACGTTATAACTTTCAAATAAATCTTTGCATATTTCCAAAGTATGATTTTGTTATTTTTATCATAATTACTTTTTTAATTGAACCGCGCCAGTCATAACAAAATTTAAAAAATAACGACTATAGTTATATAATAATTACTGATATTTTAAAGCAGTAAAGATCGCATAAAACACTCAAAGCAATTCACGCGGCTTTGCCTACATAATGTTTCGACCTGTGTTTTACTTTGTAGTGGATACACTTACCACCTTCGTAGTTGGAGATATTTTTATATTCTTTGCTGAATATACCACGATGCTGGCTCCGCGCGCTCGGTTTCCTACACAATGATTAGTTTATATGTTTATTAGAAACTTTCGTAATAAAACTTGTATTTAAATATAATTCTGTCTTAAAGAAAAGTAGATCAAGTTTAAGGTCAATGTTTTGGCATTTGGCTTTTGACGTTTGACAAGTGCTACCTTAAGAAAAACATAGCAACATCTTTTGATCTACGCTATGTTTATTATTCATATATAATCATAATTTCTAATCATAAAATAAATTATATATAACTATCCACTTCATTAATTAACTGAATAGATAGTATATGTGCGACGAGCCGCGCACAAAGGTTGTTATGGCAGCAGTATACCAGGGGTGCTAGCCATCCAGACGGGCGAATAACATACCACACGGCTGTGGGTAGTTTTATGGTAATCGCCTCGGATACTCGGTGTGGTATCGCCTACGCAGTAAATTGTATTCTTTCTTGCACGGATAGAATCCTATCCACTATATCCTAACAAAGAGGCTGACAACGCGTTGGCTTCGCCGCTGATGTTGCAAATGTCTATAGGCGATGGTAACCACCCTCAATTAACTGGACCACCTGCCTGTTTGCCAGCTTCAGGATGAAAATATGTATATAATAAATCAGGCGAATGCATGGCAAAGCACGAACTATGAAGAGTTCCGTAGCGATGACCAACTTCCACCATTTTCATACTTTGGTTGCTGAACTATATAAAAACCAATCCACAACAGCCCAAATCTCATTTTTGAAATGAAACTTCTATATAGACGTGTATAAGTGTCTTTTCAGTCACAAAAAAGCGTTATGGACGCGTGGAAAGGCGGCATAAGTTTAGAGTAGACGTGGCGAGAGGCGGCATAATTTTAGAGTAGACTATAGATGTTTTTTTTTGTTCCGGATCGAATTCAGTTTTTTTGCTTGATAAAATAAAATATGTATAAATAAAAAAATGCATCTATAAAATGTACGTAACCTAACCAAATCACAATTTGCAGTAAACCTGCAAAAATCGAAGGGTGTACTGGGACACATGACAGAAGTGAAACTTCAACGGACAAGTGGAAAAACGAATCGCAGTTTTCTGTTGCCATTATATATACAGTATATGCACTTTTTGTAGTGGATAAATACGTTAGTTTAATCCTGAAAGAAGACATGCACTGCTTCAAATTTTTATCGCAGATTACGCAGAATTAATGTACGTTATATACGTCATTCAGTTTTTATCAGATGTTTGTTCAGTGTGAACTAAGCTTACTTAAGACCGAGTTAAAAGTTGGGACACATTATGAAATTTACAACGCCTTTTAATCTCGTGTATACAGATCATTCTGGCTTCAGTTATTTCACAAGATTTAAAAATTATAATATACTTACATAAATATCAGGAACTTTCAGTCCGTTTTGAAAATCTTTTTTATAATAAAATAAATAATGTTAAACTAATGTAAATGTGAAATGTAATATCGTTTATGTTAAGTCATAATTACACATACAATATAGAAGTAGGTATTTTTGCAATGTTAGGTATAGGCCACATGACAACCCTAATTCCCAAGTTCTACCTGCAGAACATACCCTTTTTAAAGATTTAACATTACAGAAAGTCTGGCCATTTCGGTACAGCTATTTGAGCTAGCTATATCTAATAGGCGCTGAAACCGTAGAACATATTTTAAAGATTTACCGATAGGATAAACTGTTGCCGAATAGCCAGCTAGCTATTTGGCTAGCTATATCCAATAAGAACTGAAACTGTAAAACAGATATATATTATTATTATTAAAGAGAAGAAAGACACTTTGTTCATGTGTTATTTGTTATTTAAAGGCCTTAGCAACGTATCAGGATTACGTTTTTGATAAGTTTGTCATTTTTAGTCAAAATTGGACCTATTTATGCAAAATGGAACCAACCCACAAACTGACAGTTTTGAGAAAAGCCGTTTTTATTAAAATTTTGCATACAAAAAAATGTAAATATTATGGCAAAGAAAAATTACAATTTTAGGTATATAATATTTTGTACCATACATTCAAGTACAATTTAAATGTAAATAAGTTCAAATTGGATTACCATGGGTCATGGATCTTGTTAGTTTATTATACTCTTGGTGTTTTGTGGATTAGCTACTTTGTGATAAAAATGTTTTATTCTGTAAATGTTGTCAGATCGTTATTCTTATTGGGTCGATAGAAAGTGCATTTTGAAAGCCTTCTGCATCCTTAACCCAATATTGGCATCTTTGTGGATTGGTTCTGTTTTGCATAAGTAGGTCCAATTATCCATGGTCTAACACTGGGTTAACGACAAGGGCTATACTCTGTCCCACAATAAAATTTATTATTGACAAGTCAATCATTCATGAATTAGCACTATCTCTGCGCAGAATGTTTGCCGAAAGTCTTATGATGTCACGCGTCGATGGTCTTTATTTTTTTGGTTGGGATGCCTATTATTTTTGACACCACTTTTCGTGTATTGTTTAGTCCTCGCATATCTGTCATCTGATCGTTTTACATTAAGCTTGTTATATGCTTTTATATCTTCTAAATTGCCCATTATTTATAATTTAAATACTCGACCACTGCCGATGCCGAATTGCTACAAATAGGAAAACAAACGTCAAATATAAAATAAATGATTGGATATATGTATAACAATAAAAAACGGCAAATAAGTAACACGCAATAAAACATAAAACAATAAATAAAATATACTTTAAAAACTTTACATATTACGTAGGTAGTTAATGTGTGATGATGGGAAGCGCCTGGATGCCTTCTTTAGCCACCACCTTCACTTGAAAACTTGGCAAGTTCACAAACAGTCTAGTGTGAATTTCTTTGATGCATAGTTTCAAAACTTCGTACGCTTCGAATACTGTCAGACCTGCGAGAGAAAACACTATGATACGGTTGCCAACTAACACTGATTACAATGAGTGGGACTGAAAGCGTGGTGGTTAGACAATATCACAGACCACCTCCAATAAATACCACATTATGAGTATTTTGTTCGCGATTTAATTCACCAAAATTATAAATATGCAACAATAACATACCCGTTAACAGATGAGGATATAAAAAATCCTATTGTTACGAGCAACAGGGCTCAAATAAAAAATAAAAATAAATTACTATAGAGTTTATTAAAACTATACAAACACGTATAAAACTGGTACAGATGAAACTGGCTGCAACCAGTTCACACTGCACGATTCAATGCAATTCAACACGGGCAAAGTCCGTCACTATATTGCTAATCGAAAGTACTACACACGTCTTACTCCTATCGTAGTCGTCGCTTGACTGCCCCACCCCTCCATTCGGGCATTGTTTTATACTAAACTGTATAATAGAACAAAGGATCGCGTTCGCCGACTTAATCCCGTACACCTGGCAATCTTCGACGGTCATAAAACAAGTTGAATAACAATAGCATGTTTTTCTGGATTAAAAATTTTAGGCACAAAATAAAAGGAAGAATTCCTAAATCAAGAAGGCAATAAACGGCGTTTTACGACATGCAGGTGTGCGTTCTTTATCGGTATGTCACACTACCAACATTCATACAATGTAAAAAGTATTTTTAATTACACAGTATAAAACAAAGTCGATTTCCGGGTCTTTTTGTAGGTATACCATTACCATACATATACCATACCATACCTATAACTCCTAACTCTTCTTAAGTCATACTACGGATTTTTAAACAATTTTCACTATTAGTTAGTTAATTTTTCATTATAAGTATATGTATATATATATAAAAACCTAATTACTACCCGTGCGCAGAAGGTTTGCCGATAGCCTCATGATGTCACGCGTCTATGGTCAGTAGGGTTGACAAAAAAGGTTACATAAATAGTTGTTTCAATAAATTTATTATTTTAATTTTCAATTGTATATACTTTTATACACGGCATATATGTGATTAGAAAGATTTGTCCATCAAGTCAAAAATGCAACACCGTCTTTACGTTGTAATGATCAAAAATGAGTACGGACGCGGCGTAAGACGTATGTATATACAACGCTTCAGGCGTCTGGGGCAGATATAAACGCACATACATTAAACGCACTATTTTAATGTTATGCATTCGTCGGTCGCGTAGAGCATCACGCCGTACGCAGCCTATGGTGTTTGTAACAGACCACCAATTCAGAAATTATAGAAACTGCCTTACTTGGTCTATAACACTCGTCCATGATACCTAGACTGAAGATTCCGCCAAATCCAAACGAACCGAACGGGACCTTGACCGACGAACCCAGAAAGTCCATAGTGTAAAGCTCAGCACCACTTTCAGGGTCATAACCACCGATTAACATGCTGATTAGTGAAGGCGTCTAAAGATGGAAACACATAGACAATCAGATCTTTCGAGGGGAATTTTATTTGTAAAGTAATTATACGAGTTGCGGGACTCGAATTAAAATGCCGTTGGAAACAAGTATAACACAGGTACAAATATAACCGAACACAACAAATCCAAACTTAATGCAGAAGGTCGTAATTCAATAAAACGCGCAAAGTCCGGCACTATTAGATCTCCGATTGTACATATGCTACGTCTTGATCGTATTTGTCGCTGAACTGCCCCCTCCCTCAATCAGGCCATCGTTTTATACTACACAAATGCAATGTGCCCCCTCGGCAACGTGGACTGAATTTCCTAGAATCAGCTTGTACTTTATAATCCGTAACACCTGGCTAATGAGGCAACCTGCGAGCGGCCGTAAACGAGAACAAATAGGCTGTTCTTCACAATACTAGAAACGTATGCATATAAATAAGTTAACAAAAGAAGACGATCATAAAAGGGTTGTAATTAGTGTAAATGCCGACAGGTAATAAAATGTGCTTTTACAGACTGTACTTGGAATTTGTCTTTGTCGAAGCCTAAGTTGTAACAATATTATAAAATTCTAAAAGTGTACTGGGCTGGTTTCTATGCTGCTTTTGTTGTTCGATAGTAAACTCCCGGACTTTATATACCGACAATCCTACGGGAATTTTCTTGGGAGAGGTTCACAGTGGCCGGGTCGAAAAAAATTGATTCCGATGCATTATTTTCACCGATCGATAGAATCTTTAGTAATACAATTGTAGTTGTGTATGCCTTTATTTTCATACTAAGAAAACCCTGCTGAAAATAACCTTTGACTTTATATTCAGCATAATAAATATAACCTTTATTACCTATCCAACTTGGACAAAGTCGCGAGCAGATGCTAGTTTTGTTATAAACATCCAACTGCTGGGCTTTTTTTTATCGCGTAGTTAGCATGCTAGCAGATAGCTCACGTAATGTGGTTAGCATCACTGAAATACGTTTGCAAATCGGAGGCGAAGCCAACCGTTAACATCCCATAGGATGGGGTCTTCCCCTATACCCTCTTGGGTATAGGATATGGGATAGAAGGGATAGGGGCTCAACTTTACAATAATGGACACTGAATTTTACGAAAATCAAGTTTAGGGGTATACATACGCCTTATATATAGACACTAAACCTCTTATTTGGGCTAGGAAACAAGTTTTTAGGGTCCACCAACAAGTTTTGAATGAATAATGGGAAAAAACAAAAATACGTTTGATAAACAAGGTTATGTCACTTTTGTTGAAAAAAACTTTGATTTGTCTTTAGAAATACACTTACACATGATATATAAACACTAAAACCATTTTTTAGTTTAATAAACAAGTTTTGAATTAGTTATTATAATTTTAAAGTACATAATAATACATCACAGTACTGTCACTTTATTCACTTAACAACGATAAATAAATGTTACCAAATCAGTATGTCAATAATATCGATTTTTTAATTCGAATATCATTCGATATTCCAATAATATCCATTTTGAAATACGAAAATTATTGTTATTGCTTATATATTACGAGTTTGAATGAGTAGTATTTGTAATCGATTTATTTTTATTACAAACATCGATGCATTAGGCGGCACTATGAATATTTTGCCGCCTTTTTATTTTTTAATAATGAGCGACTACGAACTGGTGCCAGAACAGTGTTTCTCGCGACCAGTAACTTAAACAGTGAGTTGGTTGGGTTGGGTTAGTGTTTAGACCAAAGCGCACGAGCCGAGCGAGCGAAGCGAGCGTGCCGCGGCAGCGGCCGGCGAGTGCCAGAACCGACTGTCACCATTCATTTATTGATAACTATTTAAATGGTGGTTACTAATCGGTTGTGACATTTGTTGACCGCTGTCATGGCACACTTGCTTTGCTTGATAGGCTTTAGTCCGCGTTTTTAGACTGTATTAAATGTTTTTTACATTGACCACAAACTTTTCTTTTGCATTTCTCGTCTTTAGCCACAAGAAATAAGTACACCATTTTGAAAAAAATTAATAAAGTTATGTTTACAAAAAAAATCATATCTCAAAAACTACACGTCTCCTAGACATGGGGGTTGCAGGAGGGAGAAGTACTCTTCCCCCCCCTTCCCCCTCCCCCCTCCACTACTTAAAATTCAGTGTCCATTATTGTAAAGTTGAACCGGGATAGGACAAAGGGGTTGGGATAGAGGGTTCTGACAGGAGGAATGGAATAGAGAATTTGGGATAAGATTGGGAATGGGCCATCAGAAATCTCACTCATCGTACGATATGGGATTAATTCGGAAACGCCGAACCTTTAAGAGCATGGTATCTTAATGCTGTAACCAAGATGATAATTCCAGCATGGGTCCACCACGTCAGGCTTACTCTCAGTTAATTTATAGGAACGGATGGTATACTCAATTTTATCCGTACAAGAATGGAGGAGGAATACCAATAGCAAAGGCCAGGTAGCCTATCATAAAGAGACGACAAATCAATCCGCAGCCACGTCGGGCATTTACGCGTCTTCATGGCCACCACCTTGCCGTAACAACCGGCATCAGCGATCAGCTTTCAGTACCCCGTTCAGATCCGCTGCCAAATTCTGTATTTAGTGTTGTAAATGTCCATAGGTGACAATAGCCATTTTCCATGTATCGGCCCGTCAAACAGTTTGTTGGGACTCATCAATAAAAAAACGTCTAAAATAAAACGAAGAATTTTTATGGCAGACGTCAGACCTAGTGGTTGTGTAAAGAAAAGAAAGAGACTATTCGAAGAAATAGCGACGCGCTGACATTGACACAAATTTAATATAGTACAAAAAATATCAACTTTTGTGCATTTGTCCACCGCATTTTCAGCAAACAATGTTTGTATTAAGTATGTTTCTGTACTGGAATTATATCCGACATAACGCCGATTTTCTGTGAGAAAACCTTTCTTATGTTGTTGAAACGACCCGAATACATTTGTTAAATCTAAATTTATAACTATTTAATTAACAAACGATAATATGTAAGATGGTACTTGTATTGAACTTTAGTCACCCCTAATATGCTTCTTATGATACATACCAATTTTCATAAAAATCTGTACTTACCGAAGAAACACGCATAACAACTTTCACGCGTACGAGTTTGTGAAAATTAGAATTTCATTCGACGGAATTATTTTCATAGTCGCATAATCATGGTATAACGCGAGGCGTTTTGCAAAAATAAACTTTCGTTTTGTTGTACCAAAGAGTAAACTGGCTGGCGATAATATTAATAACCTTTTTAGAGCACTTTCATTCTTTCGAATTCATAATTTTTAATTTGGTGTGTTAATTTGCTTTGAATATGAAGCGCGCTGACGTGTGGTTTATTATGATCTCTGCGTTACTTGTTTATCGTGAAATCAAGCTTCATCAATGTAATATTGTATTCTCGCCTCAAGAGTTTATATCCTTTCTCTGTTCCTGCGTGGATAAAATGTTCTATAACCGTATGTACGAGTATTATGTCTTATGTCTTGTGAACCAAATCAGTCAAAAACTGAAAAGAAACAAGAATTTTGCTTACACTACTCCGTAGAATCTCAGCTAAGCTATTTCTTGCAAAATTAACTGTTGAAGCTGTGTTTAGATTATATCTGAAACAAATCAAAGCTGTGTGCACTTTAATGTAATATTGGTTAAAAGTGAACATTACTCGTAGGATATTCTTTGTATTTAGATGAGAATAGGAGAGTGGATACTGGGATAGTAAAATGGATTTAGGTACATACTTCTTATCACCTTACAAAACGTAAGCCTTAACGTACGTCGTAGCTTCAAAGATTTTATTTGAGCGTATAATATCTTAATATTATAATAAAACTGTTTGGGGTGTCGAGTTTGTAATTCTTGTTCTCACACTGCTGAGGATCGTGGCTTTGATGGCAGTGAATAATTGCTCTTCCACCGAGATCAGTTTTGAGCTTGTCAGTCCATCTATTTGGAGATGTACCATGAGGTCTTTTGCCTTCAACTTTTCCACTGACCAGACCACGAGACTTTCTTCAAGTTTGTAGTATGAATTAAAAATTAGAACAGTATTAGGGGGTCTAATTTTGTCCAGCAAAATACGAAATTGTCAAGTTTTAGAGTTTCTGTCTGGTTGTCTGACAAAGCATAAGGTGAAAACTACTGAATGGATTTCAATGAAACACGAAACAGTGCTACCTTATAGCTTGGGTCAATAGTTATGGTACTGTTTATCCCGATTACTGAAGTCCTTTCCATGAGATAGACGAATACAACTGAAAAGATAGCTCTGTGGACGCATTTTTTTGTGCCCCCGTTTCATTTTACTAATAAACATGTTGTCATTGGAAAGCAAAGTTTGCTAACACTACTAGTAATACATAAAATATGTGGAATTTCAATAATATAGCTACCTGTTCTTCATCACGTACAATTTTATGTTTTTGGAGATGAAATTCGCAAACTGAGCAGCGGCACCGGACTCTCCGATCACGCCTATCATCACATTATTGTCTAGTTCGTATATTTTATCTTCATCTGTAAAATAAAAACACAGTCTTATATTCATCATGAACCCTACAGTCCCAGAGCAACTCTATAACGCCCTTCTTAAATGACTCCACGTTGTGGTAGTACTAGGATAAACCTCGGCGGTAAGCTTCCTACAAGTCGTAATTGTACACGGTATAAACGTAAAAATGAGTTTAGCTACCACGGGTGAGCATCCCGCCAGTGGTGAGTGGAGTGGTGGTGAAAATGTGCACCAGATGAAACAGCTCCTCGAAACACTCTCCATTGTACAGACGGTAGAATACGCAGAGAAACGCAAGTCTCTCCGTAAGCTAAGCGGTTCTAAACCATCTGTTAGTATGGGATCGTCGAAGTACATACACATTGGTTATTAGTATAGATTTTGTGAAATAAGCGTAAATTATGCTGGTTCTTTATGACGTACGTTTGCAAGTTATAGTATGACCGAGCAAAAGGGACATCCCAGAGCGCTATAATATGGAGTTCTTCAAAGAGGACGTAAACATACTCTTAAAGTACCAACGAGGTAGTCAACGCATTGGCTCTCTTGGTGTTGCTCTTGTCCATGGGCGACATTTGGTAGACCATCTGCCAGTTGCTCACCTTTAGTGTAAGGCCACATGCTTATAATGTTTAATTTGCCGTGACAAATTTAATTAAGTCTTATAAAAAGTACCTATACAGGAAAACCTAGATCATAGTTACAAACCTTGAAGCCCGTGTAATGCTCAGAGAGAGGAAAAATTGTGTACAATAAAATTATAGTAACAGCACTGTCAACCTCGAAGTTCGGCCAAGTGCCTCATACTTCACGCATGTTACATTAGAATCCACGGTAAAGCAGCGTTCACACAGTCCGAGTACGGTCGGACCAAGTACATTCGGATTTTCATATATAGAATAAGTTTCAAAATTTTACGCCAAACCGGTAAAAAAAATTGATCATTATTAAAATATTACCTATTTCCATACCCGCCGTGTTTTTCTTCAATAAATTATTTTGATTTGAGAAATAAAGAAGTTAACTGGCAGACTATATAAATGAACAGATGGAAACGACTTACGTCGGATGAGTATATACCACATCCTCACGCGATATTGCCGTATGATTTACCCCCAATGCTGCAAATGTCGATAGTGACGGCAATCACTTTCCACTGGATGATATATCTGCCTGTTTACAAAGTTTATACAATAAAAGAACACGCTCCGGGTGTTTCGTATAAAGTAATACCGTAAAAATGCCAGAGTAATCTGATCGTGTCGATGCGCCTTTATAGTTGATTTCGAGTCGATAGACAAAACAGTTGAAATGAAAAAAATACCGTTTTTCATAAGCACTATCGACTGTAAATTGGTTTGGTCTGCCGCGATAATTGTGAACCCATCGCACTGCATTCCTAGTAAGCATGGAAAATACAAAGCTAATGACATCCCTGTCCACAATGAAGATAGAAAAAATATATTTCAAAAGAAAATTAATTTACAAAATTCTTCACAAAGAAATACTTATAGAAAAACTGAAAAATGATGCTAAGTGTCAAAAAGACAAACATAAAGAATTTTAAACAATCGCCTATAATACAAAACTTGATAGAGGTTGCATGTTATGTATGAGGAAAGATAAAAGTGACTTAATGAAAAATAATATTAAACTAGTAGATAGATGGATAGTATGAAATTTTTAGACAGATGCACCAAATTGAATTAATTTGATTGAAAAGCATAGAAATGAAAGGACACGGTGGTATTCAATGCTATAGTACGCATAATTCAAGTTTATGTTTATCTGCTCATTTTAGTTGATTCAAGCAAAATGAAAGATAATATTGATCCATCAAATACAGCTTCTAGTTTTAACGGTTAAGTGTACTTAAAAAGAGCCAAGATTTTGATGGTTTTGAAAGATCAAAATCAGAAAATGTCTAATTAAAAACTAAATCTGAAGTAGTATAGCCATTGAGCAAATTAACAAACAGAAATGTACAAACATTTTAGATACTTGTGTATAGATTTACAAAGATTACCCTCAACAAAGATATTCCCAGCAACAACGGTACAGTCCCAGCGTATGAGAGACTCTCAGACCAATCTTCAAGCTAGATTAAACTTGGGAAGATTACAAGATTACATGTAAAGCCTAAATAGTAAACAATAGTAACAACTCATAAGCGTCCCACTTGGGCTTGGGTCTACCATTTATAGAGAAATAGACATTATAGCAGCTCCACTTGGTTAATGGTCCTAATCTTACTATTGATTAACTTGCCTTACCATCAATTAAATTTTGACATTACTTATATGGGGAGCAACGATAAGGCGGATTGGCGAGTTTGACACATCGGGTATCTAGATATGCAAGTTTTAACTCAATTTTTCATTTCACAGTTGGCACGTGATAATTGTAACGATATGCACATTAGGCCAGAAAACTGCCTAAGTAGTGCATGCTTTGCGGCCAAAATTTGAACCCACGCCCTTCTAGGTTAGGACGCGAGAGCACTAATCACTAAGCTAACACTTTTATTTATTTTTTAATTCGTTTCCCATGCTTGTGGTATTATCGAAGAATGAAAGTGAATGTATTTATTTCTAAATGGAGTCTTACAGATTATTTATTCAAAGCTATGTGTCTACCATCGCTTACAACGCAATTTTAGTTATTGGAAAAAGAAGCAACGTAATTAACTTTATAATTTATATTATGTATATACACTCATGGTCTTTTTAAATGATTTTTTAACGAATACTAGGTTTAACAAGTTCGGAAGCGAGCATTAGAATTAAAGAATTTATTCGAAACCATTAATTAAGTGTATAGAAACAATTTGTGTAATGTGTGTAAATACAGTGTTGCAGTTGTTAGTGCCCACTTCCAGACAACTCGTTTGTTATATAATTAAAAAAAAACCAAGAAAATTATTTTAATGTTTATATATTTGAAAATACTTGTGTTTAGATTTGTAACGTATGTGAAATGTATAGATGTGTGAATAGGTGTGTATATGTATGTGTGTATGTGTGTACAAGTGAACGAGTGAGTGTGTGGTTACAGATTTATTAGACTAGTGTAGTCAGTTTATTAAATTCTCGGTGTCGTCATAATAGAGTTCTATTAGCCCGTTGAATAATTTGTTTACTCCCATTCTTGCCTCCAAGAAGCTGGGAGTGCTAAACCGGTCAAAGCTGTACTTCACACCGCGGCAACGCCTTGTGTTGGTGAGGCCGCATATGGAGTACTGCTCTCACCTTTGGGCGTGAGCACCTGCCTACCAACTTAATCCGCTGAACTATATTCAACGTCGAGCCGTTCGCGTTGTTGATGATCCCATACTCACAGACGGTCTAGATACGCTTTGTCTTAGGAGACTTAGCTTCTCTCTGCGTATTCTACCGACTGTATAACGGGGAGTGTTCCGAAGAACTGTTTAGAATTGTGCCTTCGTCCTCTTTTTACCACCGCACCGCTCGCCATCGGTAGGGAGTTCACCTCCACTTCCTTTAGCAGCTTCGCTCATGTAAGCAACGGTTCTGTAGAACGTTTCTCTTGCGTGCCGTGGGGATTTGGAATAAGCTCTTAGTCGAGGTTTTACCACAGCGCTACGATATGGAGTTTTTCAAAAGGGTGTCTAAAAATTTGTTCGAGGCCGGCAGCGTGTTGGTGACATCTCTGATGTTGCAAACGTCCATAGGCGACGGTAACCGCTTTCCACCAGGTGGGACGTCAGCCTGTTTGCTGTACTCCAGCTATAAAAAAAATCTGTGTGGTCGTTCTAGTAAATCTTTCGTCGCCTTCCCTAACAAACTCACTCATTTCACTACCCAAGGATTGAAACCAATCGTGTTGTGCTTAGTTCAGTGATTAATGTGAAAAGGAACATGAAGAAGATCAATTTATGGTGTTTATTGTGAACATAGGATAGTGAACAAAATGCCCGACACTCTGTCTCTGTCGGCGGGAGTGAGCCTTGGGCTTTTGGCTGGTATTGTCTCAGGAGTCTATTACCTCGTCGCTAATGGACTCACCTGGCCGAGGTAAGTTATTTTTTCTTTCTATATTATATTAAGGTTATTTCTACGTGGTAGAGCCATGCTGAAATAATTATCCTGGTTATAGCTCTTAGGGGCCATTTATAAATTACTAGAGTTTACCCGCGTGTCTCTTGTTTATAGAGCAAGCGCTACAGGTTATATTATATTAATTTTTTATGTATTTGCCCACGGAAGAGTCACTTCATTTTATATCGCTAATTATACTATCCCCCGTCTATCTGTAAACAACATAAATTACAAAACTTGACCAAAAAGGCCAAAATGGTCAAAATTACCAAAATGACCAAAAAGGCCAAAATGACCAAAAAGGCTACAGTGACCGACGTGGTCAAAATGACCAAAAAGGCCAAAATGACCAAAAAGGCCAAAATAACCAAAAAGACAACAATGACCGAAATGACCAAAAAGGCCAAAATAGTCAAAATGACCAAAACGGCCAAAATGACCAACATGGCCAAAATGACCGAAAAGGCCAAAGTGACCGACATGGCCAAAATGAGTAAAAAGGCTAAAATAACCAAAATGACCAAAAAGGCCAAAATGAAAAGTATCCCTTGTCCATCCTCAGCATTTAATTTACATACGTACCGAATTTCAGCCTAATCGGCACATTAGTTCTTCCGTAAAAGCATAACAAACAGAAAGATAAATATATTTTTATCCCGGAAACTATCCCATTTTTCGGGATAAAAAGTATCCTATGTTCATTCTCGGCATCGAAAAAATATATATACTGAGTTTCAGCCAAATCGGTCCAGTAGTTTTAACGTGAAAACGGAACAGACAGACAGACATAATATTAACAGGTAACGTAACGTGTAACCTAATTATGGATGACTCCTAGGAGGTTGATGAAGTGTGACATTGTGTGACAAGGGGTGGGAGGGTCCTAAATTCCGTGACGACACATTTTAAAATCTAATATTGAAGTTTGAAAACGAAATTAGAACTATTAACAAAAAACCTCAAATTATTAAATGTAAATAAAACTGATTAAGGAACTGCTGTTTTAATTTAGTAATTTCCTGATGTGAAATTGCAAAATATGTGATGTCATATTGGGAAGTGAGGATTCTCACGGACGTGACCAGCTGTGACGAGGACAGGGGAGGGGTCAGAAAATTTTGAAATTCGTCTGACGTAATTTGTGCATGGAGAGATAACACTTTATTGTACACCATTACAAAAAACACGGAAAAACTTATAACCTGAAAATATTCTAAATGTGCACAATGGGCGGCCTTATTAGAAAAGCGATCTCATCCAGACAACCCGTGGCAGGAATAAAACAAATTCAACTTATCAAAGGTGGTATATATATGTAAATATCAATAAAAACACCATAAGAGGGTAAAAAATAGTTTACATACCTACCAATTAAACAATAAATTACAACACCACACAAAGTCACAAACACAACCAAGAACAAAACTTACACACATTCTAAAACTAACGCGCAATACCACCGCATTGCATTACACGCACACTTCACAAACAAACCAAGACACACAAAGAGCCTCAAAATTAATAACCCAGACACAGAAATGAAAAAAAACAACACACATGGCACTAGTTAGGTATAGACATAAGGCACACACTGCACATGCACTTCCTCACAACACCAGCATGTAACAGATACACTCTACATTACTGTAAGTTTAGCCCATTTACGCCCAAATGAAATTCAATTGTTTTTATTTATATATATCTTTATTTTTTGTAGCCTTAGGCATGTATCACGAATACTTTGTGATGAAAAATACGAAAAAATAAAAAAAGGTTGAATTTTCAGGGTGTACTTTTTATAGTACACTGGGCAATTATGTGTGATAATTACTGAAGCAATCTTTATCAATGCAGAGTGTTTTCTGGCATCGTATACACTGCCATTTTATGCGAGTATGGCATAAAACACATGGTAGCTGCTTGATTAGCTTTCCTGGGTTGTGTCCATTGTTGCTCGGTCTTGGTCTCGCTACGACTCAACATGATGGGTGGCTTTTGGCTCTGTTACGGATCTGTAGATAATTACGAGCTCTATGTGTCTTCTAAAAGCCAACTGGTCAAAGCGTTCTCCTCGAGTCATAATGTGTAGACGCCAAGCGTTAGATACACTCATAAATAGCAAGTAGGTGAAAATAGCCCACCACCATTTTTTTGCCACGAATACTTGCTCAATACAACGATATAGATCCGTCCATCTCATCTACACCACCCGCCTTTTATTGTAGTTTTGATATAAGCGTGGAATATTCACGTCCCCTTTTGGTCTACTCTGTGAACATCATCCATTTTATTCGTGCAGGAACGGAGTTAGATTACAATTTCCCGCAGCCGGGCGGCCTGTCGTAAGAGGCGACAAAACAACCCACACCCAGGTGGTGGGGCATTTGCCCGACTGGATGGCTACCACCCCTGGTCTAGAGTATGTCGCCATAACAACCTTGGGCTGTGTTTCAGCATAGTGGCCAGGGTCCAGTCTCCCTTAAGAGAGCAGCAACACATTTGTAGCAATTTTGGTGTTGCAAATGTCCATAGGCGAGGGTAACTGCTTTCCATCTAGTGGGTCGTCTGCCTGTCTGCTGAACTCCTGCAATAAAAAAATTCATCATCGTTTTCATCTTCAAATATAGCGTTGAGAGCTTCTTCGAGTCCTCGAAAGTTATTACAACTCGAAACAATGCCATTTTGTCAAAGACCTGCATAAACGGATAAAAAGATATTTCAATATCACTTTTGCCCATTGTACTAAAAAAACGACACTATATAACATCGTTCTATAAATCTTACGAATTGCACAGAAATGCAAGGCAATTTGTCATTTGATTTACTTTACAATATATCCTAATCGTTGTATACGAAATTGCGCCAAATTACATGTTAAAAAAATTTAAATAAGACAAATAATGCACTTACCTCTCTCCGTGTGAAAAATGTCGACTGATAAATGTCAAAAATGGCGGCAACTTTACTGTCAAATCACTATATTTTTTTTCAAATGTATTCTAAATATTGATATCTAGTAATGGTATGCAGGACTAATTCATCGAAAAACAAAGAATTATTCTTTTAATAAGGATTTGAAGAGGTGTCGTTTATTTAGTACAGAGGGCGCAAATGGGTTAGTATTAAAATTAGAATAAATTAATATAATGAGTGTTCTTAAGGTACACCACAAGAGGAATATACATTCATTAAATGTTACAAATAATAACAAACATTACAAATAAGCGTGTATAACTTCTAAACTTTTTCCTAAATGAAAATGTAAAAAAGGGTACGGAACTAGAGTCCGTAGAGTTGTTAAAAAAACCACATACCTACCAAATATACAAAACAATTTGATTAAAATCGGTTAAACCGTTTCGGAGGAATTCGACCACAAGCACCGTGACACGAGATTTGTATATAATATATGTAGGTATATAACAAGCATAGTAAACATATAGAAAAATATATGTTTGAATATGAACATGTATACACGATTGTACACGATATGTAGTAAGCATAAAATTAAGAATAGTATGTTTAGAAGTGTACCTAATACATATAGAAAGTAGAATAAGAAATGAAAACATTTAATAAAAAAACCGTGATACACGTATGCGTCAGAAGGGGGAGAATTTATTTTAAAGAAAACCTAAAAGGCTGGCATATCTTCTAGCGTTGCAAACGTCTGAAGTAACGGTATCCACTCTCTATAAGGTCGCCTCTGTCAATTCTTCAGTTTCGCAATAAAAAAGTATAGGTGGCGGTATACTTGGTGTAGCTGTGTCTAAAAATAAAATTTAAATTTGTGTTGTTTTAATATATAAATGTTAAAATTTAAGTGAAAAGTATTTTTTTTATTGCTGGAGCACAGCAGATAGGCTGATGGCCCAATGGGGATTGTTCACAAAAAATTACCCTCTGGTTTTATATTTTTATTACGTAAAATAGGGTATTCTACGATACTAATTTGAATATTTTTGTATTTTAAGCGTTAGTTTTTATATAATTCGATTTTAAAATTATTTCTCCGATGACGTCATAAGGGGCAAGTTTACATTGATTTCTTTGCATAGAAAACAAAAATAATAAAAGTAAGTTTTATCTATATATAATCATAGTAATCTGTGCTACTGTGCACTATTTAAATGTCACTGTCATTACTCATTACGTATCGTGATCATTTTAGTGTTTTTTGTCGCTAGGCTTATAATTTTTCGTGTTCAATCATTATTATTTTCTATAGTTATGGTAAAAAAAATTAAAGTGGTCTCTAGGGAAAATCCATGTTACAGAACTTAAATCAAAGAATGTACAGCTAGATATTTTTTTTACACCTGAAGCTGGCAAACAGGCAGACTGCCCACCTGATTGGATTTAGTAAGGTCAAATAAAGGTCAAACGCATTTCTTACAAATTACAAGAAAATCGTACGTTTTTTGGAATTTTAACTAGACAGAAATGATTAGGGACACTATTCTTCGAAATGGTTTTTCAAATAGCTAGATTGAAAAATGTGAACAATCCCAATTGTGATGGAAATTGGTTACTGTCGCCTATGGACATTAACAACACTAGATGTGCTGCAAATTTGCTACCGGCCTCGATAGGGAAACTGGAACCTAACCACTGATGAAGAAACACTACTCCAAGGTTCTGTTATAAAAGGTACGATGGGGCTTTGAACCGTTTAGGTTATCTAAATTCTAAACGGTTCAAAGCCCCTTTAAAATAAAAGAATAAAAAAGGTTCTGTTATAGCGTCATACTCTAGACATGGTGGTGGTAGGTAGGTGGTGGTGGTAGCCATCAATTCGGCTAAACGCTCTACTACCTGGCGAAGTATTACATTGGTTATTCATAAAAAAGACCATTTTTAGAATTGTTGTCTGCCAAAGAAAGAACTAAGAAAAAAATTATTTAGAACGACTATGTAAAATCACTTAAACTATTAAAACAAATATAGTAAAAATCGTTCTAAATTGGTCCTAACTTAGCAAAATTGCCGGTTGAGATAACCAGTCTGTCTGAAATCCAGTCTCATAGACGTTTCGAAAAGTATTAAATATTTTTCAATAAAAAAAATTGGGATTAAAACAATAATAAAATTGTATTTTAAAACGTCTGTTTCATTTCGTTATCTTGCAAGGTTAAATACATTATATATATAAAGTCTAATTCCCATGCATATGAAGTGGCGGTCAAATAGTGTAAATAGTAATTAGCATAAAGGCCGTTCATAATTTTCTCTACCGCATTTTAAATCATATTTGTACTTCCATACTATTCATTCTATGATTTTATTGCCCTCTATTGTTGATGAGTCACTTCAATTCATGTACTTTATGGGTAAATATTGAATTAGATCGGCTACTTGTCACTAGATGGCACAAGACGTATTTAATATAACCTAAATTATGAAATTATAATAAATGGATTACCTTTCATAAAATACATAAAAATGTGGAAGCGGAATACTATCTTCCATGCTAGAATCACATTCTTTTACCGTGCTAGAACTAAAGCTTCTAAGTTAATAAATTAAATAAACATTATTATAATTTTTTTTAAACAAACTAAGGACTCTTGTTCCATACCTTTTTAATTAATTTCAGTAAGTGTTGAATTTTACACGCTATATTTTTTCTGCTGTGTTGTTGTATAGGACATCTTATCGATCAGTTACCGGCATTTTATCGTAAACATTTGGATCTAAGTGTATTTTCGTTGCAAAAGGTAAATTTTAAACTATTATTTTGGCTTAAGACTTGCGTTTTAATTCAGTAGGGTCTAATATATCTAAAACTGAAAGTCTTTAAGCAAAATAATAATTTAAAATACTACAAAAAAAATACTTAGATCCAAATGTCGCTTGTCGCTTTCTTAAGTTCTCGCGCCCCGTATACATAATAAAAAACTACGTTTTAACAGTTTTAAGCGCGATAATTAATAAATTGAAGACAAAGATGTCAAGTCTCAATTAGTATTGTTAATTAATTTAACAATACTCATTGACAATTACCGCTACCAAAATCATTAAAACGTAATTTTATTAAATGACATCCTGTGTTAGATCTGTTGGTGTATTGAGGTGTATCTTAAATTAACTATATACTAATAATTATTTCTAGTTCCTATTTACTAGTATAATTATTCTAATGAGGAATGCAGCTGTTAAATGTTTGTGTGGTGAGAGAAGTGTATGTAGCGCTTCTCTAAGGACTAAGGGTGTATGCCTTTCAGTCCATTTTTTCCATATTGGGCACGTGGTGGTAACTTATTACAAACACAACCTGAACAATAATCACCATCCTCACATTTATACTAAAACCTATATGGGTTTTCAATGTGAATTTAATCCTTAATAAAATTCAGTTCTGCTTTTACTAAAAATATGGCCGTGAATTATTTAATATTGAAAAACCAACACAAATAAAACATAACAGCTGATTACAATCGCCCTCACGTTATTAAAAAGGTAAAATTTCGTCATATCCGGAACTAGGCAGTTTTGGGTTGCCAGGTAGATGTTGAATAAGGAAAAAGGATCCGAAAATACTTTTTATATCACCTTTTAGTTTGATGCAACATCGTGGTCATGGTTACAATACCAAGGAAAACATTGAAATTATACTAACCAGCACGAAGTGCTTCATACCTACCTACATCATAGAAGTGTGAAACCCGTCGACCCGCCTTAAACAAATTCAATTGCTCGTTTTAGTGCATTGAGAAGATTTTGAGCCAAAAGTGAGGCTGTGAAGATGGATTGATATTAATATAACACCCGAGAGTTGATCCTATACTATATTTATATACGTAGCATAGTATATTTGTTTATATTTTATACTATATTTATATATGTATTATGTTGATAATTTAATCATTATGCTACTTTAATAACGTGGAAAAAAATGGGATAAAGACAAAATAGTTATAAATAATAATTATAATAAATTATTATATTTTAATGTCCCAGACTTCCGAGGTTGCTGATACCCGAGGGCTTAAAATGGCTGGTCTTATCGATTCGTATACGAACTACGTCTATACTATGTCTTACAACTACCAGTAAATCTAGACACGTTTCAATTTCACTATACAATTCTCCAAAAGCGCCTTTTTCTATACATATAATAAAATCGTCAAAGTTTTAGTCTTTTTGTCTATGAGTTTATATGTGCTAATCTTAGCAGTTTCCAGCTTAATTTTAAAAGTAGTTTGTATAGCAGACAGTCCCATTACAAGATTTGCTTATAATGTAATTAAAGGTGGTCGTCTATGTATCATGCGATGCCCAGTCGGCAAGTTGATATTCAATCTGATTTTATATTACCAATCTTGTATTTACGTGCGTTAATATTTTTGTAATTTAGGTTCGCGGAACGACTGCGCCATGTATTGTATCTTATTTTAATAATGTTATAATATTAATAATTTTAAATAAAACAATTGTTAATTTGATAGAGCAACGTTTACTCTTTCTTAGTTTTAAGTGAATCCCATAGACAAGTGTCATATACAGTAATGGTCACTGACAGTGACATATAAATTAATCTATGCTAATACACTCTATTATAGCGTCTTCCAGTTTTAACATTTCTACATTTTCTAATTTGTTTAACTAAATCCGAGAATTTCTAGCTAAACAAATGCAGCTGGTCACTCCAATTTCATTGCAGAGACACAATTCGCCATGTGCCCCCAACCGGAACCGTCCAACGGACTAGGTGGTGTTTTTTTTAAATTTCGAAGTTCGTGTCTGTCACGTTCGATGACCGTTACACCATGGAGAAATTACGAATGTAAGGGTAAAATTACTTCTAATTTTTTGTGTTATGATGAAGAGGGTAAAGTTACTTTTATTTTTTATAATAATATGATGAAGTGGAGTAAAATTACTTTTAATTTTTATTTGTAATACAATGAAGGGGGTTTCATCGTATATGCTACTTTTATTTTTTGAATAATATGATGAAAGGAGTCGAGTTACTTTTATGTTTTTGTATTATGACGAAGGGGTAAAATTACTTTGAATTTTTTGTATTTTAATGAAGGGGAATAAATCATTACCTGTAAATATTATAATGAAGACTACCTAATTTATTTTTATTTTATAGAAAATCTAATGATAGTAATATCGTCTAGCATCTACATAACTTGGATACCAAATATTTTTTGCAAACGAAGCGCTTTGCGTCCACTTTTATCGAGCATATTGTAAAATAGTGTAACATATGTATATCATCACTGGTAGTCAATTTTTCCCGATTCTGGGCGTCTTTAAGTTCCAAGCGGAACCTTCAGAGTGAGCATGGTCATATCTTCACTTGGAAATATATGATGACCATAATTTACAGTTTATACATAAGTCTACGGTACCACTGCGTCGCCCGGAAGAATCAAGTATAACAATTGTGACTAGTGAAATATTGTTCCAAAAAATGGGTAACATGATAGGCGTACAAACGTCAAAAGTAAAATATTTGCCTGGACGGGGTGTAACGCTAATAATCCTGAAGAAAAGACGACTATATTGAACTATTGGTTGGATAGGAAATAATTAATAGTTTTTTACAGTCAAAAACGCTAGCCTCTGCACGGTGCGCGCGCGCTTCCAGTCAGTCCGCGCCGACGCCCTCAATGATACGTCATGCAATTTCAAAAATAGTTTATTGTACAAGTTCCGGTGCTTAATATCAGTTTCCTACATTAAATTAATAAATTATGTACGTCTGCTTTGTGTAGTTTTTAAAATATTCATCAAAACGTTATATCGGTTTTTATAAATTAAAGTGCTTTGGGATCTCTTATTGTGTTCAGTGGGAACGTTTCCAGGATTGCACATTGAGGTAATTCAAATTTAAAAAATAATAAAATAATCAGGAGCCTTAAGAACAGACGAGCGTGCATGACAAGAGCTATGAATGTCAAAGAAGCAAGTGAGGTGTGTAAGAATAAGCCTAAATGGCGTTCTGTTGTTCGTGCCTACCCCGCAAGGGACCTGGCGTGAAGTTATGTATGTATGTAATAAAATAATATTGTTTTTCTACAGTTCGTCTCAAAAATGAGGAATATCCTATATATCAAATAGTGTCTGTATATCTATAATTATTTATAATATAATAAATCTGTTGCGGGTATAAAGTTTGTAACTGGAATTTAACAATGAGTGAAAATATTAATGGGGCGGGGCTTAATTCGAACCAGAAAATTTTAAATACGGAATTTTTTAAGATTTATGTTTGCCTCTCATTGTGTACTGTGTGCAGTGTCCAGCATCACATGAAAACTACTGAATAGATTTAAATTAGACTCTTCACAGAGACATAGCTTATATTACTATACCTTGCTACGAGCAAGGTATGGTAATATACCTATACGCATCAATGTCCCTTATAATTGTCCACGTAATTTTCGGCCTGGAGTATTTCGGATTCCCCCGTGCAGAACCAATCTTGGCCAACACCTACCATTGTCAAGAATGAATACAAATACAATGCAATAGCCGGTAAGGTTCCGAACATAGATATCTTTTGCGACTCTTTAGTAATTTTTAAAAGGAAATTAATCACATATTTTCATGTAAATTAAATTATTCACCTCATTTATCTTAATCAATTTAAATTTATATAAATTCTGAAATTCTAATTTAATAGTGACAAACTGTAGATAAAGCTGTGTACGCCTGTTATTGGCATGTATGCATGTATTTAATTGTTATATTTATTATTATGTCATAGTCTTATTAATGTGTACTATGCTGTTGGTGTACCTATGAAATAAATAAATAAATTACGTGTTAGGACACTTTTCACCCTTATAAATCGTTGTTTCCGTGAGATAAATGAAAATAGTGTAAAAGATTGCGCTGTGGTGTTAACTGCTGCGAATCTACGACTCAAAATGAGTCCTGGCCTCCGGCACTGGTCCTTACGTAGTATAGGGAGCGTTCCCTGGGTGGCAGATAGGGGAACGGTCGGTAGTACAACCTAGCTACGCCACTGGATAAGACCGATGGTCTCGCTGACCGAAGTAGGGTGTGGTCCTCCAGCATTTTGGGGGTTGTGCGGCGGGCTAACGACTCTCCCACGGAAAAAAGCCTTTGTTACGACCCGACCCTTGTGGTGCTCATTTGAATACTTTCTTTTATTATCTCTTAGATGCTACGTTGCAATTAACTAATAAACATCACGTCGTTACAGCAACGCGAACGAAGTTTAGGTGCCATATGGTATGACAAAACAGACGTAAGAATTAGCGAGTTACAAAGCGCTTATATCTGCGAGTTATTACTAAAAATAGTGTTATGTATTAAGTTTATAATATTATATATCACTGACAGCAGAATTAATTGCTGCATTGTTTAATTGGCAGACCATGTAATTTCGTTCAACTTGTTACTTCGTTAATTAATGAGTCGACACTCATCCAGTTTTTGAGTCTAAAATAAATTAAAAATATTTTAGATACAATCTTTTTTTTCATTTCAAATGTAGAAATTTATATTAAAAGATAATAATAGTGCATCCAAGAAGTTAAGTTGACAATAATGAATCTTATATTGGTATATTTTAAGCCGATTAACATCCGTGTTTATCCGTGAAGGAACAAAGAAAGAATACAATTTCATGCAAACAACCCACGGCCAGGTGGAAGGGATTTGCCCGACTGGATGGCTAACCTGGTCCAAAGTATGTCTTCAATGTCGTCATAACAACCTTGAGTTGTGTTCCAGCATTAGTGGCCAGGTTCCAATCTCCCTTTTTACAGTTAACTAACTCTGAATATTTTTAGGGGAACAGAAAGTATGATTGTTGTACTTGCCTAAGCCGGATTGACGAATTACGCAGATCGTTTATTTCATCATAATTAGCCATCCATAAATTACATCACGCATTAAAGGAGGGGGTTCCTAAATTTCATGACGTCACATTTCAAGATCTAATATAAATTATAGTATCATCCCATAAAAGTCCCACTGTTGGGTTCGGATTTCCCATTATAGGGAAAACTGACAGTATACCCGCCACGCTTGTCCAAGGCGGCTTGTCAGATTTGACACATCGGTTATCTCGATGTGTAGGTTGCCTCACGATGTTTCATTCACCGTTGTTAGCACGTAGTAATTGTAATAATATGCATATTAGATCTGAAAACTGTCTAAGTGGTGCATGCGTTCCGGCCAGGATCGAACCCGAGCCCTTTGAGATTGAGACGCGTGCACTAGCCATTACGCTACCACGATTTATAGATCTAATATATTGAAGCCAATTACGGACCTGCTGTTTTATTTAACATTTTTTTTATGTAAAATCTATTCGGACACGAAGAAATACACCCACAGCTAGGTGGTAGAAAATTCAGCCATTTGAACACCTACCACCCAGGGTTTTTTTTAAATTAACTAATCTACGGACTCTAGTTCCGTACCCTTTTTACAACTTAATTATTGTTAGAGTTTTTTGAATTTATACACGCTTATTGTTTGTGTTATGTGTGACAATTAATTTTATGATTTTTGTGTTGTGTTGTGTACCTTAAGAATAACTTATATAATTATTATTATTTTTCTAATTTTAATACTTAACTTACACTAATGTACCACCCAGGTTTAAATCATGCCACAAGACCCTAACTTTGCGTTCTACCATCAGTATAGTTCGCGCCACGTAAAAAGAACGCTGGCACTGAACCTGCGCAGTGCGCGTTTTATCGATCAAATTGGTGGTATGAAGGGGGCGAGACGGGGTGATACTTTAGGATACGACTGAACACCTGCGCAGACACACCCCCTCCACTACCGCTCAGCGTTCTTTTTACGTGGCGGGACCTATAACTAGGTTTCAATCCCTTTTGAAAGTCTCCGTAGAAAGTGTTGCAAACGTAAATAGATGACGGTAAACACATTCCATCAGGTGGGCCTTCTGCCTGTTTGCCTGCATGTGGAATAAAATATAATAAAAAACCACTGATCCTTAAATAAACAAAATAAATACAACGGATGTCCTTACTCACATATTAATGGTCTATTATACGCTTTCGGGTCAATGACATTATCTCAACAGATTTTACCGCGCAAATAATTGAAAACAGTATCCCATTTAACAAATAAGTAATAAATGTGCTATGAAATCCGTGTAATCAATACGTAATTGGTGAAATACTGAATTCCGCAAGAGTTTACGGTGATTTAGCAAAAAGTGCTGTCAGGTGAGACAGTATTTTTCAATTCGTTGAACAAACTATTATACTCTTTACATTTTTAGCTATTAATCAAAGGCGTCTCTAACTGCAAGTGTAAGGGGTGCCTGGAACCCGAGCACAGAGGCATAAGGGGCGCAAGAAGATTGACTTCATAGAAAGGCCGTTAAGGATTTTTTTTTTTTGTTGGAGCAGGGGGAATAAATATATTTCGTACACTACCGGGTCCTTTGTAGAGGTTAGTGTGGGAGTCTGGTACAGTTGTTCTTAAATACTCCACTTACCTGAACCTGCCTCCCATGTGCCCGAGTTTGTGGTGGGAAGAAAACAAGACTTAGAACGTAGTTACGTCCGTGCTCATCCGCACATCAAGGCCTCAGAGTACCCCGGGAAGCAGGGTAAACTTACTTCACCAACAGAGGTTTAGTTCCACCACATCTCCAGATGCAGGTGGGCTCCTGTGACGGAGTGACGTCGGACCCGTGAGTCGCATGCGCAGCTCTCTCCCTCTCTCCTTCAGCGGCCTCCTTACGAGACATTACTGCCTCCCAGAAGATAGCCACAAAAGTCCATTATTAGGGTTGTAATAACGCCAATGTCCTTGAGGAATTTTCTGTACTGATTATTCGGGCGATAGACATCGGGCGATCCAGATAGACAGAAATTCTAAAAATTGCATTTTCGGAATCTGATCCAAATTATCCGCCGGATTTTTTTATATATTTATTTTGACATTACAAAAAGATACTTCAATTTTATTTATGCGTATATATCATTATATGGTTACGAGATGAGGGGGCTGACATGCCTATGTGGCAAAAGTCCCAAATAAATAAAGAGAACACAATGTACAAACAGACTTTCTAGCAATATTAATTTATTATGTGTTTAGAAGGATAGAACTTTATATCTAGACGTATAGAAGGAATAGAGTATACTAACAGGAAAAATTTAAATATTTGAATACGCTAATTTAAAGTCGTTAGATTCTAATTTGAATCATTGTTTAAGCTATTAGATAGGCCGGAATCAATTGGACATATCACCCTTTGTTTTATTACAAAGTAATTAAGATAATTAAATGATAAACAATCGATTATCACGTCAAAATCTAATTAAAGTTTCTATTCGACATTGTATACACAAGTAATAGTTTTACGTGATCATTGTCTGCGTGAATGTGGCCTGGATAAAGACTTTTGAATTTATTAAACTACCTAAATACATTTTACACAAAACGGTTTTATTTCAGATGCCTCGCATAAGGTGGTCTCCCATGTTATTTATCAAAGTGTATTTATGCCGTCGGTAAAACAGCCACAAGTGTTCCGTTTCACGCTGCGATCCATGTTTTGGAACAAACACAAGAAATTTAGCTTCTATGCTAAATTATTTTTGCGTAATAAGAAATTTTAGTTGGCCAATGTCAACTTGTCATTTGAAATTTCGTTCGTTTGGTTGTATTTCTCCGGGTTTTTTGGCAGCAACCTGAAGAGTGTTTTTTTGCTGTCAATCAGCGAAAACTATATCGAAATTGGCCGAGCAATTTTTACGTGAAACAGACAAGAAATCGAAAAAAATGCAAGGTGTTCCCCGTCGTTTCTATAGTCTATTCCAGTGGTTTTCTTTTTATACCTATGTACAGACATGGCATGTTTGGCATGTTTACTAAATCCATCAATCTAGATGGAACTAGTAGTAATTGCTACTCTGCATGTATGAAGAGATTAGTGAAAGGATGAAGCGAAGTTATTTGTCAGGATCGCCCCAAGTGGATATGCATCGACTCTGCCTACCCCCATGGGAAACAGGCATGATAATATGTATGTATATACTAATTCCAGCTGATGCTACTTTGTTGAACCGTTACTTTTATTATAATACGTCTTCCCCCGTCCTGAACAATTGGTTGAATTGTTTACAGTCAAACACCAACAGGCGGCAGGCGGCCATGTTGATACGGCTCGATGGCTGCGTGAGCGCATCATTGTCATGTTCAAAATTTATTTTTATTTACTTTTTATTAGAAAGTACCGGTGCGGCGCGTAGCTATTTTTGACAGGGCGAAATATTAGATTTAAAACATGGCAAAGCCAAGCTGGAATCATCATTTTATATACAGCTCTTTGGGCCGACTGGATCCCATGTGACACCACACTTTCACAGAATATGCAGTATGCAATATGAATTCTTAGTATGACATTATTGCGAAGGCAACAACATTTCTTGTTTGTTACAACTCCTTTAATTCTTTTCTGCACTCCTTCTCTATATAAGTTTGCGAAATTTCATACTCCTCCGTTCTCGAATTTTCGTAAAAAGTACCAAGTTTTTGCTGTGTTTTTACTTCACGTATTTAAATATACTTGTGTATAAATATGTTCCAGTCCTAATGGAATATTCCATTTCTAATCGTCTGTTCTTTTTAATACATGTGTATAAATGTGTGCCATTAGGAATACTTCCTTTTACTTATGCCATTATTTTTGATAGCGATATAAATTTGAGAATAAATAATGTTGCCAAATATATTCCGGCCACGTATTGTTTTTATACTATCGCCTATTTTATAATACCGATCGGTACGAATTAGCCACTTGTGAATTCTCGTTGTGATCGCGCACTTCCTGCGCGGGCGCATGTGTCGTCTCCGCTTCCGGTACGACGCACACCTGCGTATGCTCTCTACAAACTTATATATACCGGCATGAGCGGCGCTGGTGTCTATGTGAATATTGTTGAAATGTTCGAAAAGGTCCGGTTAAAATTTAGTTCCAATACCAGTATGCCAATACAAGCTTCTGCCCGCGACTTCGTCTGCGTGGAATAGTAAAAAAAGTCAGTTAAAAAACGCCCCGATTTTGAAAAACTCTTCATTGGAGCTCCGCTCCTATTGGCCTTAGCGTGATAATAAATATAGCCTATAGCCTTCTTCGATAAATGGGCTATCTAACATTAAAAGAAATTTTTAAATCAGACCATTAGTTCCTGAGATTAGCGCGTTCAAACAAACTCTTTAGCTTTATATATTAGTATAGATATATTTTTTTCATAGCGCTATCATATAGATCGGGAAGATTCGGTTCTAAGACTTTTAACTAAGATATCATAAAAAGGGGCTCAATTGATTTAATTACCATCTATATTACACAGAGGAAATTGATAGAGGAAACTGTCATCTACAGTCCTAATCAGTCCTATTTCTTCTTAGCAGGCGGATTGCTTTGGCCAGACGGTGTCGCTTTTCCAGGAGGAGTGACCTTCCCTGGAGATGTTTTCACGGGGCTGGTCTCGCCAGTCAGCAGGAAGTTCTTCACCCTCGCCTTCAAATCTAAATACATTACATTCTCGTGGTTCAGTTGCGGCAACACTGAAACGCGCTTATCGAACTCCTGTGAAATAGAATAATATATTGTTACATGCCGTCAAAGAAATGCGTACACCTGCCTGTCGTAAAACGCAGTTTATTACCTTTCCTGCATTCGGAGTTATTTTGTTTACTTTGTGTTTAAAATTTTCAATTAAAAAAAACCGCCTATTGTTATCGTTCTTGTTTTATGGCCGTCATTAGTGCCGAACTAGTCCTTGTTATTATTGCATTGTCGAAGCTTGCCAGGTGTGCGGATTAACTCAGTGAACGCGGTCTTTTGTTGTATTGTACAGTTTAGTATAAAAAAATGCCCGAACGGAGGGGTGGGGCAGTCGAGCGAGGATTACGATACGAGTAAGACGTCCATTTGACAAGCGATATAGTGACGGACTTTGCGTGTGTTATTGAATCGTGCAGATTTGTACTGACTGTGCCCAGTTATGTTTGTATCTGTTTTATACGTGCTTATACAGTTCTAATAAATTCTATAGTAGTTCCAACGACATTTTTAAGTCGAGTCCTGTAGCTCTTAAAAATATAAACAGTTCATATGTAATAGTTCATAAGCAAATCGACAGTATACTCCCCACGCTTATCACATATTTTGCAATCTTACAATAAATTAATAAATTAAAACAGGAGTTCCGTAATTAGTATTAGTATCCGTGCAGGAACGGCCGAAAGAAAGAATACAATTTCCTGCGGCCGGGCGGCCCGTCGTTAGAGGCGACAAAACAACCCAGAGCCAGGTGGTGAGGTATTTGCTCGATTGGATGGCAATCACCCTGGTCTAGAGTATGCCGCCTTAACAACCTTGTGTTGTGTTCCGGCATTAGTGACCAGGTTCCAGTCTCCCTTAGGAAAGCAGAAGTGCATTTGTAGCACCTTTGGTGCTGCACGTCCATAGACGATGGTAACCGCTTTCCATTGAACTGCTGCAATAAAAAATATAGTTTTATTTCCATTTCAAATACTTTTTAATCATTTCATCATGATCGTACAGATAGAGTTCGAAATATTGAATTTTATCGTTGACATTGACAATTTTAATTTTAAATTTAAGACCCCTTCCACCCCTTTTCATACAATGTCACACTTCGTCAACCCCCCCCCCCCTTCCCCCTCCTTCTCTTAACGTGTGTGACGTGTGAATTTATGGATAGCACCCAATCTACTTACGGTTCTCAATACAATAATGTAATACGTCTTCTTATGTATAAACCTCTCCGTAGCATAGGCGTAAGTTGGCATACCAAACAAACCCATCAATCCACCTGATTCATCGCAAAGATCGAACTGAGTGAAAATTCCTGGAAACAATGTTAAGGCTCCAATTACACTGTCATATAATTATCATATAAATATTATCTCATTTCTGTCGAATTCTATAATCATACTATTTAAATGATGGGTAAATCTATAGCTATCCGGTGCACGAATTTTAAGTAGCGGGGAGGTGGAATGGGGAAGGGGGAGGCATACTTACCCCTAGTACAAACCCTAAGGTCCTGAGATCTTCACTTTTTTAATAAACATAACCTCACTTGTTTTTTCACTAATATTGTACATAAAATTGAATAATCCTTTTGAAGTCATAAAGAAAGCCAGTAATCGACAGAAAAAAAAAAACAGTGTATATAGTCGAAAAATTAGGAAAAAACACAACAGAGTGTATTCAAATACACTACAAGAGTAACCATGAATCAAAGTAGCGGCCAATAAAGACGAAATTATAAATCGTGTGTATAAAATAAATAGTAAATGGTTACAAGTCGGTTCTAGTATTCGCCGACCGCTGCCGCGGCAAGCTCGCTTCGCTTGCTCGGCTCGTGTGCTATTGTCTGAAGCTAAACTAACCTAAATCACTGTTCTAGTCAGGGGTCACGATCTTTCACCGCCAATCACAATAACGTTAGTGAAAAACTTGGTGAGGTTATATTTACCAAAAATAAATATTTCAAGAACTCCGGACCCTAGGAATTGTAGAAAGGATAAGTATACCTTCCCCCCTATCCATCACGCCCACCCACTACTTAAAATTTATGCACCGGATCTGAGTAGCAGCCGAGGAATCTAAGAATGTGACCAGCTATGACAAGGACGGGGTAGGGGGTCAAAAAATTTGAAATTTGTGTGAAGTGATTTGCGGATGGACCCTTGCTATTCATTTGCCTTTATTACCATCGGTTCAATCTGTGATATTTCTTTTACGTTATGTCAAAATTAACCGATAGTAAGGCAAATAAACGGAAGGTAAGAACAGAACCGGCCATATATAGGCCAACTACCTGTTTGCAAGTTACGCAATTGAAAAGAAATACCAACAAAGGCACTTACTTAGCTATCCGGTGCTCAAATTTTTTATTATAAGTGGGCGTAGAGGGTACGGGGGAAGGTATACTTACCCTTTCTGCAACTCGTAGGGTCCGGAGTTTTTGAAGTATTTTTTTTTTGGTCAACATAACCTCACCTATTTTTGTGACTAGAACAGAGATTAATGTTAGTTAGTTTATCTTTAGACGAAAGGCCGGAACCGAGTAGTAACCATTTACTTTGTACACATGATTTATAATTCTGTCTTTATTGGCCGCTATTTTGAATATTTCATGGTTACTCTTGTGAATGTTCTTTATTGTGTTTTTTCTTCATTTTCTGCCAATATACACTGTTTTTTGTTTTTTTTTCAACTTTGTAAAAAACTGAAAATCTCCGGAACATATGGGTTGTAGTATGGGTAAGTATGCCTCCCCCTTTCCCATTCCACCAACCAGCTACTTAAAATTCGTGCACCAGACAGCTATGGATTTACCCAAACAAACATTGATTTTACGATTTTACAAACCGAGTTTGCATTTCTTCCTGATGTACTCCAGCATGATCCTGACGGGGCAGTTAGGGTTCACCAGCAACGTCTTTTCAACCGCCATGTCAGTTTCAGTCGAGCTTCTTCGAATAGTCGATAGTTCAGGTGCATCCTTGTACGATATAAAAATAAACATTCCGATTAATTTGTTCAAAAAGTCTTGAATTTCGAAGAGTACACTTGTAAGTTATATCCGGATCAACGATTATTATTATTAGATATATTGTATATTTACAATGATAATAACGTATTTTATTTACAAACTTAAAACGATGGTTTATTGCTAAGAAATTAAAACATTAATTTATTTGAAGTCATTTTGACATTAGGATCAGTTGACAGTGAAGTCAGCTGAGACATTATTTACCATCAACATTAAAGCCTCTTTCTGTAATATTTATTTACTAATATGTTTCATATGTTCATGAATCATATTTTCATGAATCATATTTTCATGTACAGATATTGTATTATATTATAAATCCTATATATATATATATATATATATTGTATTCATTTATCTCCAGGTTTGCAGAAAACGTGTATAAATTAGTGGCCAAATTTTTAGATTTATTATTATATTTTGTTCATTTTCACCTGCCTCTTCATACAGACACATCCGACATTGGCAAAATCAGTGCTATTTGCATTGCAGCCATGAAAAGGAAAAGCCTATTTCGTAAGAGAATAGCAAGTAGTGACGTCACACCTTGAGTGAATTTTTGGCCTGTTTACTTACTCCGTTGACTTTGGTGACCAAAGTCTTAGCCTCTGAAACGAGAGCACGCCATCATTGCCCTCGGTTTCTTGCCATTATTATCGGCGCGAAGCTCACTTAAGTCAGCTTCCACTCTGTCTTTGGGGCCATCCGCAAATTACTTCACACGAATTTTATCACCCCTAGTGTCTTATGCAGAAATTTTGCATGTTTAGATGAAGAAATTATTCATTTAAAAAAACCGACTTCAAAAACTAAAAAGTATAAAATAAGTTATTTCTAAAGCTATTATTATGAATATATATTATCTAAAACATCTTAAAGTCGGTGCTTAGTAATTTTCAAAATAGGTATAGTAATTTTTATGTTTTACTTTGCACCGACTTCAAGATGTATTAGATAATATATATCAATAATAATAGCTTTAGAAATAAGTAATTTTATACTTTTTAGTTTTTGAAATCGGTTTTTTTAACGAAGTTTTTTTTATTTATTTGTTACTTTTTAGTGTCTAGCTATGGGTACGCCAACGAAAGGTGCTGCGCGGAATGGAATTTTTTTCATAAAAAATGTCCATAAAATGAAAACTACTGGGCCAAACTATGTGAAATTTTTAGGGGACCAAATGGCAGCTATTCCGCGTCGAAAAAAAAGAATCACGTAAATCGGATCATAAATCTCGGAGTAATCGGTGAACATACATAGAAAAAAGATTCCAACGAATTGAGAACCTCCTCCTTTTTACACGCTTTATATTAGCTTCACTTGTATGTCAGTCAGTATGTCTGTAACCGACCCCTAAATTTGACCGACTTCCCGTTTTCCGATTGAGCTGAAATTTTGCACGTATGTGTATATCGCGTGACAATGCAATAATATGGTACCATGGAGCTGATCTGATGATGGAGTCGGAAGGTGGCCATAGGAACTCCTGTACTAAACAAGATAGACCCTTCGTGTTTGGGCCCGTATGTTTATATCGCGTGACAATGCAATAATATGGTACCATGGAGCTGATCTGATGATGGAGTCGGAAGGTGGCCATAGGAACTCCTGTACTAAACAAGATAGACCCTTCGTGTTTGGGCTCGTATGTTTATATCGCGTGACAATGCAATAATATGGTACCATGGAGCTGATCTGATGATGGAGTCGGAAGGTGGCCATAGGAACTCCTGTACTAAACAAGATAGACCCGTCGTGTTTGGGCTCGTTTTACTTGTCTTGGCTAGCACTCTGCTGCTACATGATATGCAGGATCTCAAAAGCTTGTATTTAAAAACATTTAAACAAAAATCAACTAAAAAATGAAAAATAAATAATAGTTTAAAAAAACTAAAAAAAACACGCTTTTATAAAAAATCCAACTAAAAAAACAAAAAATAAAATTTAATATAATAAAAAAAGCGTGGGGTGTATTCAATTAATAATATAATATCTTAAAAAGCGCTTTGAATACACCCCACGCTTTTTTTATTATATTAAATTTTATTTTTTGTTTTTTTAGTTGGATTTTTTATAAAAGCGTGTTTTTTTTAGTTTTTTTAAACTATTATTTATTTGAATTTATACACAATGCTTATACAGATAGAGTTGGAAGTATTTGGAAGCTTTTCGTTAATAGTTCAAAGTTCGTGTTTTAAAGCTTAAATATTGTTACGAGTTGCAGGACTCGAATTAAAATGCCGTTAGAATTACTATAGACTTTATTAGAACTATAAAAACACGTATAACACAGGTACAAATATAACTGAAAACAACCAGTCCAAACGCAAAGAACGATTCAATAACACGTGCAAAGTCCGTCACTAAATAGTTTACCGAATGTACACAAGTCTTGCTCCGCTTGTGGTTATCGCTCGACTGCCTCGTCCATCAATCGAGGCATTGCTTTATAGTGCTCGGATGAAATATCTCTGGTAGGCCGCGTGACACAACACACCTGGCTAATGACTGCCATAAAAGATTACAATACACAATGGGCTGTTTTTCTAATCACAAATTTTAAACACAAAGTAAACAAAAGAAGTTCAAATGCCGAAAAGGAAATAAAATGTGTACAGGAATGCAGGTGTAAATTTGTCTTTTGTCGGCACCTAGGTCGTAACAAAATCATTAGATTTTAAAATGTGACGTCACAAAATTTAGGACCCCTGACACACTTTGTCGACCCCCAATTGTCATGGGTGATAATTCCGATGGTTTATTTTCCCTATTCCAGTCCCATAGCCCATCCTTTCTCTCCGCCTTCCGTCTAATCCCTTTATTTCTTCGCCCTATCCCATCCTCTTTATCTCAACCTAATGGCTGGAAACACCTTGGCTTTTCGCCTGGTGTTGCAAATGTCTGTATGTATGACTGCGCTAGCTTCGCAATAAAAACAATTGTTCGTGTGCAGTTCACACGCAGTAGAAGTGAACATAAACTCACAGATAATTCTTCTCTAACTTTCCTTTATCCTACATCCGTCAACATATTATAATGTTACATACCCACAAAGAACGCACACCTGCACGTCGTAAAAACGCAGTTTATTGCCTTCTATGATTTAGGAATTCTTTTGTTTATTTTGTGTTTAGAATTTGTAATTCAGCAAAACATGCTTTTGTTATCGTACTTGTTTTATGGCTGTCATTAGTGTCAAATTAATTCCTGTTGTTATTGAATTGCGTCGAAGTTTGCTAGATGTGTGGATTGACTCGGTCCTTTGTTCTATTATACAGTTTATTTTAAAACAATGCCCGAACGGAGGGGTGAGGCAGTCGAGCGACGATTACGATACTAGCAAGACGTGTGCAGTACATTCGATTAGAATCGTGCAGTTTATACAGTGTGAACTGGTTGCATCCAGTTCTATTTGTACCTGTTTTATACGTGTTTGTACAGTTCTAATAAACTCTATAGTAATTACATTTATTTTTATTTTTATTCGAGTCCTGTAGCTCGTAACAATAATTTAAAAAATTCATCTAAATTACACTTTAAATCACTAGCATAAAGTTTCAAATTCAATGCACTGTTTTCCTTTGATCTAAGTAAAACAGAATATTTGCCTTAACTGCATACAGATGGAGCGATCATAGCGATTCTAAACAAGTTTCACTTCAACTTGTTAGGCTCGGTCACTAGATTCTCCATCTCCAGATTGGTTTGGACTTTCCAGCTGCCATCCTCAATTTTTATCCGTTTGTATATCAGACTAAATAAATATAGAATGTATAGCAAACATGGCCTAATTTTTCAAGTATTTTCGGTGACCCCAAAGAGGCAGGCGTGACAAATCAAAATTATCTTGCGTCGCTTGTATATCGGTCAGACTTAATCAACAACTGATAAAATAATTTTATAATTTCCTGATTTTGTACATTAAATAACAATTATTGTTTTATAATTATTTTTCAATTTAAACATTTTTTTAAAATTTTGTCTAGCACAGTGTAAACTCCATGTAACGTCACTCGATATAACGACAGTCTCCCTTAAGCGTCGAAATCGGTTGGCATAGCTTGTCTTCCATTCAATGATATACTATATATAGCATTACACCCATTTTCAATAACGGCAACAATTAAGTAATAAAAAATACTTTTTATGTTGCCAAAATTAGTAAAAATTGCGCAGCTGTGTACGTTCTTTTAACGCTTTATTATCTTATCTCGTACTAAACTCGACTATCGGCATCATGCTTACCGAAATTTCTAAGAAATTCCGAAATACCGAAATTTACAAGTACTTCCTTTATCACCAAGATGCCTCAATATCGCAAGATATGAATAAAATAAGTAAAAAAATACAACAAAATTACTGGTGCAGCAAAAGACTTCAGACAAAATAACAGACTTCTCTCCCTTTAACAATAACTCTATAATGCCATAAATGGACAATCCTTTCAGTGTCGTTATATAGAGTTTACACTGTATTTATTAATAAAGTTACACCCGTGATTGAAAAATTGAGAGGAAGAAGATCAAGGTAGTAAAGGCATCTACATTTAAATTAGCTTCGAGAAGTTTTTGCGTTCGTGTACTACTAAATACACATTATATATAACAGGACTTCTAAACTTGAAATTTAGTAATAAAAATTAATATTTGTTATTTTAATATCGTTCAATATTATTAGTTTCATATTAAGTACCTGCCTATAAAAAGAAATAAATAGTATTAGTTTATTTATTTATGTGCTGACAGTACACTACTACAAATGCAAAAACGTCTCGAAGCTAACTTATCTGTAATTAACAGGGATGAAAATCACGTCACAAAATGTATTTTAAACTGCAAGTCTGACAGGTAAAAAGATTATTTGTTGTGTGATAGAGAGACGTGTGTAAGAATAGAGGAATAAGGAAGGAATAGACATATTGTGCCAACCCCAAAGAATCGGAAGAAGTTAAAAAAGAGAGAGATTTATTATTAAATCGCCTAGGTGTCGGGGCATACACTTTGAAGGGTTCCCACTTTTCTTTCCTTCAAAATCGTCTCCAAGACTCCCTTGAATGTTTTACGCTATTTCATTTAGTTCAGGATTTGGCCTTAAAAAGAGCCTTCAGGGCCCCATTATTATTCAAGTGGGCACTTGAATAATAATTCATGCTGTATACGGCAATTAACAGAGAAATATTTTCTTCAGTTTTCGCGACTAATACACATAATTAAAACTGCGTTTTAACGGTTTTAAACTTATTTGGTTTTTATTTCGATGTTCAGCCACTTTTCAGTAGCCATGGTCACGAAAGACAAAGCTGTCAAGTATTGATGAGTAAGGTTAAAGTTACTTTTAACCTATCTCCAACTTGTTCATTTCAACGTGATCACGACTACTGAAAAGTGGCCGAAACGTCGAGATAAAATTAAATAAAAATATTCAGCACTTGAAACAGTTGAAACGTAGTTTTAACTAATCATAGAAAATATCCTATATAATACTGAAATAAAAATTACTTTATCCTGAAAAATGGCATATTTTCTGCAAAATAATGGTCTAAAGTTTATAGAAACAAAGACGTGTAGGAAAATAGTGTAATTCTATTTTTTTAAATCATTTTTAACTCTGGACGAGTCTGCGTTCAAGTCTCTAAAATTTGGGTCTAATAATCTTTAGTATTTTTTTACTCATTAGGAACACGCCTAAAGAACTACAATAAAGACGCAAATCAATTAACTTGAGAGTAATAATTTTACTCCTAGAGTAACGTTTACAAAAGAAAGTAAAACTCCAATTTCACGCAATTAAAAAACAAACAGTAACATAAAGGTCATCGTACACCGGTGCGGTGGCGCCGAAACACCCAGCCTTGACCGCCTTGGGTTGCGCTCACCGTTCATTGCCCAACTAGTGGGATCTAAAGCGATTCATATTTCATAAGATAAGTTGCAACAGCGTGTACGATGCATTACCGTCCCACGCGGGGACCGGCCGAACGCGTAAGGACAGTCTATCCGTGGCTTTATACTCCGTACACGTGTTCTATATTTAAAATACGAATCGAATTAATCGGTTAACGAGTTGATTCAGTTAATTGAATTAACCAGTTAACTGGTTGTTATCTATCTGAAGGATTTTATAAAGGATTCAATTCAATTGATCTGCAATTGGATGAAGATGGAATGCAGTTTTGAGCAGTGATTATAAATTAATGCAATGTTTTCATGTTTGGAAAATGGTTGGTGCATTTAATTAATGATTATTATTTTATGCAAATAAGACATTTTTTAAATAGTTAACTAAAATCAACTTTATTACAATATTATTTCAAGAAAATTCTAGATCGTGTTCGAAATTAACATGAAACAATAGACATTAGAAAAAATTGGAATACGAATGAATATATCAATTAATCAAAAGAATGATTAATAATAATGCCATACTTAATATGATAATGTTAAGTATTTATGTAAATTATCTAAATAAAGATTAAAATATAAGACATACAATACGCATATATAAACGCAAACCATTCAAACTGAATATAGTTGTAGTTTTGAAATTTTACAGTGTCATTAAAGTTTCAAGAAGAACTTGAATTAAATTATTCTGAAATCACTTAACGAGGAAGTAACTTGAATAAATATTACAGTTGGAAAGAGTTTTATGAAATAAACAAACACAAGCAAGAAAGTAAAGAATGTTTGAATGTTGTAAAAGAGCTTATAGATTTTGGTTTAGAAAATAAATTGAAACCTTTATTTATAAACCAGTCATCTAGGAAGCAAAAAGCAGACTATTATTTAATGCTTCCAAATTTGATAGAAATCAGGCTGATAGAAAGTAAACAAGGAAAAAAGTACATCCGTAGTATTATTATTTGTCTTATTTATTGAAGAATTGACTGATCACGTATTTGTTGATGAAAGAAAATTGATACCAGTGTTCTCATGTGTTCCAGTACTTGAAAGTATACCTGTAAAAATACTGTGGTTTGTATTGTGTGATGAAGGTGTTTCAATGTTGCATAATCTCATATACAGGTATTTAAATTCAAATCAATAGAACTGTGATTATCAAGTGATGTGACAGTTATGGCTGCATCAGGAGTATCTAACTTAGCAGTGTTCGGCGTAGCAGCTTGGCCACCATCAGGACTTGCACCGAATTCATCACATTTCCATCACCAAGGCTCCAACTTTGCTATTTTTATTATCCTTTTCGCTTTATGTATGATGGAAGTGGTTGTTCTGAGGATAATAACTGAGGAGCAGGCAAGAGAGCAAGGTGGGAGGAGTGTTACTTCTATGTGGTTCGATTTGGATGAAGAATGAGATATGGATAACTAGTCAGGGGAGATTCAAGGATGTTGTTTATTGAAGTTGTTGGTTGAATTCTTACTGTAGATTAGTAAAACTAAGAATGAATATATTGAGAACTTTTCAAAAGTTTTGACGACCAGTCATGAAGAAATTGCTACAAAAAACACAGTTAAGATAAGAAACAACGACTCATTGGCTCTTCAGGTGATCAGAAGGCTGATGCTTACCTCGGCCAACGGATCAGTATGGCGATCCGGCGACGCAACATAGCCAGACTTCTGGGCACCTTACTCATAGATGACGGTGATCTGGGCTCAGTAGTCTACTTATAGTCTTGAGGGACTATGGGTAGAATACAATACAAATAAGTCGTTAAGTTTTCTTACATTGTATTTAATTGTATGTAATTTTATAACTGTTCTGTGAAGATAAAAAATGTAAACATAGTATAGATATATTAGGAAAAAATTGATAGTTTAATTGCAACGTACAGAAGTACATGAATATATTAAATCGATCATAATTATAAATATATTAGTAATTGTTAAGCAAAAATTATTCAGTTAAAAAGCTTAAGAAATAATATATAGAATTTGTGGAAAAAATATCACTACACTACATGTAGTCAAATACTACAAATCACTACATGTAGTTAAATTGTTTGAAAGATCGATATTTCTTTGTAATTCGGTGATGCGATATTAAAAATTGTGTTTTTGCAATCTGAGCTACGTTGGGTAGAAGATTAAAATAATTAAATCTCCAAAACACCCTCTGGTGTAATTATTACAATTTGTCAGGTGCAAAAATAAAAATACCCTAAGTGTTTGCCCGACTGGATGGCTACCATCCCTGATCTAGAGTATGCCGCCATAACAACCTTGAGTTGTGTTCCGGCGTTAGTGACCAGGTTCCAGTCTCCCTTAAGAGCGCAGCAGCGCATTTGTAACACCTTTGGTGTTGCAAATGTCCATAGCCGATGGTAACCGCTTTCCATCAAGTGGGTCTTCTGCCTATCTGCTGAACTCCTGCAATAAAAAAAAATTATACGCGGGGCGAGTAACCTATGTTTCATAGAATACTAAAAGCACGCTCGCCAATGAATCACTTCCGCACTAGATTTAAATTATGTAGATTGCTACAGATTTGTTTTTCATTTTGGGCCTAATTTTTTCTAGCTTTCTAATAAACAATGTGTGCATTTATCTGCCGACTAACAACAACTAAGTACAAATAGGTTTCAACCATTTCTAATTTTAATACTTAGTGGTAATAAAAATGTATATTTTCATATAAAATGTATTATAAAATTAAATATATTGATTAATATAAAATGTACAAATAAATACTAACCCTTATAAATGGAGCAAATTATTTCTTGAGTTAGGGCCGCTTGCATAGGGTTACTTAAGTTTATTTAAAAAACACAAAACGTATTTAACACCCTTAAATATAATTAGCGTCTTGCACAACGGAAAATTTGCCGCTAAATATGTTTAAAGATCTGTCAATACGTTTTGTGTCAAACGTATTAGGCAGTTTAATATGATTAACTAATTTTATTTAAAGGCGATCGTTATGCAAGCGGCCCTTTTTACATTAATCTCAACAAATGACATATATAATAATATTATTAATCGATAATTCTGTTTACATTTAGGTGTCTATTCTATAACGATAATTATGCTTAGTGTCTTTGAAGTTTTCGAAATACTATTTTCAGAACTTAAAGGATATTTATTATAAACGATTGGTATGATATATTATGTGTATATTTTAATTAAAGTATGGTATTCTAATTTTCCATGCTAAATTGTAGTATGAAATAAACAAATGTTTAATGTGTTTTTCATTTATATATTACCCGATACTAGTTGATATTACACGGTTCATTTCTGTCTTTCAATTTAGGTGAATCAACCAAAATCATATTTAAACGTAAATTGGAATCATTCGATGTCATTGAAAATGGTCGTGTCTCTCCTATTATATTGTAGCAGCGAGAGGTAGGGGTTAAATACTACTTCGGATGGCAGTAGTATTCACAGTCGAGTTCTAATGTGAACTGAACTTATTTATTTTGGAAACGGTAATATTAATAAGTCGTATAGCTAGTTACAATATGTAGCACAGTGTGTGAGCAGGACGGATGATGTGCGAGCGAGATAGAGCAATTATTAATATATGCGCTCCCACGTTGCTCTAGCCATTAGAACCCGGAGAAGAGCGCAGCAATGTTCTTTTCCCCGGGCACGCTTCGCTCCCCCAAACGCGCTTCCCTTCGCCTAAAAGCCATCTCGCTCTATGACCAAGAAATTCCCTGGGCAAAGCACACCAAATACCTGGGTGTCACCCTAGATCAGAACTTGCGCTTCAACGAGCATATCACTATAGTCCGAAATAGAGCGCGATTTGTGATGGGTCGTCTAGCACCCATGATAGATAACCGAAGCAAAATGTCCCTCAGACACAAGCTTACTCTATATAGAACATGCATCCGCCCGATCATGACATATGCGAGTGTGGTATTCGGCCATGCCAAGCCTACCCATTTAAATAAACTGCAAATCGTGCAGAATAAATTCATGCGCAGAGCCGTCGGTGCTCCCTTCTATATGCGTAACGTCGACCTCCACCGCGATCTGGAGCTTCCCTCCATCAAAAACTACATTACGTCGCTCTCGCGTAAGTATTTCGATCTCGCGCCGCACCATCGAAATCCGCTCGTCGTGTCCGCGTCCGATTACAAGCCTCGGCGAAAGGCTCTCGTGCGACGACCGCGTAATGTCCTTACGGACAAGGTCGACGCTATTACAAAACGGCTGGCCCGGATCAGCCCGCCCGCGGTTAGGACGGCAGGCTGGCAGGCACCGACAGACAGACATAGACGGCGGCGTCTTAGACAACGCCAATCACGATCTCTCCACGTCCTCGAGAGGGACGCCAGGAGACATAGCCCCCCCACAGGATAGACTAGGCGTGTTGCTGGGAAGTTTCTTTCGCCGTTTCTTCTTTCCCAGCCATAACACGTCGCGAAACGGCAGTAAGATAGCGTAGGCCGCCGCGAACCGCCGATCCCGCTCCGCCGAACCGAACCTTCTTCTCGGGCTTTATATTACCCGACGCCCGTTCTCAATTAGGTCATTGTGTCGCCCATTGGCGGGCATCATCAGATTCATCCCCCTCTCATGGCAACAGTCCAGCCGAGGTAAAACTCCCTAGGGACCTCCCTCAAGCAAGTTGCCCCCGGGCTCGAGCGCCTTCGCCTAGCGAAGGCGCTCGCCCCAAAGACCCCGGTAAAGTTGTGAGGTCTTCGGACCAACAACATAAAGTCAAGTCAAATAACAAAAAAAAAAACTAGCCATTAGTTCGTTGTCCGCTGCATAATATTAATGTACCTACTCGTGGTCGTGTTCTTTCAGTTCTATGCCTTTCAACCAAATTGACTCATTTTGTTGAAAGTAAATTGCAACGGTGGCATCAAAATACACGATCGGTTATATTCGTCTATCCCCCGGAAATAAAGTAATTTATCGGAGTAAAAAGTAACTAGCCTAACTTTTGACTACATATATAAATTATATAAAATAAATCTTTTCAATAGTTTTTACGTAATGCTGTATGTTGGGTCACGTTTCATCCAACAATTTATTGATTTATAATTTAGCATCGTTAAAGACTATGATTAATACATAAACGTGATGCTATATAAAAACAGATAGATGATATCGTTTTTAGAGCTGATGATATGATTGGGCATTTTTCTAAATCATCAAAAATCTTCAATCTCATAACCTTGAAAATGTATTATTTAATGTTGAGTTGAGGACACTGGTATGCACATTACGTAGACGATAAGGTTTCTGTATATATAGTCTAAGTTAAATTAGGGACAATTAGAAATGATATTGTTACGACCTGAATGCCGACAAAAGACAAATTCACACCTGCATACCTGTAGACATTTTATTACCTTTTCGGCATTTGGACTTCTTTTGTTCACTTTGTGTTTAAAATTTGTAATTAGAAAAACAGCACATTGTGTGTTGTAATCTTTTACGGTAGTCATTAGCCAGGTGTGATTCTAATAAATTCAGTCCACGCGGCCGAGAGACGTATTGTATTTGTGCAGTATAAAGCAATGCTCCAATGGAGAGATCGGCAGTCGAGCGATAACCACAAGCGGAGCAACATTTGTGTACATTCGGTAAACTGTTTGGTGACGGAATTTGCGCGTGTTATTGAATCGTGCTTTACGTTAGGACTGGTTGTGTTCAGTTATATTTGTACCTGTGTTATACGTGTTTGTATAGTTCTAATAAATTCTATAGTAATTCCAAGGGCTTTTTATTCGAGTCCTGCAACTCGTAACAATATATTGCAAGATTACGACAACTCGTCGTGTTATTTTATACTCCCTCTCGGGCTATTGAGCCATAGGCTCTCGCCAGTGGCTCGGCACTATCCAACCGGGTAACCATCATCGACTCACCACACACTTACTTAAACCCCCACACTGTAGAGATTGATCAAAATATAAAAAATGTATTTTCAGAATTTACTAGGTCTGAATAAGCTCCGATTGTTCGCGAAGATTTTTTAAAAATTAATTGTACTGTTACGACTGACTGCCGATAAAAGACCAATTCACACCTGCAGTTTATTGCCTTTCGGAATTTGGACGTCTTTGTTTACTTTCTATTTAAATTGTAATTAGAAAAACCTCCTATTGTTATTGTACTCGTTTATGGGCGAAGGTGTGCGGGTTACGTTTTTTGGAAAATGTAGTAGTTTTAGTATAAAACAATGCCCGAACGGAGGGGTGAGGTTGTCAAGCGAGGATTACGATACGATCAAGACGTGTACATTCGATAAGCTATATAGTAACGGACTTTGCGCGTGTTATTGAATCGTGTAGTTTGTACTGGTTGTGTCCAGTTATATTTGTACCTGTTATACGTGTTTTTATAGTTCTAATAAATTCTATAGTAATTCCACCGGTATTTTAATTCGAGTCCCGCACTTGTAACAGTATAAATAAACTCACCCCTTCTATAGATTTATTATATTATATTTAGATTAATTAATAATATACATGTATATACCTTAAGACATGAAGATATGAAAAATGACTCTGACTTTTGCATGGGAAGAGTAACACGTAGAAGAGAACATGCGCGCTACCAATGTAACTTGTCTGCTGGCATCACCAAAAGGCGTTTATAATAAGTTTAGAATTTAAATAAGACATCGGTGAAACAATTTGAATAATTCGCAACATAGCCGATGGTGCAACGTTATCAGTTGAAACCAGACAAGTTATTTCGATGTACTTGGGCAACATGCTGCTATTTCTTCAACATGTTTGAACCCTCTTATTTAAGCTGGTTTTCAATGACATCTGAGTGAGCAATCGAATACTTTATATTGAATATTTAATATGATATATTCAAGTTTTAGAAAAGCCCTTTATGTAATTAAAGAATATAAGAATACAGGAAGGGGATATAAGTGCACTACAATCTCTCGAGAACCTTACGAAAACGCGAGAAACTAGAGTGTGTATGGTATTTACGATCTTTATCATATTCTCGCGAAAATGTGGAGCGCCTATTAGGGAATCGAAGGCCTATATTCCCTTTCCTCCATTCTATTTTTTTTAAAATTCATAATGGGTGTTCGACATTATATACTGGTTAAATATGGTTTGTAGGTCCATAGTTATAAATTAGTACCGCCCTTGAGTGCTTTTTTTATTATCAACTAGAGTTTACCCCACGGCCCTGCCGCGGGTCAAACTCTGTGCGTATCTCTTGTTTAAACAGCCGACGTTAAACAGGTTGCATTGTTTTATATTTTTATATTGGTGCTAATTGCCCTCATAAGATTTGCTTTATTTTATATCGCAAACTATCTCATCTCCCGGGATGAAAAGTATCTATGTCCATTTTCGGTATTCAGACAGACAGATCGAGTTACTATCGCACTTTTTTTCTATAGATTATGAATTTATATATCTATAAACTTGAGAAATGATTGGTCTCCCATACAAACCTGTATTTCAACCCGTTCTAGTTTTATTTATATATCCCCCGTCTATCTATCTGTAAACTACATAAACGACCAAAACTACTACACCTACCACAACCACCAATACTACCGCAATTACCACAAACACCAATACTATAGAATATCAAAACTACCAACCAAATCTACCAAAACTACCAATCAAACCTACCACAACTATCAAAACTACCAACCAAATCAACCACAACTACCAACCAAATCTACAACAACTACCAAAATTATCAAAACTACTAATACTACCAAAACTACCACAATTACCAAAACTACCACAGCTACCAAACTATTACTTTATTTTGCTTTGCTGTTTTTTTATGTTTTATTTGGCAACGACTTTGTGGCGGATTAGTGCAATGAAGAAGATAGGCTTTGTTTAAAGTTGAATTATATATTTCTGGTTATAACAATTAAATACAGGGAATAATTTCTAGTAGCTATCAAACGAATGACAATGTCAATAAAACGTAAAAATATATAGAAAAATAAACGTATAAAAAGGTTATCCTACAACTTCAAGATGTTGTAGACAATATTTATTTTTTGTTTTTTAGTTTCAATTGCTGATATTAGGCGTGTTCCTTTAGTATCTCACAACGCCCAAAATGCTCTGTCTGCCGTTCCACATGGCGACCACAGTCGTTATGGTCATGGCGAAAACGTCATTAATGACGTCATTATTTTCCATCGACCATGTCAAGAGCAGGGTCGAAGTGTGTATGTGTACAGAGCATGAATTCTCCCTATCCTTGCTATTGAAAAAGACGCGATTTTCAAATCAACCAATGACATTTGTGTATTTCGTCGTTAATGTCATCAACGCTTCATAATCCGTTCCACTAGTGTTTATGATTGTAATGCCCGCAAGCTAGTGGAACAGGAAAAATAGAGACCGTGAACGTGGTCGTTGTGAGTCTCCTGTGGAACCGTAGTGTAGCCTTTGTAGATATATTATAGTTATTGAGTTTTTGGCGGGAACTGAAAGGAGATGTTGTGCTGTGCAGTTTTATTTTCTAAAAATGTGTAAAATAACTCTAAAAGGAACAATAGTTGTAGGATATTGATAGTTTTTGAGTAGTAATTATGTGTTTTGTGAGAAATGTGAACTGTATAGTCAAATGTGGCCTTTTGAGTTGTCACAAGAACTCCGCTGAATGGCACTAGCTGGTTACCTACAGTTCAGCTGTGCTACACTTAGGCTTAAGAAAATGAAGAAACTATATTTGTAAACGAAGATCTGGCTTAAAGGTCTAATTGCCAAGCCATAACCCTAAATAAATAATAATTATAGATATTTTATATGCTATTTAATTCGTTTATTTGTTTTAACAAATTAATCATATTATATTTTGCATAATTTACCTATTCTAAAATTATATATACAACTTAATTTATAAAAGATAAAACTACAAATAATAAATAGGTCCCAAATCACCGTCATTTGGGAACGTTCTCAAAACGCTGGCCGATTATGCGTTGCCCGAAATAAAGACCAGCGTTTTGGTTTCGTGAGACATCTATCAACCGTTTTGATAGGTCTCAATAAAGGCGATGGGCTTCTGGACCCCATGGCCCGAGAGTTTCGACACCAAAAGCCGCAAATATATATCCACTACCAACGGATGCATATTTGCGGCGTTTTAGGTCCTCTTGTCGTGCGGCAGCTACACCAGCTACCACAGCAGTATCGGGAAAATGGGACGCTGCTAAAGTGTCAACGCACGTTGCGTCCCAAACTAAAGCATTTTTATGCTTAAATTAATTTTCGTTTCCCTATAAATTTCATATTACGTACTTGAAAGTACAAATATGTAAAGGTGAATGTATTTCTTTACTTTGTGAATGCATAATTATTTATTAGTTCCCTTGGACTGATTTCAATAACATTTGGTATGTGGTAAAGACCGGAGATGACAATGGATACGTTTACCTCGGAATATAATAATAAAAATACTTGCCTAAACAATTTTTACTTATGGTGGTATATAATTATATCGACAATATTTTTCCTCTGCTAATTTTATCTCTATTTTATTAGTTACTTACTATTAATTGTTGTGGTGCCATTTTTTTGTTGTTCAATATTGACCTAATGTAAATTAAATAGACATTTCGTATAATTGTATATTTTTTTTGTAATTAACTGTTTGAGCCAATTTTTATTATATAAATTATTTTCAGTGGAAACTTGATTGAAATATCTATTAGTTTTGTGTTCTTTATTTAAGAATATTAATTATTGTATGTTTCCCAAACAAATTAAATCCATCCAATCCACAACAAAATGGTAGGCAATTCTAGCTAGCTAGCTAGGCTAATTCCAGTCCACTCTTTGAGGGCAGGTGCAAATTGGCAGCAGCTCTAGTGTTGTAAAAATTTTCATCATGTAGGCCGTAAGCCTGTACTCCAAGAGTAACAAACGAATCATGAAAGAAACAAAAATTCGTTTTTAATCGCAATTTACAGTGACATGAAATCAGTTAGATCATATCCAAACCAAGGTTAGGTCAAGGATGTGAAATTATGTAATCTCGTAACTGAAAAAAAACATAACAGATGCATTTTATACAAAAATGTTAACACTATATTTATTGTTCGTAGAGTCCGTATGACAAAAGAAATCCTCGGAAAATATAGGAAATAATAGTGGGTGTTTTGCTATTTGATAGAATTCTGTTCGTAAAGTAACAAGGCAATAAATTTACAGCTTCAATTATGGAATATTTTGTATTTATTATATAGTAATTACGTACATCGATTTACGGATTAGTACTGTCTCTGTCTGTCTGTGGAACTTCTTTTGTGGCGTGGACTCTAGGCGGCAGCCCCAGCCCGCAGGTGTGGGCAGTTACATTTTTTACTATGTAATTGAATTGCCTAGCAGTATATTCTTCTTTCATATTTAAAAAAAGATGGTCGTTTTCCCATATTATTACTGTTATACTGATACTATTATATTTGAATACATTCTGTTATTGTGATGTTGCAAATATTGATAACTATTAAGCTAAGGTTCAAAAGTGTTTAAGATCAGTGCAATTGGTGATTGCAATGACGTAGTAAATACGTAGGAACTCGTCAACAAAACATATAATAACAGAGTACACCGAATACATAGTACATTGAAAACATAGTAGGTACATTGAATAAGAAGAAGATGTAGAATGTCATTACATCTTAAACGCTAGATAACTATAATTACGTATGGGGCCGTTCATAAAGCAAGTTTGCATATATAGAGTATCATTTGCTGTGATAAGGAGACGAGAGGTTATAAGGAAACACAATTAAGCAATTCGCATAGGCTATAACAGCGCTAACAAAGTGGGAAGTTCTACCTTTTGTGACATAATACCTATATGAGAGTACCAGATAGTATGACGCAGCATAACAAAATTTTCACAAAGGTCGGGGGAAGGATCAATATGCAATCATAAGGCATAGAAGGTATGTGGGGCTCTTAGCGACCGGTTCTCTACGCCCGCTTCTAAAACGAAGCTGCCGCGAGCATCGGCCGCCGAACTTGCGCCTCATTTATAGCGCTTTTACGGGGCGTCATGGAATCTCGTGTAGAGTAACTGCACCATGACGCCCTTATGCTCTGTAACTGGGCCACGTCGGGGAGCAAAGTGACCCACTACATACAGCAGGGGGGAAGTCTGCTGTCGCCCCCGTGACAGCGGCCCCTTGTAACAGTAACTATGGGAGTAGGAGATTCCCCTAGCGGATACTTCTAGACGACCCCTACCCTTCAATCAACAATGAGTGTCAACATAGAAAGACGTTGTCAAATTTTGGGAAGTCGTTGACGACAGTGGTACAGTAGTAGTCCGGGCTCGAGCATCTTCGGGAATGGCGAAGGCGCTCGCCCCGAAAACCCCGGTAAAGTTGTAAGGTCTTCGGACCAACAACATAAAGTCAAGTCGAATAAAATAAAAAACGGTAGTGATACAATTTTATCCATCCAATCCTTTACACTGTTCTTGTGTTATTATCCTCATACCTTCTTAAGCCTGGCGTTGCCCAATACATTTCCTAACAAACTGCATTACTTTAAAACGTTCTGCCATTTCCAGTGGTGTTAACAACTTAATACACTCTTGCGCAAATTTAACTTAATTATGCTATGATTTATTGGCAACTTTCCACAAGGCCGTGCTGTGTTGACAACACACAAACTTTCTTAATTACAATTTAACTGTAGCATGTGACATGGTCATCTACTATTTGGTAGAAAAACAAAGTTTTTGAGATTTGAGTATTTTTAACTGATTTCTAATAGGTAGTGGCTCTTAATTCGAATATATTATGTTTTTTATGTTGTTACGCGATTTCTCCGTTAATTGTCGACCAATTTTAATTTTTTTATTCGAAAGAGCATAATCCTGATGTGGTCCTATTGACACCGAATTGGGATCTGATCTGATTGGAACCATCTTAAAAGTATGTTCTTTCCAATAAAAATAATAGAAAATCGGTCCACAATTGACGAAGAAATCACATAACACCAAAAAAACAAAGTCGAATTAAGAACTACCGTCTTTTGGAAGTCAATTAAATAAAGTTATAATTCACTATATATGATTTCTTACTTTTTGGAGTATGATATTGTTTTAGTTTTATAGTTATACTTAGCCGACTTTTGTAATATTTTGTTGTTATTATTTAGGTATGTTATTCTAAAAATTATAATAAAACGCTTGTATTTAACACCTTGTTTTCTTGTTACAGAGACGAGCCAAAAGAGAATAGACGACGTACAAAATCAATTGATAAGGAAGTGTTGTGTCGAAGATGCGGCGGAGATAAGAACGGCGAGACCGTGCCTTGCATCTGCCGACAGCAAAAGTAAGTGTCATGATGGCGATGGTCTTCATAAGTTTCTTTTTAACTATAACTGTAACGTTAATTATTGACCGATTTTCAAAGTGTTTTTTTGTTCTCACCTCAGAAATATACTATTATACTTCTGAGGTGGTCCCATTGTAACCAAATCAGGATCTGATTCGTGGATCGCAAGGGAATCGAAAGGAACCTTCGTTGAAGAATGCCTGTACTCATCGAGATGACAAACTTGTATACTTGTGCCAATAGTACAATTTCTACAGGCGCTTGCTTAAAATATTCCGGTAAAACTTTACTGAGTCGATCAGTAGCAAACCTCCCAAACTAAAAAAAAAATTGTGTTCACTTCCTTCAACCCCTAAAAGCTCCGTTGCTCGAAATCTGAACCATTTATAAGTTTATACGAGGGGTGAAAGGCTATTTGGTTTAAGCGACATCTAGGGCGATATTGAGTTATATACATATTCGGAATCAGCGAATTTTTCTCCGTCGAATGATGCCGGATTCATTAAAATCAGAGCATTTTTTGGCGTTTGAAACAATACTATTTTTCTGTTGTTTCCAAAATAGCAGTGTATTATACGACGTGGATTTTGCATATTTTTTTTTGTAATATACTTGAACCATACAATTATATAAAGAACCGAGACATGAACCAATTACCCTTCCTCAGATAAATAATTAAATAAGAGTTAAAGCGTTTTTCCTATTTTAATTTTTATTAAGGTGTAACTTGAATCAATTTGACTTCCACTAATTACACGGTGTGATGTTACTTAAACCATTTGTCCGTCACCCAAATACGACACGGAGCGTCGCTTAAGCTCTTTCAGCTGCATCTATTTACCACGCAGGGTGCTAGTTAAACCAAATAGTCGTTTTGTTTCCAGATATTTTGTTTAGTTGTTGAAACATTTTTTTGCTATTTTTTTTTAATTGGATGTCACTTAATACAGGCGATAAAATGAAGTGAAGAAATTTGAAACATTTTTTCAATTTTAACAAAAATACGAGTCGGTCGTTCAATCATTAAATTTTAATATGATACATCTTATTTATGTCACATGATACCATATTTATTTAAATCTGCAACACTGCAATTCTAAAGATGTCCTACTGGATACTGATGTAGAGGATACAGTCGAAGAAAATGATAAATAAATACGTTATTTCCAACTGCGTTATGATTATTATCAAGCATTGACTGTGTTTTATAGTTACTACAAATTTTCTTTCTTGATTTTTATTTTAAGCAATTTTTTATATTAATTCTTGCTAACCCACAAGAGGTTTTAGCGCGATGGAGTGAATATTTTAGAGAAATGTATGATAATATCTCGGATGCTGGCACCACGACTGAGTCTGTGACCGACTTTGAGGAGTCAGCATCCGAGATCACTTTGGAAGAGATCGAATGGTCGATAAGAAGTCTGAAAAATGGAAAGGCAGCAAGAATCGATAGTGTGTCTGCTGAGATGATCAAATATGGTGGAACCTGCGTCCGGGACGCTTTCCTGTCCTTATGCAACTTGTGCTGGAGGACGGGAAAGGTTCCCAAGGACTGGAGGCGCGCTGTCATCGTGCCCTTGTATAAAGGCAAGGGGTCACGTATGGATTGCGCCAGCTACAGGGCCATCAATTTGATCAGCACAGCATCTAAAGTGTATGCGAAGATTATTGAAAGGAGAATGAGAGTGGTATCCGATGGATTACTGTGGGATGCACAAGGGGGCTTCAGAAATGGAAGGGGATGTATGGATCAAGTTTTCTCGCTCCGCAATATCGTGGAGAAGCAGCTGGCTATGGGCCGGAAGGTTTTCTGCGGTTTTGTGGATCTAGAGAAAGCATTTGACAGGGTTGTGCGGAAGGACCTCTGGGACATATTGCCCGGATATGGGATCAATGGCCAATTGCTGCGTGCTGTGCAGTCCACTTACAAGGACTGTATGGCATGCGTGCGGGTGGACGGCAGCCTGTCGCCCAGGTTTGACGTCAATATTGGCGTCCGGCAGGGCTGCGTGCTGTCGGCTTTGCTGTTCATCCTATATCTGGACAACTGTCTCCAGAGATTAAGATTGATGGATGTTGGGGTGCGGATGGGTGATCTAGTTGTTAGCACTTTGCTTTATGCGGATGATGCCGTGCTTTTAGCCGAATCGCCATCAGAACTGCAAACACTAGTCACAATGATGAAAGATGACTGTCAGGCGAGAGGCTTACATTTGAATGCGAAGAAAACAAAGGTTATGGTGTTTGAAAGAGAAGAAACCAGAACGAATGCAAGGATAATGGTCGATGATGTTATGCTGGAACAAGTGAATGAGTTTGTATATCTTGGATGTGCTTTTAGCAGGGATGGAAGGTACACCGCTGACATAGAAAGAAGAGTAAATTTTGGGGAATAGTGTGAATGGAGCGTTAGGTAAACTTCTAGGCGCTAAGAACCTCAGCCAGAAAGCCCAGCTTGCCATACATAACGCGGTGATGGTACCTACGCTCACGTATGGAAGCGAGAGTTGGGTATGGAACAGAGAGCATGAAAGTAGAGTAAACGCAGTCGAGATGCGAGCACTGCGCAAAATCTGCGGAGTGACGCTCGCGGACCGCGTTCGTAATACCGAAGTAAGAAAGAGAGTTGGTCTGAAAGAGAGTGTCGGGGTGAAGGTAAGGAAAGGAATGCTCCGGTGGTTCGGGCATGTGGAAATAATGTATAATGAAAGAATGACTAAACAGATATACAATGCAAAAGTGGATGGATGCAGAAGTCGCGGAAGGCCACGACACACCTTCCATGATCAAATTGATCGTGTATTAGCAGAAGGTGATGTCAGGAGCCTTAAGAACAGACGAGCGTGCATGACAAGAGCTATGAATGTCAAAGAAGCAAGTGAGGTGTGTAAGAATAAGCCTATATGGCGCTCTGTTGTTCGTGCCTACCCCGCAAGGGACCTGGCGTGAAGTTATGTATGTATGTATGTATGTGATTTTTATTTTGTTTTTATTAGTTTGAAGTTTAACAATTATTGGTTGTGATTAATTATAGTTTTAGTAAGTTTTATGACAGCTAATCTTAAGTGATACTGAATAAATAATACCTAATTTTATTTGATGTTCCCACATCGAGACTGTTCTACTTAATTATTATTCTACATAAATACTTTTACTGATGTATGTATTCCTTTATTTATTCAATACTAGCGGCCCGGCGCGGTTTCCGTGGTTATATAGTGTCATGTTGTATAGCCTATAACGATATATCCAGGTTGTTTTAAGAGCCTTTGATAGTATAAGACGTAAAAAAATGTAATATCAAACGTTACATTTTCAGTACTATAAAGTCACATAAGTAAATTAGGCTTCCAGTCATTTTAATCTAAATCGGTAATTGAGATAAATAGCTTGCTACTATTATTTTTGGGCTACGTCACTTCATACTTTTTGGCTTACTCTGAAAATATACTGTAGTGTCGCTTAATTCTTTTTCCCTGTATTCAATTGTAGTTATGAAGTCACTTAAATCTTTTTTCCATATTCTGAAAAATAAGGGCTTAAGGCAAATTGTATAAAGCGACATTTATCTTTGTAATTAAAGATCCGTTTAATTTGGTATGAGCATCACCAACACGATGCTTTTAATTGAATTTAAATAAAGTTTACTCCATTCAAATAGCTGAAGAAGTTTTTTTGTTATGTTTTTTTTTTCAAAATTTTAAACTTTAGATGACTCTCCTGTAAAGTTGCAAAAATGTCGCTTAAACCAAATAGCCTTTCACCCCTCGATATAATTAGTGAGTCCCTATAAGCAAATTCAGTACTTATTTTCTCTCTATAACTCGAAAAAATACACTGACGGACTCATAAACTACATCAAAGTAATAGACGACTTTGAAATAAATATTTTAACCAAGTATGCAAACTTTCTATACAGATTTAAATTGAAACCTCTAGATTGGTTCGTGAACTTTAAAACAGCGTAGGGTCATATCCTTAAGTTTAAGTTTGTGTACTGGAAAGGACCTTAAGACTTTTTTTGACGAAAAAACAGAAATTTAAGGAAAATTGGTTTAATTAAAAAATTGGTTTTAACAATAGACACAAACTTTATGCAAGGGTTTATTTATGTTTTAATAAGGTGTATTACCTCCACGTGCCCTTATTACGGATTCTAATCGGTTCCGCATAGATTTTATTAGGGTTATTAAAAGATCTTGCGGAATATTGTCCCATTCTTCTGAAAGTGCTGTTCTTAGTGCTGCCACTGTCGTGGGAAAAGGGTTTCTCGCATATACAGCTCTTTTGAAATTGTCCCAAACATGCTCAATGGGATTAAGATCCGGGCTGCGTGCTGGCCACTTCATTGTACGTATCCCAACCTCTTCGCAATATTGTCGAACTTGTGCAGCAGCGTGCGGCCGGGCATTATCCTGCATTAAAGTAAAATTTTCGCCTATGAATCCCATGTAAGGCACCACGTGATCTTCTAAGATCTCTGTTATGTAGCGATGTGCAGTCAAACCCCCTCTATTACCGTTTTGACGGACCATGTCTATGAACACAAGTTCTGTTCGCCCGTTCATCGATATGCCACCCCAGACCATACACGAACCGCCTCCAAAAGGAACACGCTCCTCAATGCAACCTTGAGCATATCGCTCCCCACGTCGACGATAGACTCTTCTGCGACCATCTGCACCATATAAACATGTCCTACACTCGTCGTGAACAATACGGAGGTCCATTGCTCTTCTGTCCCATTCAGGTGATCACGCGCAAATCTTAAGCGAGCTTGTCTGTGAGCTACAGACAACCATTTGCTGGTCTAAAAGGGGTGATATCCGCTTCTTTTAACCTTCTTCTTATTGTTCGTGCACTCACGTTTACTCCACGCACTTCATTAAGCTCTGTTTTGATGTTAACAGACGTGAGGAAACGATGTCGCAGGCAAGTTGTAACAATAAATCGGTCATCACGACCGGTGGTTGCTCGAGTCCTGCCTGTACCACGTCTCCTTCTGTAAGAACCTGTCTCCACAAACCTTCTGTATATTCTAGAAACCGTAGACTGGTTTAAATTTCTACCAATCGTTCGTTGATCCAAGCCCTCCCGCACCAATGCTACAATTTGAGCCGCTTGTTTGGACGAAGTATTCATATTATGGTTCAAAAACTCTCGTTGAGTTAAAATACTAACCCAACAATTCTGCTGGTAACAATAATTCAATTGACAAAAGAATAAAAAATCAATGAGAATCAATTTAAAACTTTGCTATAAATAACACGCAAATCTGATACTACGAGTAAATTTTCTTTTCCCGGCTATATTCATTTGTTTTACTGCAGTTCTATTTTTAAATTTTCCTTTTTTTTGAGATTAAGAGCCAGTCTCTCCATATTTATATAATTTAATCTAAAAAGTCTGCATACTTATATAAAAAAATCATTTCAAAGTAATCCTGAACTTTGATGCAGTTTGAGTCCGTCAGTTTAAATTGGCACCCTGTATCTCGAACACAGCAATATTTGTTTATACAACTATAATCAAATATTGCTGTCTATAAATATAATATAAATTTTAACCTCTACCAGTCGAATGTTTTCTTGCAAAATTCGCTTAAGTCGGAATCGTCAATTAGTTGAAAACTCTACTATAACTCGAATTTTTCGGCATCTCACTTCAAGTTCAACTTCAAGAGGTTTTACTGTATTTGTAAAGCTATTTAAGGCATATATTTTTTTACAAAAACAGAACCGACTTCATACTAAAAGGCAATAAATATTTTCTACATCTTGAATTTGGTGCGAAATAAAACATAAAAAACAACAACAAAATTGCACAATGCACCGGCTTGTAGATATTGTAGATTTTTTTTATTTATAGTTTGTCTTGTTTTTATTTTAAAAAAACTCTTCCATAATTTTACAGACAATACATTTATTATCCGCAAGAGTAAACTCGAGACCTGAGCGGAATGCGCGCTCCCCTCCCGACTCCCGCCTTCTTACCGCTCTCGCCATTGCTGTGCCTCGCGCTTACGTCATCCGAGCGAAGTCTCAAGTTAACTCTTGGGGGTTGTAATTATGTACTTGCGATGTTTTACTGTTTGCTTTATGCCCAGAAGCATAAAATATTATAATAACAGCCTATAAACGTCCCACTGCTGGAGTCGGGAGTCAAATTTATAAGCAAAGAGACAGTATACCCGCCACGCTTGTTCAAGACGGATTGGCGGGTTTGACACATCGGTTATCTCGATGTGTAGGTATCATCATAATGCTTTCCTGAAGGAAACGGCAAACCATGAGCACATGGTCAGGATACTAATGACCGGTTTCTATATTTTACACACCTGCCTTACTATGGGTTAAAATTTGACATAAGCCACGACAGTTATGTCAAGATTCAATCGATAGTAAGACTAGTGAATGCATTGCAGGAAGCGGTCATGATTGGTGCATGCTTTCCGGCAAGGATTAGAATCCGCGCCCTTTGAGTTTGGCCTATGAGTATTATTACGTAATACATATTTATGTCCCATAATCGTACTATTGTTGTCTACTTTAATCTTTTATTTACCATACTTATCTATTTTACTTCTTATACATTTTTTCAAATCTAACAATAGGTTATGATTATGGTTGACGTTTTGTTAGCATGACATATTGTTTAAGTAATCACATGTGATTATGTATTTTGTAATGCGTTTGGCCGACGTCAACATTTGAAAGAGGTACAGCTTCAGGTGCATACCTCAAATGACTGCATATCATATATCAAAACAAGAGAATGTTTTCTTTCATACAAATCCTATATAAACAGAATGAGACAACAACAGTAAATCGTTTCTTTTTAAATTCAAGCACAAATTTGTGATAAATGCGTTGACACAAAGTACTATGGATATGTGAGTCGTTGCGACATCGAGAGTATGGCGGGTACAGGTAAGGGAGAACTATCTCTGTATGTGAAGAAGTGTCCATCGAAATGCATTAAACTAGGGTGGCGCCACTTTGGCATAAGTTTGAATTTTAAAGAAAGCGCCAAAATTTATTAGAGTAGTAATATAGTCTAGTTTTATAAAATTTACTATTTCAAAACCACTTAGCGTATTATTCATAATTCGCGAAATAAAATCACTTTTCACGTTTTCACATAACAATTCTTTGAAGTTATATTTAGTCAATTACTTTGTACTACTAATAGTTGACGTTTTGTAACAGTGTACTGCCACCAACTACTCTAGACGCCAAAGATATTAATTTTTTTAACTCTGCATACTTGGATTTGTCTACAACAGCTACATTCATACCATACCCTTCGTCTAAATCAGCGCTATTGTAGACGGGTTTTGAACTGTAATTTACAGCATGCAAGTGGACACTTCTTCAACTATTTTTCTATATGAGATGATTCTCCTTACCTCTACCCTCCATAATCGAGAGCGAGACGCGAGTGTCAAAACGTACGACCTGATTTACACTAGTTATTATTACTTAACTAAAAGAAAACTGTACTTCATCTGTCTTAGTGTTAAATATTTGGGCTGTAATCGAATGCGTGTTACTTAAAGCGTTACAAAATAAAATCATTAATGCATAGCAACATTAGTTTGTATATTATATACATACGTTATCTGTCAATATTCGACGTCCGCATCTCGAATAACGCATTAAACCCATCGACATATCTGCGTGAAACCTAACCCAGATGAAGCCCTACCTTTCAAACGATTATAAGGACTCAGCTCGCCATTTTCAGAAGTTAACTAACTACTTAACTAATGTTTCTATCCGTGCAGGAAGTGAAAAAGAATACAATTTCCTGCGGCCGGGCGGCCTGTCGTAAGAGACAAAACAACCCACAGCAAGGTGGTAGGGCATTTTCCCGTCTGGATGGCTACCACCCCTGGTCTATGGTATGTCGCCATAACAACCTTGAGTTGTGTTCCGGCATTAGTGACCAGGATCCAGTCTCCCTTAAGAGAGCAGCAGCGCATATGTAGCACTTTTGGTGTTACAATGTCCATAGGCGATGGTAACCGCTCTCCATCAAGAGGGCCGTTTGCCTGTCTGCTAAACTCTTGCAATTAAAAAATAAATAAATAAAAAGAAAATCGGGTTCATAACAACACATTGTTCTATAACTAAAATCTCGGTAATGTTGTGTGTCCATTGGCTACGGTACGCCACTTTCCATCAGTCCATCCACAGTTGGTCCATCAATCAACCTGTATGCTGCGCTTCAGCAATAAAAATAAATAAATAATGAAATATGCTTCTGTCTGTTACAACTGGTTTTTAATAAAGCTGGAGTATACCTAATGAAAGTTCCTTATGGATGATGTGCATGATCATGCAATGTGAAGATTGATTTTGAGCTCTTGTTAACTCCAGATCACTGAACAACGAGACTAGCCCATGGTCATCGAAGGAAGTACACAGAGCAGCCACCCTGATGCCTTGGTCGTTATCCACCGAGAAGCTGGAACAGATAGGTAAAATATTGTTACATACCGACACAGAAATGCGCACCTGGTTTATTACCCTTCCCGCACTTGGACTTATTTTGTTTACTTTGTGTTTAAAATTTGCAATTAGGCAATAGCCTAATTTTATTTATTTCGTTTATGGCCGTTCGCAGGAATAATGAACCAGGTGTGCAGATTACGTTTTCTTGGGAAAACTCAGTCCACGCAGTCGATTGTTGTATTGTACAGTTTATTATAAAACAATGCCCGAATGGAGGGGTGGGGCAGTCGAGCGAGGGTTACGATACGAGCAAGACGTACATTCGATTAGCGATGTAGTGTCTGACTTGACGTGTGTTATTGAATCGTGCAGTTTGTACTAGTAGTGTCTAGTTATATATTTGTACCCATGTTATACGTGTTTGTATAGTTCTAATAAATTCTATAGCAATTCCAACGGCATTTTAATTCGAGTCCTGTGTAGCTCGTAACAATATTATACTGATCATAATTGTGCTACTTCTTTCAGGCGTAACCCAATGTTATGGGCCCGGTTGAATAAAAAGATTGTTAGATAACACTGGTTAAGTCTATTTGTTGCCCTGCATACTATAATGGCCTGCGAATAATTTTGGTATAATGGCTATAGAATTTTTTAATTTACATTTTTATATGACACAAAAAACCCAGTAAGTATGAAATAAAACATAACAATTTTCTATATTAATACGTGAAGCAAAAACTTTGTTTACGAAAATTGCGCGGCCTGAGGAGTATGAAATTTCGCACACTTATAGTTTATATAGAGGAAAAGAGACGAAGGCTAATATTTTTTATAAATTATGCATAACTTAAACTTAAATTATGCACAAAACGTATTGACAGTTCTTTAAACATATTTAGAGAAAATTTTTGCGTTGTGCAAGGCGCTAATACGCATTTAAGGCACCCGCCTTAAATGCGTATTGTGTTTCTTAAATAAATTTAAACAACATTATGTAAGCGGCCCTTAATCAATAAAAATACATTACACACACTACCATGTATTTGACACACACGCACGCATATATACTCTTTTGTTTATTGTGAAAGTCAAATTGACAGTGTAGTCTTGCCGAAATTTTTAATTATAGAAGTATATATACATTAATTATTTTATGGTCTAATTTTGACCACGGGCGACCACTAGTTTATTATTATTAACCATCGGGTTAACATTTATCTGAGGATTATAAAATCTACTCTTATACAATTGAATTATACAATTATACAATTGTCGGTATGGGCGACAAAATTTGAAAAACTACTGACCATGATACCGACAGCAAATGTGCAAATGAGTAAATCCGCCATTACACTTCTATCAAAAGAAAGTTGGATGCACTCGAAAACTACATATATGATAATGTTTTATTTATTTAATAAACGATAATTTGATAAAAGTAAGGTAAACGTTTTCAGATGAGGAAGATGGGCGTGAGAGCCCAGGGCCGAGCGACCCCACGCGTGGGGAGCTAATCAAGATTAGGGAGTTCTTGGAGACGTTGTCCGCGAAACTGGCTGGTGGGCCGTTAGAGGGGACGAGGGTGGCACATCTTTACGACCATCCTGCTTGTAAGTACTTTTTTGACTATTTTCTATTTACCTACAAGACGTAAATAGATTTCTGGGTTGACAATCTCAGTACTTTAATATGGTGCCTTGGTGGTTAGTTCTCTTGTGTAGATACCACTAGTAGGGCGTTCCATCAGTAGCTCACAACGCCCAAAATGCTCCGTTAGCCGTTCCACAAGGCGACTGCGGTCGTGGTCGTGGCGAAACGTCACTAATGACGTCATCATTTTCGATCTTACAACGCTTTTTATGAGGCGGGAGAAATGCATTTCGCACACTACCGAGTCCTTTACAAAAGATTAGACTAAAGCGACGAGAGGTGAGACCACGAATGGGCACCAAAGTCAAATCGCCGGCTTGTGTGGAGACTCGACTACTCAATGCTCCACTAAAACCGCCCTCCTCCTATGTGCCCCGCGTTTATGGCAGGAAGAGCGTGAGACTTAGAACGTAGTTACGCCCACGCTGACCCTAGCGCATCAGTGCTTAAGAATGCCCTGGGAAAGGCGAACTCACTTCGTCAACAGGGGTGAAGACTCCTCTGCTCCTTAGATGCTAGAGGGCGATCTCACAACGCTCACAACTACCCATATCAATAGGTCGAATAGCCGTTCCACTTGGGTTTACGGTTGTAACGCCGGCAAGCAAATGGAACGGGAAAATTCGCAGTCGTGAACGTGGTCGCTGTGAGTGCCTAATGGAACGCAGCCTGGGTCGATTCGTCGGTATTAAATGCACTGATCATATCTAGCTACTTACTTGTTTAGTTCTGATCCGCTGCTTAATAGATAAAAATTGATTTTTAAAGATTTGTTATAAAAAAAATTTTACTAATAAAACGAAAATATGCGCAATATAATATTCGAGTTAATAAGGGTTTGTTTTTTACTGGGTAAATTTTCAATCTTAGTAGTCTACTTCCATTTTATACTGTTACAATAATTATCTTAAACCATTAAGTACTATTTTTAGGAGAAATTATTTGTAGAAGCATGTCGTCTTAAATTGGTAGTGTAACAATTTCGACAAGCAAAAATGTATTGCTTTTGTTTGTTTTGATTATGCTTCTGTAGTTTGCATAGTATCAATATGTAATATGTATGAAATGAATGAATCTTATTAATTATTGTATGTCCTTGAAGACCACAGGCCATAAAAACGGCCAAAAAACTTATTAATTATTATTATTACAATTAATCCCTACAGTGAAACCGTTGCATTATTTCGTATTTAATTATATTCAATTGTATTTCAATATAAAATAAATTTTATGTTCAAACTTATCTATATCATGTAATACGTATTTAAGTATAATAACATATCAACCATGTTTGTTCTTCTATCTATTAACAAAAAGCTAAATGTTAAACAATAGGCAAGTTTTTACACTATACATAACTTGTATGGAAATCTCCAAGTCATCTGATTTATGATGTTTAACTTTTGCGAATTAGATAAGGCAGCATTGGTAGTTGGTACCTTAGCTAAAATTCCTCATATGGCCCCAATAAAGAACTGCCTGAGTTGTAAACTAAAATTATTAAATGTACTGTAAGTCTTTAAATTATTATTTTTTTCTTTAATAAATTAGATTATGTCACCCTCAAACATATATACAGTGGTAACAACTAACCGCTTATAATTAAAGGTTGTCTGTAACTTTTTTACATGATTAAAAATTCACTATTGACTTATTATCACGTAGATGTTTTCCTATGTTTATTTATATATAAATAGATTTAATATAAGAATAAAATATTAATTAGCTTGCCATTTGTCCGAAAAATAACGATAAGGGTAGACTTTAAGGTACGTGACCGAGACAGGCGCCTGAGACACGAGACAGGAATCTGTGACGAGATATTTGAAAACATTCCAAGCACGAGACATAAGGTTTACTCACTCAAACCCTTTATATCATTCGTTTTCATTAAATTATTTTCAACATTTATCTAGACAGAATTGACCACCAAGTTTTTTTCTCTTCGCTATAAGCTTCCTTAGAAGCCGGTAACACGTTGTCAACGATATTAGGCTTCCGTAACCGCTTTTCACAAGATGGACCCGTCTACTTGTTTGCCTGCCACTAAAGACAAGCAAACGCGACGGGTAAAAGATTGTCTTATAAATGTATACTAAGCAAAAGTGTCATGTGTCGCGAACCTCTGTCTCGTGTATCAGACACCTATCTCATTCGCGTATCTCAAAGTCTACTTCATAGTTATTATATTGCGTAGATATACATATGTTCGAGCGACACCACACACCGCTGAAGAACGCTCTCGCTTCGCTCGGAAAAGCGCTCAGAGACGCGCTCACATGTAAGATAGATGCATGGGTTTTAGCATGCACTGTGTGATTTTGTTACTTCTTCCGCTTTTTAATGGATACTAGAAGAAATTTGTAATAAAATGATGTTATCTTACTCTGTGTTTAAGATGTGAAAATCCTTGGTTTTAATTTTTAATTCAATTTCGAAAGTCGCTAATTCGCCTTTACCAGGTATTTAAGGATCTTTATTATGGTCACACATAGATAATTTTAATAATATTTTGCTGCCCCTTTTGTAAAATGTTCATTGTGGCGGACGATTGAATTAACAACTAGTCACAATTAAAAATGTGAAACGTCACTACATCAAGCAATATCTCCATTTTACTTACTTCACTTATTTATATTTAGATGTGATAATTGATCTGGAATATACCTAAATCTAAAAGTTGGCGAGAGGGACTTTGGTCAAAATTGAAAACAAGACAACGCAAAGGGTAGCTTTCTTTCTTTCTTCGTTCCCTATGGTCACAGTTCTGATAATTTTTGTTGTAGACAGTTGTTTACAAACAACTGTCTGTTATAAAATATGGCTTCCATATGTCGTGTTTATGACTCTTGTAATATGCCCTTTAGTACACTATATACATTTTCTACTTTGTTTTTGACCTGGTACTTATATCAAGGGAAATGTATTCTTTATTTGCATGTACTTATTGCATATATATCCAACACATTGTTTTAGTTGATCACAAATTTATTTATGCTTGTTTAAAGCTGTTTTCTTGTTTGTTTTGTATTGCTCTGCATGTTTTTTGTGTGATTGTCTTTCTACTTACATTAAAATTTTCAGCGCCTGACAAAAATGTCATAGTCGAATACTCTGATAGAATATTGCTATTCAAAAACTATAAAAAAATTCTAAGCAGCCAGTAGCAATGCTTCACTTTGAAAGTTCGAGACTCTAAGGTTAAAATATACTATATCCAATAAAGTACAAGTCTTAGAATGAAAATCTGGTCAGTTAAAAGATGCTAAATTCTTCATATTCTTGACAAATTTTTCATATTATATATTCAGTAGCTAATGTCTGAGAAAAGTACTATGAGATATGGATACAGACCGACAAACAAAATAACAGTCCGACGAAAATATATATAACTATTCAAGGATTTTTACCAAAATGGTTAAAATCGTTTATTTATATTAGCCAAATAATTGCCAATTAGTATGATAGTTTAATTTCCGGTAATTTATATGTGTTTAAACAATCTGAAATTGTTGCTAAATGGTAATATTTCAAATTAAAATAACTTGTTATCTGTTGAAAGAGGCAATGCCAATTAATCATTTTTTGTAATGCCTGGAAAGGTGATGAAATATCTTAAAACTAATTTCTAATAATTTCACTTACGTATTTGGTTTTAACTATGTTTTAAAATTTGTTGTTTTTTGTTAAGCATTGTTTGTTAATAAATCGGGATTTTCCTTGTTTACATCATCTAAGAGCAACGACCTTATACTGTAGGTATGCCATGTTAGTGAGAATGACAAAAAATATTCGTTACCGTCAGTCGATCCTTTCGTAGCCAAATGATGAACACAAATCAATGCTGTTATTGCGGCATACTCCAGACCAGGAGGCAAATAACCTATACCAATTCGGATACCGGGCCCATAGTACTGGCAACCTTGCACGGGTACTATAAGACCCGTTTCCACACGCACACGCATCGAAGTGCGAGTAGCAGATCAGCGCATCCGTGTTGACGATTACAATTAGAAGTGACCAGTTTGTTTTAACGGATCAGTATAATCAGTGGTTGCATACGGTAGTGTACCGGAAAGCGGCCGAAGTTGTAGCAGAAATTGAAGCAGCTTTTGGTGCCGCTGCCTGAGTTTTACCAGTGGATGATTTCTTCTCCGCGGGCTTAGACCTGTACCAGTCTTCTTCTGTCAATTTTTGAGAATTCAGCGCCAGTCCACAATTTAGAGTGCGGCATATTCAAATTTCGCAGATAAATATCTCAAGTCATCATCAACGCAGCGTTGTCCACTGAGACGTCCAGTACTTTAAGCACACGAATTACGTTTCGCGAGGCGCGTAGGCATAGGTTAAAAGTCACACACGCACGCGTGTGTGACTTTTGATGATAAAGGTAAAAATATAGGCGAGTAGGGTGGCAATTGCCACCCGCAATTGACAGTTTTTGCCCCCCCCCCCCCCCAAAATTCAAGATTCGGGGTTCGTTGCTGTTGCGTATTAAATAAAAAAGACAGTTGATTAATATCTTCTGTAATTCGGTAGTTGGCAGTATGAAAAATATAGGCAGATTTTAATTTATATCCTAGATAAGATCAAAATGTGGTAAAAATATTTTCTTTTAATTAAAATAATAAATATTCATTTATAGTTTTGAGAAATAAAATTGTGATATTGTAGCCATTAGCCACGTAAAAATGAACGCCAATCAGAGCGCGTGACGCCATGACAGCTTGACGCGTTTTTGTTACGAAATGTCAAAATGCTTATAAAATTGCTAAATAAAGTATGTTTTTTTTAAACTGAAATATTAATATTTTGCCTAAAATAGAGCATAAGGCACAATATAAATCTATTTCTCAAAAATTATCAACTACCTAATTTAATCCTTATTATTATTATAGCCCACCCGTTACAAATATCGGCAGAGAGAACAGAGGGCATAGATAACTTTTTATTGTCTTAGGTAGAGAGATAATTAAATGTTTGGATACATTGACATTAAATTTATCGTTCGGATATGACAGTTGCGTCGTGGAATGCCACGCAATTTGATTATTTTATTTTTTTGTAGTTTTTGACTCTTCTATGTATCGTTTAAAATACCATGTATTATCTTAGGCGCCATGAAATAAGTATTTGAAAACAAAAGGCTTTTGTTCATTGTATACAAATTGATTGGTTACAGTTATTTATTTCAAAGACAGACAGATTATACGGTCACCTTTGCAGCTTACGCTGATAACACGTACATACTGGTGTTGTTAGAAAACATCATCCATCGTCATCCAGCATGTCTAGATCATCGCTGTATAGAACCCACTAATCCACCATTGCGGCTGCGGCTACACCGCAAAAACATAAAAAGTTTAAAACCCCAACTGTGGTGTACGTATGAGTTGATATTATAATTATGTTGAACAAGCGGCCCCGGCAGACGTTGTCCTGCCATGAAAAAAAATTTTGAACGTGATTATTTAAATTAGGTTTGCCGATCGCCTCATGATGTCTCCCGTCGATGGTTAGTAGGCTTGACAAAAAAGTTTACATAAATAGTTGTTACAATAAATTTATTATTGTAAGTACTTTACACAAAACAAATAGAAAATAGTCTCGGTGTAATTTGCTCACCAATTTCTTCTCATCGGTGTCAAAAAGGCGACTAAGGAAAAAAATAGTAAATTAAAAACGCTGTTGTTATTAAGTAGACTAGGTACTATACATGTATGAAGCGTTTGTCATAATTTAACCGATAGTAAGACAAATGAGCGGTTGATAAGATATAGGAACTGGGTATTTGTTAATCAATTCAGGTTTTTTCTGTCGGTCTGAAAGGTTGTCTCAAATAGGCTTCAAAATGGTTCAACTAAGAATATTACTCAACAGGACTTCTTTTATGTACTTTGTAGTTATCTTCTATATATAATTAATATACGAGTATAAAATTCAAGTCTCGGCCGAATAAAGTGGCGGACACGAGAAGTTTCTAAAATAAAATACAATTCTTCATAGGAAAAGTACCACGCAATCGTATAGCATTTCTCAAGCAAGGGCCTACACATATAAGGTGATTTTAGCATACGATGTACAGTGTTGGCCATTGAAACACGCCCACCAATCTATACCTCGTATCCGACACTAAAATCTTTGAAAATAAATTATTCCTAGCTTTTACAGGTCTGAACCATAAACGTCTTGGAACATATTAAAATTTATTTCATCGTCTAAATACATTGAAGATTAATGTACTTTAATTGATTTATCTTGAATTTCTGATACACTTCAGGTCCATTTGTTCGAATAAACTTCCTAATTTAGCATTCAAACAACTCATTTACGTACAGGTTTATATTCACTGAAAACAAAATTTTCAATTATCAGTTACATTAATTACCAAGCATTTACCTCTAAATAATTATGTTTTACAGCGACTATAGTATTCTGTACCGCTATATAAATACTATATAGCTCTTTATGGTGTTTTATTTCTTTTTAGTGTGTCTTCTTACTTCTTATAGATTTATTTACAGAATAGTTTATATTATAATTTTAATACCCACTAATTATACAAAATCTTGTAAAGCTATAGTAGTAAATTAGGCGTTATATAATTTTTATGCAAATGTGAGATAAATATACTATTAAAGAAGTTTATAAAGCCCTATTGGGTAGTTTTAACTATGTAGACCCAGTATTTTTTACTTACACACATGGATAAATACGTACAAAAAGACGAATGGACATGGCTGTTGTAATAGTGCCACTTTTTGTTAAATAAATTCTGTGCAGGAACAGAGAAAGAATACAATTTCCTGCGGCCGGGCGGCCTGTCGTAAGAGGTGACAAAACAACCCACAACCAAGTAGTCGAGCATTTGCTCGACTGGATGGCTACCACCCCTGGTCTAAGGTATGTCGCCATAACAACCTGGTGTTGTGTTCCGGCATTAGTTACCAGGTTCCAGTCTCCCTTAAGAGAGCAGCAGCGCATTTGTAGCACCTTTGGTGTTGCAAATGTCCATAGGCGATGGTAACCGCTTTCGATCAAGTGGGCCGTCTGCCTGTCTGCTGAAACCCTGCAATAAAAAAATAAAATAAAAAAATGCCGACGATAGCTTAACAAGCTTTCTTTAAAAAAAGGCGGTGTGTGTCTCGGGACGCCCGACAGAAGTAATAACTTAACTAATCTAACGTGAGAGAAAGAGAAGCCAGACAGACTGGCGCCGTAACGCGTTACGTAACGAAGCGGTTTACCCTCCGATAAGAAGTTAACACTTCAAAATGCAATTGTCCTGGTCAAGGATTTAAATTGATATTTTAATTTAAATCTTTTCTTATAATAATTTACCTATAAAATCTACTCTACCTTTTTTTACCTCCAAGTGTACTTGCTGTAGGGAGTCATAAAACATACACCGTCGTTCCCGTCGCGTACCTAGGCATTGCGTTTAATATGCAGGTTTTTTACTGCGTCCACTGGACCGTAGGACTGCGAAAAGTGTAAAAAAATAAATTGAAGCAGCAGACCGGGCGCGTATTGTTGCTATGCAATAGCAGGAGAGCTGGTCATAATTTATTTTTATACTCGTAGTACTTTAAGCTCACTGGTTCTGGATGCGTTATCGTAGATTTATATCAGGCTAGTTAGGCCTTACTGAGAAATATACTAGACTTTGGCGGGAACTTTCATGTTTTTTTATCTATACTAATATATACAATTCTTTATATTACGTATGTAAATTTAAACGGATTCAACTCAAGTGAATCATATAATTTCATAAGTGGCGTAAACTATATTTTATTTTATTCACTGCTAGAGTTCAGCATACATCCAGACGGATGGAAAGCGATTGCCATCACCTATGGCTTTTTGTAATACTAAAGATGCTAACAATGTGCTGCCATTCTCTAAACGGAGACTGGTACCTGGCCACTAATGTCGGAACACAACTCAAAATTGTTATGGCGACATAGTCTACACCGGGGGTGGTAGCCATTGAGACGGGCAAATACCCTACCACCTGAGGTATTTGAATGAATGTCAAAATTCAACCGCTAGTAAGACAAGTGAATTTTACTATTCGTAAAATATAGGAACCGGCCGTAAAAGGCATAATTCATTATCCTGAGGGTGTTCGTAGAAAGAATGGACTGAAAATTCTGCCAAAAGTGCACGTGCACTCATCGACGTAACAATATCAATAATTTTAATATTATGTATGAATAAAATAGTTTATATAGCTTGCATATATATTCTATGAATTAATATGCGATCGGCGATTGCCTAACGAGGCATATTAAAATGTCTATCTACCATTTACTTTGGTATTCGGCTTTCAACGCTTGAACAGGTGTATGGCGATTTGCACAAATTTATTTATTGCATAATCCTCCTCCAAGGTCTTATTATTTTACCATGAATAGAATATACAAGCCATAGACTAAACGCGTTTTTATTGGGTTTTTTATGACAAAATTATTTAATCGAATATTGTGAAGAAATACAGAAAATATATAAAAGACAGGTCTCATCTACATAAATCTAAAATCTCTTGTTAAAATCAATTGTTTATCACATTAAAAAGTCCTTACTTTTAATACCTCTAACTACCTACGCACCTATTTACTTTAATAAAACATCATTAATAAAAACGAACGAACCCTCAACAATTAGATGTAGATACTTGGAAGTCCTCCACGTTACGTGGCGGACGCTCCTTCATGCCATATGTGTCCAAAATTTCCCAGAGTGCTACAATATGGGTCTCTTCAAAAAGGACGCGAACAGATGCCTAAAGTCTCAACGAGGTAGGAAACGCATTGACTTCGTTAGTATTGCAGATGTCCATGGGCGACGGTAACCACCAATCAACAGGTGGTCCGTTTGCCCGTTTGCCCACAAGCAAACATAAAGAAAATAAAAGATGTGCGGCGACCATACTTAATATTTAGTTTTGTATAAAAGCATATAAAACATAAATGAGACAGATACTTTTTCATACTTTCTTGAGCCCAGATTATAAAAATATGATGATGTGTGCTTTTAAATTTTGTTTATGGATATTATTTACTCTATGGGAGCCTAATCTAATTTACCACCGCTTCACAACATGTTGTGGCTTGAAGAGAAGAAGCGGCGCAAGAAACTCTTCAGCAAACATGCCTAGTTCTAAATTTTTTTAATATAATATTAAAATGAGTGGAAGGAAAAAATAAAAGAAATGATCAGTCAAGTTGGTTTGTTTCGTTGCACGCAGAAAGAGCTCACAGTGTCTTGAGCTCTGGCAGTTGGTTTTTTGGTGTGCTTTTAAGTTTTTTTTTTAGTTGATATTTTCAATCATTGTAGTGGTTTTATTTATTTTGAACTAATTAATCGTGTGATGTGTTTTCATATTGTTATAATTTGGGCCACCTGCGTGTTTGTAAACAAAGCACATTTATTACCCATCGGTGTTTGAGCTAACATTGAAGCACTTTTATGACAGTCTTCTTTTATTTACTTTGTGTTTAAAAAATGTGATTGGTAAAATAGCCCATTGTGTATTGTAATCTTTATGGTAGTCATTATTAGCCAGGAGTGATTCTTAGAAATTCAGTCCACGCGGTCGAACAGACATATTGTATTTGTACAGTATAAAACAATGCACCAACGGAGGGGTGAGGTAATCTAGCGATAGTCACAAGAGAGGCAAGACCTGTGTACATTCGATAATGTATATGTTGACGGACTTTGCGCGTGTTATTAAATCGTGCATTACGTTTGTACTAGTTGTTTTAGTTATATTTTTACCTGTGTTATGCGTGTTTGTATAGTCCTAATTAATTCTATAGTAATTCCAACGGCATTTTAATTCGAGTCCCGTAAATCGTAACAATATTATTAATTGTTGAAATTCATGCATTATAATCGATAACTCATTTTGTTTATGAGCTTATTTTAAAGATTTCTCGTCTTCCAGATAGAATTTAAGTGTGAATGAATATTTTTCTGTTTGTTGTAGAAAAATGCTTTTAAAGCTATATCTCAGCTCATTACATTTCTTTGGCTCAAAAGTGTCCGCGCCCTCTGATGGGTCACGAGCCAATTAACAATCAAATTTATTTTTTTATTCCTGTAGCACAGCAGACAGGCTCACGGCTATCTGGAAACCACTGTTCTAACCGTATCCTTTAATGTATAAAAATCTCTATATCTTCTCTATTAGTACCCATATTTGCCTGCGGCAAGATGTTGGGGGCAATGCAATGTGAGCGTGGCTAGAGTCATCTTACATCTGACGGGACGAAATAGTATAATGTATTGAAACATGCTTAATAATACTAATGTAATAATATTCGGCACTCATTATTACGCAAACGATCAACGCAATCATTTCTTTATCTTACAATCGTTTGAATGTTCGCATATTTAATCAGATTTTATAAGAGAACTGGACTTCTTTATTTTCACGTGTACTTTGTGAGAATTCGCATCAAGGATATTGAAGAAACTTAGCTATAGAGAAATGACAAAGTGCTTACATTATCGCTTTAGTTATAAAACCGGTATGACTAGCGTTGCCAAGTGTCCCGATTTTCACCTGGATCGGGACGATCCTAAATCCCGATTTGTTTTACCTTCTGCTCAAATTTAAACAAACTAGACCTGGCAACACTATTTATGAATAAGGACAATTTTTAAAATAATACAAATGTTTAAAAAAATCTAATATATAAAAATCTCGTGTCACGGCGCTTGTGGTCGAACTCCTCCGAAACGCCTTAACAGATTTTAATGTTTTTTTTTGTATATTATTCCTTTTGGTAGTTTGGCAGGTAACCAACCTACCAAACTACCAAAGGGAATAAATAGGTCATAAAGTTTTTAACCCTTTTTAACCCTTCAATGGTGTTTTTTTTATATGGAGAAGAGATTGTCCTTATATGAAGGAATGGCTCCTAATTTCTGAACCAACGTTTAGGAAATACGTTAATTTGTCGTTTGACTAGTAAACTATTTTAATCACTAAGTACATTATTAATCCATTGACATACTTTAGTAAGTAATTATAATTCCGTTGTTATTTGCTTATTTTTTTGGATTGTTGTAACGGTGAAAGGGTTTGACGAAGGGCGACGAGGTATCAATTAACTGAATGTTGTTAATAAGATTTATTTTGTTTACGCAATTTGGGGCACATTTTTCAAGAAAAATACCTCGTGTTGCATACAATCAACATATTTCTCTGGGCAATTTATATCTTTGCTATTTAATTGGCTTTATTAAGTACTAGCTGACCCGGCGAACTTCGTACCGCCATATTTTCTGAATTCCTAAAAGACTTTGTTTCATGACACAAAAACAAAATCACCATAATCGGTCCAGGTGATTAGGAGGATTCTAGAACCCGATCTCAGCGCCACCTACCGGTTCTGATTGCGAATCTAAATCATCCGGGAACCCACTCAAACACACGAAAACAAAATCACCAAAACCGCTCCCGGTGATTAGGAGGATTCTAGAACCCGATATCAGCGCCATCTACCGGTTCCAATTGTGGATTTAAACCATCCCGGGACCTTTTCACCTGACCATTAATACACACACAATATTTCATCAAAATCGGTAAAGTCGTTCTCAAGTTATGCGCTTACCAACACATTTTGCGATTCGTTTTTATATATAAGATTAGCTTCTGCCCGTGACTTCGTACGCGTGGAAAGGAAGTTAAAAAACACCCGCGATTTTGAAACATTTTTCATTGGTGCTCCGCTCCTATTGCTCTTAGCGTGATGGTTTATAGCCTGTAACCTTCATCAATAAATGGGCTATCTAACACTGAAAATATTTTTCAAATCAGACCAGTAGTTCCTAAGATTAGCGCGTTCAAGCAAACAAACAAAGAAACAAACTTATCTGCTTTATATATTATATATATAAGATAAAACTCTCTCACTGACACCACACCCTGTCAAATTATCCGCTTCCAGTTGCAGAGAAATTACTTTTAGTCTGTTATAAGCTGTTTAAGTAATTAAAGCTTTTTAACTATCCCACGGGAACTATTTAATTTTTCGGGATCAAAAGTATCCTATATGTTGACCAGGGATATAAGCTATCACCATACAAAATTTCATATAAATCGGTCCAGTCGTTTCTGAGATTAGCCGGTACAAACAGAGAAACAAAAAATTCTAAAAAAATCTAAATTAGTTCTATTTCACTTCTTACATCCCCCTGACTCAGTTTTTAGCATTTTTTTTATTGTACAGAAATTTGACCTCTACAATTTTATTATAAGTATAGATTACTTAATAACACCTAATTAAGGCAGTGGTAGTTTAATGGCTAGCGTAAGCGTTGGAAACTTAAAGAGCGGCGATTTGAATCCTGGCCAGGAAGCATGTACCACTTAGACAGTTTTTTGACCCAATGTGCATATTGTTACAATTACAACGTGCTAACGGTGAAGGAAAACATCGTAATGAAACCTGCACATCGAGATAACCGATGTGTCAAACCCGAGAATCCGCGTTGGACAAGCGTGGCGGGTATGCTGTCCGTTCCCCTATAAATGTGAGGGCCGAGTTCAGCAGTGGGAGTGGGACATTTGTGGACTGTTATTATCATCTTTATATTAATACGTGAAGCAAAAACTTTGTACCCCTCTTTACGAAAATTGTGAGGACAGAGGAATATGAAATTTCGCACACTTATAGTTTATATAGAGAAGAAGTACAGAGTGCTAATATTTTTTTAAATCTTGATATATTAAAATGAATATTTGTCTGTATGTCCTTTATAGAATTTTTACTAATACATTTGATCATGTGATGATCTTTAGCAAAGTTGTTGTGCATAAACCAAAGAAGGTTTCTGAGTTGGTTCACAATTGGTCCGGTAGGTGGCGCTGCTTTCGGCATATCGATTGAAGCTTTTCCGGGCAGGACGACGTCTGCTGGGACAGCTAGTTATGCATAAAAAATATAATAATAATAATATTTATTGACACCAAATTAAAAAAAAGAATTACAGACACTACTATGTATTTGACACATGCATATATACTCTTCTGTTTATTGATAAAGTCAAATTAACAGTGTAGCCTTAGCGAAATCTGTGATTATAGAAGTGTAGACTTTGACATTAATTATTATAGTCGAATTTCGACCACGGGCGACCACTAGTAAAAATAATTACGGAACTGCAGTTTTAATTTAATAATTTCTTGATGTAAAATTGCAAAATATGTGATGTCAAGTAGAGAGGGAGGAGTGTCACGAATGTGACCAGCCGTGACAATGATGGGGGAGAGGTCAAAAAAATCATGAAATTTTGTGACGTAATTTTTGGATGTAACCTAAATAGAATTAGTATAGTGGTACCTAATGGAATGGTCATGTCCATATGGACAGAAATCCCGAATAAATAGAAAATATTTATTTATTTATTTGGCACACAAAACAAGAAAAAGCTAAAAGTTACATGTTTCATATTATGTATAAATTATTAGGTCTAAGCTGTAACTCGAAACATGTGAGCCTTAGACCATAAGATGTGAGCACATAATGTATCATACATTGACAAGATATTTAGGGGTTAATATTATTAGTATGACTTACTATAATGTTAGTTTTACAGTGGTTAGGTAACAAGATTATTATGCAATTATGCCAGAAATATTGGTGCAAATATTAGCCCTAATATTGAATAAATGAGGCTGCTCTTTTAACCCTTAACACGGAAAGATTTGTTGCCCGTACTGTCACATACGGGTAATTGGAAAGCACCACAAATTTGTGGTCAAATACAGATAATTGAAACGAAAGTCGAACTGATGCTTTCTCCCTCTAACTACATAGAATTTGTATTAGAATAAAAGAGACGATATAATTTTGATGGCAGCTGGCAGGTTGTGGAAAAAAATAATATTAACATTGGTCCCTCAGAGGTTAAAATCAAACAAATTGAAATAAATCTATGTTAAAACGAACTAATTACAAAGTTAGGCACTTTTACAATTTGGCAGTACATTAAGCATTGTAATTAATAAAAAATAGATAAAGCCCGCAATTAATCTGCCAATTTCCATTTCGTTCCACGCATAACACATTGCTTTATGGCAACCTAATTGAAAAATTATTCATAATTGCTTAGTTTTTTTTTACTTTAAATTCATTGCCAGTTATTTTATAACTGTGTACGAAGGTTTTATTCGATATCGTCCTGTTAACTCTTTCAGTAATCATTTATTTCAAAATAGTCTGATCTACATTTGTATTAAGCCTGCTTAACATTTGTATTAAGCCTGATTTACATTTGCATTAAGCCTGATTTACATTTTCATTAGGCCTGATTTACATTTGCATTAGATAAGTAGTTAGTTAATTTGAAAATAAGTCCTTATTATCGTTTGGACGTAGATCTACTTATGGGACAAGTTTTTGTAAATCAGGCTTATATTAACAAGTCAATTAACTTGCGAATCTGACCAGGCACTTATGATCGTTTGAACATAAATTTCCCAGTTGAGTAAGTGATAAGCTCTCAAAGTGGTTGGCTGTTCAAACAACTATAAGGGCTTAAGTCGTCAATTTCGAATATTAACTCCGTTTTTTAAGTAATGCATAACGCGCAAATCTTTTGAAGGCAATGTGGATATGACGTGAGACTCTGAGACTCCTCGTGAGTTCGGAAATGCACGAACACATAACTAAATACATATTAAAGATTTTTATTAGAAATTAGGATATGCCTGCGACTTCGTCCACGCTTGACTTGAAATTCCCTCGGGATTCCCGGGACACAAAGTACCGCAGGTACAGTTTCTACTGACCATCGACGCGTGACATTATGAGGCTATCCACAAACCTGCGCACGGGTAGTGCACGTTGTGTCTATATTTAATGTCAATCGTATGGCTACATCTAAGTGAAACGGCTTATAACTATAACATCATCCCAGATAAAGCAATAAGGTTATAAGCTGTGTTTATTCTTTCGGAAGGAAACATCTTGTTGTTATGTCACATACCGTTTGTAATATGACACTATGGCTAAATAATGATGTGTGGTCGTTCCAAAATCACTGTGGTTAGTTAATTAGCAGACTTCTATTACACCGTAGTGTAATAAAGGTAAAAAATTAAACTACAATATAAATAACTATACTTACAAAATCTATAAGTTTAAAATAGACTCCAGGTCGCTGTCGGCGGAGTCTCCAAAATGCTGGCCGCATTTCCACGTTGGATGGCAACGCTACTGCGTTGCCCTAGGTGCAAGTCAGCCTTTTGATCACGTGAGACCTCAATTAGATGCGTTGAGAGGTCTTGATAGAGACGATGAGCTCCAGGCCCCCACGGCCCCAGGGTCTCCACCCCGAAAGTCACAAATATGTACCCATTTTTGACACATATTTGCGGCGTTTCAGGGCCTCCTGGCTTGCGGCAGCAGCCCCGGCTGTCACAGCTGTAACTGGGAGATGGGAAGCCGCCAAAGTATCAACACAACTTGCGTCCCATACTAAGGGACGTCCCATCTTCCATGGCACCAACGACATTCCATCTGGTCTTTTGCCATCGTCACGGCACAGCACATTTGGTTCGAGAATAAGTAAAAAAAGAAAAAATATATTAAACTTTTACATTAAATAACAAAAGCAAGACATATTCTAGCCTGATTTACTCTTCAACTTATCAATCCATTTTCTTACGAGTATATAATTTGGACATACTTTTCATACAGGTTTATGTCTGAGTATTTGTTCGATGTAATCCAACACTTACATTAATATATTGAAATCTGATGTAGAAGATCTGTGGTAAAGATATCAATGATTCGGATGCGTATCTTGTGAGAGGTCACGTCCGCTAGGTTATTGTTATAGCCTAAAATTAAAAGGCCACCCGAAGCGACACGATAGGTTATTGACTAAGGTAACCGCTATGACAAGCGGTTACCTTAGTCAATAATTTATCGTTATAGTAAAGAGAATTTTAATTGTGGCTGGGAAATATGTTTCGAGTGTTTTTATAACCTACTAGGCACATTTCAAGAATATAATTAAATATTGTATAACAAAGGAACATATACCAAATTTAATGACAGTCTGTTTATTCAATTCTTACGTAAACTATGCGGACACTATGCTTTTTAGAGAATTAAAAATATCTTCTGTAAATTCTCGTCGTCAAATTTTTGTATAATATGCTAAATTTAATGACAATATTCACTTAAAAGGCGTCAAAACAACCACATTCATATTGACATATTTGTATGAAATTACAAGTCGGTGTGATATGGTGACGAAGCGGCTAGACAGATTATGTGACTTTTGAGGTTGCCCGCGTTTGGTAAATTAGATAAATAACTTACACAATATTAGAGAGTACTACTTTTTTTAAACACATAACATATGTATTTAAAGACTTGTGTTTTCCTTGTTAATAAGTAATAATGGGCGGATTTAATTTCCAAAGTAACTTTGTTTGTTTATTTGAAGCAATGTGATTAGATTACGAAGTTATTACAATTTATTTATAACTGTATAATTTAACTAATATATAAATTTATAATTAATTAATACAGAACCTATCTAAAATAAAATGTATATAAATATATAAATTATATATAAAATATAAATATATTATATAAATTAAAACTTGTATATAACTTGTATATAAATTAAAACAAAAAAAATCGAACAAATCAAACAAGGACACGTGAGTGTCTAAGTCTAGATTCTCTTCGCAAATCGGATATAGATTGTAAAGAGCTCTCTATTCAAGGGTGCTTTCACAAGCACATTGGTTCTATTGGCCAGCACAGCAAACAACTAGGGTTATCTACCGGGGGTATAGTTAAAATTATTGTCTATTTTCTAAAATTTAATTTTAATAATTTAACATTACTTCTAAATAGGTGAAATGTGACAAGCGAGTCCAAATACATGAATTACTACAATAATGAATACGAAAGCGAGCATCCTCGTGATAAAACATTATAACTAAGTTCCATCCAGGCCGACCAAATCGTTGTCGTACGGCAATATATCTTTTTTTGATGAAGCAGGGGAAAGACTTTTCTTAGGACACAATCCTCGGGCCTGGGGGAAGGCTTTTAACCGAGGGATGTGTAGGACTCTTGATTGCTCGTATGCCCACCGTGTCCTCCGAACGGAGGGACGAGAGGTGTATACCGTGAAACTACCCACTAAAACTAACCTGTACCTACCCCTCTTCTATGCGCTTTTATTGGGTGCCACAGGAACTAGACCGAAAGTACATCTGTGACACGCCTATGCTTGGCTTCTCTTTCACGGCACCCCCGTGGAAGGTTACCCTTGTCACTGGAAGTCCACGAGATCGTCGGGCAATGCAGCTGACTGGGAGGTTTACTGCGCTGAGTATAGACGCTCCTATTATGTTAATATACTCTGTAATATAGACACTAATTCTCAGGGCGAGGTAAGTCTGTGGCGTTGTACAGCCGTTTTTAATATTTGTAAAAATTCCGTAGGCACTTACGAACTAGATGTAATTTACACTTATGTACGACTTTAAATATTCATATTCATCGTCAGAATTTAATTTGAATAAAATATTTTAATTTATTCATACTTTAAGCTTTGATATAGAACGATTTTTATAAAATTATGTCAACAGTTAAAATGTCCAAAAATCATATATATGGAAAAAATCTGTAGGTATAATTTACCTTAAAGAAATCTTGTCAATTTATATACCTACTTGCATATGTCTGTATATCTATATATTAATACGTGCAAACTTTGTAACCCTATTTACGAAAATTGCGTGGACGGAGGAGTATGAAATTTCGCAAACTTATAGTTTATATAGAAAAGAAGCGACAAATACCTATTGTTTTTTAAATTATCCATAAAAAATACATTATATCAATGAAAAGACATTGCACACACTACCATGTAGGTTTGACACACACGCGCATATATACTTTTTTGTTTATTGTTCAAGTCAAGTTATCTGGGTAGCCTTGGCAAAATCTGCGATTATAGAACAGACTAGTTGTAGGTATAAAAAGTGCATAATTATTTAACCATTCATTAGTCTCCTTCCAATAATGTGACATTCGTGCCACATTACGTGACATTTTTCTTTCTCCTCTTATATAAAACCATTATTGCCACATTCGAAAGCAAATTTGCTTCAAATAAAGTAATAGGTAAATATCGATATCTGGCACGTGGATCTACTGTAACGAACCGATTTGCATCATCACGCATCGAAATGCGATCTTATACGGGCATAGCACTAGTAGGTACTACACTCTGAGAAAGCATCTTATGTGAAACACTATTATGTAGTTACACTATTACACTTTGAGCGTATGTATTAATATATATATATACATAGAGTATTTATATATATACATTAGATAACACTTTATCGTTCACCAAAATATACAAGTACAAAAACAAAATGCATAATTACAATACTTCTTGGAATAACAACAGGCGGCCTTATCGCTAAACGCGATCTCTTCTTCTTCTTCTCCGAGTTCTTAAATAATCTAGCGATGTAGGTGGAGCAGACAAAAGATAGTAATGTACAATTATATTTATAGTATATGTATTTATTTATTGAAATGAAATTTATGAAATGAAATGAAGTGAAATTTATTTGCATATGACATGGTACATAAAAATACAGGTCTTAAATTTTACATATATGAGTTCACATGTCATTACCCATAGGGTGTACAAATATTACATAGTCTTAAATTAAAATATTATTTACGTTAACCACGGAAAATTAAATTAAAGTATTGATGTCAAAAGATAATAATGTCAAATAATTAAATTCATATAAATGTCATACAGCCTCATCTATATCTTGTTCCAATTAAAATAATCATGCACCGAGTAAAAACACCTCTCCAATAACCAATTGTGAAGACTGACTTTAAATAAATTCAAATTAGCACTTTTTATGGCAGCAGGCAAATTATTATATATTTTTACACCCATAAAATTAGAATTTTTTTGTAAGGACAGGTTGCACGACGGATATAAAAGTCGATTTTTTATGGAGGGCCTCAATGGTCTCTGACTTGATTCTCCGTACGTAGGGAAGAAATCTGGATTCTGTTTTACGAACATTGCTAATTCCCTAATGTAGACAGAGGGTACCGTAAGAATTTTGTGTTTTTTGAAGAGAGGTTTACATGAGTCCAAAAAATGTAAACCATATATAGCACGTAGACACTTCTTTTGAACCTTGAAAACTCTATCTACATCTGTGCTAGCTCCCCAAAGAACGATACCGTATTGTGATACTGAGCCTACATAGCCATGGTAAGCTTGCAAAGCTACTTCTGTTGAAACATTTTGAGCTAGTCTACGCAGAACGAAAACAAATCTATTGAGCTTTGAGCAAATTTCTTCAATTTGGCGTTTCCAGTTACATCTGTTGTCTATCATGACTCCTAAGAATTTCGCAGAATCAACTTCTTCTACTTTTTGATCATTGTGTGTGACTATTATTGTAGGAAATTTACTTTGGTAGAATTGAAATTGCATTAGTTAGTTAGTTAGTTTTTGAAATATTTACTTTTAAATTATTATCCCCTAACCATGAAGTTATATTCTGCAATGCCGTATCAATATTCTTTTTTAAGTTTATATTGTTATTTGCTGATATTAATATTGTTGTGTCGTCTGCATATAGTATTGTCTTATGGATTGTGCAATTGGGTAGGTCATTGATATATAGCAGAAACATAATCGGTCCTAATATGCTGCCTTGGGGCACGCCAGTTGAATTTAGTTTATAATCTGACCTACAAGCTACTAACCTAGACCGTAACATTTTCATTGTTTCAGTACATTGCTGCCTATTTACAAGATAGCTTTTACACCAATCCCATGCATTTCCACGTATTCCATATTTATATAGTTTCATCAGCAATCTGTCGTGGTGAACCAGATCAAATGCTTTGCTCATATCTAAGTAGAGCGCTGCTATATGTTCATTATTCGATAGCGCTTCTACCGCTGTCTTTATAAGCTTAAATATCGCCAAAGTAGTAGAGCTTCCTTTTCTGAATCCATGCTGGTTTGGTGTGATAATACTAAATTTATCTGAAAAATTCATCAATCTTCTGAGCATTGCCTTCTCGAATATCTTTGACAATATAGGTATGATTGTTATCGGCCTGTAATTTTCCATTTGCATCCGATCCCCTTTTTTATGTAGCGGTTTAACAATTGATATTTTGAGCTTTTCTGGAAAGATTCCTTCAGTAAATGAAAGGTTGATAATGTGACTTAACACTGGAGAAATAATTAGGACACATCGTTTTATTAGCCATGTTGGTATTTCATCATACCCAACCGATTTGGTATTATTTAGTGACTGAATAATTTTCGATAGTTCATCAGCTGATGTAGGTTCTAAAAAAATACTACTCGCTATACTAGTGAAATTAGTATGTTTATTAATATTTGAAGAACTGTTACTAGATTTAATAAAAAAGTTATTAAAAGCTTTAGAAATATCAGGGCCATTATTTATTACATGTTTGTTCTCGTAATTTTTTTCTATACAATTAGTTCGGTCTGACTTTGCCTCATGTTCTTTGATAATTTCCCATGAGGCTTTGCATTTGTTTTTGCATTTTTGCAAATATTTTTTGTTTGCTAGTTTGTTTGCATGATTCATGCATTTTTTTAGAGTTTTTGTGTATTTTTTGTAGAATGATTGACAAGACTTTGTTTTATTTCGCTGCATCTTGAAATATAATAATATTTTCCTTATACAAGATTTTTTCAGGCCCTTTGAAAACCATGTGCGCTTTTTAAAGTTACTAGACATTTTAACTAAGATTTTTGAAAAACAAAGTTCAAAGAACAGTAGAAAAATATTATGAAAGATAGAAAAAGCTTCTTCAGTTTTATTTTCAATATAAACTTCGGTAATAGATAATGCGCTGATACAGTCTACAAATTTATTAACATTTTCATGGCTAAAATCTCGTCTCGACTGAAAGAACGTTAATTGCCTTTTTTTTACTTCCAACGGTACTTTCAATATTTGCGCTGTTTCATGATCGGACAGGCCTAAGAAATGAACTGATCCCATGGCAGTCGGGATGTTGCTTACGAAAAGGTCAATGCAAGACCTTTTTCTAGTCGGTTGATTTATATGGAGCTGTAGATTATAATTAGCAAATATGTCTTTGAGAGAAGTCGTATGTTTATTATTTTTGAGAATGTCAATATTGAAGTCACCCACTAAAACTACCTTTTTTTTCGAACTATTTGTAATTTCTGTTAATATTTGATTCAATTTGTCAAAAATTATTTCTGTGTTTGAGTCTGGTGTCTATATAGGCATATGATAACTAGATTATTTCCTACGGCATCGATTGCGCAGCATTCAAAACTTCTCTCTACTGACAAGTTACTTAATTTTTTTATGGATACTGCATTTATGTTGTCCTTCACTAATATACATACGCCCCCTCTTTTTATGTTCTGTCTACAGAAATGGGATATAAGTCGAAAATTTCTAATTGTTACATTTTTTATTGTAATGTGTATAATTATTATTAATATAAAGAGCACCATCATCGATATTAGAAATCTATAAAGCCACGCCTAGGGTTGCTTGGAAGAGAGTCTTTGCAAAATAAAAGAATACTAGAATTTCAATAAAGCTTGATTTGGATTTATATTCGTTAAGTAGTTAGTTATCAAAAATCGTCCCAAATATCGCCGGAAAAAACTGAGCAGGGACAGAGAAAAACGGCAGGCTCTCGTTTCGGAAGCGTAGATCCACTTTGTGGAAGTAACAAGTCCATTAAATAGATGCCTGTTCAAACTATGACAACGATTTATTCGCAAGTAAAGTCATCACAAATGTAAATCAGGCTTTAGACAAATAACAAACTTATAATTGTTTAGTTTTTATTGTATGTTCTTGTAATAATTAGTTATTGAATAAAATCAAATTTTACATTTTGAGTGCGTTTGTTAAATATAATGCAACATAACATGGATTAAGTGTATAATTATACATTAAAGATACCTAGAGTTGTACATTGTTTCTTTATACGTCGATGACATAGCAAGTTCAAGGTTCGACAGCCGATTATGATTTTAATGCCGTGTAATTTTGCCTCTTATTAGCAATTCATCTGAACGTAGTCACGTGTCAAGAAACGACATATGCGATTTACGTGTAGTCGTTTTGATAAGTACAATTGTGACACATATAATAAATAATTCTATGCATGCATGATGTATTTAGGCATTTATTTATATGTTGTTACTAGAAGGCTTGGCAGACGTTGTCCTGCTTTGAAAAAATAAATCTAAAACCTGATTGTCGCGCCACCTACCGGGCCCAATTGGGAATCTAAACCATCCCGGTGCCCATTTGAACATACACAAAAAAATTCATCAAAATCGGGGCAACCGTTTAAGAGTTCAATGATATACACACGATACAATTTCCTGCGGCCGGGCGGCCTGTCGTAAGAGGCGATAAAACAACCCACAGCCAGGTGGTAAGGCATTTGCCCGACTGGATGACTACCACCCCAGGTCTAAAGTATGTCGCTATAACAACCTTGAGTTGTGTTCCATCATTAGTGACCAGGTTCCAGTCTCAGCGCAGCGCATTTGCAGCATCTTTGGTGTTGCAAATATCCATAGGCGATGGTAACCGCTTTCCATCAAGTGGGCCGTCTGCCTGTCTGCTGAACTCCTGCAATAAAAAAAAGAACAGAAGAGTTATATATAATACGGGGATATGCCCGCGAATTTATCCACGCTTGACTTGAATTCTCGCGGGATTCCCGGGACACAAAGTACGGCAGCATCATAAAATTCTTTTCTAGCTATGGTTTTTGTGAATACCGTGTCGGAATAAACTGATTATTCGCACCCGAAAAGCTATAAACTGCTCCCGGGAAAATTCCTACGGGATTCCCGGGCTAATTAAATCACACATTTTATATAAAATTTTCTATCGATGCAGTGAAATTTCAAATTGGAATTAATTTTTCTTTTTAATCTGGCCAATTTAAATCATTCCCAGAAAAATTCCCGCAGGATTCCCAGAATAAAAAGTTAAAATGTGCGTTCATTTTAAGTCTAAAAATTTGTTGTCGATAGGCAAAAACCGCAAAGAAATCGGCCCAGTAGTTTTTGCGTGAATGCCGAACAAACAGACAAGAAATATAAAAAAAATTACGTGCATCGTGTTCTCCAGTTTAGAATTTCATTATATTGTAGATAGATCAATAAATATTATAAATTATTTTTAAAAGTATTTAATGTCTTGCAGAAATAAAAACGGACAGATATTTTTTCTATAGCGCTATTAAATAATAATCTACGATGTGAACATTTGCGCTTGCTGACAACACAAGGTCGTGTAGGTAGGGTTGCCGACCATACTTTATAATAACGTATCCTACTTTATTTTTGGTAAATATACTTTATACTGCTTGAAAATAATATATGTGAAAATACTCTATTTCCAATATTTACTCTGATGCGTAAAATGAAATACTTAATGGATAATTACTAAATGCTTATATAGATAATTAATGAACTATTATCGATCCAGCTTTCACTGAAAGAGTTTATTCAGTAATGATTCTAAAATGGCTAGAAGAAAGGAACAGGACATCTATAAATTTAATAAACAATGAATTTCTTGTTTATTTTTTCAATATTTGCAAATCCTATTTAAATTTATCTATAATATTATTTAATTATAAATTAAGTATATAATAAACTAAATTATAAATAAATTACACTAAAAAAAACTTATAAATTAAATATTACTATAAATATATTTATAAGTAGGAGATGTAGTCCAGATCGCTGTCGGTGGGGAGCGTTCCCAAAATGCTGGCCGCATGTTTATTTAAATTGGGAATGTAAAGACAACTTCCAAATTTCCAAAATTTAAGAATAATGAAAAGTAAAGTTGTTAGTGTGCTTCTAAAATTGTGTCTCCAAGAGAAGAAATAAATAAAGTTCTGAAAAATACATTTTTTCAACAAAAAAAAACCCTACTTAAATATGTAATACGTTATTTTTCTCAACAATAGCTGGCAACCCTACGTGTAAGCTATGAACATCAAGAAAATCACAACAAATTACGTGAATGACATTCAACTTCTCAGCAGTTACGTCTTAAATATTAAATTGCAGTAATTGTACATCACTAATGGCTCTCTTGTATATTACCAACTCATTTGTTTTACTATCGGTTAATGGGTTTTTTCTATACATGGGCGCCGGTAGCAGGGTGAACGGGGTGCACTTGCACCTCCCTCTCTCGGGAAAGAAAATACTTAGCAAGTCAGGTGATACAGTTGCTGCACAACAGGAGGCCCTGAAACGCTGCCAATACTCAGCCATCGGAAATGGCTACATATTTGCGGCTTTGAGGTCAAGAGTCTGGGACCATAGGGGACTGAGGGGACAAGCTTTATCGAGCCATAGCCAAGCGTCTGGTGAATGTCTCACGAGACCAAAAGACTACTCCATACCTCGGTAGCGTTGCCATTCAACGAGGAAATGTGCCCAGTCTTTTGGGCACGTTTCAAACTGACAACGGTCTGATACTAGATTCCATTATTTAAATGTAATTTGTATATATAGTTTATTTTTAGTTTAATTCATAATCTATATATATTAATACATGAATCAAAAACTTTGTATCCTTTTTTACGAAAATTGCGCGGACGGAGGAGTATGAAATTTTGCACACTTAAAGTTTATATAGAGAAGAAGCGACGAGAGCTATTTTTTAAAAAATTGTACGTATAAATACTTTAAATCAATAAAAAATACATTACACACCATACCATGTATTTGACACACACACGCTTAAATACTCTTTTGTTTATTGTTAAAGTCAAATTAACAGTGTAGCTTTGGCGAAATCTGTGATTATAAAAGTACAGTCTTTGACAACAAATTTTTATGGTCGAATTTCGACCACGGGCGACCACTAGTATAAGTTAATGTGTACATGCAGATGCACCTTCCTAAAAGTTATCCTCGCGGTGCCCGTGTTTTTATATCTTACTAATCATTCGCGTGCCTCACTATGTGTTGAATTATAACATTATTTGTATAGAGCTTATATGAAATTTTAACAGATAAAGACAAATGAATGGCTGGAAAGATATAGGAACGAGCCATAAAAGACATAGGTCCATGCAAGTTATATCAAAATGAACCGATTGTAAGGTTAGTGAATGACAATTAAAAAGTAAGAAGAAGAAGAATGTAGGAACCGAAAAAAAGCCAATATATGTGTAGTGATCGTACTGTTATATTTACAACCATACAATGTATGTTTAAGATAAACTACTAAACCGATATTGATGACATTTTGTACCTAGGTGTAATTTGGTCCAACTTCAAGATTGGATAGTTTTTATCTAGATTATTGACATCAATTATAAAATTCTAATGTTATTATGTATGTCACTGAACTCCTTCTAAAACCCTGGAACGATCTTGATGAGTTTTTTATATGTGTTCGAGTGGGTCCCCGGATAGTTTAGATTCACAATTGGAGACAATAGATGGCCCTGCAATCGGGTACTAAATTTTTTTCAAGTCAGGACAATGTCTGCCGAGACTTCTAGTATACTATAAAATTATCAATAAACTTAAAATCAGGGACTGTGAGTAACGTATTAAAAATAATTTATGAAATAGCTCTCCTGTAAAAATTCACATATTATGTTTATGTCGCTTACAATGTTCGTCTATACCAAGCTCGACATTTTATGATACAATGTCAGAAAAAGAAATTAAATTTTATTTGAAATCGGAAGGCCGGCCACAGACGATGTGCAATTAAAAATAACATCACAAATCCGCACGAAAACGGAAATGTGAAAATCACGGCGCGATTGAACAATATAATCTCGATTAATGAAAATCATGATTAGATTCTTAACCGTACCATCAAACGTTGTGTATGTGATTGTTTCTTAATTTTTTTATTGTATTGATAAAATTTTATTGTTCGTTTACTTTGGTGCTAACAATTAATAAATAAATGCTAACAACATAGGTAATAGTTTTCACTAAACGACGTTTTAATTTGATTTGTAATCTGTCATTTCTGTACTGTAACTGTCAATCTCACATTGACATTCAAAACGACCATTAATATAAGGGCGCGTTCCTCTAATAGCTCACAACGCCCAAAATATTACGTCAGTCGATCCACAAGGCGACCGCAGTCGTTGAGGTCGTGGCGAAAACGTCACTAATGGCGTCATTATCATCGATCACACAACGCTCACAACCACCCATGTCAAGAGATGGGTCGAAGTAGGCGTTGACCACACAGTGTCAATTCTCTCTATCGATTGACATTAAAATAGTCGCGATTTTCAAATCAACTAATGACATTTATAAATTTCGTCGTTAATAACATCAACGCTCCATAATCCGTTCCACTAGAGTCTATGATTTTAACGCCCGCAAGCAAGTGGAACGGGAAAAATCGCGGTCGTAACCGTGGTCGTTGTAAGCCTCATGTGGAACGTAACCATAGTGGAACCTAATGTGCATGTTATTATAATTACCACGTGCTAACAACGGTGAAGGAAACATTGTGATTAAACCTGGACAACGAGATAACCGATGCGTCAAACCTACTAAGGCGCCTTGGAAAAACGTGACGACCGTTCCCCTCTATTGGGAGGCCCGAGCCCAGCAGTGGGATGTTTTGGGCTGTTATTATAAAATAAAACATAAATTTCTCAACAAATATTTTTATCTGCGTTGTAAAATATAACTATTCAAGTTTTCAGACTAGTTTGTCTTTTGTGTAGTGTATAACAATAGAGAGATGACGTGTGAAATGACGGCATTTTGCCTATTATTAGCCATAATGTTGACTTTATCTTATAAAGTAAAGACAAAAGATTTAAGGGACTTTGGACTTCAATTAATTGGCACGGAAAGTATCACTTTCTTGGTGTCAAAGTTCAGAAGTTATCTAATTGTGTATTATTTTTTATATCTAGAATACAGCAAGTACACTAATGACATAAACATTTTTAGCAACGTACTGCCCGTTCCAACGGAATGGGATAATACTTAAAAACAACAGAACTCTTATTGTAGCGCTGTACGAAGATCACAGCTGAAAATTGTTTTTAAATTCTTAAACGTCTCGTTCTTGAAAACTGTGACATATTTGCAGTCCACTGCTCGACGTAAGCTTCCCAAAGTTTGTGCTACATATTCCGATAGATATATATATATATATATATATATATATATATATCTGTACTTCTATACAGCAGATCGGAATTCAGGAAGGCATAAGAATATCCAGTCCCTGCCAAAGACTATGTAAATTCCTTCAATACACTAGACTGGAAATCGTCCTACGCTACGTTTACTGAAACGTCTCCTCTGAACTCTGAATTTGTTGATGTTTGCCTCCTTGGTCATCGGTCCTGTGGACAATGACGTAACTAGCTTATTTGAACCATAATGATATGGTCCATGGACAAGAACTCGCTTAGTCTGCGCCGGGCTATTGTCGATACTTTACGTGTGTGTGAAAAGTAACTATTTAAAAAATGCCTTCATGTCTACTAAGGAACTATTCAAACCACTCAAGACACTCGAATAAAAGTCAAGCGATGACTTTTCACCGGGGTTTGTTTTATTCTCGAGATATCACACCTCTGAGAGTTTGGGATATTTTTGCTTAAATGCTTTTTTATCGAACCTTGCTTTAAATAACGAAAACATAAAATATTTGTCACCTCTGCAGAACCCTATTTGTACTAATTGTCACGAACTTGCCTAATTTAAACAATTTAAATTTGGTCGGCCTATGCATAATTCTAAATGATTGATGTTGTGAATGTGATTTTAATTCCATAATCACAGTCCAAATCACAGCAAAAAGAGTACAAAGACTGCTGAACATGTTATATTATTTTATGTTTCGTTATTATAGTGAAATTAAGTAATTTATGTAAATTATTACGCTTGTAACCACGTCTTCCAGTGACCTTCATACTAATACCAAATAAGAGAAAGTTCTTAATAAATATTGGCATAATGCCACAACATAGCATCTCATTACGTAATTAATCTTATAATTAGATCATTGTGCTCATCAAAAACATGTCCGTATTATTTTTAATTAAAACTACGTTTTCACGGTTCTAAACGCATAATTTTATTTATCTGATTTTTATTTCGACGATTCGGTCACTTTTAGTAGCCATGATCACGGAAGACGTAAATGCGTAGTTTTAATAATGAGCACTAGTCGCCAATATTTAAAAAAAAATACTATCCAAATATATTGCCTTTTTCTATTTCATCACAGAGCTTGTCAAATATATTTTTTAAGCGTGATTTAAGTTTTTTAAGTGTGGTTTAAGTTTTTTTAAGCGTGGCTTAAGTTTTTTAAGCGTGTCTCGTACAGAGAGTCAAATTTATAGCACGACCTTCGGTCTTACTTAACTTAAATCCTTACTAATCTCTTTAAGTTCCTGTATGGTTATTGCATTCAACACGCAATTAAATTACAAGGTCAAGATCTAATAGAAAATTTATGCCACTTATGCAATTTTCTGGCCTAATGTTCATATTATTGCAATTATTACCATGTTTAGGCGATGTAGGAAACCAACTAGTCTATTGAAGATAACTTAGTATATCGTCCGTTCTCCTAAAATTGGATTGTTCGTGTCGTGTTGTATTATATGTCTCCCTCTAAGACTTTAATAGATTTAAAAAAATACGTACCCGTATTTGTTTTGTAGTAACCACTTGCCATCAGGTAAATATTTTAATCTTTTACTTCTTTTAATCTATAAATGATCTAATAAAATATTTATATCAGAGCGAGACATAATATTATAACACGACCCCAACAACCCAATTTTATGAGAACGGTCTATATACCCACTAAGTTTATCATCAATAGACTAGCTGGTTTCCTACATTGCCTGAACGTGGTAATAATTGCAACATATTCATAGCATTGGGCCAGAAAATTTCCTAAGTGGCATACGTTTTCTATTAGATCTTGACCTTGTAATTTAATTGGGTTGAATGCAATAACCACACAGGAACGTTAAGAGATTAGTAAGGATTTAGGTTAAGTAAGACTCGCGATATAAATTTGACTTTCAGTACGAGACACGCTTAAAAAAACTCAAACCTTACAGAAGAATAAATCACTGCCTCTTACGTACCTATCCGCCAACAAATCCACCTGTTATTTTAATCCGCAAGTTAACTGGCCGTGTGTGACACTCGTCCAATATTCTACTATGAGTTACTCGCACGCATTTTGACGTATTATCTCAGTTGCTTCAGCACGCGACGGCCGCGACGCTCACATCGTCGGTGCGCTCCGAATATTTCGCGATACGCGCGGCAAAATCGCGAAATAGTGTATCTTTCGTACATTTTCTCTTCTAACCTCTTTTAGAAAAAAGATAATCTGACAGCTGTCAAACTCGATTGTAGCGGGAATAGTGATGTGACGATTATTGTGAAAAAGGTTTATTCATAATGTAATTTTAAACGGATTTTTATTGTTTCAACATTGTAGTGGAACGGAATTCAAAAATAAGCTGTTGTGGCAAGTAAAATTATTTTTAACGCAAAGTATGACGGCCGAGAAAAATTGTTGAAATTAATTCGACCATGTCATGATTTATTTGAAAAGTAAGCACATACCGAATCTATGAAACATCAGTAAATGATGAGAGAAATTCTCTTTGACGTACCTACTATGTTCAATATATATAAATACATACTTCTTTTATAAAAGCAGTATTTAATTCACGCTAATATTATTATATTAACATGTCTCTATTGAAACAATAGGAACAAAGTCCTATCGATGGAAAGGCTTAATTTTGAAAATATAGATAGGTTGCTTGCTAATGTTGCTTCATAGGTAATATTTTTACTTCTTAGTACGTTATTATAGAAACAATATGAACATAGACTAAAAAAAATTGTAGAAGGGAAACAAAGTGTGGCAAAGGATGGGAGGGATTCTAAATTTCGTGACGTCACGTTTCATATATTATATCATTATAATATATTTAAGCTTTAAAACACGAAATATGAAGTATTAGCGAAAATCTGTATGAGCAGTGTTTAAATGATTAAATTTAATGTGTTCTATCTCACTCTCTTACAGGTCTAGTCCTATAGATTTATATGTTTATCTCTTTTAAGTGTCGCTTTTTCGTTTCATCGAGTTTCAAATCACAATGATTCCAATAAAGTTTCACTTCAAAAATAAAACAGTAAATTATTTTTTATCAGGATTTGAGTCCTTGTTAATAAATATATCCTGGTTTACATAGTATTTAATTAAGTTTTCGCAACGAGTACACATGAAAAAATTACGTTTTAACGGTTTTAGGCGGTGTATTTTGTGTGATTTTTATTTCGACGTTTCAGTCACTTTTCAGTAGCCGCGATCACGGAAAACAAAGAATTTATTTTACCTCCCGTCCATTTTAATATTATAAAAAATGATCACAGCTAAGTAGGCATGCTGCCGAAGAGATCCTTGCGCCGCTCCAGGCCACAACATGTTGCGAAACTGTGGTAAATTAAATTAGGCTCCCATAGGGTAAATTATAACCATAGACAAAAATTACATAATAAATGAAGATGTTGGTGGTAGGTAAAATAAATAACTTTAACATTACTCGTTGACAGAATAAATAAAAAACTTTAGCATATAACTCATTCTCACAGTACCTATGAAACGCACAAGTATTTTAGTCCAAATGATTCAATCACATCAAAATTAATACAAATAACAAGTCTTCATTTTTACTTTATTTAAAGGTAAATATAAAAATCAGATTTTTTATATTTATCTATTTTCCTCATATTTTGTACATGATGACTGTAGAGACCGGTTTTTTTTTTATCAGAGGTCTCTACGAGAATATGTTTACCGAAATCTGTATTTTTCTCCATTCGTAGCATTGAAACTAAACGTGAAAGATGGAGATAGTTTTAAGCAAGGACCTCTATACCTGTGTTATTATCTAAATATAAGTGGAAATGCAATTAGGATCCCGAGAAAAGTGTTTCGTTTAACGTTTTAATATTAATTTATCAATGTTTCTTGCAAAATCTAAATGCTTCTAACATTTTCCATTTAGACTTGTTTGCACAGATGTCGAAGTTATTACAATTGCTTTGCGGTTTTGTGGCAAATTAAACATATTAAGGTTAGCAATAAATGTAATCTAAAAGGTAAACGATCTTATTCAAATTGAGTTACAGTAAGCTTCTGCGCTTCTGTAAGAGCCTTAAAGAAACCCACAAACGTACTATAACTCAATATGAATAAGACCGTTTTTATTTAGTAACTCGTCTAAAAAGCATAAATAAATCATGTGAAAATGAAAAAATAACACAAATACATACAGATAGCAATGTATTAGGTCGTATAAAGACGTGGTTTGTTATAAACAAACAACAATATCCTGCGGTCGGACAGCCTGTCGTAAGAGGCGACAAAACAACCCACAGCCAGGTGGTAGAGCATTTGCCCGACTGGATGGCTACCACCTCTGGTCTAAAGTATGCCGCCATAGCAACCTTGATTTGTGTTCCGGCATTAGTGATCAGGTTCCTTGGTCAAACCTAGAATAAACCGGTCATTCCGGGAAGAAACTGCTTATCGACCTCTGACTATTTTATTCGGAAAACAAACAGTTTATAACTAAGTACATACTACTAAATGTCTATAACCATTTAAATATCATATATACTAAGCCGAAGAAAGATTAATAAAATCGTTTAAGAAATTCATGAATAAAAAACTTACTTTGACTTAACGAATTACATTTTTTTCTTTATATCAAATCCTCATTATAATTTTTTATCATAACCAAAGGTTATCTGTGGTCATACATCCATCAAGTCATGGCGAATAATGTTTTTTATTAAAATAATCTCAATTAACTTTGATTGGTATTTTCCTAATGCGCATTGGTAGAAGCATGTTTTTACACGGCTTATTAAATGTACAAGAAAATTATTTGAAAAAAATGATAATACATTACTTTATTTGCCTTACAACGTGTATCCATTAATCTGTTTTTTTTATTTTTATAATGGGAATCGATCTAAGGTCCATATTGTAGAACTACTACTTTTTAAAATTTAGATATGGCTTTGCAAAGTTTGTTGATCTATTCAGTGTCAAATGCATTTTAAAGTTGTAGAATTATTTTTCAAGAAAGAATAGTGGTGGTTAGCTACTAATTTACCAACTTTACGTACACAATTATTCTGTATACAACTATTAACAACAAAAATATTTAATACTATAGTAGAATTATTTTCTCCGTGCAGTCGTGTCATAAATAATCGGAGCAGTGAAGCGAGTATTTCGCTCTCTCTTCCACTCACGGGCCTTATGGGCAGGCATAGTGATACGCATTATTGTTGTCGATAAGCGTTATCGATAGTGTATTTAGTTTGTCATTTTGTGGGTTAGTGATATAAATGAAAGAAAAAAATAGATTAAACAACGTAATTTATTAGAATAAGAATAATAATTATTTAAAATAAATTATTAATTAGGTATCTATGTATTAAAAAACTATAAGTACAAAAGTTTAGAATGTAACAAGTTATATTAAAAATAAATATAGATACTTATATCTAAGTTTAAAATTAACAGCAAAAAAGATAATACTGATTTTTAAAAGAATGATAATCTTTCTTTGATAAGAATGAGTTTTTATCGATAATGGCGTTGCGCCCGCGCAACATGCTCACCGCCTTAGCCGGGCTGAGGCCGAGTTTGATTTATGACCCAAACTGCACGGAGAAAATTCTACTATAGTTGTGCACGCGACAGCGCCCGCGTGGATTTTTTTTTCGGTGACCCTATAAAAAAGCAGCTACGTTACTCCTTATAACACCTGCTATATGCCAGTGTTATAAGGAGTGCCAGTGTTATTCTGTCAAAATTAGTCCAGTCGTTTCAGAGATTAGCCGTTCTCTATAATTCTTTATATACGTACCGTATATACTTTCATATGCTAAAATTATATATAATATTTATGTAAAAAGCTGTTATTTTCACATTATAAACAGACTCTTTCGGACCGTTTCACGCTGATATTCCATATGAATGTGGTATCGCATCTATCGAGCTGGTCCTAAGAGCTGTAATCAATATAATTTCAGTATGAGTCTACCATGTGTCTCTGCTAGACTCCAACAATAAAGACATAGTGTCAAATAAAATACAAATATTACTAAAAAGTTATCAAATACTCCAAAACCTGACTTATCACAATTGGAATTGTATAAATGATTATTGTTATTCTTTATATTTCCAAAGTACATCATAATAAATGCTCGGATATGACTTTTGCTCAGTCACGTGCAAACTCATTGTCTAAAATCTCTATTTATGAAAGTTTATGTAAATTATCATCACCTTCATGTTAATAAGAGACGCGAGATCTCTACTTAAGGTTATTTACTGATTATTATTATTTAGCTAAAATGAAACACCCACGAAATCATCATGTTTGTTAGTCCGTCAGTCTTTGGAGGTGCCTGTCTTTTCTCTCAAAAACTGCTAGGGCTATGTAAATGAAATTAGTCAGGAAGATATACCTTATGTGCTACGGTGTAGTGGTATATAGTGAATCCGCTGTTATTCTTGCAAATTCTATACGTAAAGTGAAATCAAGAATGAAGATGAAGAAATGAAGAAACAAAATGTGGTAGCGTAATGGCTAGCGCTCGCGTCCCAAACTCAAAGGGCGTGGGTTCGATCATGGCCGGCACGCATGCACCACTTAGGCAGTTTTCTGGCCTAATATGTAAATTGTTACAATTACCACATGCTAACAACGGTGAAGGGAAACATCGTGATGCAACCTGCACATCGAGATAGCCGATGTGTCAAACCTGCCAAGGCGCCTTGGACAAGCGTGGCGGGTATATTGTCCATTCTTCTATAACGGGAGGCCCGAGTCCAGCAGTGGGATATTTATGGGCTGTCATTGTTGAAATGAGGAAAAATATAGGTAAAAATAAAGGATTAAAAAATAGAAACATAGAAAGATTTATGTGTCCTCGCTTCTAGCAAATCATGTTCGCAAGAGATTATAAAAAATCAAAACATTTTATACCTACTTCCATACTGTATTAATTTTCTCCAGGTCGATACAGAAGTTCAACTTCAAAAATCTTGATAAATTATAATAAAATACCTACGCATATATTAGCAATCAAGTGATATTTTTTCAGTATTTTCAACATTATATTTTTGTGTAAAGTAAGTCAATTGTAGGTCTTTATATATACAATGTACCGACCACCAAGGTCGGAGGACTGCACGACAGAATTGATTTTTGAAGTGAAACTTCTTTAGAGTCTGTCTGCTGTAGGTACTCCAGCTATAAATTAAATAAACATCATCGAAGACCGAGTTCTTTTTTCACACGTTAAACTTCGAAAACAATGGCTATTTCATTATACTTGTGGTCGTACGGATTAGTTATCTATGTTCTGACGTAGATTTAAAGCTGCAAAATTTTTCCATTAAACTCTATGCAAATATTTGTTGTTTACTATTAAGAGAATTGTGATCTTAAATTATGAACAAAACTAGCAGGCTCCTGCAAAATTGGTGAATACCAAAATCCCGGCCGGCCACTTTCAAATTCAAATTCAAAATGTTCCACTGGAGCATTAATATGTACTACGTATACATTATACCTGGTGATTATTTATATTATAATACCAGCGTTTTCCCGCGACTTTATCCACGTTGAACGGAGTAAACTAATTTATACGTGTCCTAGGAACTTCAAATCATTCTCACGAAAATTCCCGTGGAATTCCCAGGACATAAGGAAATCGCAGATTTTAATCCTGGGAATTTACTATCGCTCAGCAAAGCCCGCATCTAAATCGGCTCAGTAGTTTGACGTGAATCCCGAACAAACAAACGAATACAAAAAATCTAAAGAATAAAAACTACACACTTTACTTACAATTTGTGTATGCACAGTCACGGAAAGAAAATGTTCGTAACTTTATAGTCGATTTTTCCTTGCCCATGTATAAGAAACAATACTGCCAACATTTTAATAAAATGTACGTTTGGCATTATAATTTACATAGAAACGTGAAAAATAAAAATTACAATGTTGAACATGACAGACGCTAAGATTAACAATAAGAAACAAAGTGAAGAGTAAGAAAATCACTACGCTTAAGATAAATATTAAAACCAATAAAAAGGTTTTACATGTCTAAACAACCTTCTCAGAAAAGATAGAAAATCAAACAACTTTGATTTAATCAATTTTAAACTTTATTGTCAAATCTTTAAACATAATTTTCTGTGGAACAGTCTATTCTGCTCGCGTAACGTTAAATAAATCAATTTGAAAACTGGCAAAAAAATTCATATCACTACTCTAGACTGGTTAGTAACTTACGTTATTATTGCTTAAGAAGAAAAAAACTGCAAATAACTCTCGAGCCAAAACTTCTGCAAAAATGATTTGTGATCTGTGCAATTTGGATACCGTGGCTTTTTAAGAACTCCATATGATAGATTTACTTATTTCCCATAAGAACAATCACTTACAATTAGATTTTTTAAAAATTAAAAAATGATCGGCCTTTATTCAGGGCAACGGATTAGCGTTGCCGTACAACGAATGCGGGCAGAATTTTGGGAACGCTTTTCACCGACAGCGATCTAGATTACATCTTTTACTTGTAAATATGTTCATTAGTAATAATTTCTAAGTTTTCTTTTTGGAGAGCAGTAATTTTTAAGATGGTATTAAAAATAGCCATGAACTATTGGGTTAGTGCGTGACGGTCCGTAAAGGTTACAAAAATAATTATTACTAATACAATATAAATCTTAATACTAATGAAAAGAAAGAAAGAAAATAATTTTATTTAGGACAAATTATATAAATACGCTATAATTGCTAACAAATTTATAAACTAGAATAATAAAATTTTGTCCCAAAAGGGGCACCAGTCTCAGCGTAATGCCGGTTGGTTAAAACCAGCGCTGATCTTCCGCTGTGCCCTTAAGGTATCGCCACGGTAGACATTACATCATTGTAACGCATAAAACTAGAATCTTAAACCATACACATACATGTGTGTATATATATATATATATATATATATATATAGTCTTTGTTAAATGTTGCTTGACATATTTAGCGCATGATAGTGCTTAAATACCTTAGCTGGGAGTTCAATCCAAATCTGTACGGTGGCAAGAGTACCTTACTTGAGAACCGTTGCATATATCAGCGTAATAGCTCAAGGAAGTGGAGATGGACGCTACGTCGTTGGCGTATGGTAGAAAGAGGATAATGGCATTGATGTGTACAGTTTCTCGAAACATGATTACAACAAAAAATTAATAGGAATGAGCTCATATTATTGTTTTTAGTGGTGAGGTCACGTTATCGGCTTTGAAGTTAAGTAATCTAACGAAATACTTGTAAGTGGTAATTAAAAGTAGGCTCTATTTCGTGATTACTATAATAAAAATATATGATATTTATTACAAAATATTTTTAAATCACTTGACATTCATTCAAAATCGTTTCACAAACTTTATTGTTTATATATTGCTCAGTTTCAATTCAGATTTTATATGAAATGGTGTAATACAAATGTTTGTAATCTTATTTTATTGACTAGCTGTGCCCGCGACACCGTCCAAGTGATTTTTTTTTCGCAGAACCATAAAAAAGTAGCTTAAGTTATTCCTTATAACATCAGCTACCTGCCAGTAAAAGTCCCGTCAAAATCAGTCCAGCCGTTTCAAAGATTAGCCGGAACATCCAGACAGGCAAAATTTAAAAAAAAAAAAAATAAGTACCATACCATATACACTTTCTTTGCAGTTAGTAAAAAGCTGTTATTTTGACATTACTAACAGATACTTCAATTTTATTTAAGTGTATGTATAGATTAGAATATGTCAGTGTTTTCTTGATATTAAAATTTATGACATACAGAGAGGTAAATAAAAATCATTATTTAGTCGTCTTTAGTATAGGGCATATACTATAGATGATAATAATGTTTTTTATAGAAAGATAGATATAGATAGATAGATGATGAAACGCCTATACTATATGCGTTTCATCATCTAATAACCAGGTCTAATTGTGAATCTTAAACACCCCATAACCCACTCAAACACACATAAACTTTCATCAAAATCGTACAACCCGATTCCAGCGCAAGTATTCTGTTTAGATTGATGGGTTACATTATTGAAGTTTTAGTATGGATCCCTAATTTATATAGCCTATTCGAGTAGTGAAAAAAAAATTGAAATCGGTTCAGTACTTTTTGAGTTTATTTGTTACAAATATACAAAAACACATATCTTTCCTCTTTATAATATTAGTATAGATCAAAAATACGTCATTCACACAAGGTGTACGCGCCTTACCAACTATGCTACAACATAAAAATAAGTAATGTAGTAAAAAAAATATGGGAATTAATGAACACGGACATTTCACCATTTCCAAGGCTACCACGCTGTTATGTGCCATCACTTTTTGCCTAACACTCAAAAATGCCGTACTGCTTAATATGTAGATAAACTAAGAACAAACGAAAATAAGAAATTGCAAATTTAATACGTAACCTTTACGCAAATAACCGCTGATGTTATATTTTATCATGACATAACACGAATTTATGATAAATATTTTAAAAAAATTTACACCTAAAATGCAAGAATGCGTGCAATTATAAGTAAATGCTAACAGTATTTCACGGTAGACCAGCGTTTTGAACGCTTAATGCACTTGTAATACTTTTTGTCTACAATTCACAATCGAAAAGATCTTGCGTTGACCTAAATTTGTTTCATTTCAGAAGATATCGAAGCTTGAAAAATAATTTATGCTACTCATTCATTGATGATGATGATGATGATGTAGCCTTTTGTTCCGAGCTGTTTCCTCTTTGTTTGGTCTTGGTTTATAAAATGTCTCTTAGCTCGGTGTGTCGCTTGACATAGGTCTCCCCCAACTGCTTCCATTGCTCTCTGTCTGCTGGGACTCTTGTCCCATCTTCTTAGTGGACGTTTTCGTACTCTTGCACCATCTCTTGGATACCATAACGTGACCTATTGGCTCCATTTGTTCGCTCTGTACCGTAACATGTGTCCTGTCCACCCCCATTTTAGATGGTCGATTCGGATGACTATGTCAGGAACTTTGGATTTTACTCATTAATTAATTTACAAATGATATATTATTAGAAGGATAAAATAACTACGCAAAATTAAACTTAAGCTATATTAGACTGTCCATTTCCGAGTTTCAGTTTGTATGAATAAATCAAAATGATCCATGTAAACACAGACTTGAATTATTCAATGTCGTTAAATACGTCATTGTATACCCTCGTGTCAGTTCTGTGTCTTTCAAACAAATCGATTCAATCCGTTTAATATTAGCATTAAAAGTTTAGCTGTTGAACGTTTCTTTCTTAAAGCAGTGTTACACTATTTTTCCTGCCAACGTGTTTAAAATATTCTAAAAGACTTTTGAGACGGATAACAATTTAACTGTATGTTGCTGAAAAATACATAAAACTACAATAAATATAAACTTAAAAATAAACTACAAACTGTGCTTAATTAAAAACTAAATAAAAAAGTGAAAGATACCTAAAGATAAAACATTGATCCCAAACCACTGCGAGTTACCGGGAACGTCCCCAAAAGGCTGGCAGTGTTGTATAGCAACGCTTAATCTTTGAGCAAACATGAGATAACAATTTATTTTAAAGGAACCTTATTTTTGGGATGGTCATTTTCATATTTGAATTTGGAAAACACGAGTAAATAGCGTTTAGCATTGCGTACTTTTTATAGGGTCTAATAAATTTTGAATTTTAATTAAAATATATTATATTATTTAAATTTTAAACGGCGTTTTTCTGCCGGCAACTAGAAACTCCAATGTTTACTGTTATTTTATAATCATAGGTATTTTAATTGTGAAAATCACATATCTAAAATCATTTCCACCTTTTAATTATACAGTACTTGTTCTGCTCCAAATAAGGCGTTTAAACGCTCGTTTGTTTCCAAATTTACAACTGGCAACATTGTCTAATGTGTGTAACGACATTTCTGTTTCATACAAATTTAATATTAAGGTCGCATTCAAGAATGTTTACTAAACAAAAGTAAATTCTATCATTTGCCCTATAAATTACATGTGATATATCTATAATAAAGGTTTTTAGAAAATGATTATTTTTATATTTAATTTTTTAAACACAGTCATTCTTATTCATAGATAGTGTAAGTTTGAACGCTTCTTCAAACATCATAAAGAAGCGTTCAAAATTTCTTTAATTTTACTTACTCAAACTCAATATTAATAAAACCGAAGTCCTTAACTAATATATAAGAAATTACCTACTACTGCTTTCTTCTGAAGCAGTCCGAGCTAAGATATATGGTATTTCCAGATTAATTTGCAGAAGGTTATGCCATACTTGGTTTTATACAATAAACTGTAGTAACGGATTGTAGAAATAATTTTTCAACAAATAAATTGACAATTTAAAAAAATAAGGATTGCTTATTTAAAGGCGCTCGTTATGATCGTCTTTAAATAAAATTAGTTAATCATATTAAACTGCCTAAATACGTTTTACACAAAACATATTGACAGTTCATTAAACATATTTAGCGGCAAATTTTACGTTATGCAAGACGCTAATTGTATATAAAGGTGTTAAATACGTTTTGTGTTTCTTAAATAAATTTAAGCAACCTTATGCAAGCGGCCTAGTCTATTTTTGACTAATGTAGTACACTGTAATGGTCTATTCTAGAAACCGTATGTAGTGCCCAACGTAAAAAAGACTTAAAGCGAACTCAAATATAAAGCCTGTTCGCTTTTGAACTGATAGTGTTTCCCGAAACTAGTAAATCAGTGTAGCGAACAATTATCAGTTGTTAACAATGCCTTATCTAAGGCAATGTTTACACTGATAATCTTGCTTATGTCATGAGATCTATGACCTTGTGTCTCGTACAATTAATATCGGCAGATCTAATAGAAAAGTTTTCACCCAGCTCGCTATGGGCGGGAGGTTTATTTGTTCACCCTCATCTACGCAATCTTCATAACACTTGTATCGCGTACCAGCTGTTACGTACAGCGTACCGTCCTGACCTACAGGGCCGAGACATGGACACTGACAGCAGGATTGGTCTACAATTTTTTTGTTAACTCAGGGGAATGTATTTTCTTGTGGCACACACACGGGTCTTGGATACAGGGGAAGACCAAAAGCGCCGCCTAGTACCGCGCGCTTCGTATACGTGTGGGACTCTTGCACCACACGGCAAACGCGACCTCCTCCGTTAAAGGAGGAGGCCGAACAAATTACCTACTAAACCTAACTGGGTCCCTATGAAAGCATATATCTTGAATGTCAGAGACGTATAACGTAGTTAATCTCTTCTGGCATCCTAGTGGGCCGATTTGAACCATTAGAATGCTACATTATCCATAAGTAACATAGGCTATATTTAATTTACTAAATCGGGTTCAAATTTTTTTCAAGGCAGTACAACGTTTGCCGGGTTTGCTAGTTAAGAGTAATTTGAATGTTGATATTGCAGAGATGATCTACGTCTATCGTATAGTTTTTGATAGTTTCGACGTAAAAAGTATCAAATATATAGTTCTAAAAAAACAGCTTCAATTTCTTCGTCCAGAAATCGTATGTTCAAACGAAATAAAAAAAAACATTAAAGACCATAAAGATAAATCATTTTGAATTTTCTTAATTTGAATTTTAATTACAAGCATGAGAAGATTTTTATACATTTCAATATGAATATAATAGACACATTTTTTGCTTTGTATATTTACGTTAATGAGCTTAAAAGTGGTTTTTTGAACATTCAGACGGATGTATGATAAATTTGCCATTACCTAATGTCATAAAAAGTTGAAGATGATTCTTTATTTTTTTCTCGAAAAAATCTTATGCCATGCTTAGAATACACTCGACAATGGCCGGTTCCTATAGCTCACTATTTATTCACTTGCCTTATTATCGGTTATATTTTGACATTACTTTTACGGAGCTTATGTCAAATTTAAACAGATACGGCAAATGAACGTATCTTACAGAGTAAGATATAAGAACTGGCCATAAATCGTGTTTAGCTGCTTACTTAATTACATAATTAAAATAAACAAATACTTAATTAAAATGTATTATTAGATTTATATATTACTATTCCTCTCTCTTTCACACTATGGGTTCGTTCAGAAAATACCGTCTTGCATTCATCACATCATGCATTCAATATACATCATTCCCACATATATGTACAAGATATAGTAATAAAATGCAACTATTTAAACATAGTTAACATATAGGTATATGCAATATAAAACCAATTATACAAAATCACATATCATATTGCAAAGTTATACATACATAAAGATAAAATACAAAATGAACAAATAAAATATTCGTGTTTTGCAAATAAAACAGTTGGATTGTTTAACTTTTAAATTCACGCAGGTTGTAACTTATTAGAAACATAACTTTTATCTGATGATTGAAAAATCGGTCCTTTACAAATATAAAGTTCTAGAGAAGCACTTTAAAAAATTTCCAATGCTTAAACTGTTCTGTTTAACTAGAGCGAGTACTGTCCATAAACAAACGAACTATTCTTCATAACACAGTTTTAAAAAATTTCAAAACTTTATAAATAGAAGCTAGTTTTTATTTTGTTTTTAATTAAATCTTATTACTGACGTATTTGTTAGCATATAAACTGGTTACTTATATGTACAAAGTACAAGGCGAACTGTTGTTTTTTGCAAAAATGAATACTCGTTCGCTGGCAACGTCAGAAGTTAATGCGAAAATATAAATTCTTGTGTTAAAATGTTACTTTAAGAAATGAAAGAATAATGAATAACAAGAATTAATATTTTAAGTAAATTTTTAATCTTTCTCATCCATCAATTCTCAATCTCAATCTTTATGCAGTCTTTCATCCTTACTATGAAAGACGAGAATGCTAATCCCCAGTAAAATATTGTTACATACCGACAAATAAATGCGCACACCTGGCTGTCGTAAATCGCAGTTTATTACCTTTCTTGCATTCGGAGTTCTTTTGTTTACTTCGTGTTTAAAATTTGCAATTAAGAAAAACATCCTATTGTTATCGTACTTGTTTTATGGTCGTTATTAGTGTCGAACTAATCCTTGTTATTAATGCATTACGTCGAAGCTTGCCAGATGTGCGGATTAACTCAGTAAACGTGGCCCTTTGTCGGTATTATACAGTTTAGTATAAAACAATTCCCGAACAGAGCGAGGATTACGATACTAGCAAGACGTGTCTAGTACTTTCAATTAGCGATATAGTGACGGACTTTGCGCGTGTTATTGAATCGAGCAGTTTCTACTGGCTGTGTCCAGTCATATTTGTGCCTGTTTTATACGTGTTTGTACAGTTCTTATAAACTCTATAGTAATACCAACGGCATTTTAATTCGAGTCCTGTGTAGCTCGTACTGGATCACAGAAGTTCGGGGTTCAATTACTGACAGTTTTCGTTAGCAAACTTTAGAAGTGGAAATGGATACCATTTTTTGACACATTTCTTACATACGTAGACACAATTTGGAGACTACGAAAACATAATATTATGCTCTTCTTAAACAACTTTATATCGTAACGCTGAGTGAAAACGTCGGCGGGTAACTCCCTCCAGGTAAATTTTGTACGCGAAATAAACGTTCTAGAATAATCTAAATTACCATGCAACACTGGCAACCCAAGGAAATCGAGGTAAACAACCCGCCGATGGTGAGCGGTAGTTTGCAATCCCAAATAAATAATGCAACATACTTAATAATCAACAAATCAATCCGAATAATTCTAAAAATACAAATTTCATAACGCCTCATCTTAATTTTTTTACATATGTAGTTATTTATTTATGGTAATGAATTACTAACATGATTAACTTCCGTAATATAAGCAGGAAGCAGATTAGAAAAAAATGTAAATATATTGAGGCCGATATGGAAAATATTAATCAGTTAATAATGTTGCGTATACGATCTTCGTTCTCTGATGATAAGTATTAATATTCACCCTCATTTCCTTGAGATACCACGATCGATTACGCAATGGTTTTCTAGACGTCTATTCCGCTTCCAACAATAATCTTGAAGGAACTTCCCGGTCAAATTTTTCCCCTGTTACATGCAGGGCGTTCCATTAGTAGCTCACAACGCCCAAAATGCTCAGCTATCCGTTTCACAGGGGAACCATGGTCGTTGTGTACGTGGCGAAAACGTCACTAATGACGTCATCATTTTCGATCACACAACGCTCATAACGACCCAGGTCAAGAGGTCGGTCGAATAGCCGTTCCACTTGGGCTTATGATTGTAACACCGGCGGTCGTGAACGTGGTCGTTGTGAGGCCCTAATGGAACGCAGCCATAGTTGTGTATAAGTTATAGCATACATAGTATTATCTATAGTAATAGCTCATCAGCGTCATCTGAAACCCGAGAAACAACGAATTGTCCACGGCTAGGGAACTATTCGGTGACATACGTCGCGTTTTTCACGTAAATTAAGTTTACAGGAATGTTGACAGATGACACTTTTGCCATCTGTGAAAAACCACGGCCTAATAGATTTTTCTGAGCGATTGTAATTCGTGCTTCTTTCATGGTGGGCATACGTTTCTTTAAAAGTAGAGTGCTATGTCGATAAGTCTATAAGGCTTTGAAATCGATTGCATCCACGCAGGGTTGACAGTCTATCTTTTTTATAGGATTCATTTCGGAGAATGCGCGGTTGAACAGTTCGACCTGATTCCTCCTACACTATATTCTAGTAAGTGTATTATATCATGTGTGTATATATTTATAAGATAACTATTCGGCAGTGAGAATAATATAACATACCTCTGTTCTTATCAAACATCTTGTCTATCCAAAGGTTGTCTGGAAGAAATCGCTAATAGCGATAAGACCGCCTATGTATCTTTTAAAACACTATAAAGCATATTCATTCATTCATTATTCCATCTTCAGGCGTCAAATCGCTCTGATCTACGTCATTGTTTCACAGTGGAAACACCACCAGTGCGAACGAAATGTTTTGCCTTCACTTTCCTTATGCGTACGACAGAGCTGTGGACCGCACTATCAGAGTCTGCGTTTCCCGAAAAGTACAATCCGGATGTATTCAAGTTCCATATGAATAGGTATTACCTAGGTAAGCATGCTCCATCTTCGAATGCATCATCGAAAGCATGATCGTGGTCAAACGCGAGCCGATTTACCATAGAAAAGAGTTATATAAAATATATAGCTTCCTGTCACTGTACCTTCTTACAAAGTAAGGTAAGACAGCGGCTTAAGCGCATATTCTAGAACAATCTTCTGTCATAAGGAGTGATTTCAGTACCTATACATGTTATATTAAAGACACCTTCATTTGAGCTATTCTTGCTTAAATTTTGAATCCAAAATTTAACTGCTGTTTTAGAATACATTACAAGTGTAAGTAAGCTGCGTTACTCCAAACACGAATTTGTTCTCACACGCTGATTAGCATTAATTTCTTCACTCAGTTAATCACGCAATTAAGTACTGCGTGCAATTACGCAGATTGCATCAACGCATGACTGTGGTTTCAGCGATGCCATTTAATTTTGCTTAACAAGTAGGGGTGTCTTAATTTGAAAAGTTTAAATTCATGTTCAATTTATTGCAGCAAAAATGGGTAGATATATTTATATAACTGTTACAACTGTTACAAGTTACACGCTGTACGCCATGCCTGTCGGCGTGCATAGAGTAAATTTCACAATTAGGCAAAATTAAGTATTCCACATACGTCACACTAAATTTCAGAAGAACAGACTTAAAAAAGAGTACATGCTCTTTCTTGTGGACGTTGCACATTCAAAATTTTAAAACGAAAACAACTTAAATTAGTCAAATAATAATGACATCATAGCGCCGCACTTTTTGTTTCTTAATGAAGATGTAAACATACTCAAAGCGACTGCGACGTTGTGCATAATGATAAAAAATGTCTTCAAAATAAGGTCATTCTTTAAGAAATTTGACACTTAAAAATTGGAGTTGTGTACGCTAAATATTTTTTTCTATACATGTTCCTATGTCTTACTATTGACACTTGACTTACTAATTTTGACATTACTTGTGTGGAACTTTGTCAAATTTTACCCGATATTAAGGCAAAAATATATAGGAACGGCCAGTAGTAAAAAGCTAATGAAAGTAGACTGACAAAGCTCGGTAAATATAAAAAAATATCAATATAGGTACCAACTCCTAAATCATCATACAGTATTTATACAGTCTTGTTTTCTTTGAAATCGGCATGTTAGGTACTTCTGTTGCTTTTTTTTTCATTTTGGGGCATTCATTAATCCGAATTAACCCTAACACATACATTGTATAAACTCGACTCCTTTATAGGTTTATTATATTAAATATTACGATGTTAATATTAACGAAGCAATAAATTTTAAATAAGTTAATTTAGTATGTAATAATACATTTAAATATTTATAAACATTACAAAGTCAATTAATTAAATGATTTTTTTTATTACTAGCTATGATAAATTGGTAAACATTCGTGACCTTATGAGCACTGTTACATCAGAACCAACAGACACGAGTGCAGCCACACTGGCAACCTGTTTGTTTTTTTAGAATATAATATTTTAACTATTTATCTACATAACATATTAATTACAAACCGTCCAAGTAAGTGCATATCGTTAGTTCACAATGGAGGTATGTTAATGGAAGTTCATTGTTTTTATCCGACTTCAAAAAAAGGAGGAGGTTCTCAATTCGTCGGAATATTTTTTTTTATGTATGTTCACTGATTACTCTGAGATTTATGATCCGATTTACGTGATTCTTTTTTTGTTCGACGCTGCCATTTGATCCCCTAAAAATTTGACATACTTTGGCCAAGTAGTTTTCATTTTATGAATATTTTTTATGCAAAAAAAATTCATTCCGTTCCGTATGTACACCGATTACTTTCAGATTTATGATCAGATTTACGTGATTTTTCTTTAGTTTGATGTGGAATAGTTGCCCTTTGGTTCCCTAAAAATTTAACATAGTTTGGCTCAGTAGTATTCATTTTACGAACTATTTTTGCTCCCGTTTCTTGGGACCTATATTTTTTGAGGCTCACGGCACCTTTCGTAGGCGTACCCATAGCTAGACACTAAAAAGTAACAAATAATAATAATAAAAATCGTTCAAAAAAACCGGCTTCAAAAACTAAAAAGTATCTTATTTCTAAAGCTATTATTAATTATAATATATTATTTTTAATATATATTATCTAAAACATCTTGAAGTCGGTGCAAAGTAAAACATAAAAATTACTATATTTTGAAATTTTTTAAGAAATATCATTTAAAATTACGCTAATAAGCGCAAGTAAGTAATAACTTAACATCATTACATAATAATAGTGACAATTGTGATAAGGTTTCTGTCTCTGGGATCTCCACTTAATCACCAATATTAGTTACACCCTAGGCCCCACAGCCAGCGTAGACCATTTTTTTAAATAATCATATGTCAAATTTATAACATATACATATACATAAATGTGTATAAGAACCATAGGTATGTCGTTTTATAAAAAAAAACATTTGTATCTACTTTTTTATAAAACAATGTATTTTTATAGAAGTACCTAATTGATAATAAACAAAAGTTTAAAAAAAAACTAAAAATATACGCTTTTATAGAAAATGCAACTAAATATTCGAAAATAAATTTTAATAAATTTGAATTAAATATAGTGTAAGAAAAATGATTTTATTGTAAAAAAGCATGGCGTGCATGGTATCATAGTTATAAATATTTTATGAACAGATAACATATGAGTAGAAGGGTTACTTTAATAATATCCTGAAAAGCACCCCACGCTTTTTTTACAATAAAATATTTTTTTCTTACACTATTTTTAATCCAAATTTATTAAAATTATTTTCTATTTTTTAAGTTGGATTTTCTATAAAAGCGTATTTTTTAGTTTTTTTAAAACTTTTATTAATTTTTCATTTTTTTGTTGAATTTGCTATAAAAGCGTATTTTTTAGTTTTTTTTAAACTATTATTTATTTTTAATTTTTTAGTGATTATTTAGTAATTTAATTCCCTTCTCCGTGGAAACTTTGAAAAAAGAATTCAATACACTCTTATGATAAAATGGAACGTTATGTAAAAAAAAAGTTTTTTTAAAAGGTTTTTAAATAATATTTTCTTAAGTTTTCGCGACTTGTACACATAATAAAACTACGTTTTAACGGTTTTAAGCGCGGTAATTTATTTGATTTAGGTTTATCCGACGTTTCGGTCGCTTTTCAGTGGCCGTGGTCACGGAAGACAAAGATGACATTTGTCAAACGTGTATTGTCAAAGTTTTTATTCAGCCTACCGCCAACTTGTTCAGTTTAATTATTTAGTTTTAAATTTTGTTTATGGATATTATTTACTCTATGGGAGCCTAATCTAATTTACCACCGCTTCACAACATGTTGTGGCTTGAAGAGAAGAAGCGGCGCAAGAAACTCTTCAGCAAACATGCCTAGTTCTAATTTTTTTTTATATAATATTAAAATGAGTGGAAGGAAAAAATAAAAGAAATGATCAGTCAAGTTGGTTTGTTTCGTTGCACGCAGAAAGAGCTCACAGTGTCTTGAGGTCTGGCAGTTGGTTTTTGCTGGGTTTGGGTCTTAAGTTTTGATGATTGGATCCCAAACAGGTGGTACCTGCCAACCTATATTGAAATTTGGGTGTCTTTTGATTTCAATAGCCTCACGCATCATTCTTGGTATGAAACGATTCTCTTTCGCGAGGATTTGTGGGTTATCGAATCTGATGTAATGGTTGGGTTTATCCAGCGTGTGTTCACTGATCGCAGACTTCTCTTGCAGCTCTTGCAGCAGAAAAGCGGCCGAAACGGCGGATAAACCTAAATCAAATAAATTACCGCGCTTAAAACCGTTAAAACGTAGTTTTATTAAGGTTTTTAAATACAAGCTATTGAGATCCTGCATATAATGTAGCAGCAGAGTGCTAGCCAAGACAAGTAAAACGACCCCAAACACGACGGGTCTATCTTGTTTAGTACAGGAGTTCCTATGGCCACCTTCAGACTCCATCATCAGATCAGCTCCATGGTACCATATTATTGCATTGTCACGCGATATACACATACGTGCAAAATTTCAGCTCAATCGAAAACCGGGAAGTTGATCAAATTTAACTTGAAACTTACTAACATACGTATGAAGCTAATAAAAGCGTATTAAAAATGTAAGAGACGAAGATAAATATATGATTTTTGATATTTTTGCGTTTTATCTGTAATATCTTCTTACCAAATTTGATTCTAATAAACCCATTTTTAAAATTATTGTGGCATACGCTGACAGATGAAAGTAAGGATAATGCAATGATTTCGTTTTTGCTAAAATGACTACGAAATCTTCAAAAAGCATGCATCAGTTAGGATTAAAGATAAAATCAGTAAGTTTACTCTATAATTAAAATTACAACATGGCCCTTTTACATATATGAAGTAATGCCTCACTTGCGATATATCTCGAGTTGTTGCGAAAGGAATTCCAAGCATTGCACCTTGCTTATTTAGGGAACCTTATTCGTGTCAGTAAATATGTCGCAAATTATTCAAACCTGAGTATCTTTGAGGCGCGTGGCAAAGAAGCAACAAAAGTTAACATGCGAAGTCAATAAATAGGTCGTACTACATTGAATGCACTGTTGAGAACATTTTAGGATCCAAAGACCTACAACTTGTCTGATCCTTTGATTGATGTTTAGTTCTCCATATTAATTATCCTATTATATTTATTCTCCTATTATATTAATGTACTCTGTTATAAATATTGTTCGGGGCATAGAGAAAAAAGACATTTAGTAACGAAATCTAATGCCAACTGTCATTTTGACAGTGACGTCCCAAAGTTATTATGTTATTTAATGGTACTTGACTTCTGCGAAACGGCTCACTGATAAGAGAAGACATAGTCTGTATCTCTCCTTTTTAATAGAAATCGGAATAACCCCTATTGATTTAACTTTCAAGTACCAAAATATTAGTTTAATTTTTTGGGAATTGATCTTGAAAATAATATAGTATCAACTAACTGACTAAACTGGTTTATCTATACCTACTGATATGTATTTAGAACAAATTTTAGCTATATATTTGAATGTGAGAAAAAACAAACTCATTTTTCACTTTATTTATTCTTCATAGCTTTTAACATGGACCGATTTTCATGAAATCGGTCTGTAATAAGTTAAAGATAATACTTATGGGAAACATCAATTTCGAAAATGAAGAGTTCCTTTGGTCTAACGTAGAAGTTTATGCGAGACAAGTGTCGAAACTTGTAATTGCGAGATCTATTGAAATTAAAGTAAAATATTACGTTGTAAGGTAAAGAAATGCATGCCATAATCAGTTGAATACATCAAAATGAAAGTGAAAAGAATGAACGTTAAACCACTCTTACATCTTAGTACAAATGTTCAACAACAAATCCATTTGTTATGTGTAGCGGTCACAGTGAGCGCGTTAAGGAAATAATAAGTTAATAAGTAGAAGAGCTTTAACAATAGAATAGAAACCTTGCATTTTAGAATCGTGTCGATTTTGGATAAAAGGTAATCATCACTTTTTCTCCGTGTTAATCCGTTTGTTTCGCTCCCTAATTTAATTTAATACATCCCCAATTTATTAATTTTTACATATCTTTGTGGGATGTCTTTATTCAAATACTAAAAGACATATTACCTAACAAAGTTATTTATATTTAATATGTTATGTACATTCAGATATTTTATCAACGTATTACACTAGTAATTAATTTCCTGGAACTATGGCAAAAGTTCTTCGCCCTTTCAAGCACCGAATACTGTTTTTTGTTATAATGGAAAATATCTACTTATCAAAATCGTTCATATTGTGTAAACCACCATTTATTAGAAAAATTGAAGTATGTTTAAATACAAAAATGTTTAGTATTTAAGAATATGTCAGCCTAAATCAGCAGCTATGTATAGTTAACGTGTATTTAAAAAATATTTATCTTCTTAGTTTCCAACAAAGACGTCCTGGAGACGTCTTTCACCTTCTCGCGCTTTACATACATTTGATGAAAATTATTTGAAATCATTTTCAAATGGGGCTGCAAAAATCTACTCTCTACCCTAAAGATACAATATTATAATTTTATAGATATTAAATATTAATAAATAAGTAACCGACATACAAACAACATATATTGTAAATAATTAAGCAAGTTACGCTTGTTTTATGGGTAATATAAACAACGGACTACCCTGGGGCCGATCCCAGACACCCAGACCATAGTAAATAACGGAGAAAATTCGTTTCTGAAATTTACCATGCTAGGGATCTAAGCCAGGACCTCTGCCTTGCAGTGAGCTACTCCGGCAAAGGCTTAGCCCGCTTAACCACAGAGGCCATGAACAATACAAAAGTTAATCCTACTAGCAAACAATCGAGCTAAATAATTGATTTTTGAAAGATCATATAAGAAAGACACTACTAGACTTACTAGTTTAATAACATTTAAAAACATGGTCAGGAAATTCTATCTGCAATATAATGATATGTAATTTTATATAATTATATAGATATTATATTGCATATTGTTATATATTTATTATGTTTAAATAGTTGCATATTATCACCATATCTTGTATGTATGTATAACTTATGTGTATATTTGTATATATATAGTATAGTTATATATTTTATAAAATGTAAGTAATCGCACAATAATTATGTATACCACCATCGCCACTTCTAATCAGCAATATTCTTGCCACAGGTTGTCTGGAAGAGATCGCTTTTTAGCGATAAGACCGCCCTTTGAACACAATTAGAATAATTCTAGTTTTCTGTACTGGTGTACAATAAAGTATTATCTATCTATCTATCTTACTAGTGAATCTAGTTGCCATGTAAAAACCATAAGGACAAATATATGTAATTTTAAGAATATTACATACATTTTTTCCTTAAAAAAATATTTTTTTATGAATTTACCGCTTGCAATCCCACCATACCTTTTCCTTACTAAGCAAAAGTAAAACCCATCAAAAGCCTTCAAAGGGATAAGTGTGTAATTATGTACATTGAATATACGTTTTTGCTGCACTAAGGAAAATGAAAGTGCTCGGTTGTAGTCCAGGGAAGCGTAGAAGGGTTTATTGATCTCTCTTGATTGAGATTTCCTTGAGAAAGTAGGAAGTGAGTAATTGATTTGCATATTTAAAACTCTGCTTGTCTGTATCTAATGTGGTATAGAACGGCATTTATATGAAAACATGATTACAATTACAGAAAATATTGACGTGAAATATGCATGCAAGCAAGCATGGAAAAAGCTGTCTATAAATTAGGTACGTTTGAATATAAGATGTTAGTGTGACAGGGGAGGATGGGGATGTTTAAAAGAAACGTGACCTTCACATTTCTTAATAACGAAAAAGCCCTTTTTTTCTAAGGACACTACCAGCATTTATCGCAAAGGGCGAGTTTGTCGCCATAAATATGACGAAGGAGAAGTTTTTACTTTTACGAGAACAAACATAAACTGACTGATTTTTATGTAAGAATTCGTCAAAATGCGTAGCTTTTGACAATCGGGTGATAAACGTACAAGGGAATACATGTAGTTGTGGCTCTCTGGGTTGTTCCACCTGTAAACTTTTCTTATTCGCACAAAAACTCGTCAAATCATAAGCATTATAGTTGCTTGCATATCTATCGTCCATTTTACAGAAACAGCCAATTTTTAATTACGTAGAATCGAAAAAAGTTACTGATTCCTGCGACCGGACGGCCACCATAGCAGGGTGTTAAGACATTATCTGTCCAAAGCATGCCTCCATAACTGTCTTAAGTTGTGTTCTGGCATCAATTGCCAGTTTCTACTCTCCCCTTCGAGGCAGGTTGCTTTTTAGAACCACCTTTGGTGTTGCATACGTCCATAGGCGACAATAATAACTTTCCATTAGTGATGCACGCGTTCCGGCTAGAATTTGAACCCACGCCCTTTAGTCTAGAACGCGTGCACTAGCCGTTACGCTACCACGACTTATACTTTTTAAAGAATTGAATTAATTTAAAAAATATTGTTAATCTATGTATAACTCAAGAATATTTAAAGAATCTCATGAATATATTACCCTTATACCATTCAAATAACCATGGCGTTCTGTTATCAACTGTTTACACGACCTTGACAGTTTAATGTCACAGATAAACAATGTGGAACACGTCTATATATGAATATATAATTAACCTATAATAATAACCTAAGTTGCATTTTTATTCTAAGTGCATATTATTTTTATTTTCTATATTTTGGGAGGGTCCACCATTCACACAGATATGTCAAGTGTCAATCCCATCGTACCCTAAACTGACGTTATCTACTTAAATCATATTATAAAAAAGGTATGTTATGTCTAAGCATTGGGAGCTCTAATAAAACAACTATTTCAGTGTCACACAATCACAAATACGATCGCCTGCTTCTGATGACCGGATCAGAATAACCTCAATAACCACAATAATAACAAGCGACGAAGTTGTGTTGTACTTCACATTTATTTACGGTATGTCACAGTTGCTAATGAAGAACTCTAATCAAACAGGCAGCTGTCTGATTATTTCAGATGTAGAATCAGACAGAATCGTGTGTATAGCAGGATTTAGACCTGAAGTCCCTAATTAGTTCCTGTCTTTCATTTTGTTTCTGATAACTATTCTTAGGACCGTTCTGATATTATACGGTCTTCAAAACTTATAACGATGTTTCCTAGCCAGCTTTTTATTTTAGTCAATTATTTTGTAACAGTAGTGTCAAATATTCTACCTATCTTTAAGGTGGCAGTCATAAAAATCAACATAAATTTGTTAATTTTTTTAATTTTTTAATCGGTTAAGTAGTTTATAAGACAAGTCACATTTTGTCACTGCATGTGGACCGACACGCACTTGACCGATTCTTTGATATTTTTGTAAATTATCCACGACTTGTTTTTAAATAACATTTGTATTCTGTACCACATTTAGCTGTCGGAAGACTTTAGATACGATAAAATTTGTGAATAAGAGTATCTACATAACAAAATTTAAAATGCAAACAAAGTAATCTCCAAGGATATTGGACTTATCGTGTTTGAATATACATTATATAATTTCCGACTATCCCTATAATGTGTGAAATTTCTGAATTTTAATAGTAGATGCACGAGAGGTTTGGCGCACGAGCGTAGTGAGGCCGCTAATAATTCGAGTGCCTAAATAGGCTTTTCACCCGAGGTTAGCACTCTGCTTTTAATTTCGAATATGAGGAAAGAAAATTTAAACTAATTACTTAAAGTATTTTTGGAGGCTGCAACTGAAAATCAACGCTATGTCAGCTCTTCTTGACACAGCATAATGCTGAGTTGCCGGCCCCAGGCCCCATAGTCGTTAACGTTGTTCCTTTTTTTAAATATGTAATTGTGTTTTAGAAAATACCAGTCTTTATGTTTTACGTGTGAATCCTATTAGTGTGTTTTTTTAGTTAGATAACATTTATTCTCCCCAATAAGTATTGCTTTCTTTCTTTACTTCTTTAATAAAATCAGGTGTTAAATTCATATCTAAATCAGATGAAGCATCATATCGTACGTCACATATGAACCGTCAAGTAATTTTTTTTTCTGTGGCATTCTACCAGCCAGTTTTTTTGTCACTGATGATAGTAAATAGTTAGCTCAAATTTATATAAATTAAATCATAATTTAGTGAATATTAATTAACAAGTTTATACTTAATTATTAACTATTATGTTATAAAATAGTTAATATTTTCATATTACAATTTATGCCGCGATTACCAGTGGCAGTAAAAAAGTTGGGATATGAGTCGCATCAGTTGCATGTATTGTCCGTTCGCAGTTTTTTACGTTTTTTGACAGCACGGAGAATAGGGAAGAAAAGTGCTATTTTTAACCGACTTTGAAAAAAGGAGGAAGTTCTCAATTCGTCGGGATCTTTTTTTTTTTTGCTCTTTTTTATGTATGTTCGCCGATAACTCCGTGATTTATGATCCGATTTACGTGATTCTTTTTTTGTTCGACGCGGAATAGCTGCCATGTGATCCCCTAAAAATTTGACATAGTTTGGCCCAGTAGTTTTCATTTTACGAACATTTTTTTGTTCCCGGTTCTTGGGACCTATATTTTTTAAGAAGCGCGGCACTATTCGTAGGTCCACCCATACATAGCTAAACACTAAAAAGTAACAATTAAAATTTAAAAACTTCGTTTAAAAAAACCGACTTCAAAAACGAAAAAACTTAAATGTATAAAATAACTTATTTCTTAAGCTATTATTATTAATATATATTATCTAAAACATCTTAAAGTCGGTGCTTAGTAATTTTCAAAATATTGTAATTTTTATGTTTTACTTTGCACCGACTTCAAGATGTTTTAGATAATATATATTAATAATAATAGCTTAAGAAATAAGTTATTTTATACATTTTAGTTTTTTCGTTTTTGAAGTCGGTTTTTTTAATCATCCCTGTGATTAGGCGTACTTTCAAAATATGAAAAATGAAAAGTCCATTTGAATTGTACCTACATAGGTACTTATTTCTTATTAACACGCTTTTATTACCTTCATATTTTGTATATTTTAATCTATTCCTTATGATCAGGCTCTATCTGGGATAATTATATAGTCATTGACGGTAGCCAAATGCCTCTCGTTTCTAGCGTTGGTTAAAAATAACACAGTTAACGACTGCTACATCATGCTGGGGCTTCATCTGCGTTAGGGTTAAAGGCTGTACCCGAATTAACACATAGCCACATTAGTGTATAATGTCACATCTCAAATAGTGCATTAAATCCGGCGCTAGATCTGCGTTAAACTGTCATTATCATACACTACTTTAGAAATAAATATTTACTTTCTTTTTTTTTCTTAATATTTCGAATTTACCATTAATTACAGCTTTTAAAATAATTGTCAAAACACCGACATAATCGAATATTTGTTTTATTTACAAACATGTGCTCAATTCCTTTCGATAAACGCATTTTTCTTTTTAAATCAAACAATCACCAACGGATTTCGCAACAATAACATCGACATAACAATCTTGACGAATAACCAAGCGATTAGTTATCGATAATCGATTTTTTTATGTATTATATCGGCGATTTTATTTGTGTGAACATTTCGTCACTGACCTTAGTTACTGTTGCAGCTTAATATCGCATAACTGTGAAATATTCGATTTTATAATAAAAATTAGGTACAAAAAATTGAGTAGCATCGTTGTTCTTTACTATTTGAAAAACAGACAAAGATCGCAGACCATTCAGCATCTATAAACAGTGACGAAAACATGAATGAGGTCATTCGATATTTAGATATTTATGGGACGTCTTGTATACCAATACCAATATTCATAATGTAATCGATGCTTAAGATGACAATCGGTAAAATTCAAATGTATTGTGGTCCTGCAACTCACCATACTTTCGTAGTTCCGATATCAATTTGGATTGATGAAAAAAAAAATGCCACGTCACAAATACCAAACCTGCTTCGAATGAGTGCTGCACCTCGGATGTAATATACCTACATAATAATATAACTTCACTATGCAATTAAACTCATTTCCTATTACAAAAATCTACACAATGAGTATACGTTAATGTGAGAAACTAGAGAAAAATCATTATTATTCTATTGTTATATAACTAATAAATATTTTGATCAGGTATTGCTAAGTTCATAGCATTTTAAGTAAATGGCAGAATATCGTACTGCCATTTCCCGGTCAATAATGTCAAATATCAAGGTTCCATTATCTCTATAGTATTAATATGACTACTACATAAAGTTCAATCTTTTAGGATACAGAATCACGAAAATAATAATTATCCTTAAATGAGTTGCTAATTGCGTCTTAAGCAATTCAGGTAAAGGTTGATGGTCTCCGGTAAAATCACAATTATACTGTTAAGACTATAGCGATTTCATTATTTTTACTCTACTAGTTGTGTTTAGAAGTATGAGACACGATAATTTATATTAGCTCGCAAACAATGTGGAAGGAAATTTTGAAATTGGAACGTACCTATTTGTAGTTATAAATAATCATGTCTTCACGATTATAACTGGCCAGTCTTTCATACATAAAACCTTTTTTTTTGCAATACTTTCTGAGCGGCCTGGTAAAGTAACATATTATTTTAATTAGTACAAGTACAACGAGAAAAGTAGATTTGAAAGATTGTGCACTTGTGCATTTTCATTGCACCACGTATTGAGGGTAAAGCAAAATTGTGAGGATATATGCATATCTAGACTATCTATATAGTGCTTTAAGGTAGATAATTCTAAAATTAGGAGTATCTAAATACCCCAATAAGGATTTCATTCTGAAGCAGGAAATGTTTTTGCTTTAATTATATAAATTAGTCGCTACAATGCACACCGTCCTTGTATTAGTTATGCCAGATAAACTGCCTGTAGCTAAGTTTATAAGATCAACTTTTCATAGGTTTTTCAACATTATGAGGAAGTTAATAATTCTGGCGAACCCCGTAAGAATGAGACATATATAGACTATTATTATCTTCTAGAATCCACAAGACTTCGAGAGCCCCGGGGGAACAACTCTCTTATTCAAAATATAAAAAATGAAAATACGTATTATAAAACTAAAGTGTTTTTAACTCCTTCAACTTTTATGTAAATATGAACTCATGCCTATATATATATATACCTATTTTGTATATTTATTCAATAATTCGTAATTTTCCATTCTCTTTAGCTTTGTATTATGTTAATTAATTCGATGAGTAATAACTTCAAATTTATACAGATGCCAAATAATTTTTAATTATACCTAAAATATAGTTCCATTTTAATGATATTGTTATGGACGTTGGTTTATTACTATATCGTTATTAAATTAATTGATCCATACATATAGGTAACTAAGTTAATACTTTGTTCGTTTTTAATGAATAAATATGATCTGTGTTGAAAACCTCAAGTGTTTAGTGAAACTTTCTTTTTCGTTTTTTGAAACTGCTACAAAACTCTGTAGTTTCGTATTACAATAATAAACAGGTACAATTCGATTGACCTTGTATTGTAATAATAATTAATACACCTGACAAGGGTGTATGAACTTAGTTCCTTTGCCACAATTTTGGCTAACTGAACAATAACAACAACATTTTTTTTACAGCGCATTTAAAGTTAACAAAATAATAAAAATGTAGAAAACAATAAAGATCCGTTTAAATGTATCTTAAAATTTAATATAGTGATGTCAGTCACCCAGACACCCAGAATGTCATGACTTAAAAGTGTAGCGAGTATTTAGTGTACAAGTGATGCAAAAATGTGGGCGTACATCGCCGTGTTATTGATAGGGTTCTGGCTAGGAGTTGCCATATTTCTCTACATATCATGCTACTGGCTGGAAGAAATATTAGGTAAGTAACTTTTGTTTTATATAGTATAGGTTTATGTTCACCAATTTTACGGTATTATTTGTATCAAATAGTAAATAAAACGAGTAAATAAGCCATATGTGGTTAAACCATAATGTATTTAAATAAAACATGTGATACAAAAATAAGAAATAGAATATAAGTTTTTTGCTGTGAAATAGTCGCAGGGAGAACTAAACTGTATCTTGTATCAAGGCTTAATTTCCAAGCCATAAAATCTATTTCTTTTATGAACCCTTTATTTATCCTTTATTTGCGCTCGTCATGGCCACAACGCCTGCGAGTGAGGGATGAATAAATATTTATAGGCATCGGGTGTATCCCAATGACTTATGTGCAGTACATATCTATGTATAGTGAACGTTATTCAAAATTAGATAAACTGTGCAAAATTACTCTAAAATGCGCAATAGTTGTAGGGTATTGATAGATTTTGAGTAGAAAATATGTGTTTACGTGAAAAATGTAATCTCTAAAGTCAAATGTGGCATTTCGAGTTTTCACAAGAACTCCGTAGAATGGCGTTAGTTGTAGCCTTGTAGCCTACAATTCAACTGCGCTACATATATTATAAGAAGACTTATAAATCAGATATGGCTGTATGGACTGAGATTCCTTTGCCTGCCTTTATAGCGAATACTACTCAAAGTCAGATAATGGATTAATGCTTGCCTACATTATTTAAATCTGATTGGCGCAATATTTACTTCTGCAATCCTAGATAGTGTGTCCTCTCCCGCTCTACTTTTAAACTATGAAGTCGGAACTCAAAATAGTAGAGCTACTATAACAATTCTCTAAATCGCCTTGTATAAAATTTATACAAGGCGTTTAAAAATGTGAAAAGGATCAGGGGGGATAATAATAATTCGGACCAGGTGATTCCGAAAATGCAAAGATTTAGAACTTTTGTCTGTTGTCTTTTTGTTTGTCTGTCAGAGCATCACGTGAAAACTACAGAACGCATTTAAATGAAACTGAACACAGAGCAAGCTCATATCCCGAGGCGTAACTTAGGATACATTTTATCCCAATAAATCATAAAGGTTCGATCGCATTCTTTTTGAAACTAGAGAATATATTATAGTATATGAACGAAACTCAACAGGGAGACGGCTTATATCCCAAATCGACACTTAGGATACCTTATATCCCGATAAATGATGTCGTTTCCATAGAATAATCGGATGAGCTAAATAAATGCCGGTGCAATCACGATTTTTCAATAAAAAACACCTACTTTGTCATAAACAATATGTCATTCGTTGTATTACTTCAAATCAGGTTGGCTACGACTCATCTCTACCTATATTTTGTTGGGCAGTTGTCTAGACTATGTCGACTTAGTTTCTTTGTTATTATTATATGTAAAAAAAGGAATTAAGTTTTTGTGTAAGTAAAACAAAACTACTGCCCAGAGTATAGGATAAATTTTAAAAAAATGGTTTGAACAAATTCCTTATTCTTAAGATATGAAGTATTTTGAATTATATGTGTTTTCCTTTAGTTTGACACTACCTATATTGGTTGATTGGCAATGCATAAACATAAAACTAATGTTTATAATATTTATATGTAACCCAAGGTCTTTAGATCATTGACTCTATAAAAAGTTGCAAGATAAGTAAAACGTTTTGCGATTAAATTTGACAGGTATTGTATTAATTGGTCATTACAGTGTGCGTTAGCCTTGCGTGTGTTTTAATCGATTGAACTTAGCCTTCGTTTCATTTTAATCGATTCAAGTAGCCAGAATCAGTGTTCAGCTTTTTTTGAAGTATTTGACGGGAATTGCAGTTCTGTTTTAAAAAATGTAAAATATATACACTGTATTCCCTTAGAATGATGATGAAGATGTTTAGAAGCTATTAAAAAACAACTGGAATAGGCTATATAAACAATGAAGAACACTGTGCTTTTTTTTTCTTGTCTATTGTCGGTTTGTTTGCTTGTTGGGATTCGATATGGTTTTCGCTGATTGACATTAAATTCTTAGATTTAATCTGCGCTTCTTTCTATCGAGAATTCGGCGGGAATTTTCCCGGGAGCGCGGTTTGAAGTTGTTCAAGTGCATAAAAGTTAGCTTATTCCGACCCGACACAGTTTCCACTAACACGGTAGCTTACATTCTTTTTTAAATGCCACGGTACTTTGTGCCTTGGGATTCCCAACGCGGGAAATATATAACTAATGACAAAATATTCAATAATCAAATATGGTACAAAGTGAGGAGAAACGTAGGAGGCGATAAGAGATAGAGATAGACAGACATTCACAGAAAGCGACTTTGTATTATACTAAGTAAAAATATGCCTCTTTGTGTGGAGTTTTTTATAACTGCACAAAATAAACTGATAACCAAATATTAATTATCTATTCAATATTAAATAGTGTGTTTACAGCGTAACCGATTATGTTACAAAATCCTGATCTAGTAGGCCTTGATTGACATTTATAATGGTTAAATCAATTAAAAATTATTATTTTATTGCACTACCATTAAAGCCAGTTATACATAACGCATAAGTTTGTAACTAGATAACAACAAAATTATCAAAATTTAAAATCTATTTATATATTCGCTAAGTATTCGATGCGTATAGGCTTCAAGTAAAATGGGGGTAACTGGATTAGGTGAAGAGAAATGTTCTAAAAATATTGAAGTCAAAAGAGGTATGTGTGATAATGGTCTCATAGAGAGAGAGACAGAGAGAGATATAGAGAGATAACACTTTTATTACACACCAAAATATACAATTACAAAAAACGGACCATATTTACAATATTTTCTAGGCAATACAATAGGCGGCCTTATCGCTCAATGCGATCTCTTCCAGGCAACCTAAATAAAAAATACATACATATAAACATGGTCATAAATATACACATATACAATAATATATTTCAAAGAGATACGTACTATGAAAAAGAAATAGTAGAAAAGCATATCTCTGGTATCTAAAGCTTCGATCGTAACTACAACATCACAGCTATAATAAATTCAGTTTCTACAATTCACGCTTGTTATTATAATTATGTAGTAGGATAATGTACCGTAAATTTTGCTCAAACGTAAATGTCACCATCTGCGTTTTAATTTATATGAACCGGTATCCGCAAATATAGGTACTTCCATCACTATATTATACAGTGTGGATATCTAAAAATATCCCAAGCTACATTATAACTGTAGTACGTTACCTTAATGGTCATAACTGTTTATTTAAAACCATATCATTCATTTAATTCGCGCTTCTACAACTTGACGTAATACATTGTAGTGTAACGAGTGCGGGACTCGAATTGAAATGCCGTTGGAATTACTACGTTGGAATTAATTACTATAGAATTATTAGAACTATACAAACACGTATAGCACAGGTACAAATATAACTGGACACAACCAGTACAAACTGCACGATTCAATAACACGCGCGAAGTCCGTCACTATATATAGCTTATCGAATGTACACGTCTTGCTCGTATCGCAATCCTCGCAACAATTCGAGCATTTTTTTATCCTAAACTATAGAATACAACACTCGACCGCGTGGATTGAATTTTCCAAGAAAACGTAATCTGCACACCTGCGGACATAAACGAGTACAATAACAATAGGATGTTTTTTCTAATTACATTTTTTAAACACAAAGTAAACAAAAAAAGTCCAAATGCGGGAAAGGTAATAAACTACAGGTGTGCATTCACTTTTTCGGCGTGTAACAGTAGATTTATGATTTCTGCGGCCTTGAGAAGGTTATCCACTGTGTTGGAGTCGTCATTCATTACGTTTACTAAGACGGATTCCACTTCAGATTTCGTCGGCTCCATTGGTCATCAGCCATGTGGCAGATGTGACTGGTCTATTGCTAACTTCAGCTTATTACTTTCTTATGTCGGTGATTTTGGGTGCTTTATTGGCAGAGTCGTATCGAATTTTATCGATAACAAAGAAATACACAATATTACTAGTTTCGGATTCAGAATATTCTTTTCATGTAACAAATTAGCCTTTAACTACAAGCATTTTATTGCAGTCAGATGGCTGCCTGTGCTAAATGTAACACAGGTTTGATCCTAGTGAGGGGTTTTGATAACCACCTGACTTCAGAGCCTGCTTTTACTTCGTAAAATTCTATTTCTTTTTGTACCTTTTACTTGTAACATAATTATGTTGTAATAGCTATGAAATAAAGATAATATACATGTATCTGCCACGGTCAATAAAAATGGCCCAGACTTTGGGGGGGGGGCTTGCATGAGGCCATGGGAAGGCCAACACGTAGAGGCCCCTTGACAAATTTAATCTAAATGTGGTGTGATACTGACCGGCAATTGTCCCTGTCTACATCATATAAAAATGTATTCAAGGATAAGCCCCGGTAAGTGTAGGGCTGTTGTAGGGGATTAGAACAAAAGATACCGGGCTATTGGGATGAAATAAACTGGGAGAGGATATCAGGTCGAGGACTGTAGGGACTCTTGCGTCTGCCCGTCGCAATGATTAAGGAACATGGAAAAAATGGACAGACGGTGACTCGCCGCTCACTGCATGGGCCCCTAATGCCGTACAAAATTGGCGAGGGGCAATATGGATGCGAGTGGCTAAGGGGTCTCGTGAGGTGGGCTGCAGGTTCTCCGAAGCTACCTCCGACGTTAGGCCATTTATCACTTCTCCCCCGGAGCTTGAGTTTCGCTCTAGCGATCTCCACTTCGTGCCGGCTGCCTAACGCAAACAAGGAGGCAGTGGCCTTGCTTTGGCCCCTGGAGTTAGATCTGAGGTGTTGCTACTCACCTAAAGCATCGCCATAAAGCCCCCCTGCGGGTAAATAAATAACGATTTTTGAAGTGAAACTTCTATATAGACGGGGGGTCTTACGATTTTTCGCTCACGAAAAGGTGTCACAGTGACGTGGTCTAATACTTACATTTTTAAACTCGTGATATCTTTCGAATGGAATGTCCGAATTCAATAATTCAAAAAGTTATATAAAGGTATTGAAGCAGTCTTGAATATGAAGTAATTTATTTTGATAAGGATTAATACCAAAATACAAATAAAGAGCCTTTTCTAGCGGTGGTATTTTAATTAAATTTTTAAAATAAAGGAACACTTATTGTGGCATAACTATAATAGTTAGACATATGCAGTCGCGACACTTTTTGTAGATAATGATGTGTTCTGTAAAGTCGTAGTACATTATTTCATTCTATCATCAATAGTTTTCGCAGTGCACGCGATTTTAGGTATTTTTTACACCTTGCGTTACATTATTGGAGTTTTAGTAAGGATCCCTAATTTTTTTGTAAATATAATATATAGCCTTTGTCACCCGGGGATAGTGTAGCTTGCCAACAGTGAAAGAATTTTTCAAATCGGTTCAGTAGTTTCAGAGCTTCTTCAATGCAAACGAACAATCTAATCTTTCCTCTTAATAATATTAGTCCCGATATTCATATATTTACTTTAAAATTAATTCGATATGTGCATATTACAAAAAGCGTAAGATTTTGCGCTAGAAGTTGTTTGATAGAATTGGGAGCTGGGTTGCCCTAAAAAGCGCTTTAACTATCTCCGAAAGCGCTATTGAAGCCCTAGGGAGCCGAGCGTCGGGGAAATCCCGTAAACGAGAAAGCGAGCGAGAGAGCGAGCGAGAATATACCTCGTCCCTCTAATACCTAAAATCGCGTTCAGCGCATCGGAATGTGCGATGTTCCGAGCCGACATTAATGGAGGCAAACTTACGTTTGCATCCAACTATATATATATACCTCTGCTAATATTTTCTTAACTTTTTGCGCCTTGTACTTGTATACATAATAAAACTACGTTTATTACCGCGCTTAAAACCGTTAAAACGTAGTTTTATTATGTATACCTCTGCTCTCCACGTAACTGGGTATCACTGCCACTATTTTTGGTCGATGTAAAAAAAAATAGAGTTTGTTAAGGAAACAAATTAACAACAAGAAAACTTTGCTAACGGTTCAGTTTTTCGAAAGTCACAACAAAAGTGAACGACAACGAACGGCAAAACTGTTTTTTTTTTCTTAAATGTTGTATTTATAAATACCACATGAATATTACAATCTAATCTAAAAAGACTAATAAGTAATTTGAATATAACCTAAATTGACTAAAAGTATTTAACTAAGAAAGTGTCCATTAGCACTTTTCTTATTGTCTCTATTAAGGCGAAGACACTTTGTAGATGTGTTCTAAGTTAGCACAGTACACCACACTTTAGTTTTGTTTAAAGCACTAGTTCAAACGGTTTCGTCCTTTTGAGCCTTCTCGTTATATCCGTGTTGTCGAGGAGCTGGATCGCCTCAACATTCACGTGATGGTGAAGCCGATGCTCGTGGGCTTCCGCGGCAAAACTGTTGACGTAAAAAAATAGTCGTTGCGTGTGTAGCGTATTACACCATTAAATGTACCTAACCCATTGATATACAAATCAATGACCTAACCTAACCAAATCATAATTTGCAGTAAACCTGCGAAAAATTGAAATGTGTGCTGGGATACATATTAGAAGTGAAACTTCAACGGACAAGTGGAAAAACGAATCGCAATGGACAAGTGGAAAAACGAATGGCAACGGATAAGTGGGAAAACGAATCGCAACGGACAAGTGGAAAAACGAATCGCAACGGACAAGTGGAAAATGTTCAACTGATAAGTGACAAAATGAATTGCAACAAAATTTTAACTTGAAGTTTTACGGGCAGGTTTTCAAATTGGACAAGTACATTAACAATCTTTCGGCCATTATCATACAACTAGTATTTGGAATGACGTCATTTGAATGCGACTTATATGCCAAATCTATTACGCCATTTTCTTTCCGCGGTGTACTTGTCTTCATTTTATACAAGGTGGCCAGAACAGTGTCGTTCAAAAGAAAAAATAGTTTGCGTGCCTATAAAGGGGTACCCGAATTACCCCCATGTATATATGTATTGTACTTTTTATTTTTTGGTATGATTATTTGAGAGTTTTTTATGTAACTAAGCCCATATGAATTGTAATTTTAGGGTCAGCGCAGACAGAACGTAGCGCCAGCGGAGAGGATTTTATTAACGCACTTGTTAATAATCTTTAAAATTATTATAATAAAGTGCATAAAAGATTGAACCTGACAAATGCGTCCTCGAAGATACGCGGGAATCCCCGCGCGGCGTCGAGTCGGCGCCCCCGCGTACTCGTTCTTTCAGTGTTGTCACCAAGTTTAAAGAGGGAGGACGTCATTTTTTTAGATTTCTAATCCGAAGTACCTACGTAACATATACACAAGCAATCGAAATTTTTCATAATCCATTTTATAGTAATCGTAAAACAAATCTTTCGATGGAAAAGTCGTACACCGTGTATTTAATTCACCAAAACTATACCTTCCTTGCCAACATTCGTCGACCCATGTTCTTCGTCTAACTTTCTGACGCCTTATTTTATTAACATGTTCTTCCATTTCTACTTCTTCCGCCAAACGCACAATTATAATCATATCCCAGTCCACCATCTTTGACGAGCTTTCGCGACAAACTGCCATGTTTACTGTAGAGTGGTAACCCAGAACGGTTTACCCGCGCAGGCTCGAGAGGTCGCGCGCAAGCTCGAGCATACGCGATCCGTAAAGCCTGGAATACTCATGCTACTAGAAAAGCGTGCTTGTTTGCTACTAGGTAGTATGCTCATTTATAGCATGCTCTCCAAGTGTGTACATTTGCTCATAAGAGCACATACCTCAGAAGCATACTTATTGCTAGCATGCTCCTTTATAGCACGTGTGAGAAACACATGCTCATATTCAGCATTCAAAATGGACGTTTCTTGGCGGAATGAATTAAATTCAGTTATATTATTACTTTCAATACATTTAATAAAGAAACTTGTAACGAAAGGGAACAATAGACGAAGGTGTGTGTGTGATGTATGTATATAAAGAAAATGCCCGAGACCGCGCGGGGATTATTCCTCTCTGCGCTGACTCTTACACGTAAAATAATCAGCACCCTACATAAGTTACAAAAATTGTACTTGAAAGTGATAAATGTTTTTCAAGCGAATCAGACTCAAATTTTCACTTTTAAATTAAAAATTGAAAAAGGTAACTTCATACTTTCGGAGTGTCTCTAAAAACTACGCAAGAATCTAAGCTTTAATAAAAATACAAAAACTTCTTCTTCTTTTGATGGGGTTATGGCTCCAACACAGTTTGCATTGATTTGGCCAATATCTCAGTAGGTCGTAAAATGTCAAGTGCATATAATAATATAAATACAAAGCGATTGATTGAGTTGAAATGAAACACTATAGATAGACGACACTTTTCATTTTTTATAAATAATTTGGTTTTGAACATAATTCGTGAACATTTTAACACTTTATGAAGTTGCACGAGGTATCTACCTTTTGTACATGACTACTATGACTCAAAGATTATTAAGTATAGATAAGTATTTATTGGTTTAATAATCTATCGTGTTTGCGTCTTATATAAGTGTAATCCCAGCTCACAGCTCCGTCATAAAGTTAGTACAAAAGAAGTTAAATATGCAAAGAATTCCGAATGATCAAGAAGTATTTCTGTAAGTCAGTAAGATGTACATAACACATTGGCAGATAATTTATAGGATAGATCTGGTCAATGTTTCAACGTAGATGGTCTCTAAACTTGTTAATTACGAATACCTATATGTCGTTTGGTTTTGCCATTGTTTGTTGTTTGATTGCAACGGGTCAATGTCGGTGATGAAATCTTTGTACTGTGTACATATCTCACCATAATTGTTAGCGTTAAGACCATCTGTTTAGATTTAATCGCAAAACTTAAACACGTTCATTTACGAGAACGGGAGAGATGAGAGACAATAAAGAGATTGGGAGAGAAGAAACTCCCATCCCGACAGAAACGGGAGAAGGCGACATCGGAGAACTTCTAGGGATCGGCTGGCAGAAGACTCACAGCTACAAGTTTAGACACTCGGGGCACAAACTTCAGGCGGCAATTGCAACTACCTCACCGATAATATAGGAGTGGTCTAGTTGTGGACTCCAACTTGCCAGGGCTTTAGCGTTGGTTTAGCTTTTATCCTGGAGTTAGGGTAATAGAAGGAACACCGAGAAAGTTAGTCAGTGTCGCGTCACGTAACCCATACGTCTCAATCTCTGAAACATCACACCAGTAATCCTGAATAATATTTTATAAGTTCCTCCTCTAAGTCCTGAATAATATTTTTAGTAAGCAGGGAATACTTTGTCTACGGAACCTAGCTAATTCTTATGTGATCGAGGAAGAAGCTTTAACAATATCTGACAGTTGCCGGGAGCCTTTGTCAAAATATAAAATCATTAAAAACCACGAGATTATTATTTAAAAAAGGAAAACTTTGCAACTAGGACCCGCGTTCTTCATATTTCGAACGGCGTTGCCAGAACTTTTTGTGTGGCTACTGTGTACTGAACTAGTTATGAGTTCATACTACGCTCACAGAAAATTGTAGTTCCCGTAACTCTTCCGAAACCCTTTTCAAATTAATAATAATACCTCTCAAAGTTCTCTTGTTGAACTTTAGATGGATTTATCTCCTAATGTTCACACATATCAATAGTGGGTGATAGATCGTGTGCATATTATCAGGTAAATTGTTCTTTGAATTGTCTATTCATTTCATCTCATTTTTATACTATCAATGTATACCTCTCCTCTCCTTCTGGTACTATTATGTATACCTCTCCGAGCTTGCGCCACTGCTCGCGATTTTCCACTTTCCTCATCAAACCCCTACCAAAAACGTTGCGCCGGTCGTCAGTCCACCGGGCTGGAAAGTATTCTGCACCACATTTTCCGAGATGTAGTTTCCACTCCAGGCGTTTTATCCATCTTAGTTGTCAATCCTTAGAAACATCTTTAAGACGTTAGAGATCTAACAACGTCACGGTGTACAAAAAAGATTATATCAATAAGGTCAAATAAGCAACTCTTGCGTAGTTAAAAGTAAACATTACGCCAGTTGTATGACATTTGTTTTGTGCACCAAGTTGTCACTTTTATACTTAGCGGATATAACACTTCCATACCAAAATTCTGGTCCATCGTAGCATGAATGTTGGAGTCTTAGGTTTTTACAGTGTGGTTGTTGTTAGGCGTAAGCCGAACACCAATAACACCGGGATGAATTTCACATTTACCTAGTGCCATATGTAATTTATACATTTAATCAAAACTATGTTTTAACGGTTTTATCCATGCAGGAACGGAGAAAGAATACAATTTCCTGCGTTGGGGTGGCCTGTCGTAAGAGGCGACAAAACAACCCACAGCCAAGTGGTGCGGCATTTGCCCGACTGGATGGCTACCACCACTGGTTTAGATTATGCCGCCATAACAACCTTGAGTTGTGTTCCGGTATTAGTGACCAGGTTCCAGTCTCCCTTAAGAGAGCAGCAGCACATTTGTAGCACCTTTGATGTTGCAAATGTCCATAAGCGATGGTAACCGCTTTCCATCAAGTGGGCCGTCTGCCTGTATGCTGAACTCCTGCAATAAAAAAAGGGTTTTAAGTCCGATATTTAAGGTTTTAATTTTTATTCCGTCGTTTATAATTTATTAATTATCTAAAATCTCGAATATTCTTAAATATTCCACAACTTCTTTCTTAAAAAATTACGCCATATTGTGTTCAAGTTCAAAAAAAGAATCAGTCCTTATTCGTTTTGACATTTGTTTCAGACCTCCCGGCACCACGTAGTGCGCCATCAAGCGCTTCCATCGGTCACCGTCCAACAGGTGCAAGCAGCGCCCATGTCCAGCTCAAGCGTCTCGTCGCCAGAGTTGTGGAGGAGGCTGCAGCGCTGCCAGCGCTTGCGCGGTATGCCTCTGAACCCTCGCACTCGCCGAGTATAGAATCATCTACGTATGAAGATCTTTTGGCATCTGCTATACTCAATAAGGTAAATTAAAAGCTATATTGTATTTGATTTATCATAAGGGGCTATTCACAAATTACGTCACACGAATTTTAGCATTTTTTTGACCTCGCCCCCGTTCTTGTCACAGCCGGTTACATTCGTGAGACTCCTCCCGCCCTAGTCACTATCACATGTTTTGCAATTTTACGTCAAGAAATTATCAAATTAAAACACCAGTACCATAATCTAACATACAAAATTCTCGTGTCGCGGTGTTAGTTACCAAACTCCTCCGAAACGGCTGAACCTATTTGTATGTAATGGTGTGTTCATTCCGGGTAGGGCTGAGAATAGGCCAACATCTATTCATATCTATCATATTTCATACCCCTAAATGATAAAGGTGACCAACACCTAAATTTTTTTTAATATTTTTATGATTCGGCATTAATAATATAACATACAACCAACCCCTATTTTTCAATAGTAGTACTTTAATAATTTTCTACTCTTGGCAGTCGATAATCAATCGATCAGTTCTTCCCGCCAGGCGTGTACCGGTGTCACTTCTCATCCCGTAAACAGCACGATGAGAACGAAACTGGTGCTGCAATCGGGATCTAGATTTTTATTTTTTAAGGACAGGACAGCGTCTGCCGGGTACAGCTAGTTAGCTTATATATATTAGATTTTGAAATGAGCGTCACGAAATTTGGGACCCCGCCCATCCTTCGTCATACAATGTCACAACCTTAGGATGGATTAGAGAAAAAATGTGAAACGTGGGTTTTGCAATATATCTAGAATAAAATAATTAAGAGTTATTGATTGATCGATTGATTACATTGCCAGAATTCGTCGATTGTCGATACAGCTCGAATTTGAGACACGAGAGTTATCTAATAAGTCTGTAACTACACACTCACTCGTTCACTTGTATACACATCACATACATAAGCACCACATACATACATATACACACACATCTATGCATTTCCAAATACATTACCAAAAATATTAACACGAAAATGTACAAATGTAACTTTAAAATAATTTTCTTCTTTAAATTGTATAACAAACGAGTTGTCTGGAAGTGGGCACTAACAACTGCAACACTGTATTATACTACAGCAGTTCTTTGCGATACCAAATTGTTTCTGTACACTATGTTAATGGTTTCGAATAAATCCTTTTAAAAAAATGAGAACGCTTGTATGGGGACCTCTTCTGCACTCATGTAATAAAAAAAATATATGTCAAATTTCAACCAGTGAAAATGAATGGGTAGTAAGAAACCTGGCATCAGCAAACACTGACTTCTAGACGAGAATCCATACAACTGTTGCATTTGCAAGCCGCTCGCACTGGACTAATTTAGGGTTGACATGTTATTTAATATGTTGTTTTCGGGGGGAGCTTGAAGGGTGTGATTGGTTTTCTGTGCAGTTTTATTGACAACCTGTTTAATATTAGTAAAAATAATCAATAGTTATAGATTGAAGAATATTGGTCGACCCTTTTGTAACCCTTAAAAATTAAGAAAATAAGGACCGATTTTTCAATCATCAATCAGATAAAAGTTATTCATAGAATAGAATAGAATAGAAAGTATAATATGAAAAAATTAAACATGCCAGTTTCGTGTGTAAAATAGTTGAATGGTTTCACTTTTGAATTGACTCACGTTATAATTTATTAGACTGATAACTTTTATTGATTAAAAATCGCCCCTAATTGAAAATTTCTAATGTTAAATTAGTTCATGTTGTCCTTTATCCTATGAATAACTTTTATCTGGCGATTCAAAAATCTGCCCTAAGTTCAAATGTTTCGAAAATTCAATCAATTTTATCCATACAATATCAATTTCAAATTCAAATTCATGTTTTTTCATTGATGATAAATAAAACTATATAAAATAAACTTTAAAAAAATACAAACCATACTATACTAAAAACTAAAACAAAATCTAAAAAAGGGAAAAATAGCTAAAGATAAAATATTTGTCCCAAACCACTGTCACTTACCGGGAACGTCCCCAAAAGGCTGGCGGCGTTGCGATCTTGTATGGCAACGCTTAATCTTTGAGCAAAATAAACGCCAGCCTTCTGGTCGCGTCTACACTTATTAAAAAAGTGATTTTGTTATTTACCATAAGACTGATGTCGCTGAAGTATATCTATTTATCCATTTCTATGTATTCAAATCCTGGTGCGCGTCTTAGCACCAGGCTTTGAATAGGCTTACCACCAGGCTTAGCTTTATCGCCAGTGTTTCTAGATCTAGAGTAAGCCTTCAGACTACAATTGTTTGTATATAAATAATTGTTAGTATAAGTATAGATATGCAGTGGTGGTACTAGCGTAATGGCTAGCGCACGCGTCCCAAACTCAAAGTGCGCAGGTTCGATCCTGGCCGGAACACATGCACCAATTAATCAGTTTTCTGATCTAATGTGCATATTGTTACAATTATAACAGTGTAATTACCACTTACTAACAGCGGTAAAGGAAAACATCGTGATGCAACCTGCACATCGAGATAACCGATGTGTCAAACCTGCCAAGCCGCCTTCGACAAGCGTGCCGGGTATACTGTCCATTCCCCTATAATGGGAGGCCCGAGCCCAGCAGTGGGACATTTATGGGCTGATATAAATAATAAAAAATAATAATATATATTATTATATAGGTAGGTATACAGTATTTACAATATTAGATAGATAGATAACACTTTATTGTACACCATTACAGAAAACTTACGAACTAGTATTATTATAGTAGGGTACAAAGGGCGGTCTTATCGCTAAAATAGGTTAAATTATAACTCAAATATTACTTTTTTTAAATCCCAGGCGTTTCCCGTAAACGTGCCACAACAATAAATTTAAAAATCCAAAGGATTTATGTGTAACGCTATAAAAATTCAGTAGCTAACAGCATTTGAAAATAAATTGTTTGTCATTTTGTTTAATTAACGTGTTGTTTCATTGCTCATTGAAACGTGAGTAACTGATAAGGTTTTATTACTTAGGTATTACACTACGGTCTTATCAATTCAAGATGTCTTGCGGATGTCGTGTACACACCGCGTGCGTGTGGAAATGAATTAAATTAATGAATTTCTCGTACTCTATGATGATAATTAGGCGTTCCCTTGGAAATGGCATTTTGTTTATTGCGATGCTTGGCGTTTGCCAATATATCTAGGGCTTCATAACAAATCGGCGTATACGCAAAGATGCATTTTTTTGTTGTTTAATAAAATCTATGAAATGTTAAAATTTAGAAAGTCTTACCAGTATGCAAGTGTACCTATTTAGGTTCTATTTAGAAGGGTATTCCATATTTCAGCCTTATACAACCAACTAGTTTTGTTTTATTCACAATTTTATCCCTTGTGTAAAACTGCACTTTTGTCTGTACGCCCATTTATTATGAAGCCTACGAATATATTATGTGTGTGTGTGTGAGAGAGTGTTTGTATGTGTGTATATTATACAGAAACAGTTTCTCAAAAATATTACCGTTATTTTATCACCATTTATTAATTAGATACTTATAAATAATATTAATATTCTTTCCGGCTGTTTTAGTATCTCACTAAAAGGATGGCAAAAAATTCTCAAAACATGCTATTTTTTTAACTACACGTAATCTATGTAAGTACGTGGCTATTTCCATAAATAAACATTTTCTTTCTTTCTTTCCGTCCACGGATATTGCGGTAAATATTATTGTGTACCGCAACAGTTTTTAATGTTTCAAAACACGTCGATGTGTTTCCTGCAACAGTTATCATTAGTTTGTTAGTTATACATACATCGTTATAACGAAACAGTATTTAATGTCCTTTAACCAATGACGTCAATGTGTAACTCTTTATAATGATATCTATTAGTGCAACAACAAACCAAACTGAATGAAGAAAGCAATCAAATTACATAATCCAACGAAATAAACCTATCCAAAATTAGATAATAACAACGCTCCCAAACATGTTCAAAACAATCGATCAAACTGATATTTCTTACACGCAATAGCCTTTGATAACTTATCACAACGATATCTAAAGATAAGTCTATCTTTGATAACAACTCCGGCAATAGAATACACAATTTTGCTTTTCTAAACCGATGGTTTGTGACAACTTTATAGTATTTACAAATAATAAAATATGAAACCGTTTTAAACAGTGTCGACAATGTTGGAATCATCAAAATTAATTCTGGTATGATTTTTTGTAATATTCATCATGGTTACGTATATTATCTAGCATGAAAAAGAGTATTGTGTAAACTTTTTAAAGTTTCGTAGTGTAATAAATATATACCTAAGTGATTTTTATATCAAATCTGAAAAGATGATAGATTTGTACAACGTACGTAAAGCAAAAGGTGATCTACTGTAAATATCTTTAAAACAGCAATAATCACCATTAATTATACATACATATAATTTTTTAATACAAAATGTATATTATATTCTTATTAATATTAGCACATGCAAGAACATATGTAATAAAAATTGAGATACAGACAAAATAAGAATATTCGGAAAACCCCGACACAAAATAAAATAGTACAATAATAATAATTAATAACGACCGCAGGAGGGCTTTGTCGGCCCGCAGGGGGGCTTTGTGGCGAAGCCTTAGGTGAGTGGCGACACCTCGTACCTGACTCCGGGGGCCAATACAAGGCCCCCGCCTCCGTGCTTGCCTTCGCCAACCGGCACGGAGTGGAGATCGCTAGAGCTAAGACTGAAGCTCCAGGGGTGGAAGTGATAAATGGCATCACGTCAGAAGTAGCTTCGGTGAACCTGCAGCCCACCTCTCTACACCCCTTAGCCACTCACACCCCTGTCTTTTATGGCATTTTTTGGGGCCCATGCAGGGAGTGGCGAGTCACCGTCTGCCCATTTTTCCATGTTCCCTGAACATTGCGACGGGCAGACGCCATAGTCCCCATATTCCCAGAGGCCTAGTACCACTAACAGTTCCCCCCAATAGCCCGGTACTTTCTCTTCTCATTTCCCACAATAGTCCTACACTGGCCGGGGCTTGTTCTTGGGTGCATTATTGTATGGTGTACACAAGGATAGTGTCGCGCCACATTTACATTAAATTCGTCACGGGGCCTCTACGTGTTGGCCTTCCCATGGCCCCACGCGAGCCCTCCAAAAGTAAGAAGTCAGGCAGATAATAACATGGCCCCCGCCTCCGTGCTTGCCTTAGTTAGCCGGGACGGAGTGGAGATCGCTAGAGCTAGACTGAAGCTCCACGGGTGGAAATGATGAATGGCATAACGTCGGAAGTAGCCTCGGTGAACCTGCAGCCCACCTCTCAAGTATCCCTTAGCCACTCACACCCACGTTACCCCTCGTGAATCTTATACGGAATTTTTAGGGACTCATGCAGTAAGTAATGAGTCACCGTCTGCCCATTTTTTCCATGTTCCTTGAACGGACAAACGTCATAGTCCGCATAGTCCCCAATCTGTCACTCCACTAGCAGTTCATCACAATAGCCCGGTACCTTTTTTTCTCATTCCCTACAATAGCTCTACACTGACCGGGGCTTGTCCTTGGATGCATTTTTATATGGTGTAGACAGGGATAATCGCCGGTAGTATCACGCCACATTTACATTAAATTTGTTAAGGGGCTTTTTAGGTATTGGCCTTCCCATGGCCCCGCGCAAGCCCTCCAAAAGTCCGGGTCATTTTTATGGACCGTGGTCTTCAACGACATACAATAATAATAATTAATAAAATATAAAATGTAAATTAATACAGATAATAAGAATTAATATGTCAAGCTAAAGTACAAAAGAAAATAATGCGGTTATTAGTAAGACTGTATAAAAATTCATTCGGAAAAGAACATCCGGGAACCTAGTGTCCGTTTTTACAAAATCTAGGCGGCTATACCGTTTTGCAAGATGATTAAAAGTATCGTAGTTCTTTTGACTATCAAGTACCTTGTAATTTATCTATTTAAAATTAAAAACTAAATAAGTGAAATAATGAATAATAGTTATAGTAAATAAATATTGTGGCGACCGAGGGTAAAACTTTCTGGCAGCATCAGCTGGTTTCAAGACTTTTAGAAAAAGGTAGAAGATTCTGAAGGAAGGAAAGACAAGGGCAGATACATTTTAGAAAGAGATAGACGATGAACGAAAGCTCTAGAATAGAAGGTTCAGGAAGGCAAAGACAGAGATAGATAGATGTTTAGAAAGGGATAGATAGTAAATAAAAGAATAACGAAAAGAAGATCGAAATTATGTAGTTACAGTAATTAAATATCAACAGTCTAGACCCGCATAGAAGCAATAAAGCGTAATGATAAGATAATACATCAATTATTGTTGTTAACATCGGATAAGTAATTATTGTTTCAGTATTACCGGGTGACCAGATCCGTAATGCCGCGGACGGGCTGGTTTTTGATAAAATGTTCTTGTACTATGGTGTTCTGGCCCTGATAAGTTTATATGTGATCGCTGGCTTCTTGTGGGTAGTGTATCGAGTATCTTTGATATGGGATTACATGTAATGATTTGCCGGTAACTGAACCAAATCTTCAAGTATGAGGAATTTATTGAGTTGTAGCAATCGGTTTTATATGTACTAGTGGTCGCCATGTGGTCGAAGTTCGACTATAATTAACTTATATTATAAGTTTGAACATTATTAACGTTCTGTTGTCTTGACTATACTTCTATAATCATAGATTTCGCCAAGGCTAGACTGTTAATTTCACTTTAACAATAAACAAAAGAGTATATATGCGTGTGTGTGACAAATACATGGTAGTGTGTAAATTGTAATCATCTTTTTATTGATTTAATGTATTTTATGCATAATTTTTCAAAAATATTAGCATTCTGCATTTCAGCGTAATTTTCCTAAAAAGGGGTACAAAGTTTTTGCTTCACGTATTAATATATAAATATAGTTGTTTTATTTTACAATATTTGGAGAGGTATTTTCTACTATATCTGAGAGCTATCTTGGAAGTGTTTTTTTTAAAGATAATAATTATTTATTTTTATTGGTTATTTCCAATTAAAATTTACATTAACTTAAACAGACAAACTTAAAATTAAAGAAACAAATATAATAATACATCCTATTCTAATAATATATATACAACTTAATTTATAAAAGATAGAAACTACAAATAGTAAATAGGTCCCAAATCACCGTCAGTTGGGAACGTTCCCAAAACGCTGGCCGCATTACCACGTTGTATGGCAATGCTTATGCGTTGCCCAAAATACAGGCCAGCGTTTTGGTTTTGTGAGACATCTATCAGCCGTTTTGATAGGTCTCGATAAAGGCGATGGGCTTCTGGACCCCATGGCCCGAGAGTTTCGACACCAAAAGCCGCAAATATGTATCCACTACCAATGGATGCATATTTGCAGCGTTTTAGGTCCTCTTGTCGGGCGGCAGGTGCACCATCTACCACAGCAGTATCGGGAAGATGGGACCCTGCCAAAGTGTCAACGCACGTTGCGTCCCAAACTAATGGTCGTCCCATCTTCCATGGCACCAAAGTCATCCCGTCCGGTCTCGTGCCATCGTCGTGACACAGTCCATTTGGCTCTAAAATGGCTGGGGTCCCGGTGGTTACAAGAGCCCGGAGGATAATGTCATTTAGTGCAGCATGGCGTGGTATTCTGCTGGCACTTCTGACGCACGACAATCCATGGTGACCTGAACCACCGACTTTATCTCCGCATTGACAGTGATGAGGGACTACAGCCGATGCCCCTAGTCGAATAGAGGCAGCAATCCTAAATGTAACACACAAAATTCTCTTAGACCATTAAATTAAAATTCTAATCGGTTGTACTATATTTGAATATTATTTAATTGGTAGCTTAATTTTAAAAGATAAGTTTACTTTCGTTACCTTACAATGCCAGAATTTAAATGGTAACTAATATTTAACGATAAATAACGGTTTAAAATTTTCATCTGTCTATTCAAAAAATTGTCTCGAATAAGCTCCGCAGAGCATTAACGGACTTCAAAGAAAACACTGACCCCCAAAAAATGGTCTATTATGGTATTTTGATGCGCTAAATCCGAATCTGGGGTCAGTTTGGTCCACACCCTCAAAACTCTGAGGGTGTGGACCAAACAAATACAAGCACATAAGAATAGATGGGTCTGATCAAATGTAGACCACTTTTCTTGTAGGCCGGTGAAATTTATGGATTAAAATGAATTTTATAGTATTTCAAAAACTAAAGCGTAACTGCAGTGATAGCGGCCGTATGACAAGTGTAACGTTGTGTTTACATGTCGGTAAAGGTTTTTCACAAACTTCCCGAAGACTTTATATAAATATATTCAAAAAAAGACCACACAAATGGCTGTTGGATAACTGTTATTTTTACTCCGTAAACGAATTGTTAGGTAATTTGTGACAAATTGCATATGATTGACATTAATGTATTGTTTTTGTTAATTTTGTAATACAATACAATACAATACTCTTTATTGTACACCAATATTAAATGGAAAACAATAACACAAATACACAAAAAAACTTACTTACTAAAAGGTTGTACAATGGGCGGCCTTATTGCTAAAAGCAATCTCTTCCAGGCAACCTTTGGATGGACAAGATCTTATTACACAGATGGCGTGCAGTTGAAATAGATATAAATATAAAATAATAAAATAAATAAAAAATGTAATAATAAAATAATTATAATACATATATTATACATAGTACATAGTAGTAAAAATATATACGTACATAAACATACGGAACAAACAATAAACACGTTATACAGTTAAATAGTGCTCCTTCACAAGTCTGTTAAATGAATGGATTGATTTAGCAGACCGGACATCTGCCGGCAGAGCATTCCAGAGATGCACAGCCTGGACAGAGAACGATCTTGCGTAAATCTCCGTAGAATGTATCGGTGTCCTAAGTCGCAACCTCTCTGACGTTCTCAAAGACCTCGAATCACTGTGAAAGAACTGAAAACGTTCTTTAAGATATGAAGGGGTCCTAGGATCAAACAATACGTTATAAAGAAGAGACAAAACATGAGCATTACGGCGAAGTCGGATAGGCAACCATTTGAGCTTTGTGCGAAATTCAGATATGTGATCATATTTGCGCAAGCCAAATATGAATCGTATACAGAAATTTTGAAGTCGCTCAAGTTTATCTAATTGGTGCTGGTTAAGATAGATAGCTGACGTCACCATAATCAAGTATAGGAAGAAGGAGCGATTGCGCTAGCGCTATTTTAGTGGTGAATGGTAGAAAATATTGCAGACGGCGAAGAGAAGCAGCTGATGCAAATATTTTCTGACTGATTTTCTGAAGCTGAAGGCCCCACGATAACGATTTATCTATGTGAATTCCTAGATTCTTCACAGTATCACTTATAGGAACAACAGTCCCATCAAACATGATAGGTGGTAATGAGGACCAGTCAATCCTAGAAATCATTTTGCTACTTCCAGTGATAATAGATTGGGTTTTACTAGGATTAACACTTAGCCCATATTTCCTACTCCAATCAGATATACGTTTTAAGTCAGCGTTAATAATGTCGATAGCATCAGATAAGGTAGCGATTGGTGCACTGGTGTAAATTTGCAAATCATCTGCATATAGGTGGTGGTAATAATTGTGTGTTTCTTTTTGATAATCTTAAAGAAAATTTGCACGCCTCATAGGTAAATCATGTGAGTCTTGTCTTCTTATGTCACCACAAATTTGTGTACCATGTTTTAAGCAAATAAAATAGTTTGGATTTGTTGTATTCCTCCATTGGCCAGGTTCCAGTCCCCTTTCGAGATCAGCAGCAACTCTAGTAGCAACCTTTCCATCGTGTGGGTCGTCAGCATGTCTGCTGGTCTTCAGCAATAAAAAAATACTGTCTAGCATTGGGACGTCTGTAATATTATGTTGTTATTTTAACAGTTTTTTATCATTAAAATAAATTGCAACAAGTTATTCTTATACTTCCTTGAACACATAAACGAGAATCCTGTTTTTTCCACATTATAAACCACAGTAAGGTAATAAATGTTTTTTTACGCATTTTCACTTAATTCTTTAGTTATTAAAATTAAACCACGTCATCCGACTGCTATAATGTGTTGCAATAATTCTACTTTGGTTCACATTATCACGGAAGTGACTTAGTTTTCACGGCGGATAATACGTTGTCATATTTTACGACTATTTTAAGTGTCTGAGAAATAGGTTTAAGCGAAAAAGCTAAATTCCTGCTAAAAATATTTTTGTTTGAAAGCTAATTAACCTATTAAATATTTTTTTATGAGGACTTGTTTATAACTATTTAATTTTCATCATTTGTTTATACACACTCTTAACTTTATCTTTTCTTAAAGACCTAATGAAGGGGTTAAATTTACATTCTTATATTTTTTTGTTGCAATTAATACTCTGTCATGCCACAATTATCAAACGGATTTTGATGATACTTTACAGTAATATAGCATATACATTAAAATAACTCTTTAAAGGCCGTTGACAGGAATATCTCCGTGCAGGAACGGTAAAGAATACTAATTCCTGCGGCCGGGGGGCCTCTCGTAAAAGGAAATGGTGGTGGTAGGGCACTTGCCTGACTGGATGGCTACCACCCTTGGTCTAGACTCTAGAAGTCTAGAGTATGCCATCATAACAACCTTGAATTGTGTTCCGGCATTAGTGGCCCGGTTCCAGTATCTCCTTCAAGAGTGCACATTGGCAGGACCTCTGGTATTGCTAATGTCGTTAGGCAACGGTAACAACTTTCCATCACAGTTAGGTCGTCGGCCTGTCTAATTCGCTTCAGAAATTAAAAATATTGTATGTGTGTGTGTGTACTTATGTACACGCGTTAGAAGTTATACTTTTTTGACGTATCAAGATAAAAATCTTTTCAAAATTTTTATCTTTTGCCTTATTCTACGTTTGTAGAAAAAACGACACTAACAATAGAAAAACTAAAATGTAGACTATAGCTAACTTCAAGGTGTCGGTTGACTATAGCTCATTTCAGGGTGTCGGTTTTTCGTGACAGTGTGCGCGCGCATCGTAAAAGTATAACTTCAAAACTGAAATGTGAACTATAGCTAACTTCATGGTGTAGGTTTTTCGTGTGACGGTGTGCGCGCGCATCGTAAAAATTTACTCTCATCATTTTTCCCTAACGCGCCTAAAGAAATATAACTTCAAAAAACTAATCTTAAGTTTACGCAATTAGTACCAGGTGGCAGGGCATTTTCCCGTCTGGACGACTACGACCCCTGGTTTAGAGCATGTCGCCATAACAACCTTGAGTTGTGTTCCGGCATTAGTAGCCAGGTTCCAGCCTCCCTTTAGAGAGCAACAGCACATTAGTAGAACATTTGGTGTTACAAATGTCCATAGGCGATAGTAACCGCTTTCCAACAAGTGGGTCGTCTGCCTTTTTACTAAACTCATACAATAAAAAAAACAAGTAAACTTAATTGAAACCACGTTTAAATGACTTTAAGCGCGGCATTTAATTTAATTTTTATTGTTATTTTGAACTTTTGGCCACTTTTCAGCAGCCGTGATCAAGGAAAGCAAAGATGTCGTTATTTAGCCCCTAATTTGTTCATTTTAATTTTTGTTTACGGTTATTATTTGCTCTATGGGAGCCTAATCTAATTCAACAGCCCTTCACTGCATGTGGCTTGAAGAGTTGCTGAAGAGTTTCTTGCTCTGCTTCTTCTAGAGTTGAAAGTGTTCTTACATGTAGTGATGTGCATGCGCAGATATATTTTTAGTACTTATTTTTCATTTTTATTTATTTGGTTTACCAACGATTACTAGCACTCACCAAGCACACACCAAGAATGTTTAGCTTTATATTTAAAAAAAACATGTCAAATGCAGTAATTACTTATAGGCAAACTCTACATGCAAATTGATATTTTGTAGTTTGAAAAATTATAATATAATTAATTTAAAGAAGGAAAAATAATTATAAGGCTGTAATAGCTATTAAGTTTCAAATATATAAAGAAATTAAAAAAGAGAAGTTTATTAGTAATGCATCTCATGCAATATTTCGACAAAATTTGTAATATTAATTTGCATGTAGATCAGTAATATCACTATAAAGGCTTATTAGTTTATATAGCCTCGGTCTTATGCTGACTTAAGTCTGGCTCCTGCGGGAACTTCTGTACGGTTACTTACTCGCACTTCTATCACCCATTTAAGAAGGCCTGCTAAACTCTCTCTAACACTCTAATTTCATTTGCGCATGTACAACGACAAGCGTTACACTTTCACACTTTCCCCATAAATAAATTGCCTATAAAAATGTAATGCGTTACAACCCTACGTCGAATGCATGACCCCGCACGCGGCATCTCGATGCAGTGCGAAAGCGCGTTCGTGTGAACCAGACCTTTTTTTAAGACATAACTCAACAAAACTCTCTATTTCTTATTCCATGGAAATAAAGTCTATTTCTTATTGAAAAATGTACAATCTCTTCGGCATTGTGAACTACTTTCCAGAAGATAACATGGAGGTATGTCTCTGTTTTCCCATCGGTTTAAGAAATCATTTGAATGCGGTAATTAAGATTGAGGTGAAAATGTGTAACTAAAAGCATCATTGTGAAGATAAATGATTATAATTATGTAAGCATTAGTTGTTACTTGATTAACATTCACTTAATAGTTACCTGCTCGTCTCATAGAGGCGTTTAGATGAAACGCTGGTAGTGGGTATTCTGCCGGTCGGCATCTTATACCTCCTTCCGTAGAGAAGCTGAGTGCAGGCCGATATGCCCCTCATTGACCTTGAGATATAAAGGGACGAAGAGATACTGTCCGTTCCCCGGGAGGGTATAATGGGAGGCCCGAGCCCAGCAGTGGGACATTTATGGGCTGATACTTGATACTGCTGATCATTGGTAGTAACCGATCGCCAGGTAGCTATCATAGTCGCAACTTTGGAGGGGGGGGGGGTGTCACTAAACAAGTTTTAGAGGGCGATATATTTAAATTTTCTTACGGATGAAATTAAACAAATTGCGACAATAGTTTTAGGGCCAAGGTCGTAAAATATAATAAATACCATTTTGAAAAAAATGTGTAATGCCATTGATTGTTACGTGATAGAGCCGTGCTGGAAACATTGTCTTGATAACAGCTTTTAGGGCCTGCTAGATCGGTGTGATACCACACTTTCACAGAATATCGGCGTAAAACGTTTAGCCTAGGACTAATCGTGTTTCATACGATAAGTGAGAGATCCAATGGTCCACTTCTCCTTTCCCCTATCTCATCCTGCTGGCAACACGTTGGCGTCGCTCCTGGTGTTGCAAATATCTATAGACGAAGTTTTAGTTTAGACTTTCCATTAAGGGCCTTCCATAAATTACGTCACATGTAAAGGGGCCGACTAAATGTGACACAACAAGGGGTGGGAGCTATTCAACTAATAAAAAGCTGTACGGAACTGCTGTTTTTTGTTTAATAACTTCTCGATGTAATTACAAAATATGTGACGTCACACTAGACAGGAAGAGTCTCACGGATGTGATCAGCTGTGACAAGGACGGGGGAGGGGTGAAAAAATCATGTGTAATTCGTGTAACGTAATTTGTGGATGGCCCCTAACCACTTTCCATCAGGTGGGCCGTCTGCCTGTTTGCCAGCTTCGCAATAAAAAAAACTTCTGCTTCCACACTATATTGTCATTAAAATTTATTATCATTTTAACACTTTGAAAGCAAAGACTAAGTCAACTTTCTTTATTTATTTTCAGGTGATCGAGCGCTACCAGAATGAGAATGGATCGGGTGGACGCAGCAGCGGGATCCACTCGGCCAGCGCCAGTCCAACGCCTTCAGAGCGCTCGTCGCCCAGGTCTCTCCACTCCAGGAACTTGAGGGACATTACTCCTCCTGTGAGTTTGATCAAATATCTTCACAACAAACTTCTATATATAAAAATCCAATAGTATAAAAATAACAGAACGTTGCAGACGAAAGCAACTTCTTAGTGCATCGAGTATAGATTTAAAAAGTGTAAGAACATGTAATTTCAAACAAAGTTCAAAATCTACTTTCTTTCAAAGAACAACATTTATATAACAGTAAAAAATACGATGTAATTTCCAGCCGTCAGAATATATTAATACCACCTAATAATTCAAAATCAAATTCAAATCTTTTGATTATCATATACTTACATAATAATCAAAAGAACCACTGATCTGCATCAATTTGTCTCTTTACCGTAGTCTGTTTTTCCTGAAACATACAGTTTAGGTGTCTTCAAGCCTCACGTGAACCTTCTCTCTAGTGTTGATCATCATCTTAGACTGCATTTCCACTTGACATTAAGTGCAATGTCGGTCAAACGTGAACCTATACAATATAAATACATATTTTGCAAAATTCACTTAGTTGTTTATCATTCCAAACATATTTACAGGCAAAACATTGTATTCCTAAATACCTTTAAACGAATGCATCATATTTTTCACAAGGTAACCTTTAATAACTACAAATGTATCAAAATCTGAAGAAGTTGTGGTTCTAAAGCGCAATTACACACCAAAGCCGCCGACACGACACGGCGACCTATATGAAAAGATAATGTCGGCAACATGCGCCCGCGTGGGCAGCACGCCGACATGTTGGCGGTTTGCGTACGCAAACGGTCAGTCCCGGGAGTCTCAAGCTCTAGTGACGTACTGTATTTTCTTTTTCCTCGTCTCGAGTCGCCGACATGGCCCCGATATAGTTTTCCGACTTGCAATGCCCGCCCGCTGTCAAAAAGTTGTCAACATATGTCGGCAGGTTTGGCGTGTATTTAGCTTATCATTGATGATCTCTAAAAAGAAAATATATGGGCACTGTAGAAAATTATATTATATTAAGTAGTTAAATTTCAAGGTCGTATAACTTCTAAATTTGTAAAGAGAAACGAGTTGAAAGTGCGTATCAAGTAGAATCTACAAGATACGTTATCATTTATATGTTGGAGAAAGAGCAGAATTATCGATAAAATAAACATAGCAACATTGTTATCTTGCAAATTACAAATAATTATATGATGTTGTTAATGAATTATAAGACCTTGCTTGATCAAGCTTGTGTTTTTTGCATATAATGATTCGTCAGCATTATTAATTCAGAATTTAGCTGTTTGATAAACCTATTAGTCATAGGACCTTTGTCATATTCTTGTCACTTTCTAAGACAGTTCTTTTTTATCACATGGGCATAATATTACAATTATTATTTCAACTTGCTGACGTTGAAATGAATATCGAAAAAGCTACACTTTGGTTCGCCAATGTGACGATCCAGCAAATCCATTTTAATAATCACGGGGGGTACATTATCATTTGCCTGAAATAGTGTGGATTCTAAAGCACTTTCCGAACAGGAATTTAACGCTTAGATGAGATATGGATGGAAATTAAAATGTTGGTCGATTGGTTTCCACACGATCTTATACTTCGTTGTCATTATGTACATCAGGCCCGAAAATGTGGCTACGAGTACAGAGTACATGCTTTATAAATAAATCATAGTCAATTTTATTAGAACAATACGCTTGTGTTTATCATTCAGACAAGACATGCCAATACATCATCATCGATATCACGTAAATTCAAGAATATGTTTCTCTCCAGCTTCACGAAGAGGAGGATGTATCGGACTGGGAGGAGGGAGATGCGACAGACGATGCCCTGGGAATTGCTAGACGAGTACCATTCCCAGAATTCGGAGGGGACATAGTGCACAATACCGGTACTTAACCTGTTTTGAATTTTTTTATTTGATATCTCTGCAGTTAAAATGTCGCCAAGACTAATCCAGTAGTCTAAGCACAGAGATCTCTAATTAAATCAATTCATCTAGTACATAAATAAATTAAAGTAAAATAAAAATTAAATATAATATACAAAAAAAGATAATCTTGCAATGTATTTTGCTGTCGTATTAAAAACAAAATTGTTTTATTGTTGCTGACAATAATTTCATTGAGTAATCATCTTATTATTTTATTTTATAAAATATTACAGATAATGAAGACAGAGACTTCGACGAGGTATCAGGCAGTGACCTTCAAGCAGTCGACGGCACCTGGGAAGAGAATTGGTTGTTCCAAAAGAAGAAAATAAAAACCATACAATCTGTGCCCGTTCCTATGCTGGTACCAAATTCTAACACGGAATATCGTGCTTTGATCGGCGATAGAGATGCAGATGATACAACAGATCTTTCTGATAACGCCAGTGAAACCGAAGAAACTGAGTACAAAAGTGACATTAAAAGAGTACTGGACTCAAAACACGTTATAGGTGGAAAATCAAAATTCGAAGAAGATTTCGAACCTGACAGCCTGACAATCGTCGAAGACGACTTCCAAAAATTAGTTGAGAATGAATATAAAGACAATGAAAAAGCAGTTGACGACATAATTAACCAAATAAACGACAACAACGTGACCATTGTTGAAAGGGTCAACGTAAATAGTGCAGATAAAGTTGATGGGCCGGATGTTTTGGTATTAGGCATAGATAGTGGACCAATACCTAAAGCTGAGTTTGCATTAAAACAAGAAATACACAGGGCTATAAACGGTCACCTGGAATATCCAGAAGGGCACACTAACACAAATGGAGATATTTTTAATGGTAATTTAGAAAACCATTCAAGTATGAAAGGTAACAAATAATAAAATTATAATTTCTTTTAGTTTTAAAAGATCATTTAAGTAGTTATTAGACAACTATTAAATAAGCATGGTGATCTATTTATTTTATATAATACAATTTGTGTGAGTTATTAATATGTTTTCAATTGAAATGCAAATTTTGATAAATTATTTTACTTAACAGATTGATGAATTTTAATATTTGCTATAGATGATAACACGCATTGTATACTCTCAAGATAAGTCAAAGTTTTATATCCAGACCAGAGTAAATAATGTAATAATATTACTAATAGCGGAGATAGTTGTATATAAAAGCATAATAACTTTAAAGTCAATTATGTATTATTTTTTAAGCTATTGCATAGCTTTTATAGCGGGCTTTGAGCTCGGCGACCGAATCAAGAAATTCTGTAACGAAAATAAAACCTAACACCCCCCACTCCGCCTACCATGTAGGTCGGCCGAGCGTTCGCTTAACGTGTATGCGTGTATGTATCTGGTACGACTGTACGAAGCTCGTACGGATCGAGACGAGCTGCTCCGAAATCGGACGAATACGTAAGCAGCTGTTTGTGAGAAAGTATACACACTTAATATAGGTATCTATCATATCTTTATAATGCCACACTCACCGCATGTGCGCCCCGTAAGTATACATGTAGGTATATATATGTATACATAGGTGATTTGTTTTCTTATCGGTCACCACGCTCAAAAAGTGTAACTTGAATTAATATCAAAGAAAAAAATACTGCATAAATAAATAATTATAATTGCATAAGTTGGTAAAAATGCTATCCAATAGCTTTACCGCGGCAGTCCCCGAGTGCCACACGTCTTTTTTTTAAGAAAAAAATAATTTTCCTTAACTTAAAATAATTATAAAGAGTAACAACTTATTATTTCATTTGATTTTTTAACTGACATGAGATAGATTAAATAAAATAGTTTAACCTGATTTACATTTACACTGGTAATTAACAGTTAGTTAATCTGGGAAACTAGCGCATTCAGTCCTTATCATAATTAGTAGTAGAATTTATCATAAGTACATAATAAGTTGTCGATTAAATACATGTTTCTCTACAATAAGGACTTATTCGCAAGTTAACTATTTACTTAACCAATGCAAATTAAGCTTTAAATGATGGATTCAATCAACGCTATTCAAAGTAGGTCAATGAACCATTGTACAAATGAGTCGGTTAGTACACAATTCTATTAAGAACGGTATATTTGAGTTATTTTATTATTTAAGTTTTCGGCTTGGTAGCTAGGCCTTTAAGCCAGATCTTAGATTATAATATAGTTTCTTCATTTTCTTAAGCCTATGTATTGCTCAGCTGAACTGTAGGTTATCAACTGAAGCCATTCAACGGAGTTCTTGTGACAACTCAAAAGGCCACATTTGACTATACAGTTCACATTTCTCACAAAAATACATAATTATAACTTAAAAACTATCAATATCCTACAACTATTGTTAATTTTAGAGTAATTTTACACATTTTTAGAAAATAAAGCTGCACGGCACAGCATCTCCTTTTAGTTCCCGCCAAAAACTCGCATATTTGAGTACGTTATCAATATTATAGACAGTAATAAAAAAACTGATTTCAGACTCTATAAACACCATAAGCCACCATGAACGAGAAAGCGAATATGAGGAAACGGTCACCGTACCAGTGCAGAGATACGCCGACAGCTTAAGACGCAAGCACTTTGAAAATGTACAAGAGTAAGTGATGTCTGCTTTGATTTTGTTATGCGATACACAGGCATCTTTTACGTAATTCAAAATGGTATAATATACCCGCGAGATTCCCGGGACACAAAGTACCGCAGTATTTAAAACATAATGTAAACTATCGTTTCAATGCAAACTGTTTTGGAATAAGCTAATTTTTATGTACTCGAACAACTATAAACCACTCCAGGGATAATTTCTAAGCGGTTCCCGAGATTAAAAAAAAACCATTTTATTACATAAAATTTGCTATTGTTTAGCGAAAATATCGGATTGGAATTCGATTTTTGTTTATTTGGCCATTTGAAATAATTTCCACAAATATTCCCTTGGGATTCCCAGGATAAAAAGTAACGCATATTTCAAGTAGAGAAAATCGCATCTAAAACGGGCCGGTAGTTTTTGCATGAATCGTGAACAAACAGACTAATTGTATGTTCTCCGTCGTTTATATAGTCTATTCTAGTAGTTTTTTTTTCAATGGCTTCAATATACAGACACTGCATGTTTAGATATTTTTAAATATTATAGATATACTTTATTTCTAGGGTTCCTACACGTGATACTGACCACGACGATGCATTAATACCCGGTAACTATTTTTCTTATTATTTTATAATATAATAATAGCCCTTGAGAATTAAATGCGCCGTACCCAAATGACTAAAGTTTAAAGACGTAATAAATTATTATAATAGTAATTATTATTATTAAGGTTACATAAGAAAATTTGGAGAGCGTAGAAATTTAAATAATGCCCTTATCCATCACGGCGTTAGCTACGACACTAGGTACCTACTTACAGATTATACAAATGTTCTTTTTCGAATAGGAAACGAATCCATTGGCAAGTCAACGCAAGACAACTACTGTAAGCATTACGCCGTCAAATTTGTAGCTATTTCACTAATAGTTCACTTAAAACGCACTATTGTTAAAAATATAATATATTTTTAAAGTCCTTTAATTCAGGTTGCCTGGAAGACATAGCTTTAAGCAATAAAACCGCCTATTGTTTGCCAATACATTATTGTAACTCCTAAAGTTTTTTTATTCCCTTAACATATGTAAGCAGAATTTTGATTTATCTACTTTCCCACAGGCACAATAGCGTACAGAGAACGCAAAAAGTGGGAGAATTGCGTGGAAATGCCGAACAACCCATATTCACCAGAAGCGATACAGAAAAGACTATCATCCAAAAGCACTTCATCATTATTTGACATGATAACGAGCAAAAGTATCGATTTAGATGATGATAAAACGTCTAATGATGAGGTAGACATGCTAATAAATAGAACAGAACCTCCAGTAAGAGGACGCAGCAGACTTTCTATGTCTTTTAGCAATGATAGTATTGAACCCAGTAGATCTAGATCTAAAAGCCCTACACCAAAAGTTCTTCGAGACATATTGGCTAGTGAAGTGCCACAATATAAACGGTAAGTAACTGTCTGTCTTGCTATGTTAATTGTAGAATAGAGACAGTCACTGCTTCTTTACAAGAAAGTATCCCGCACTCTTAGTTTATAAATATTAATTGATGTTGCTTAACTGCTGAGCTTCATCTGAGTAAACTTCTGACTATAATTCTAAGGATTGCGTCTGGTGTCTAAAGTACTTATAATCCGTCGCATGATCTAAATACCCAAACATATTCTACCTTTGTATATATCATTAATCTAAAACATGCGTTGGCTTTTGGTTTGTTCTACAGATACGGCAGGGACTATTACATAAGAGAGGCAAAATCGTCCTCCGGGTGCAGGGCAAGGGGCAGCAGCAGCGACCTAAGCTCCTCGTCGTCGATGAACAAGGCGACGAGCCTCGACAACCTGGAGCGCGAGTTTGCGTCCCCTGTAAGTGGCAGCAGTTCGCTGAGCGAACTCGAGGGCCTGGCGCTGCACCGGCACGTGAGCCGCGCCGTGCTCAGCCCGCGCCACGCCAGCCCCAACTTCGCCATCAACCCCATCTTCGAAAGCCCCCAACCTTCCGACTCCGCTGACGACAGTCGTGCGACGACCCCCCACTCCCCTACCACGGCCAACGTAAGACAATGTAGTCCAGCGTGCGATGGAGGTGACGGTTATGTGGAAAACGAGGATATAGTTAGACTTAGAATCCCGCAAAAACCCGAAATCACAGAGGACCTATTCGAGACGTACACAAATGTTAGGCGGAGCAACACTTTGAGGAGTGACGATTTTTACTATAGACCGAAGAGACGGCCCGTCGTCAATTACACGTTCGGCGGGAGCCTCAGGTTAAGCAAAGGCTTTCGTAACGATCTCTGGTGATCCTAACGATAATACCGATCAAATACACCTCCGAAAGCACCCTATCGATAAATCTCCGAAACTGAATATCCTAACTCTACTGTGTACGATACCTACATAGATTCAAATCAAATATACGACGTTAAACTAGCCCACATCACCACCTTTCACATACGAACGGGGAAAGGCCATCTAAAATATCTTCGTTTTGACACACAGATTAAAATTGGGTGTGTTAAAAGCATGTTTGTCAAAAAGCTGACTAACAGCACTCCGCACATTAATATGATAATTAGTAATGCACTTATAGATTTGTGTATTTCCTTAATTAATAAACTTTTCAGTATTATCACAACGATAACACTCGAAGAATTCAGTGGTGAGTGTTGTATGATTTTGGCAGAGTTTATAACTAACACTCGATGGCTTACCACTGAACTAACAACACTCGCCAATCATCTCATACCGCACTATATATTGCATACACCGTTCGAAATAGCTCTTTCTATAATATCTACTATTGGCACGTTGTAACTTTCGATTGCACATGGTTATGCTTACTAAACTCTTCAAACGCACCTTTTGTCCACTAATATTGATTACTTAACTAGAAAGCGTAGACTTAACCGCATGTGGGGCTTCAATTTAACTATCTATTATAGTTTGATTATTAATTGCACTTACCAATTATTATAAAATTTTACACGTAGATAAAGATTTATCAGTATGATAACATTTTCAGGGATTACTTATAGAACAGTTCAACACGATAGCAACAAACCAACAGTATACTAAATTTGGAAGGAACAGTGAATCTATGACAATAACGCCTAATAAAGATGAGATATTAATCGAATACGAAGATTTGAATGAAAATACTATCTTCTCAGCAAAACCTATAGCGGTCGATGAAGAAACTGATAGAAAATTTGAAGAAATACTCCAGACAGCTTATCAAGAAACGCCTGCAGTGATTCATAAGGACACAAATGAAATTTTAAAAGAAACATCAAGTGACACAGAACCATTAAAGTCACCGATAAGCGTAGATACGTCATATATAAGTTCTAGTAGTTTGGAAGACTCAATCAAAATCTACAACGTGCAAACCGGCGAAATAGTTAAATGTAAACCTGATAACGTATCTGATAGATATCACGACGGCAGTGACAATATTGATACAGATAATGAAATCTTAGAAGAAAATGTTAATAACGTTAGTCGAAGTACAAACACGTTTGAAGAGGCAGAGAATGTTAGTGAAACTAATGAATTAGACGATATTTTGTATCAATTACCTAAAGTGAAGGAGTTGGCTAAGAAATTTGTGAGCATGGAGAATTTGAATGAAGTTAAGGTAAGACTTTGACTGATATTTAAAATACATACATACATACATAACTTCACGCCAGGTCCCTTGCGGGGTAGGCACGAACAATATTTAAAATGTTAGATTAAATTTTATATATTGCATTAAAATATCCTCTTTCTCAACCTGGGGTCATGAACGTCACGGGGGTCGCGTTGGTTATTAAAGGGGGTCGCAGTCTGTTAAAAGTCCTGTAAACAGATCAAACGTATAAATAAACTATTAATTAAAATATTATTGGGCCCTTACGTGTTCTCATTCACGCAAGCCCTCCAAAAGTCCGGGCCTTTTTTATGACCCGTGGTCTTATCATATAGATCAAACTCATAAATTAACTATTAATTAAAATAATATTATAATTTTGTATGAACGGGACACAAGACTAATTAACTTTTTGGTTTTTTCGTGGGTCATGACATAAAAATTTTTGAGAAACAAAGCTCTAAGTATCCTGATAGTTGTAGCGGGCTTGGTTAATTAAATTTATTTTTATATACAAGATGTGCTAAGAACCAGCTCCTTGAATTTTAGTTCCTCTTGTTTTAACTACGGCACAATTTGTGAATCTAGGGAGTGTCAAGTATTCATAAATATTTAAAAGTTAGAAAAATCTTCTAGTAGACTCAGACAAATTGTACATCTTTGACTAATATCAAACATGAAAGTTCTTCCCCTTTTAACCAATGTGATTTTTTTTTTAACTGATTGGCAAAAACATCTGTCATCCTCTGCAGGACGTATTGGTAAAATACATATAGGTATGAAGCTTTGACCAAGCTCATCATTTATTACTAAAATTTCTTTATTATTAGGATTATGATGATTTCTTAGGATAATTCAGATGCCTGAATGGCAGTCGATTATAGAAACACATTTTATATTGACGTAATTTCCACCAGGTTTTAGTTGTTTAGATAGTAAACTAATGCATCTTGAACTTATCTCAAGTGATTACTCAAATTTATTTCGATACGCCACTTTCAACTTTCCCGATAAATTATCACAAATGTTCACAGTTATCCCAGAGCGCCCAGAGTAATGTTGTTGTTTAAAAAATATATTTAAGACATTCTATGTAGTTCGTGCATTAATACATGTTTTTTATCAAAACGTTATATTGATTTAGGATATTTTAAATAAATACTGATTTACATTTGAATTAGTTAACATGCGAATAAATCCTTATCCTCTTTAAGAGCGATGACTTAAATTGACAAAATTGTCCAAACGATGATAAAGGACTTAATTCAAAATGTAAATTAGACTTTAGAAATAATATTATTGTTCAATATTCGTGACGTTTAGAAATAAGTACGAGTATGGCTTTACGACAAAAAGGTGGGCGAGTTGTATCTATTTATATATTTAATGAAAAAACATTATGGATATGTCATATATATACCATCACGCTACGGCCTAAAGGAGCTGAGTAGTAGATTAATTTTATTATGATGCGATTTTTAACCATGGATTTATTTATTTAATAATATCTAAAAAAATATTTCACATGTTTATTTGGTCTCAATTTTTTTTCATTTTTCTTTATATACTACCATATACAAAAAAAAACATTTAAAAAAATGTAAAAAAAATCCATGTCCGCCAACAGTAGGGCCCAAGGTCCAAGCTACCGGCGGTTAAAGCTCCAGAGACAGGAACCTTCTCACGATACAGGCCTGGTAAATGTCTAAATTATTATTATATTTCAGCCAGCACAACCTTACACGAAACGCCGGAAAAGCAAAGAAAACCTTCTCAACGATACAAAGTCCGACAAACAACCAAACAAACAGGTCTATATGCACAGTTTAACCGCTAGGAGTATTTCAAGAGAATTTAGGGAAGAACTAAAATTGTCCATGGCAACACCACTGACAGTTCCGGGTGGTTCAAAGGAAATTCCCGAAGGAATCGAGGAGGTGACAAACGAATCCATCCGGCCTGGTAGTCCGGTTCCAGAACCTGGTACCATTAAAACTAAATTAGCCTTCTTCGAGAGTTTGAAAACTAAATTCAGTAATAATAAGTAACTTTGCAATGCGATGCTATAATATTGGAAGCTATACTTTGCGAAGAGAAATTAACGTGTAAAATTTGTATTTTGATTAATTCTAATAATTTATAATAGTATATTTTGACATGTAGATCTTATTTCTTTAAGTCATATGTAAATACATATTTCTATAATTAAATAAAATAAAAACAGCCTATATTCCTAGATTACACCCAATATGTTTGTTATTTTATAAAACTTATTTTTCAAAATTTTCCGTTTCTGAATGACTGCTGCATTTTTTCATTCATTTCATTTTATTCTCGATAAATAGCGTTACTAAATTCTTTTTTTTATAATTCATTATATTTCACCATTAATGATGAATTTAATTAATTAATTCAGATCATACTTTTATATCAATATAATATATCAATCACAATTAAAGTAAAAATATTTTATAGTGGTTTCATATTGAACCTGAAAATAGATAACTTTAGAGACTTATAGCTTCCATTATATATTATAGCGTCGCTCCTTGCTGTGGGTATCATTCATAGTACTTACTAATTTTTCGTTAAATGTGACCATAATATAATTGTAATCAATAGGTGGTAGAATTAGCACGATTTTCGGTACATTGCGTAATATGTAAATACGGTAGTTCTAACTACATTTTGTTTGGTAGAAAACAAATAACGTAGTTCGAACACTGAAATGGTGGGGTATACTTATATTATTTATTTAGTTGTAGTTCTTATCATTCCATCTAGTTACTATTCTAGTGTTTATTGTTATCAAGATTGGTCACAAAAATGTATACTTAAGTTGTTTGATTAAATTTCTTGGCACCCTTTTTTTATTAATTATAGATTAAGCAAATATTAACATATGGTGTAACTGGTTAAGAATATGTCTATTTGAAACTTTTTCGAAATTTATTTTTTCGAAAGTGTGTCGAGAGATTTAAGTTTTTTCTTATATGTATAATCAAATCATTGTTAGGTTACGGTGTACATATTTAGTGCCATTTTATAATTCATTAATCACTTGTTTCAGTTTAATTAAGTCATTATTAGTTAATGCCAAAGCTGTAAATAATATTGTTTCATAATTGGAACGAGTATTAAAATTATATATTTAATATATTTGGATCTATACTTTCTTTACAAGTGATCAGTAAAATTTTGTCATTTCTATAGAAAAATATTAAGGATACTTTGTCAAAATTAGAGTAATTTTATTACAAATTAATTTTTTACATGATGGTCATTAACAAATTTGGAAATTTTTAAAATGTAATTATTAGTTAGTGACCGGACATTTTACGAATATAAAAAAAAGTCTGATACAGGCTAAAGGTGCAATAATGTTTTTTAAGTTACGTGACCATTGTATTCATGTGATAATATTAAAATTAAATTTGTAAATGTGATGAACTTGGATGGTCGATAAATCTGCTTTACAGCCAGACAACTAATATAAACTAGTGTAACGCAATATGCAACGGACCATGCATAACAAACGTAAGAAAGAAGAATCTAAAACTCAGTTTATGAATATTAGTTTTCTTTTTTATCAAAATTCAGATTGTAAATCATGTACAAATAAGAATAAAAGAAATAAAAATCAAAAGCAAAAGCGTGGCGCTTTCAATTTCTTTTTAGTTCATTCAGTTAAAAAATAAGGCATATCAAAATTATCATATTCATTTTCAAGAATGTTTAAATAGAACTTTGGTAATATTTTTATCTGGAAATATTGTTAATTCAACCTGGTAATACTAATATAACTAAGTTTTCACTATTGTATTAGTTTACAATATTTTAATACATGTCTGATACACGCTTAAGCGAAATTTAAATTAACATTCAAAGTATAATATTTATTTAAATAATTAAATTTAATAACGCACACATCAATATGAATATTTAAAATATCAGATAGCTTGCCTGTTAAAGCAGATTCCATCGACGAATAAGTAACCCTAACACGCTACAAATCTGATATGAAGATATTTTATTAATGGATAAGGGTTGTATTTAAAACAAAAATTAAATAAGTAAGACAATTAACTATATAGTTTTATTTTTACCTTAAATTACACACTAATATTTGTTTATGAAAAGAGCACCACGTTATATATACTTAAGTATAAACATAAAATAACATACTATCCAGTAGAACAATCATGAACTGTTTTATCGACGGATCCCAATTTCTCCTATAATCACATAGATGGCGCTGATATACTTATTACGAAACATTATTAAACTTTTGAAAACGCCCAAATGTGCGGAAAAATTGATCAGCTGCAGACTTAGCCATCGTGGCTCATGGAAAAAATACTAGGAAATTACCAAGTAAAAAAATGTAACTGAATAAGTTTATAATAAATTGTCATTTGAGTTTAATATCGTCTAGCTATATTAAAACACAAGAGAAGAAAAACTTTTAGTGCCTAATGGAAATGTTCAGAGTTTCTTTGCTTGCTCAGGGTTACTTTTTTAACGGTTGATTACTATGCCTATTAGTTTACTCTCTTCTTCGTTTCTCCAAGAGAACTTGAATCAGCGTTAATGCAGCTTTAGTCTTGTCTAGTCAGATTGTTCAAGTCAGTAATATATACCTAACGTCTTATGAAAAGGGATATGTTCCATTTCGTCAGCATATTTCCTCCTATAGCACCACAAATAGTAATCTATAAGACTAGAATTCGGCATTTCGACATTCTGCTGACTAGATACTAGTTTTTGTTCTATCTTCTTTTTGAGAAGTTCGATAGCATGGATTGAACAGCCGCGTATTTCTACTTCTTCCTCTGAACCACTTTCAAGGAGTTCCTCTGAAATTCCACAAAACTCATAATCAAATCATTTGTTTGTTCCTTTCTTAAATTTTTATGCACAAAAATAGAGATGACCAAGAATGATCAGTCATACATTTACATTATGAATGACTAGGACTTTTCTTTTAGCTAAAAAAGCAGTTTTTGAGCAGTCATTTGTCATACTATAAATTAGAAAAATGGTATTTTTTTGTACTTTTACTAGACTTTTGGCATGTAGGTGCTTTACATACTGGAATTGAAAACGGGATTATATTCCTCCAAGAAAACTACATTTGTAAAAATAACATTCATACATGTGAACATATGAGATTCATACATGGTAACTTTGGTTATGTAATTTTTTCAACTTTATATACTTAAAGACTTGCTAAGGAGCTTACAAACCTCATACAACTGTCAGGAATAAGGGGAAACAGTGGGAGTGGAATATCCAAGTAAATGTCGATACATTAACTTTACATGGATATGCAGAATCGGAGAAAGAATACAATTTCCTGCAGCCAGGTGGCTTGTCGTAAGAGATAACAAAACAACCCACAGCTACATGGCAGGTTTGCCCGACAGGATAGCTACCACCCCTGGTCTAGAGTATGTCGCCATAACAACCTTTAGCGTTCCAGGATTAGTGACCAGGTTCCAGTTTTCCTTAAGAGAGCAGCAGCATAGGCAATGGTAACCACTTTCCATCAAGTGGGCTGTCTGCCTATCTGCTGTGCCCATGCAATAAACAGAACGTAAAGAGCAACTGTTTTAAACACATCCTTTTATCTATGAATACAGCATCTATAAATTCTGCCCCATGTGGGCAATGCCAATAAGCTGGAAGGATGCAAACTTGTTACGTATGGTATATCCTCAGGTAAAACCATGAATATTTCGATAGAAGATTGAATAAATATCCTATTAATGCTGCCATTATTACACCCTACGAGAACTGTGTTCAGGCAGACACATCTCTCCCTCTATGCTGTTTCCACTGTGTTTCTACACTTAGTTTTTAATTATTTTTTAGTCTTTTTCTATAACCACAAATAAAACACTTACCATTCTTCAATTTCTTCATCAATGCATCATCATAGTTTAAAACCTTAAAATAAACCAGCACTTGAGGTATCCTGTAATCTGCAAACATTGTTATCTTATCAATATCCTCAAACTCGCCTAAGCCCGTTCCATTAAAGAAGTTCCATATATCACTAACTAATATCTGCGCTCTTTTATACAGTGATACTCTTCTATTCTTGTATACAGCTTCGTCTCGAAAGCATGGAAAATTATTCACTATAATCTCTAAAAGTTTTACAGCAGATTTATTAGATTGTTTCAAACATGTTGTGAAGGTGCCATCATACTTTTCCATCAGTACTGAACCTACTTCATGTAAAACTGATATTCGTTTTTTGAATAAGGGTATCAAGGCTGGGTTGTCTCCTCTTAAAATTGTATGAAGTAGCTCTTCTGATATTTTATGATAGAAATGTGGGTTTGTTATATCATGGCTTTCCTGAAAAGTAAAATAACAGTATAAGGGTTAGTCGTCCCAAGTATCGCTGCAAGGATAGAATGGAAGCTGACCCAACCACACTATAAGCCCACAACTGGCAAGACACTGCACAAGACTGAGGAAAGTAGAGTGCTCTCATTTCGTAGGCCAAGACTCATTCTGGATCACTGAGCAAACAGAGTTAGTTATTAACAAATAGCTACATTAACACATTATCTGTCAATTGTTAATGTCATTACGAATTAAAAATAATACCACATCACAAATAGCTCATTAAACCCATTGCTACATCTGTATGAAACTATTAATTATTATAATATTATCCCAGGTGGAGCAGTAGGGTAAGAATATGGAGGTAAGAACTCACTCTCAAAGCTCTCGCTAATGCAGCTTCCAAGGCATAATATCCACTATGACCCTCGACAGTCCATTTTTCAGTATTGGCATATGACCAGAAACAAAAATTGAGGGCATCAGCAACAAAAATCCAGTCCACAGCTCTAGGGTCTTCTTTACCAGGATAGTTTATATTCGCTCCTGTGTCTGGTATCTCTAGCTTTGATTTAATTGATAATAACATCTAGAATTGCAAAAATGTGTACGATAAAGATATCCCCAATGGATTTCACAGTGTATAAACCATTGGATTTATTAGGAATTATGAAATATAAAGTTGGGTATATATACCTCCTCACATAATTTGTCGATCCCTTTTTCATCGATTTTTATATGTTGGGCATTATTTGCTATAAATTCACCAGATTCTGCAGGGGTTAAAACGTCTTTGCTATACATTGTTATAGATGTTTCAGTTTATATCACAGAGTACTTTATATATACTGGTAGTTTATATTATAAAATTGTTTACCTTTTTTTTAAACTTTACGTGCTTTTATATCAAAATTCAAATTGACACTAACAACTCTGACAGTCTGACACTGACAGCCAGATTGTATAATTTTATTGTTTGTCTGGGCTACGGTTTCAAGAAAAAAATACTGTTGTTTTAATTCACCTGTCACTCATGTAAATATTAACTTTAGTTCAACTCGTAAGTAAAAGGAAAAAAACTTTATAGTAAGTACCACTTCTCTTCAGAGGTTACATTCTGAGTTTTGTTTCTGTGGCATGTTTATATTATCGAAAGAAATATTTAATTCAATTTTTAAATTTAATAAATCTTTTTGGCTAAAAACACACATAGTACGAAGTCATTGTAAATCTAAAGAAAATGTTCCTAACCTAATTTTTTTTTCTTTTTTACTTTTTAAGTGTGAAATAAACAAAACCGTCACTATTTTATTTTATTATTATTTTGAAAAAATTGTTAATGATATAAAATAAGTAATATAATATAATGCCGATAGAAGTACAAGGAACATTTGTATCACAAAAAATTAATAAAATAAGATGGATACCAGAAGATTACGTGGAGACTAAGTGCTTTTTTACCGGCAGTTGGGATGATGAAGTGAACTCCATAAAAGTATGGACTTTCGAAAATTTAAATGAAGAAGAAGTGGAATATCCTAGGGCGCTTACAGAATATCCTGTGAATGGAGATGTCACTCAAATAAAGTTTATAGATAAGAACAAAATTGCGGTATCATTGTCGAATGGTGAAGTGAAGATACTTGAAATAAGTGTATACGACAAACAGACGCCGTTACGGGAAGTCTATAATTGGAGGAAATTGCACAACTACGGGTATATTACATTTGCATGTTATGTTTTGAACGACTACTTTGATTATTTACTCTCTTTAATAACAGCCTTTTTAATCCTCACTCTCTACTTCCTGACAACCTGAAATACTGGAAGTGTAACCTTTTGGCATAGCAGTGGAATACTTACAGCTTATCCTTGAGTCATTAAGTTCCATTATAAACTTCCAAAAACATGTTAAATATCTATCATACTAATATTGCTTCATGTTATTCGTTTTACAGGGAATACCCATGCTCTTGCACATCATTAGATACCACAGAAGGTGATATTGCCAGTGTTGGGGAAGATGGCAATATTAATATTCTGAGTGGAAGGAGAGGGGAGATAAATCGCACCATAGCTGATGCTGATAGTTGCTCTTTACATTCTGTTTGTTATATAAAACATAATGAGGTAAATCACTAAGTGTATGTTTTTATATAATTATTGCTATAAATAAAAAATAATGTCAGCCCATAAATGTCCCACTGCTGGGCTCGGGTCTCCCATTACAGGAGGAACGAACACTATACCTACCACACTTGTCCAAGGTGGCTTGACAGGTTTGACACATCAGTTATCTCAATGCATCAAAGTCAACCAAGGTTGCATCATATTTTCCTTCACCGTCATTAGCACACCGCAATTGTAACAATATGCATATTAGACCAGATAACTGACTTAAGTGGTGTATGCGTTCTGGCCAGGATTAAACCCTTTGAGTCTGGGTATCTGGGTATTTACATATTTATCATAATAATAATTATTGTTATAATCAATCTTAATTGTACAATAATTGTTTTTCATTGTGAAGCTGGCAAACAGACAGACAGACCACATAATGGAAAGTAGTTACTAGCACTTATAGAAGACACATTGCCAGAGTGAGCATTTGAATTTGAAATTATTTCTTTTCAATTCATGTGGTGCATGTTTTATATATAACAAGTAATGATACCTGAGTATTCAATATTCTGGCATGAGCTGGAGGCCTTTGCTCACACGCACACTGAGAAGAGAGTTATGGTTTAGACTAAAACATTGGAAAAAGAAAACTCATCTCTGATTTATTTTTACTTAATATTTGTACAATTTTCAGGTAATAACAGGTAACATCAGAGGCCATATGAAGATCTGGGATTTAAGATCACCAAATAACAAGCCATCTGCATCATTTCTATTAGCTGGGGATGAGCTAGCTGCCACCTGTATTACAAGCCACCCCACACAACCGCACATAGTCCTGGCTGGTAGTGAATCTGGATCTTTAGCTGTTTGGGATTTAAGGATGAATGCATTCGCTACTTCATTGTTGAAAGCTCATTCTGCTGGTAAGATCCCAATACATTGTAGTGATATAATAGGTTGAATATATTTGTTTCATCATTATATTAGGGCCCATTCATAAATTACTTCACACATTAAGAGAGGGGGGGATGAAGTGTGAATGGAGTGGGAGGGGTCCTAAATTTTGTGATTACAATATTTAATATATTTACATACATATTAAATTGTTTATTATGTTTCCCATTTGAGTAGGCAGAGACGATGGATTTCCACCTGCTACAATGCTGACAAACACTTCTTCCTCCTTCTTGACCTCTCTTCAAAATATCTTCACTTCGATCATGGTGACTATGTCTCGGTCTACCGGCACCGACTCTTCCAGTCCTATTGTTGTCATATACTTGTTTTGAGATTCTGCTTTCATTCTATATTTAAGCTTTAAAAACGAAATTTAAACAATTAAAAATATTTCCAACTCTATCTGTATGTGCAGTGTTTAAATTATTAAAAAATAATTTAAATGGAAATAAAATTAATTATGAAACTGCTGTTTTAAGTTAATAATTTCTTGATCTAAAATTGGTAATATGTGATGTCTCCCAATTGTGACATGGAGGGGGGAGTTGACAAAATTCATTACATTTATGTATTTATGAGATAATTTGTGGGTGCCACTAATGACAGAGATTGTAATAACATTTCTCAGTTACCGAGCACAAGTATAGTAGTCTATCAGATCTGTTTAACACAGCCTAGTCAGTAACAGTCAGTCTCTAATAAAATAATAACAAGTTTGTTACCAAGGAAATATATTTTCAGGCAAATTTCAATCTAATTTTACTTGAAAAACTGAACGAAAACCTAGTAGTTGTTTAGTCAAATCTTAAAAAAACCATAGTGATATTCCATAATGACTTTCTTATTTAAATGTATAAGTGGTAAGATATTTTGCTTCCAATGTTGTGAAGTTTGTCTCTCTTACTTTTATACTATGAAGAGGAAAATTTGATCAATAGTCCAGTCTTAATAAATACTTTTAATGAATATTAGTTGATTGAAACAATATCCATGGATGACATTGAGTTATAGGTAGTTTTAGTTAAACACTTATGATTTTGTGGACCAATAACAAAAGCTCCATGCAACACTTTTACAGTCATTCATATTGAGTTAGAGTAAGTTTGAAGGCTTCTTTAAGAACCATAAACAAGCCATCAAACTTACTCTAACTCAATATGAATAAGATCATTATTGTTTATGCGCTGTCATGTAATGGCCAGATTATTCACTTTAATCTAATGCGAATCAGTAACAATTTTAACTTCAACAGGTGTAACAGAAATGCAATTCCATCCAGAGAATCCACATAAACTGATTACATGTTCAGTTTCTGGTGAAATTTGGGATTGGAATATGGAGTCTATGACTAAGAGTTCTAAGGCGCCGGACAACCAAGCCATTGCTCTGATGCCTTTGGAGGACAAGAACTCTATGGTTGTCAATTCGTTGATGCCAACATTACATAAAGCCATAAATACTTTACATTGTGACAAAGGAAGGATCCTTTGCGGTGGGGATAATGAAGCTATATACCTAATCAAAAATTTCAAGTATTAATTGAATAAATTGTGCTAAGCAAAAGATTGTTTTTCTTTTTCAACTTAGTTGCTGTCTATCTTAAATACGAGGAAACATTATATGAAAATTACATAAATAAAGAGAAAAAGGTTATGAACTATTTGATTTCAATGTCACTTTTAAACAGTAAGAAATATTAATTTGTTTGACTTGAAATTTCCGCGGGATACCCGAGGCACAAAGTACGGAAGCATTTAAAAAAGAATGGGCTATGGTTTTTGTGAAGTGTCAGAATAACCTAATTTTATGTACCCGCACAACTACAACTTCCGGAAAAATTCCCGTGGGATTTCCGGAATAAAAAATTCACTCATTTAATTACATAAAATTTCCTATGGATAAGTGGAAAAATCACGTTGGAATTCTTATTTCTTTGAAACTGGCCATTTAAATCTTTCCTAGATACATTTCCGGGGGATTCCTGGAATAGAGTAGCGCAGATTGGGGTTGTCTGGAAGAGATCGCTTTTTAGCGATAAGACCGCCCTTTGTACATAACTAGATATAATTTTAGTCTTAAGTTCATGTTTGTATTGGTGTACAATAAAGAGTTATCTATCTAAAAAAACTTGCATCATGCATGTCCTCCTTTGTTTTTATTATAGTCTATTAGTTGTTTTTTTCTAAATAGCTTCAATGTACAGACACGATATTTTCAGAATGCTATTTTTTATGTCTGAAGATATTATAATTAAATATACAGAGTAAAGGCAAGACAATTTATTTTAGGTTTTACTTGATAACATAGCAGTTATCAGATAACATAGCATTAGAGAGCTAATGTCTGTCTGTACATCAGACAGTAGAATAAATATTTGAATATATATTATTCTTATGCTGCCAGGTCTTCTCATTGTATCATCACGTAGATCGAACACTATTTTATATACCAAAATAATTTTTCTAATTGTTTACAAAGCTTTCAGTTTTATGATTTAGGTTTGGGCATTTTAAAAGGTTTCAAAATAAATAATTCATAATTATTAAGAATTTTATTAATTCTGGAAGTATAGGTACATTATAATTAATATACAATATTATTATATTAATACACCAAGTCAGTCTTTGCTTGCCTAGTCAAAGTATTGGTAAATGTTTAATATAAAACTCGATTAAATACATAAAGTGTGTATCCGATAATTTTAATAAAATAACCACATTTATATCTGGCAACAGAAATATCTACTTTAGTTTATACATTTTGTAAATACGCTCTTAAAAAATCGAAAATTGTTGACTCAATTATTCTTTAAGCTAATTATTTTGTGGCAAACATTTTTCAATTATTCATCAATTAAGGCATAGCATACACATTTAACAAATGAAGGTAACATTGGCTCGATGTGTATGATTTTAAAGAGTGCTTCACATTCGCACGAGAGACACGAGAAACGTGAATGTGGGTCCGATTTTCATATATTCTACATTCATTTCTTTTCTCGGGAATGTGAAGCACTCTTTACATTTTAAGCCCTTTTAGACGATGATTTTTGGTAAAAACCTGTTTAGACTCATTCCGCTTCTATTAAAATAAAAGGATACAAACTATACGGTATTATACAAATATTTACAATAATTAATTAAAATTGTGAAGGCTTAATATTAAGAATATCCATTTTCGTAAGGCACCATTATTACTTTACAACGACTACTTTTGTTTAGTTTGATTATTTTTATCATAAAGAAAACAAAACAAAAATTAAACTAGCTTTAATTTTTTAGTTTTAATTGCCAAAAAAATTAGAAATCAAAGTGGCACCATAGACAACAAAATCTTTTGAAAACTACTTTAAGGCGAAGCCTCTTCTAATAACTGGTATAAGAATGTATTGGAATAAATCTAAGGAAGTTGAATATTTGGCATCTCTTTCACATTTCTCAAACACTTAATATTATATTGGAGTATAATAATAATTTAAAATTACTCAACTATTTTCTAGTCATTAAACAAATCCATCATTGTTGCCCATTCAGATTGCTTTGTTTACGTTATATTATGAATAAAGATAATATATAAGAATAAAACACTGTTTTGTATTTAACTATCAAAAATGGTCTATTGTTGGTAAAAAATTAGTATTACAGTAGTACTGATATGGAGTACTAATTTTTACCAGTAGTAGGCCCTTCTACTTTGAATATATAGTAAAATATAAGAATCGTCTTAAGTCTGTAACTTTTTAGAATAAAAATACTTTGAAAACAAATTATTTCATAAATGTCATGTCATACCCATAATCAGTACAGTTTTTAAAAGAAACCATTATAATCACAATGCATGCATGTAACTATTTTAAACCGATTTGAAAACTGACTCTTGGGACTATAATGATTTTCCTTGCCAGGGCCTGCGGAGTGGTCAAGCTAGTATAGTTGTGGTCTTGGGACAAACGCGAAGGACAGAACACTGAGGGGCTTTAGTCGGTATTCCAGACTCAGGTGGCAATAGCATTATTTCAGGGTGGTGTTGCCATCCCAATGTAGCGAACCCCAGATTTCTCCTCACTTTAAGAAATATTATGTTTTGTTGGTTTTTGTCACTTCATTATGACTAAGATACATTTTACACATATAAATAACCAGTTAATAAATATACATAGGTCACTGTGCTTCATATCATTATTATATATTTCTATTAATCGTGTATTATACAGTTGTAGAGTATTACTGTTATATATACAATTTAAACTTGCTTACTTGTTGTTATAGTATAACAACATGAACTATTGTAGTGTGACGGATAATGACGTAAAAATAGTCGAACAACTTATAAATAGTTAAATATTATTTAATAAAACTATCACTCATTAATTGTTCAAGAATAATATAAGCACAGCACAATATGACTGAAATATGAATGTTACTTGATATTACAAACAGAAAAATATAACACTTAAATGAGCACCGTATACTATCTACTTACTACATTGGTCCGAATTATTTAAATATTCTACTTTAAATTTTCTATTTTCAAATATTGTAATTTAAAAAAAATACAGAAAACTCTCTGGTTTTCTTTTTTTATTAAATATATTCAATCTCGATTTGATTTCAAAATATATTTTAATTATTTTTTTCTTTGAAACCGCTTCAGCAAATATTCTTCTACACACACTCGTACCCTTTGCTATATTTAAATTTCATATTAAATTAATTATAATAATCTATAAATATTCTTAATACCGTTAATTAATAGACTATTAAAAATTCACTGCACTTCTCCACCTGTCTGTGATGTCATTTCATATATTGACCTTAACTACTTTCTAGTAATAAAGATCGAACTAATATATTTCTATATAAATTAAGTGACTTCATAAATTACAAACTTACAAAAGAACTCCGACCTGAAAGGTCAACTTTATCCAATGACCTCGCAAAAGTCCCATAAAAGAAAGTCTTATTTACAAAAATGATTCCACTTACTTTCACAGTTTTCTCAAACTTCACGAGTTACCTTCACCTTTGATCTCTTGACCCCGTGACAGAGGTCAAGTGCAGCCTTTGTGACAGAGTTGAATGTCTCATTCAAGTGTGGAGGTTTCTTCGGTGTGGCATTGGTTTTCTTTGTGCTGCTTCTAGAAGGGTAGCGGGGACGATCCACAACTGGTCGCACCATCTCATGAGGGCTTCTGTCACGTGACAGCTGTTCGCTGCCGTCGCTAGCTGCGTCTCCAGACTGTCTGACGCTTTTATTAGAAGGCTGCGCAACAAAAAGTTAAAGATATATAATAATAGTGTTACGAGCTACATAGGACTCGAATTAAAATGCCGTTGGAATTACTATAGAATTCATTAGAACTGTACAAACACGTATAAAACAGGTACAAATATAACTGGTTACAACCAGTTCACACTGCACGATTCTATAACACGCGCAAAGTCTGACACTATATCGCTCATCGAATGTACGTCTCACTCGTACCGTAATCCTCGCTTGACTGGCCCACCCGTCCGTTCGGGCATTTTTTCATACTAAACTGTATAATACAACAAAGGACCACGTTTACTGAGTTAATCCGCACATCTGGCAAGCTTCGACGCAATGCAACAACAACAAGGATTAGTTCGACACTAATGACGGCCATAAAACATACATACAATAACAAAATAATGTTTTACAAATTCTAAACACAAAGTATACAAAAGAATTCCTAAATGCGGGGAGGTAATAAACTGCGCTTTGCGACAGGCAGGTGTGCGCATTTCTATGTCGGTATGAAACAATAGTTTAATTATGAAAAATTTAGAATATTAAGTAGTCTAGACTTGTATACATAATAAAACTGGGTTTTAACGGTTTTAAGCGCAGTAATTTATTTTATTTTTATTATTCCGATGTTTCAGCTACTTTTCAGTAGCCGTGATAAAGGAAAACAAAGATGTAAAGTGTTTTTAGAATTGCTACGAGCTACACAGGACTCGAATTAAAATTCCGTTGGAATTACTATAGAGGCACAAATATGACTGGACACAGCCAGTAGAAACTGCACGATTCAATAACACGCGCTAAGTCCGTCACTATTGCTAATCGAAGGTACTACACACGTGTTGCTAGTATCGTAATCGTCGCTTGACTGCCCCGTCTCTCCGTCCGTATTGTTTTATACTAACTATACAGTACAAAAAATTTGACCGCGTGGACCGGAGTTTTGAGAAACAGTAATTTCCACACCTGGTTATTTATCCCTACGAACGGCCAACAAAGTCGAAAAAAATAACAATAGGCTATCGTCTAATTGCAAATTTGAAATACGAAGTAAACAAAAGAACTCCAAATGCAGAAGGGGCAAAAAACCCGGTGCGCAGCATTTCTTTGTCGGTATGTAACAATAGGTGTGCAGGTGGCCCAACTTCTAACAGTATTGTTAAAGTTTTATTTAGCCTACCGCCACTTGTTCATTTTAATTAATTAGTTTTAATTTTGATTATGGTTATTAATTACTCTATGGCAGCCTAATCTAATTAACCACCGCTTCGCAACATGTTGTGGCTTAAGGAGAAGAAGCAGCGCAAGAAACTCTTCAGCAAACATTCCTAACTCCAATAAAATTATATAATATTAAAATAGGTGGAAGGATCTCATTAATTGCGCTTTTAATCAATATGACACAAATTCAAAAGTTTTTATTTAAAATAAGGTCCACTGGAGAACACTTTTTGAAGGTCATACATAAAGGTTAAAATTATTTTTTTTTTTTACTTCCTAGTCTATGTACCTACACCGCTTCGCAACGTGTTATTGCTGTTAAGGAGAAGAAGCGGCAAGAAACTCCCCAGCAACACGTCTAGCTAAAAATTGTTTTTCTTTATATTTGTTGTTCTATTTTTTATATTTAAGTACTTTTTTAAAAAAAGATTTTATACAGAATTATGTTACAGAATAACTTTTGAAGAATTAATGGAGTTGTAGCAAACAGTGCATATTCAATAATAGGATAGAAAATATTATTATATAACATGACATACTAAATTTTCTTTTTTTTTTAAACATATCTCCACACTTGCGGTTGTTGGTTTTTACAAACTCGTGACTATGGTAAACCCTCGATTCCGTCTCGGGCTAACATTCGTTTACTCGTTTGTAAGAATTAACTTACTTGCACTAGTATCAAGAATAAATATTTTGAGTGAATGTGTTTAAAATGCTATTCACCTCGGCGGGAACAAAGTAGGTGCGATGATCATGGCCACGTTATGGTCGCTCATTTTGTTCGTGTCGCATCGCGCCGTGATCCCTCTGGCGAGCCGAAGTAGCTCTCGCAGTGTTGCCCTTTGCTCAGCCGGCAGGAGCAACACCAGTAAGTTCAGAGCTCTGCCTTGTGTTGTGCCTGTTAGAGCTGAAAATATAATAATGTAATAACGCTCAGATACTATCGTACACTCCTGACACCTGCACACACTTCATCCTTTTATGATAACTCTTTTACAGTGCAGACTGTCAAACTCTGGAATACGTCTTACTGTCAGAGAGGCCAAAACGTAACCTACATTTCTGAACTCACTTAGACAGTACTATCTCTTTTAAATAAATATATCAAATATATTAAACATTCACTTATTTATCTATTATAATATAATATGCTTGTCATATATAATGTTAATAAATATATTTATTTAGATTATTTCATATATATTGGTATTCTATAAATGTGTTTGGATCTATGTATGTATTAAATTTATAAATTAGCGTTAGTATGTATATTTAATTTGTACAATTCTGTCTTTTATCTGCTCCACCTACATCGCCAGATTAGTTAAGAATTTATTTCAAGCTAGGTTGCCTGGAAGAGATCGCTTTTAGTGATAAGGCCGCCAAACACAATACTTATTACTAGGTAAAACAAAAGTTTTACCTAGTAATAAGTATTGTGTTTTGTGCATTTTTGAAATTTTTCTTTTAGTGAACCATTGACTGGATGGCAACCACCCCAAGTCAAGAGTATGTCGCCATTACAACCTTGTGTTGTGTTTCGGCATTAGTGACCAGGTTCCAGTCACCTTAAGAGAGCAGCAGCGCACCTTTGGTGTTGCCAATATCCATAGGCGATGGTAACCGCTTTCCATCAAGTGGGCCGTCTGCCTGCCTGCTGAACTCCTGCAATATTTTTTTTTTTACTCCAGACCTCAATACACTGTGAGCTCTTTCTGCGTGCAACGGAACCAACTTAACTGATAATTTCTTTTATTTTTCCTTCCACCCATTTTAATATTATATAAAAAAAATTAGAACTAGGCATGTTTGCTGAAGTGTTTCTTGCGCCGCGTCTTCTCTTCAAGCCACAACATGTTGTGAAGCAGTGGTAAGTTAGATTAGGCTCCCATAGAGTAAATAATAACCATAAACAAAATTAAAACTAAATAATTAAAATGAACAAGTTGGCGGTAGGCTAAATAAAACTTTAACAATACTAGTTGGACAAATGTCACGTTTGTCGTCCGTGACCACGGCCACTGAAAAGCGGCCGAAACGTCGGATAAACCAAGATCAAATAAATTACCGCGCTTAAAACCGTAAAAACGTAGTTTTATTATCGTACAACAATTAAATAAAAGAAACATTAAATCGTTGCCGGTGCGTTTGTGTGTACTCACAGTATGTATGGTAGAAGAGGCGCATGAGTTCCTGCGTGAGCGGCGGCTGCGGCAGCGCGCGCAGCAGCCGCTTGAAGGCGGCGGCGAGGTCGTGGCTGGTGGCGCGCGCGAGCGCCGCCTCCACGCCCGCGCGGTCCTCGTACCACTGCCGCTCGATCAGCTGGCAGAGGGCTTCGATCTGCACGCACAACGACGCTTATAACTAACTATAGTAGAATTATTTTCTCCGTGCAGTTAGGGTCATAAATCAAACTCGGCCTCAGCCCGGCTAGGGCGGTGAGCATGTTGCGCGGACGCAACGCCATTATCGATAAAAGCTCATTCTTATCAAAGAAATATTATCATTCTTATAAAAATCATTTTTTTTTTTTGCTGTTAATTTTAAACTTAGATATAAGTATTTATATTTATTTTTAATATAACTGTTACATTCTAAACTTTTGTACTTATAGTTTTTTAATACATAGATACCTAATTAATAATTTATTTTAAATCATTATTATTCTTATTTTAATAAACACGTGGTTTTATCTATTTTTTTTCTTTCATTTATATCGCTAACCGACAAAATGACAAAACTAAATACACTATCAATAACGCTTATCGACAACAATAATGCGTATCACTATGCCTGCCCATAAGGCCCGTGAGTGGAAGAGAGAGCGAAATACTCGCTTTACCGCTCCGATTATTTATAACCCAAACTGCACGGAGAAAATAATTCTACTATAGAGTTTAAAATCAGTTTGTAAGAGTAACATGACATTTTGTACTGAACCAGTACAATGTACAGTCGAGTTCATTAATATAAGCATTGTAAGCATTAGGGGCTTTACTTATAATCGTTTCTTAAATTTAAAGAAACTGCTCAGCAACTGATTAGTGAAAATCTTACCCATAAACTCCTCTTTAGTCGAATATTTTGGGTACCACCTACGTTAATCAATCAAATGTCGTTTATCTGTGCTCCTCTTAGATAAACAACAGGTAATACACGTTTATAAGTGAAAAAAAAGATATTAATTGATAAGGTTTGATTCTCATTCTCTTACTTAAGAGATGCCTAATCGTTTCTTAACGAGATTATTGTAAGTAAGGCTTTAGACTGTTACAATACATCCCTTACAATCTGTAGATCATTAACATATCATCATGTGATCGGTTCAATTATATGTTTTTGGACACTAAAATAATTTGTGACCAACCATATAAGAGAGTTGAAGCGCGGTAATTTATTTTAATAATTATAATTTAATACATACCTTATAATATATAGGTAATTTGACAGAGCAGTTTAAACTTAAATTGTTGTAAACAAAATATTTATGAATTCATAATTGGTCATATAATTATGATGATCGTAATACATACATATTATTGGCCAGAATGTGTGGTATATAAATTAATCTAAAACATAACTACAAATCATTGATGTGTTTGATTGTAAAGTTATTTTGTAATATTCTACTGCTTATAATATTTTGAATCATTTTCAATGCTTATATATTAATAAACTCGACTGTACCACTTGAAATGAGGCGAGGAAATTTGTATGGGGTGTACCGCGCAGTACATATGAATCGATGAGGCCGGTGAGGCGGTAAGCGTCATTCCCTCATTTGTCCTGTACAAAACTTCTAGTTCGGAAATGTTCGTTAAGAATCGGATGCGATCGGCGTCGATCACCTCATTTTACTAGCAGTCGTACACAAGTCGTACATGTCATGTTGTCCCTCTTTGTCACGTGAATATCCGTAGAGGCGTTATTGTACTATTGTAGCGTAAGCCTCGTTCCGACCTTCCTCTTACATTGGATGCGCGAGTAGCGCGACAAAAATATTTTTTAGATTTGTACCGTATCAGTCAGTACAAATGTATTTTGTACGGGACAAATGTACCGGCTCGTACTTGTCCGACGCAACTCTACTTATAACTAACATGGGGATAGGCCGTGATGGATGAAATGGGACCAAAATGCTCAGTCTGTCGTTCCACATGGCGACCACGGTCGTTATGGTCGTGGCGAAAACGTCACCAATGACGTCATTATTATTTTCGATCGCACAGAGCTCGCAACGACCCGTGGCTGCGTTCTGTTACAGCCCTACTCTCTCTAGGCAATTATTGCAGAGTCGGCAGGCCACTGACATCAATAGGCTAAGCATCGATCAGCAGTAATTGCCTATAAATACTAAATCTTTTGTAAATTTGTCAGAGTCTTCTGGTAATTAGCTAAAGCTATTCAACTACGGACCTGGTTTCTGCCTGCCGGTTGAATAAGCAATAAACTACATTACCAAACCCGGATCCGGTAGACCTTTTAGGTCCCGTAGATTGAGGCTCCAGTACTGCGTAGTACATAATAAATCACAGCTCTAGTACTATAGTGTTCCGTTCCGTTCCGTTCCGTTCTGCTAAGTACGGACGAGCCCTGTGATCAGAGAAGAGTGAACGAGTCGGTCACCTTGTGCTTGTTCCCGGGCACGCGCAGCAGGCCCTCGTCGTGCGTGCGCTGCGCGAGCGCGTGGCCGAGCGCGCGCACCACGCTCGGCGCGCAGCTCCACGTCTCCTCCCACAGGATCATGTCCTTGCGGACGAGCGTCTCCAGGGACACGCCGAACACGTTGCCCTCTGCAATTAGCCATCAACTCACTCAAAACAACTGGGTACGAGAGCCCTAACGCTCTGAAGCTTTATCGAGATGACTGCCGATGATTGTTACCTTCTTTCCTTTTCTTCTTCGGCGGCTTCCTCTTCTGGAAGGGCAGCGAGTACTTGTCGAAGAGCGCCGTGAGCTCCAGCCAGAGGAGCGGGGGCAGCCGCTTCAGCTGCGGCTCGCACACGCTCTCGATGTCAACGCTGCTTTCGTCTTCAGGCCACTCCTGGAGGCGACAACCAACGAAAAATGAGAAAACAACAGAAATAGGGTAACAGACTTACTTAATATTGTTGCGAACCTGTCCTTTGCAGGTGTTTTATTCGCGCTAATCTCTTTGTTCACGCCGCCGTAAGACATCATAAAAACTTCTTTCTTTTGTTTGTATTCCATGCAAACACATGGAAGCAATAAAGCTTATAAATTAAGAAGTAAAAGGAATGGTGGGCATGTTGCTAGGCTATGGCTAATTTACAAATGGATAGGGTCGGTCAGTCGAGCAAGGAGTCAGTCGTGTTCTGACTGCGAACGAAACGTTACCTTGCTTACTTTTGGATTGCATAACGAATAACTTTGCGCGATTTATGTGATTAAGATTTTCTGCTCTACAATTTGGTTTTGTTGTATTCGGTTGTACTTGTACAAAATGTGAATTACGTGTGTGTACTTCTAATAAACTTTGTGATAATTTCCACGGCATTTCGAATTTACATCCCACAGAATCATAACAATCTTCTTAATAAATTATCGACAGATAAGCATACGTATTGAATATCCCCAAATTAAGCACGTTACGCTTGTGTTATAGATAATGTATAACAGACGATCCTGAGGCATATCCCAGACACCCAGACCATAGTAAATAAAGGGGAAAATTCGTTTTCGAGATTTACAAGAAATCGTACCCTCTGCGTTGCAGTAAGGCTCAGTCCGATCAACTACAGAGGCGTCTAACAAAAGTATAAACACTCAAATACTATTTACTTTTTTTTACATGGCAATGCTTACAAATTCAATGTCATTTTACTAAAACATCGCCGTTATTATTGTCGTTTTTGTTATTTTCGTGTAATTGTGTTATACGAGTAGAATCAAGCTTAAAACATAAACAAGATTGATGTAGGGAAGTTATTACTTAGCATGATTTCCCAAACCGAGAATAAGCAACAGAAAACACTGAATTCAAAGCAGAATCAAATTGTTTAAATACTGTATGACAATTTGGAGTTGCTATACAGACATTATTAAAAACTGCGCATTTCAGTCTGTAATTTCATTAGCCAGACTGTCCAAAACAAGTAGCAACAAGTTTTTTAATCAACTTTCAAAGATTATAGTCGACTCTTATACTCAACGGCCGTTGCCACCGAAATCAGTTTCACATGTGTTCGTCTTACCTGCGGCCAGCCGGTCTTCTGACCGGACTGATGCTAGCCGCATAGTGTGTAAAGACGCTGAGGTTCCTTTACTAACCTCCTCGTGGACGAGCATCTGCCTGTCGAGGTTGAATTTGTGTTCGAAACTGAGCGGTTGTTGAGTGGAGGCGACGCTTTTCGCGCGGGACACCGCCGTATGCTTGTTGCTGAAATATTATATAGATATATAGATAAATAACACTTTATTGTACACCATTACAGAAAACACAGATGAACTTATAGCCTAAAAATAGTCTATATGTGCACAATGGGCGGTCTTATCGCTAGGAAGCGATCTCTTCCAGACAACCCGTGGCAGGAATAAAACACATTATATTGGTTAAAGGTGGTATACATAAATATTAGAGGATATGCAGCTACTTACATATATTTTATACTAAATAGACATATATAAATTCACCTATTGATATTACATACATAAATATATAGATACATATATATACACATACATAAATATACATAGAAATATCAAACATCACTACGTTGCAGGTAGTGCTTTTTTGTCATATTCTTAAATAGTGTTAGTGATTTAGCTTGTCTAACAGTAACAGTAATATTATATAGTCATTAGTTACTCCTGAATTACAGCAGTCAGAGAGCTGCCTAAAGAACAATGGCTGTTGATGATGATGTGTTTATAACCGATTTCGGTTACGGCGATCGCTTCAGCTATTGGCTGTTCGACGTTCATGCGCACGGAGGTGACTTGCGTAGCCAACCTTGTTTTATCAAAATCCAGTAAAACGGAAGCTGGCAAGTACACAGGATATATTTAGGTGCATAAGCATTTGCGCGAAAACAGGTGCACACACTCGTTCTCACCCTCCTGGGCTCAATGGATCAGGAGACGCTACGACTGGAGGACGGTTTGGATGGGAAAGGAGGGATAGATAGATTAGGTTGTGAGGGGGATGTGATAAGGAGAGTGGGAAGGAAGGGAATAAAGAGGAAATGAAACTGGAAACAAAGAGAGGCGGGACACCACTGCCACGGAACAAAAATGGTGTGACAGTGGGGCTGGGGCCCCGGGTTCGCTTACCCGAATGCACTGCTAGACGGTCAACTGTCCAGCAGGAGGCACCCCTGGGGGGAAATGGCTATTATTGCTATATTAGCATTGCCCAAGCTTTCATAAAGGTGCTGACGACTTAGGAGGAATTTTAGCACACCATAGCGGACACAAAAACACTGCTATCACGTGCACGCAATTTTGTATGGGAATGACTTATCACCGTGTCGTGAGCGTGAAGGGAAACATAAATCATGTCATACAAAATTGCATTAACTTGGACGTGATCAAATAGTCCATGGGACCCTAGCCCTGAGCTAGTTGTTTTACAAATTTCTTGTACTTACATGAAAGGGTCGTTGTCTTTAAGAATTGAACCATTGATCCGTCCCTTTCCTATCCTTGGTCCTTGGACTGTGCCGTATCTTTGGTATCCTAGTAATTCAATTCCCTCTGAAATATAACATATTTAGAAATTAATATTAATGTAAATGCACATAGTAAAGTTCTAAATCAACGATGCACCAGGCATTGAAAATGCTATCACCTTCTCTCTCTCTCTCTCTCTCTCTCGAGATGATGATTGACCACCCAAGAGCATTAAAACCCAAACCAGTAAAAAAACAATACGGTACATGACAGTATGAAAAATATAGGCTGATCTTAATATATATCGTAGATTACGATCTAAATATGACAAAAATAAATTGTTTTAACTAAAATATTAAATATTATTTTTGAGAAATAAAATTGTTATATTGCAGCCATTAGCCACGTGACAATGAACGCCGATCAGAGGGCGTGACGTCATAGCGTGCAAAACACAGCAAGTTATCAATGACTTCTCAGATAACACTTCAATGAAACAGATGTTTGATTTGCACCCTGTGACGTCAAGCGAGACGCCATGAAAGCTTGACGCGTTTTTGTGACGAAATGTCAAAATATTTATAAAACTGCTAAATTAAATATGTTAATGTTGTTTTTTTGCTAAAATATTAATATTTTGGCTAAAATAGACATAAGGCTCAGAATTAACCTGTTTCTCAAAAATTGTCAACTACCGAATTGTAAGACCTCAGGACACTGTGAGCTTTTTCTGTGTGCATCGAAACACATCCCTACTTGATTCATAATTTTCTCTTTATTTTACCTCCTAGCCCTTTTAATATTTGTATATATAATTTTCTTCTGTGCGTGTGTATGTGACTGAACTCCTTAACGACTGGACATATTTCGATAAAAAAAATTGTGTATTGAGGTGGCTTCGAGAATGGTTTAGATTCACAATTGGACCCGGTAGGTGGCGGTGAAATCAGGTTTAGGATTTTGACGGTACTTTTTTTCATGTTTTTAGAAAAATAAATCCAACATGTACAGTACACTTAGTAGTAGTACACTTTACTAGTTAGTACATTGCCTACCTGTATTTGTTGCGATGTCAGCCCAATGCAGGTCATTAGGTTTGAACAGCTCGTGCATGGGCAGCGGCGGGGAGTGCGACTGAGCGGGGGGCGAGTGCCGCGCGCGGCGCCCGCCAGCCGGCGCGGACGGCGTTCGCGCCAGCGGAGCATGCGCGCCCGCCGGCGGGAAACTGTCGCTGCAAACGGAAAACATAAGTTAACCTAACATAGTAGGTTGTTTTGCGATATATATTTATTATCCGCAAGAGTTAACTTGAGACCTGAGCGAAATTCGCGCTCCCCTTCCGACGCCCGCCTTCTTACCGCTCTCGCCATCGACGCGTACGATGGAGTCAGTACAGACCTCGCGCTTACGTCATCCGAGCAAAGTCTCAAGTTAACTCTTGCGGGTTGTATGTATAATGTGAAGAAGGTTTAGATGTATTTTACATTGTAATCTCTAGGGAATACAGGTAGAATACAAAACTCAATGTAGTGAGAGATGTCATTTTATTTACGAAAGTATAATTACGTTTTGACAAAGGAGATTAACAAAACGCACACTTCAGATCATATTTAGAATGTTCCACTTCATAGAACATGAAAAATTAGAAGACGACACGCAATTTATAAGACTTTACAAGGTAATAACACTTATTTATTGGCTTAAAGAACATACAATTATGTATATTGACAAAACAATTACCGTCCCTAGGTTATATAGATTCACATAGACTACACCGCTCTGTCAAATTTCATTCATATAGACCCCGTTAAAAAAATACTGTGATATACGAGTGTAAACAGACTGAGTGAGTAACGTAACGTTTTCACAACGAAACAGTATTTGCCAAAATGGTCGTAAGAAACAACAAACGCTTTAGAATATTACATGAACAATTAACAACGCAAGAACATTGACGTATAAAATAGTTTCGCAAGTTAAATGTAATTTTTTAATTTTATTGCTGAGCTCAGCAGACAAGCAGGCGGACGGCCTTATGGAAAGCGGTTACCATCGCCTATAGACATTTGTAACACTAAACTAAATGCAACAAATGCGCTGCTACTCTCTTAAGGGAGACTGAAATCTGGCCACTAATGCCGGAACACAATAATAAATCAAGGTTGTTATGACAGCATAATCTGGGCCAGAGGTGGTACCCATCCAGTCGGGCAAATACCCTCTCACCTGGCTGTGGGTTGTTTTGTCGCCGCTTAAGACACGCCGCCCGGCCGCAGGGAATTGTATTTTAAATTTAAAGAAAACAAAAGTAGTAATGCTTGAGATAAGGGGTTCCTTACACAAAGTCCGGCGGCGTGGCATTGTCGGCCCACTCGGCTGGCGGGCTGCCGGACCCGCCGCTCGGCAGAGAATCCAATGAATCAGGAGTCGCGCTGCGCGACCTCGGTTCACTACCACTTGAGTTCTGCAACAATACAACACATTCACTTAGTTATATGTAAGAAGGTGCATACATTCCTTTGATTCAACGTCATGGCGCCAGTCTTTAGCTTGCATCAGACTACATAAAAACAAGGATATATAAACATTCGTATCCTAATTCAGAAATTATTCATTTCATATATATGTACTTAAATCGATCCACTAAAAGTAAAAGGTAAATGGCCTGACCGACCTCTTATTTCTAAGTGAATTTGATAACAAAGGTGGACCAGGCTGACGTCATCAGCTACATGCGACCACTCCTCTTACACCTGGTCCAGACCACAATGACTATGATATTAGTCATCAATTACGTAACGACAATAATAACCAAATAGGTAGAAATTACATTGAAATTCTTAAGTCTACTGTCATTAATGTATTAGCTTTCTACCCATTATGTAACGTAAAGGTACACATAATAGATTTCTCTTTTTGACAATCAAAGTGTGAGAAAATTAAAAATATGACAACCAAGTATGAGATGCGTTGCACAATACTTGTGCCATTGTTTTTATTAGGTTGTAAGGAAGCGGAATACGCAACTTTTTACTTAAAATCAGCCGTGGTAAAAATATATCTATAATATTGTTACGAGATGCAGGACTCTAATTAAAATGCCGTTGGAATTATTATAGAATTTATGAGAACTATACAAATACGTAAAACACAGGTACAAATATAATTGCACACAACCAGTCCAGACGTAATGCACGATTCAATCACACGCGCAAAGTCCATCACTAACGTCTTGCTTCGCTTGTGGCAATCGTTAGACTGCTCATCCCTCCATTGGAGCATTGCTTAATACTGTATAAATACAATATATCTGCTCGACCGCCTGGACTGAATTTCTTAGAATCACACCTGGCTAATGACTACTTAAAGGATTACAATGCACAATGGGCTGTTTTTATATTTACAAATTTTAAACACAAAGTAAATAAAAGAAATCCAAATAACGAAAAGGTAATAAAATGTTTACAGGTAGGCAGGTGTGAATTTGTCTTTTGTCGGCATTCAAGTTGTAACAATATGTTATATTAGCTAATGGTAGTTATTAAAAATTCATTTACAGGAAGGAGGTACACGGTTTTACAAAATATAATCAACTTTATGTTTTACTTGACACCGATTTCAAGATGTAGAAAAAAGTCAGTTGAAGTTATTGTTTGGTATTTAGTGTGAAGTCAGTTTTGCTTTTGTTAAAAAAATGTTGATATTTAGTTGTGCAAATAGTACAAAAGCTTTAGAAATAATATATTAAGCATCTGTAGAAATTGTAAAACTGGCAAGCGTATACAAATTTGCCATCGCACTCTTTGGTGTGTATGCTCTTCCGCAAGGGTTGCACTCGACTTCTTTGCGGTAATTATACATCCTGACTGGCGCCTATGGGACCATCACGGGAGTAAAGAAACAATGTAAATCGGTCCACAGTTGACGGAGAAATCGCGTGACATGCCTACAAAAAAATTAAGCGCCTGTTGCAAGTGTCATACTGGCACGCGTATACAAGATCAGATCAGATCCTGACATGATGACAATAAGACCAATTCGGGAGTATAACATTTCAATGAGAAGAAAAAATTGAAAATCGGTCCACGATTAATGGAGAAAACGAGTAACAAAAATTCAAAAAAAGAAAATAACATACATACGAATTGAGAATCTCCTCCTTTTTAAAGACTGTTAAAAATGCAATACTTTCTACTGTAATACTGCATCGAGAACATAGTATCAATCTTAAGAACAAATTTCATTTCCCATTAGAATAGATAAATTCAAAAAATTTTGAAATGAAATGTGTTAATAGAATGACTGTGCCGTTCTATTATATTCATTATTCATGAAAACATGACATTTGTTAGATAAATAGACAAATCGAGCTAAGCCATCTTAAAAAGTGGTGAAAGAATCTGGCCTTTAAGCGGAAACATAGGACGGTAATGATCTAAAGCGTGCATATAAAACCTGTTGCACACGGCAGGTAGTGAACACCACTCCTGACACACATGCCCATATATACTCGCCCTCCGGCCTCACTTCCGCACAAACAGGTCTCGTTTATTGACCATAAAGATCACGAACTTCATTCATAATTCATTAAACAGCTGCTAAGGCATAGACATTTATGCACTTCCGTGAATGTTACACTATTTTCCTAACACATCAATAAAATTCAAATTTATAATAGTTTTTATGGCTAAGTTGCTGAATATTATGTTGGTATAAAACAAACAGTATTTGTACACGATGATAATAAAAAACATAAATACGATGTAACTGCGTACATAATATTTAATAAGATAATCTTGTCTTTAATAGAAAACTTTTAGCAACTGTATACAGAATGAAATTTTCAAGTGGACCAAATCCTAAGCTAAATAGCAAAAAACACTCAAAGGATTCTCTCGCCTTAAGGAGGTTATTTTGACGAAAAATAAAGTGGTGTCATTAGATTTTTGAAATATCAATTACCCTGGTCAGGAATCGAATCTTTGGTTACATTATTGAAGTTTTAATAGGGAACTCTAATTTTTATATAGCCTATATTAATCAGGGATAATGTAGCATTCGAATGGCCGGCCTGGGCGTAACTACGTTCTAAGACTCAGGCCTTTCCTATCAGAAGCGCGGGGCACATGTGAGGAGGGTGGTTTTAGTGGGTATTAGTCATTGGCCGTCCAATGATTCGAGTCTCCACACAAGCTGATCAATTATGTTTGGATTGCCCTTAATGGAATGCCTCCATATGCGATAACGGTCTAATCCCTTGAAAAGGACCCAGTATTGTGCGTAAATAGCATTTCCCCCGCCTTAAAAAAAAAACAAGAAGCATTCGAATGGCGAAAGAATATTTGGAGTCGGTCCGGTAGTTTTTGAGTTATTTCGTTACAAACATACAAATACAAATCTTTCCTCCGTGGCGAATGGTCTCCTTACTTTCGCCTAGGCAGGCCAGATTTTACAGATATTAATTGACAACTGTCAACACTGATTAGCATGTGAAATTTTGTCATAAAGTACGTATTTTAAATCCTAATTGATGTAACTAGTGGTCGCCCGTCGTCAAAATTCGACCATAATGATTTATTTCAATTATAAGTTTGAACACTATTAAGGTTCTGTTGGCAAAGACTATACTTATATAATCACAGCTTTCGCCCTGGCTACATTGTTAATATGACTTTAACAATAAACAAAAGAGTATATATGCGTTTTTGTGTCAAATACCTACATGGTAGTGTGTGTATTTTTTTTTATTGATTTAATGTATTTTTTATGCACATTTTTTTTAAGTATTAGTATTCGTCGCCCCTTCTCTATATAAACTATAAGTGTGCGAAATTTCATACTCCTCCGTCGGCGCAATTTTCGTAAATAGGGTTACAAAGTTTCTGCTGCACGTATTAATATATAGATTATATAATATAGTACATGTTTATTATTTTGGACTATGTGAATAGTTTGAACAAAATTATATATTATTACAATATATCATTGTGTGTGTCACAATGTACGGGCTATTTTATTCCTACAATAACCCGTCACCTCTTCATATTATTAGTATAGATAACAACTGCCAATATTATTCGACAATGATGCTTCCAAACAACCATTCTCTATGTAGGTGTCCTAAACTACTATGGTTTTAACTTATAATTAACAAGCAGTTTTTTGAAATCTCATCATGCTATTTTTTCTGTTATATAATTTCTCGACAACATAACAATCATATCATGTACTTTCCTTGGAAATAACTGGACATACACACAGGCGCCGTGTATTGGAATAACAATATGATATTATAGACGAGGAGCATTGGAATTAGTTCCAGTTATAAGAAACCATACATTTATGCAACGCACTCAACAGTCATATGGGGATTATGCATTTCAATGTTCTTTGTTGACTTTAACTAGGGGTACCCTTATATAGTCGTTTACAATATTAACTTTCAATTTACTTTAAAAATGAGACAAATATTAGAGTGATAATTCGTATTAGCAGATTCCGAATATATAGAATTTTTGACTCTGCCTGCTCGAGCATCGCGTGAAAACTATTGAAGAGATTTGAACTCAACAAAAAGCTAGCTTATACACTAGGCTAATATGCACTACTAACCCGATGGATATCGTTTTTTTCCTTTATTCTTTATTGTACACAAAAAGTTACATACAAAATTATAGAACAGTGGTGATGTACACAGGCGAGCTTAACCCTAAAAGAGTTTTCTTCCAGCAAATCTATGAGTCTAGCGAGAAGGGGAGTAGCAAAATGTAGGGTTGTGTACACTAAGGATATTTTACAATATAACATATAATATAAACAGAATAACAAAAATAAATTATATGCAAGATACACATGATACATACATACATATATAATGTAAAATATAGACATATAAGGATAATTTAAGATAGTGCCCTTTGACTTTTTTTAAAAACTGCTCTCCGATGAACTATCTCGGATCGTATGTGGCAGTGCGTTCCATAATCTAACTGCGTGGACGGAGAAAGAACCACTATAGCATGCCGATGAGTGTGTGGGAGCTTTGAGAAGAAGAAATTTAGAAGTTCTACAATGCTTGTGCGAAGGAACAAGAAATGTTTTTTTCATGTGATGGACGATTATAGCCGAAGAGATGGCGTTGTGGTCGCACTTTTGGTGACGTTGTTGCAATTCATAAACAAGTCGTCCCGATGGCAACGCGAACGAAGTTTCGCTAGCACATGCTAGTCTGTTATAATCTATTTATGAGATCCGTGGCCAAATGACCAGAATATTCGACGTTTGTCATATCTACAAATCCCTTTAATTAATTAATAAGGGCAGGCTGGTCGCTGGCGCACTTTGTCGATTTTTTTTCCTCCAAGTACTAAAACCTGTATACACAGTTTCATATCATTACAATATAACATAATACACACTCAACGCCGACTTTACCTTGGCCAAAGAAAAATGCTAGAAAACAATAAACACTGAGCGCTTCCTCCACGCGTGATTTGTTAAGTATACATGAATAAACGTACGTAATACCGTGTAATTTAGGTAAACTACCACACATAATTGTATTGTTTTGTGCATAAACGATACAAGTATCATGGAAGTCAGGTACTAAAGATAATAACCAACTAATAAAAAACGTAATAGCGGACGGTCTGGAACTTTTTGTAAACTTTACTAAGTCGCAGCCTCATAGATTTGTACGAGTATACCTGCTTATATAGATATGTATATCTATAGATATACAAACATATGTGTGTGTGTGTGTGTGTGTGTGTAAAAGTAAAAAGAGTCAAATAGCTAAATGCTTCAAAGTATTTACAATTATTTCTATCATAATCTATACTAATATTATAAAAGAGGTAAAGTTTGTGAGTTTGGATGCTCGGGGTAATCTCCGGTACTATTGTTCCAATTTCGAAAATACTTACACCAGTAGACAGCTAAATTATTGCCAAGTGACATAGGCTATATATTTGATTGTGATTATTAAATCAAAATAAATAATAAAAATAGTCCTGCCTGGTATGGCCATTCTTGCGCCCCTCAGAGTCTACGCCGTGCCTGGACACCGGTGGCACCGCTCTATTTACGGCACTGATAGTAAGTAGTGTACCCACAGCGGGGTTTGATTGGTCGGAGACCAAAACGAGAATGAATCGTGTAGGTACCGCATCCTAGTTCAAATGGAGCTTAAGACCAACTAGATACATATAGTAGTCACTAATTAGTAGCACAGTAATTACCAATTTACCACATAATAAAAAATTACAACAAGTGTTCTATCATTAGAACATGCATTCCTGTATTATATCATATGGCTAAAATAAAATTAGAAAGTCAACACGTCAAAGATACATAATAACCAAATAGCATGTGCAAGCAGATAAGGAAGATACTGCAATCGTACTAATTACGAAATAATAAAGTAAAAAACAAACAAGATAACAAACACTTCACCGTTTATCTTGTTTACTATTAAATGATTAAAAAAAGAACGTAAGAATAAAGATTGTCATCCACTACCATAAACATGGGCGCCGCATTTAAATACGGCGGCGGCGCGACGTCGCGGCGCAGGTAACGCGATAATTTTAAGTTATTGTATTTAAATCTACTCAATAGGTCAAGTCGTAAATCAAAAGACATATTTAGGTCCTTGTAATTTTATGAAACTTAAGTTTTTGTTGCGCACCACCGTCGAGTGGAACAATTTGCAACATTCGTATTATAATTGTTAAGACATTTTCAGATTTGACTTATATTTTATTGCTGGAGTTCAGCAGACAGGCAGATGGCCAACTTGATGAAAAGCGGTAACAGTCGCCTATGAACCTTTACAATACCAAAGGTGCTACAAATGCGCTGCTGCTTTCTTAAGGGAGACTGAAACCTGGTCATTAATACCGAAACACAACTCAAGGTTGTTATAGCGACATACTTTAGACCAGGTGTGATAGTCGGGCAAATGCCCTACCACCTGGCTGTGGGTTCTTTTGTCACCTCTTACGACATGCCACCCGGCCGTAGGAAATTGTATTCTTTCGCCGCTCCTGCACGAATAAAAGTACGAAAATTCTGTCACTTTATATTTTAAAAATGTCTTTATGCGTAAGCGAGATAGCGAACTCTATTTAGGTACCCTCTTAAGTAAAAATGTCCAGTCAAAGATTAAATGGTGGAAATTGACAACCGCCCATTGTCACTTGCAATACAAGGGAAGTTGATGATTTGCTGACCTCGTATAATTAAAGGAAACTAATTGTACACGCCTCCCAATGAATAGTTAAACATTTGACCTCAACCTACAGAACTGAAAAACATTTGTCACCAACAATACAGCATCAACATAGACACACCGTAGGTCTTATAATAATATACTTAGCTATAAGTTGAACGCTATATTTATACATCGTATTGTGCAAATTGTATCACGCTTATACGCTCTAATAACTAATATATTAGTACCAAGTAAGGGTAAGCTTTATCACGCAGCAAGTCCAAACGAGAGAGAGGAGAATCAAGCCAAAATAATTATTTTGGTGCTGTTCAAGCTATTTTAAGGAAAAAAATACTTAGTATGTCCAAATTGTCTGCAAGAATATCCATTACCTAGTACCTAAGGTATTATATACTATAGTGAAGGCATAGACAACTTCGAAGCCAAAAGATGGATACAGTTGGGACTACAGGTGGCATTCGATAAGCTCCGTCAAGTCTTGTCGTCTTTGACCATGGATTCAGTCACATACGTGCTTGAAGATGAGTCTATATGCTTATAGACTCATCTTCAATCAATGTGCCAACGGTGCCCAGGCACAGAGCGTAGTCCAGACAGGCCTATTATTTTTTCGGTTTGCTCCTGATAAGTTCCCGCTGCGCCCCTATTGCTCGATTCCTACACACACGTACCTACATGCCAGTATCATCAAAAACGGCTTTTAAATTAGACAAAACATCGCGCTCCTTTTTTTAGTGGCGCACGAGCTTATTTGTGTTCTAGTTTTTAAAAGCAATAGATTTTTCTTCCAAAATATTAGATAATTGCTCTACCAACACCAAGGTCCTTGTGCCTTATTTATCACCCTGAATGAAACAAAGTAGGCCTATACATAGCATTGCTCTAGATAGGGTACCTATAATATCTAAAAAAAAATAAGGGCGCAGTTATAGAAGCTCGCATAGGGCTCTTAAAAGGCTATTTACGGCAGTGCTTACTATAAGTAATTTACTGTTAGTTCGTGTCCCTTAAGTCAAATATTATTTTCGACGCACTGCTGTGCGTTTAATCTGTTGGATGGTACGTAGACATTGATGATGAGATTGTTCTACAAATGAATTTGCTTCGCGGCCTATAGAGCGAGCTTTGGTGTTTTTCTAATGGACAAAAACAAAAACGAGGATATAAGATACAAAAGAGATGAAGAAACAAATATAAGAGAACCAAGATAACCTCGTATAGCTCGTAAAATTAGTAACCTGAGTTGGAAGCAAGAAGAGAGATTATTCTAAAAATATTACAAAAGAAACTCCTGCTTTATACGGTCCGATTAACGCAGATAAAACATTAAAAATAATTATATTACATTATGATGAAGAATAAACATACCAAGCTGTCAATGTAGGACTTCATGTAGGCCAGTCTTTTACAATTCACCATTTTCTCGCACAACTTCATCCGCGTTGTGTCACAGATCATGTTTTCCAATTAGTCCTAATTTCACTATCACGTGGACACAAAAACCACCGCACTTGCCAGTTAACGAACATACTGTGTTGAACACAAAACAGTTTTGAAATCAACCGGACGCAATGCAATTTACGTTATACGTCCGTTTTAGTTTTAATTCCATAGTGATGTGCTTGCAATTTTATTTTTTAACGAGGAATAAATATTAGTTGCTCAATCTATTTACATATTACAATGTTGTGTGTATGTATGTTGCGACAGAACTGTGTTAATGGTAATAATAAACGTCCTAGAATTACCATTTTTATTATTATACATTTTTTTAGAATAATTTAGAGAAACGAAAGAATCTTGTATCTACTTATTCTTCAACCTTAAGACTAATTCAGTTGGATTGAAATATGTTGGGGGCTAAGAAGACTTTATTAATGAATACTAGAGGTGTTCGTTGTTACAAGATATATTTTCAAGTGTTACTTCATCAGTGGCAGAAACAACTTAAAAGTCAGCCACTCATTCCAATATTAAATTCAACTTTAACATATACAAAAAGTTTGTATATCCACCAATAAGTTGTGTGTAACGACAGTACTTCAATTCCTTGAGCATATATCCATTTGATTCATCTATATTTTTTAAATAGCAATATCAAAATCTTTAAGATATAATTTAACAATTCTGTCATCAGTATTAATCACATCACTATTGTCAGTGAGGTCGAAAATTATTTTGTTATATTCCTACAGTCAATTTTAAATCCCCTAGATTTTCATTTAAAAACTTTGATAAAGATAACAGATTTCTTAAAATGATAATTTTGAGAAGTATAAATGTTCCCTAATTATGTTAACGACAAGACACAATGCGATAAGGCAGCGTTGTGGATTGCAAGAAACACATTAACACGAGTTGCAAACAGTATGTAGAAAGAGAGAATGGAAGAAAGGAGACTTACAAAACTTTCTCACAGACGAGAGAGATGTAAATGAGGTGCCGGTAGACCGCGCCGTACTCACCATGACCAAATATAAAATAAATAGCAGGTATTTGTAAAGAGATTGAGTCACCTCAGGTATGAAAAAAAATAATGAAAGTAGATGAAGTGAAAAGTCTGTGCCGAGATCCTGTTAAGTGGAGCTACGTCGTCTCTACCTAACCCTACTAAATTAGTTTTTACGATATGTATATATGTCACAAAGAATAAGACTGTTATCAGAAAGAACTACATCCCTAATCAGTTATTTTCTATCACTCAGTCAATTCACATATAAAACTCACTAGCACGTTTGAATAAACAGAAATGTCCATTGCGGAGTTCAAGCACCTACTGCTAAGTTCAAGCCTCGAAACCTTAATTGGTTAGTTTATCTAATAGCCGTGTTATCTGGCCCCTAATACTGTGACGAACGTAACAAAGTTATTTTAACGATTTCTTACTATTGTTAATATCAGTGATAATTAGAGGAAAACGTGCGACAAAATATTATTAAAAGGTATTAATTAGCAACACGGTTGTGGAAGCAGGAAAAGATAAAATAAATATATTTAAAAAACTAGTTTTTCCCACAGATTTGAAGGGTAATTCTTAAATTTTAAAAAAGTCTTAGTAGTAGATAAGATATCGTAAGCGCGCGTGTACACGACACCGTCAATGCAGCGCCGTCTCGCCGCCACCGCGTCGCCACTGGGATTTCGATGTCGAGCCGTCAGCAGTGGAGTGCCGTTATAAAAAAGACAAAGTTTGCATATACATAATTTAAAAAAAACAAAACAGTACAACCAGTACAGGCGCGGTGGCGACGTGGTGACTGCGTGTAATCTGTGCCATTTACACAAGCGTCAAAGAAATATGTTCTTAATTTGCATTATATTATAATGAAAACGTACACAACATCAACAATAATTAGTAAGATAGTTATTTTAATCTATTTCCTATTCTATATACACCGCTTCGCAATGTGTTATCGCTGTTCAAAGAAGAAGAAACGGCAAGAAGCTCCCAGCAACACGTCTAGCTAAAAATATTTTTCAAAGCAAGTATTGTTCGGGTAAAGCTATTATTAAGTAATCTAAAAACCATTCTAGACGCCGTGGCTGTATCGTGAAACCCTAGTCCTTTTTAGCCAATGCACCTGTTTCTAGACCAAATGAGAAAATACCAAGTATCATGTCACTACTTAATCGATAAAAAAAAGTTTGTAGCTCAGAGAACGAGCGATAATATTGCGATACGCAAGCGACCTCGGTGATAATTGTTCAGTTCTGTTATTGCATAAAATTACAAAAGATTTAATTTCGATATGTACTCGAAAAAAATTAATGTACCTATCAAGGCTGCAAAAAATAACTGTTAAGTATTTGTTTCATCTGATGTTACAAATTCTTGTGCATAATCAGAATTAAATTTCACTTAATTAATTTTTATGAATTTAAACTGCTCTGAAATTAAATCTATAATAATTGCCGGTTTTAACCGAAAACAGGTAGGTTTGGAAAGGTTTATTGAGTTTATTGTATGTAAATTACGTACTACATCGAGAATTGTGCAATTGAAAATTACAATTTTCGTTACCTTTAGCGGATACTTTAATTAATTATCTTATCTCCTGGTTTGAAGGTTTTTAAACGTCCGTTATAATATGCTTACAATTTATTGCAACTGTACAACTAGAGGTATAATTTCATTTACAACGGGAAAGATCACAATTGTAACCAAAGATAAAAATGTGGTAGAGATTGCATAGCTTTAGACTAATAGCGAATGTACATACACATTTGATATTTGTATATAATCATTTCCAACAAAACGACACTACGATGAATTTCATAGCAAATCCTTTAGCCCCCACTCCTGATCGATTACCTCCAAAAGCTCAGTTACAAAAAAAAAACACTTCACATTACAAAAAATTAGACTAAAAAAATACTTCAGAAAAGAACACAAAACAAATTAATTAAAGATTTAAAATCATATAAGCAATATTGGAGCGTCTGACAGAAATGTAATAGTAGTTTTGATAAACCTCTTCTCGGTAAGCAAGCTAATATAGAAGAGCTGAACATTAACATGACATTACATACAGATTAACACTAAAAGTACTTTAATTAACAAAATATTATTATTATATATACATAGATAGTTTTAAAAAAAAGAAACCCCAAAAAAACATAACAGTTTGAATTATGCTTGTATTATTTTACTCCTCATAAAATTTCCATACCAGGGTCCAATGCTTAAACTCTATTATATGTCATAATATATCAACGATGGAGTATATACCTAATACCGTGGTCGACCACAAATGGTTATCAGTTGGCAATGCAATACCGGAGTCTCGAAGTAATGCGTGTTGCCGTGAAAGTTAACACGCTTCCGACAATACATTTCTCTGTTTGACTGAGTGATGGGGAAACGCTTAGAAACGTCGATTTCTAGTATTTATAGAGAAAACTTCAACCGTATTTTAAAATATTTCACAAAGTTAATTACATTATTTATGTTAGTTTTTGACAAAGCACGCCCATGTAGAATTACTATGAGAAAATCTTTCTCAGCATCTCTGTAGGTTAGAAGTTTTTAGCTCGCAGATTCAAAACAACATTTTAATAATAATAATAAAAGCCTGATATTGTGATAGTTGATCGGTCTGCGAGACGTGCTATAATTGTAGATGTCGCGATTCCCCATGATGGTAACCTCGTGAATGCCGAGAAAGATAAACAAATTCAATCATCAATATACTTGATCTTGCTCACGATTACGGTTACCGCCATGTGGAACTTGGACTCTACAATCATAGTACCGATAGTGGTGTCAGAGAATGGACTAATAGCGAAGAGCCTTGACCGCCACCTTGAAAGGCTCTCGCTTGGTATCTGGTTGAAAGGTCGGATGCAGAAGGCAGCTCTGTTAGAAACGGCCCCTATTGTGAGGAGATTCCTGTGTCTGGAGCCTTAACCACCGGTAGCCTGGACCCTAGGCCCCACTGCCGGCGAAGATCAGTTTCTTTTTATTTTTTTATAAATAATGTATATATTTTATAAGATATTTATAAGAAAAATGTAAAAAATTTGGAAAATAAAATATATATGTAAATAATAATAACAATTTATTTATTTCAGACACAAAGATCTATAATTACAAGATATTTTACAGATTTTTTATTAGATTCAATTAAATGATTAATGATTATAAATTAAATTAAAAACTTAAAAATATAGATAGATATTTTATTTTCGTAAGGTAGTGTCGCATAAGGTCTACCGATATTAAGCCATGAGTGGGTTTTTCGTAATACTAACATTATTGCTTAATGTTCTTCTTGAACTTTATTGATTTATGCTTTAACTTTTGGCTTTTATTATGCCTAATGTTGCTAAAATATAACGTCAAATAGAAGATTTTCTCTTATGATAGGGCTGCATCTGGGATAATGTTACAGATATAGGCCGTTTCACGCATATGTGGCGATGGATGTAATGCGTTATTTGTGATGCGATGTCGTTTTTAAATTTTAATAACGTTAAATGTTGTTATCGAATAGCGATACCGGCTATTCGATAACGGCGTTATTTTTAACGCTTTAAATAAGACGCGTTCGGCCACAGTCTCACTATATCGAACTGTGGTGCTGATACTAGACACCCAGACCGTTATCGTATTAGCTCCACGTCCAGGATACGTAATTCCTATCTAACATAAATTCAAATAGTTTCCTTATATTTCACTACGCGATGAAAGTAAATTAAAATAAAAGATTTGAAATAAAATAAGAAGAATACTTATGAATCAATGCTAACGAAACCATCTGAGATACTAAAAAATCTTTTGTCATCCAACACGCTCTCTGATTCATCACCAACACTTAAAAAGTTAACCCAATGAAGCATTCAAAAATCTTATCATTCTTTTTTTGTTTGAACAGGAAAACTAAACATTTTATCACTCATCACTATTTGGGTAAGCATTCATTAAATTTTTATTAAAAGAAGTAATTATTTTTGAATAATTAACGTTTGAAGAGGAAAACGGCGGCAAATAAATCATAGCCCAAAATCAACAAAGACAACGTTCTGCAGTGGAACTTGGTTTGAATAAAAGTTTGTATTTAAAAACTTGTCAACGAAAAAAACAGCAAAAAGTAACTAACCTCCAAATCACGAAAGACGTCCCTGATATCAGGCTTCCTCGCTCTCGAAGCGGCCTTTTTCCTTCGCACAGTTCTATTCAGCCGTCTGACTCTTCTCCTGACAGCTGCAGCCTGTTCCCTGGGTAGGGGCCTGACTGCCTCACCCAGCTGGGCCTCGCTGACCTCCAAGCCGGCTTGGAAAGGCGCGGCGAGAGAGCCAAGACCCGCCGCCTGCAGCCATTCTGTTTCCAACTCGCCTTCTGTATTGACAAAGGAGATAGACGGTTAATTATTTTAGTATAAAAAACAGTAACTTACCCGCGTACGTTAGTTAATATGAAGATTATAGTCTTAATATATATATTCATTTTTATATTGTATAGGTTCGAGTTTCTACGACATTACACATAATCTCAGATGGAAATGCAATCTAGTATGGGACACGTTTACGTAGAAGATACCTGGGGCCGTCTGCCTGTTTGTTTACTTCAGGCAATAAAATAACTTGTTCACGCGGGACTTCAAGACTTGGATGTCTTGGTAAAAACAGATGACGTGGTACGAAGTTACACTCCTCTGCGGTACGTATTATAACTATTGATCAAGTACCTTCTCTGTAAACAACTAAGTGCGTGATGTGAAATTTTACAAGTGAATGGTTTTGTATTGTTTAAATCTTTGTAATTATTGTAGTGAATTGAACAAGAAACTAAAGTATTGAAGGTTTATATTTATATATATAAAACACCTAATTAAATGATTATCTATGTACCATAGGGCCGCTTGCATAACGTTCCTTAAATGTAAGTTATTTAAGAAACACTAAACGCAATTAACAACCTAAAATACCATAGCATCTTGCACAACGCAAAATTTGTCGCTAAATATGTTTAAATAACTGTCAATTCATTTTGTGTAAAACGTATATAGGCAGTTTCATATGATTAACTAATTTTATTTAAAGGCGATCCAAATCCTCCAATCCTGGTTTTTCACGCGGGAAAAATTCTAGCCTAGTAGAAATAAATGTTGGTTGATATTTATTTTGTCCTATTGAATAAACACATGGACAAGGTAAGTTATCTTTCATGTACAAAAATCACTTAATGCATAAATTTAATTATCAACAGTTAATCGCGCCTCTAGTTTATGTATAAAGTAATTTTATTTCTTTTTAGGTTTTTTTTATTTTTTATTTATTGACAGCATATAAGCAGATGGCCCACTAGTAGAAAGCTGTTACCATCGCCTATGGACATTTATAATACCAAAGGTGCTACCATTACACAACTGCTCTTTAAAGAGAGACTAGAACCAATTCACTAATACCGCCGGAACACAGCTCAGAGCTGTTATGGCGGCATAAGTACTCTGTAAACTTACACGGTACTTTATATTTTAACTAGCTTACGTCCGCGACTGGGTCCACGCTTTACTTGAAATTCCCGCGCGATTCCCGAGACACAAAGTACCGCAGCTATCGTTTTAGTGAAAGCTGTGGCGAAATAAGCTAATTTTTATGCACCCAGACAACTACAAACCGCTCTGGGGAAATTCCCGGGATAAAAAATATCACACATTTTATTAAATAAAATTTTCTATTGATCATTGAAAAAATCACATTGAGTTAGATTTTTTAATCTCGTCATTTTTTAAATAATTCCCAGAAAATTTTCCGCAGGAGTCCACGGATAAAAATTAGATCAGCGAAAACCGCATCAAAATTGGTTCAGTAGTTTTTGCGTGAATCCCGAACAAACAAACAAAAAAATTAAAAAAAATCTACATTTTTATAATATTATAGATTTCTATATATATTTTATTTTTCTTTTTTATAATATTAGTTTTTATTTAATTGTAATTGATGGAAATAAAGAGATGGTTTAAAAAATGTATTGTTTGCTATTTTAGAATTATAAACTTCCGTTCAAATGTTTAGCAATCGGCAATGTGAGTTTGCAAAAACACATAGCGTTAATGATTATGTCCTTCGTAATGTGTTTGTGATATTATTGTATCTGAAACTTAGACTTCCGCGTTTTTGTTGTTCACATGCAAAGCATATGTTCATGCGATGAACATATTAACGCAATATGTAATCGATATAGTTTTGTATTTGTTATACTTCCAGATCGCTAAACTTACGTTGTCCGTATGAACATGTTTTATTTTTATTTGATACTAGCTGATCCGTGCCCACTTTTCGCTGGGCATCAGAAAAAAATTAACAACCTACCCTATGTAACTCAGGAATAATGTAGTTTTCCACTGGTGAAACGATTTTCAAAATCGGTTTAGTAGATCCAGCGATGACTCCCTACAACGTCACAAGCTCACAAACTTTACCTCTTTATAATATTAGTATAGATAGTATACAGCTATAAGTAATATTAACTATAAATAAGCTAGATAATAAGCCTTCACAGATAATAGAAAAATGAAAAGAAAAAAAAGAAAATTAAACAAAGAACCAATAAAAATGTGCATAGATGTAAAGTACTTAAACTGATAAAACCGAGTTTGAATAGAAATTGACCAACTGTGCGCTAAACAATGCTACAGTATTAGTAAATAGGTCTAAAGTATACTATATCTTGAATTATTTATTTACCATTGTGTATTAACCAAAAACGTATCTCAGTTATTATTAACTAAGAAAATAATCAAATTCATAAGTTAGTTTTTTTTTAATAAAGCCGTATAGCAATTGAAGTATAAAAGATATATCTTTCCTAGCGATAGTCTGAACGTTAGTCACTTGCTTTACTAAAATACAGAGAATTCTTCAAGTACATAATTGCTCTGAGGGTTTGAACGGCCGCTTTTAGACATTAGCTTAGTGATATTTTCACCATGTCCGATAAATAATGTCGTTTCCATGGAATACACGGATTAACTAAATAGATGTGGCTGAAATCACATGCTTACAAGATTTTATTTAACTTGCAATGGATGGTACCTCTGTATGTAAGTCCGGGTGGAAACTTGCAATTTAAATTTGACCAACTTCCCGGTTTCCGATTGAGCTGAAATTTTGCACGCATATGTATAACGCCTGACAATGCAATAATATGGTACCATGGAGCTGATCTGATGATGGAGCTGGAAGGTGGCCATAGGAACTACTGTACTAAACAAGATAGACCCGTCGTATTTGGGCTCGTTTTACTTGTCTTGGCTAGCACTCTGCTGCTGCATGATATCCAGGATCTCAAAAGCTTGTATTTAAAAACCTTTTTAAAACACAAGTTATTTCAATTTACTAACAAATACCAACGTTGTCATAAACAACATGTCATTCATTGTATTTTTTTTATTTTTTTTGAGGCGAGGGAAAATGCTACCGATTTACGCACATACTGGGTCGTTACTAGGAAACGGACCACGTCGGTCGGGGGCGGCATTACTGCAGCAATAGTATGCTTTTGACAGTAATCCACCCGCGATCGACTCAGCTAGTGTGGAAAGACTCAAAGGAAGCTGCATTCGGGTAGCAACCCCAATACCCACTAAAAACCCCCTCCTCCTTGTCGACCCTGCGCTTTGTTGTGAAGGAAAGGCTGAGACTTAGAACATAGTTACGCCCAGCCGATCCAGCGCAATAAAGTGCCTGGAATTTGCCCTGGGAGAACACACCCCACTTCGTTGTAAGGGGGTCGATGATCCCTTGCTCCCTAGCAAGCTAAGGGCCCCCCGCAACGGAACCTACTTCAGGGAGGGAAGTAATGCGCGTACCTGCCTCTCCGGGTGCCAGCTGAAGGCCGGCGACCTCGAGTAGACGCATATGCACGCGCAGTAGGACTTCGCTCCCTGTCCCGCTCTGCGGCCTCCTTAAGAAGACATTACTGCCTCACAAAAAGTAACCGCAGCTCCCCAGCAGTCGTCGCTCTGCAACATGGCTTTCACCAGGTCACCGAGCGAGTCGACCGCTCCTATGTGCGTCTCGAGTTCGAAACGCTGCGGCGCCCATGCGGCGCACTCGACTAGCGTATGAACCGCCGTGTCGGACGCGCCGCATTGGCGACAGTCCGGCGAAGGCAAGCACCCCACAATGTGACACAGATACTTATCGAAACACCCGTGTCCGGTGAGTATCTGTGTCATCCTGAAGGTCAGGGTTCCGCTGGTGCGGGTGACCCATTCCTCTAGCTGTAGCCACCGTGTAGCCGCCGGCCGCAGGGTTTTCGAGTTCTTGAGACCATTTGACGATCATAGCTGCGGTTTCCCGCTTCCTGATCGTCTCGATTTCGACCTGACAGAAGGTCAGGCCTCTAGCTAGGGCATGTCATTCATTGTATTACTTCAAATCAGGTTGGCTAAGACTCATATCTATGTTTTACTAGGCAATTGTGTAGACTATATGGTCGTTGTTTCTTTGTTATTATTATATGTAAAAAAACAGAATTTAGTTTTTGTGTCTACTGCCTAGGGACACGCGGAGAACCCGGGGGGCAAAGTCTAGTACATTATATACAAACGTCTGCAAAAAAACCGAAGGTTAAAGAACTCATACAAAAAACTCATGTTAACAGTAGCTTAGTGGTGTTGGTTAATTTATAAAAACTGGCTTACAATTAATATGTATGGGATCATGGTTATACAAAAAATGGTATTGTATTAATTTAGTTGAGTAAAAAACGTAAGATGCTTATTTTTGTAAGGCTCCTGCTCCACCTGCATTTGTGATCAAATGCGTCCTAATTATAGCGTTAAAAAATAACGTGAACGGTTAGCTACATCAGTGTATATATACGATGAGGTATCTGTCAATGTTATTAACAATATCGCATTTTGTAAAACACTTCTTTATATTAATTTGTTGTGGACTGTAATTATTTTAATTATAAAAGAAAACTGCACGTGCGTAAAATAATTAAGATTTTTTTAATGGGGGGAAAAATAACTGATAAATAACAAAAGAACATCTACGTTCTAAATTCAAACATTTAGATATCTGGTGGCCAGTACTATGCCGCACCAAATGAATAAAAACTATTTGTTGGAGATTCCAACACATTTCGAATAACGAATTAAACCCTTGGCTATATCTGCATGACACAGTCACTAACACTAACATTCTCCCAGGTGTAGCATTGGCGTAAGAAGAAACAGGTATCATCATTATTCTAAGATTAAATCCCGATTGCATCCTCAGCTTACTATTTTGAGCCCAATATACATTATATTATAGCAGAATATTTTTTGTTGAAACGACTTTAAATTTGGGGTTATATTCGAACTAGTGGTCGCCCGTGGTCGAAATTCGACCATAATAATTAATTTAAATTAAAGTTTGAACACTATTAAGGTTCTGTTGTCAAAGACTATACTTTTATAATCACAGATTTCGCCAAGGCTACACTGTTGATTTGGCTTTAACAATACACAAAAGAGTATTTATGCGAGTGTGTTTGAAATACATTAGTGTGTCTAATGTTCTTACGTATAAAAAAATATGCATTCTGCACTCCTTCTCTATATAAACTATAAGTGTGCGAAATTTCATACTCCTCCGTCCGCGCAATTTTCGTACGAAGGGGTACAAAGTTTTTGCTGTGTTTTGCTTCACGTAATAATATATATATAGTAGAGCTAACCATGCTTTACCATGCGTAAAGAATTTTCAATTTTTTAACATACCTATTTATTTAAGGAAAAAGGGATTTAAAATCAACGGATTTATTTCACATACATTAGGACGCAAAAAGTGACTCACTGCGTCCTTAATTTATGTTCTGAAACAACAAATAGGGCAAAAAGCGGGGTGCACCAACATTAGCCGTTGAGTCAGACAGACAGTGCAGACTAAAATTAGCATAGCAAAGTGCAAGCATCCTGTCCCAAACGAGGATATATTGTGCTTAGCATTTCGTTTCCAGCGCTATTTAATTAATAGGCCACTTTCATTTCCTTTTTTATTTAATTGGATATATGACACCATTTGTAGCTTGTATAATTACCTCTTGCTCAAGGTCTTGTGTATAACCTTTGAACAATATAAACACTATTGGCAAACAACTGTAATTTCGGCATATATAAAAATATTAACAGAAATATCAACATACATACATATGTGTGTATGTTGATATTCACAGTCACATAGGAAAGCTTGTAAAATTAGTATATGTACAAAAATGTAAAGTTAATAAAGGAACAAATAAAGAAAGTACCCCTACCTTTCCTACCCAACCTCCAAACCAAACCAACCCAAAAATCACTTTCCTACCAAACTTCCAACCAAACCCAACCCCAAAAAACAAATCCCAAATAGTTAGATTATTTTTACATCGAATAAGTAGTTCGTAATAATTAAGTTAAAGAATGTAATAAAGAGATAGAACAAAAAAGAAAAGCAAAACCCTGTCTTGAACAATGTCAGGGAATGTTTTCTTAAGTTTTCGCGACTTGTACACATAATAAAACTACGTTTTAACGGTTTTAAGCGCGGTAATTTATTTGATTTTTGGTTTATCCGACGTTTCGGCCGCTTTTCAGTGGCCGTGGTCACGGAAGTCAAAGGTGACATTTGTCAAACGTGTATAGTCAAAGTTTTTATTCAGCCTACCGCCAACTTGTTCATTTTAATTATTTAGTTTTAATTTTGTTTATGGATATTATTTACTCTATGGGAGCCTAATCTAATTTACCACCGCTTCACAACATGTTGTGGCTTGAAGAGAAGAAGCGGCGCAAGAAACTCTTCAGCAAACATGCCTAGTTCTAAAAAATTTTTTATATATCTTTTATTTTTTTCCTTCCACTCATTTTAATATTATATAAAAAAAATTCAATCAATCAAATCAAATCAATTAAAAAATCAAATAAATTACCGCGCTTAAAACCGTTAAAACATAGTTTTATTAAATGTCAGGGAAGCCTTAAAAAAAACCTTTTAACAATACGTGGTACTGAAGATATCACATATAAACATAGGATGATTTACATCCCGGAAAAGGCAATGAGTTCCTGTCACTTATTGTTTATTGCAGTAACTTAATAAAGATTTTTGACTAAGAATTTAATTAGTTTATTAAGAGACAATTTAATATTAAATTTTCTACACCTTGAAGTTGGTGCAAAGTAAATCATAAAAACTATTGTAGTTTTTTTTTGCAACATTTTATTGTTATAACAGTGTATATGGTAATTTTTATATGATATAGAAAATTTAATATTAAATTGTCTTTTAATAAACTAAATAAATCCTTAGTCAAAAATCTTATGTTATTTTATACGTTTTAGTTTTTGTAGTCGATTTTTTGAAATGATTTTTTTTTTATTTGTTACTTTTTAGTGTCTATGTGTAGGCCTAAGAAAGGTGCCGCGCGCCTTAAAAAATATAGGTGCCAAGTAACGGGAACGAAAAATATTCTTAAAAAATGTTCATAAAATGAAAATTACTTGGCCAAATTATGATAAATTTTTAGGGGACCAAATGGCCACTATTCCGCAATAAACTAAAGAAGAAACACGGAAATCGGATCACAAATCTCAGCGTAATCGGTGTACATACATAAAAAAAATACCGATCAAACAGAGAACCTCCAAAAAACGGTAGTTTCCAGCATACCGTTTTGGTTTACTTACACTTAGGTACACTGTCGGTTTATAAAGAGCTTATTGCAGATATAGAGAAGCAGTAAGTCGTAAATCCGCAACGAAAGATTTACGCGCTTTAAAATTAAGTCGAATTTACTGCTTCTGAATCAGTATTGTGCAATGATCAGAAGGATAAGATGTGGTTGTTCGTATTTATTTATTTCATACAAAAGTGACTATTAAGGCACATTTTCCTTAGTGGCAATGAATTATTGCATAAATGACAAATTAAGGCCTTTAGTAGCTAGTTTTAATCCTGGGAATCCCGTGGGAATTCTTCTGGGAATGATATAAAATTGCCAGTTATAAAAAAAATAAGCAATGTGATTTTTTTACTGATTGATAGCAAAGTACTGTAATAGAATGTGGGATGTTTTTATCCCAGAAATACCATGGGAATTTTCCCGGAGGCGGTTTGTAGTTGTTGGGGTGTGTAAAAATTAGCCAATTTGCACTAAAACGATAGTTTACATTATTTGTCAATTGCTGCGATATTTTGTGTCCCGGAATTTTAAGTCTAGCGTAGACAAAGTTACGGTCATAAATTAGTTCGTAAATAAATTTCGAAAGACTCATGAGTATAGTAATTATTCCAAATCAGCCTCGTCTACTCGCATTAATTTTCCAGAGTGAAATGCACAGAGTACCTAGTACCTACATTAATATAAGAGGAGAATTAAATTTAAATCCCGATCTCTACGGATAGTTTGCCAGGTTAGCTACAACCAAACATAAAATAATAAAGAAATTTTACTTCAGAAATAAAATATACATTATACATCTAAGACCGTGACAACTAATATAAAATCAAACAGACCTAATTTCATTTCATTCTTAATTTCCTGAAGTAGGCAAACAGGGAGAGACGGTTCAACGAATAAAATCGAAGGGTTCAAAGGTATATTTAAACGTGTACTCCTTCAAACCCAAACGAATCTTTCCATACTCCATAAAATATCCTCACACACTCTTTAAAATAATAACCAAATTCTGTTGTATATTCTGTAATTGAAACAAAGCAGTAAACTGGAATATCAAGCTATCGATTTGTTTGTTTACGGAGTGCGCTGAAGCCTTATATCATGGATACCACTGTCGTATGAACGTGGCTGCACTGAAATATTTACGATGGAGTTCAAATAACAAACACAACGCAGAACATATTTTGTACTACAGATCCCGTTCGATGTTTGAAAATTAATGATACTGGCCATACTTATGAAACCGTAGAAGCCATAATATTTAAATAACAGAAAAAAGTTAGGATACTCTTTGACAAGTAAATGTGACTTGTACTATAGACGGCACGTATTTTTTTAAATAAGTTTCTGAGATTTCAAACTATTACAAGTTGTCTTAATATTTTGTAGTAAATAAGTTCCAATTATCGAGTGAATTGTATTTTAGAAATACAGAAAACACGCATTTGTGTACATTCACAATGTAGGAATGCGAAAAAATAAAGTTGCTGCGTATAATATATATAAGTACTAGCGGCCCCGGCACACGTTTTCCTGCTCTGAAAAAATAAAAATCTAGGACCCGACCTTAGGGCCACCTACCGGTTCCAATTGTGGATTTAAACCATCCGGGGAACCACTCAAACACACAAAAACAAAATCACCAAAATCGGTCCAGGTGATAAGGAGGATTCTAGAACTATCTCAGCGCCACCTACCGGTTCCAACGGGAACTGGTTCTAAGGTACCTCCCCAACAATTTTCAGCCAAATCGGTGCAGCCATTCTTAAATAAAATAGTGTAATTAACACGACTTTCTTTTATATATATATAGTAATTCAGAACAATAAGGGAAGATAGTTTTTCATTATTTGGGACGCATTAACTTAAGCATTTACATACACATTTACCCCACTGACAACGATCTGGACTAACATTTTTTACCTGTCCTGTTTATAGTACTTTTTACATTCTTTAGATTTTTTTTATTGATTATTTTATAGTGTAGTTTATTTTTTAAGGTCATAATTGAAGACGTGAGTGGATGAAGGTGATATGTTGCATATTCGGTTTTTTGCTTTTTTTTGCGTAGATGAATGTTATAAGTCGATACCAAATGACTACAGACCTTAAACCATAGATATAAGGCATATTTAAAAAATAAAAAGTTGCTAAAGGTGTTAAGTTCAGTTCAGTTTCAAATAAAAGTAAAACTTTTATCTCGATTTACTCAGAATTGGAATTATGCGACTTATCACCTTCATCCACTCATGTCTTCAATTGTATTATTGATATAATATACAAACCATAACGAATTATTAAAAATTATAAAATCGTTTTTTTCACATATAAACCTAGGCAAAATTTGTATACCACATATCCACTAAATGTTTAAAGGACATGGTGGAGAAAGTATTTGTAGTAACTCAATACTTTTTATAGAAAAAAAACTTACCTATCACGTATTTGGCTTGAAAACGACACAACGCTCCCATAACACACATCTACAACACTGCTCGTTGCTCACTGAACACAATTTAACTTTGTCAAATCACTCCAATTACCCTCACTAACAATTATATTTATGGGTCAATGCTCACTAAACCGTTAATTTTTTAAATACCACGTGAAATTGCGTTGAGACATGAGCTGTTATTAAAATTGTTGTACGCGGGACAACAGCCAAAAAGTCTAGATAAAATGGTATTTCTCCGATGACGAACAAATAGTGATGTATCATTAATATTGATAACAATGATAACGATTTCAATTGAAGAAGCGGATATTAATCATTTATTAATTTCATTGATTGACCTAAAAGTGAAGTAAATTGCATAATACAAAGTAGCGTATACTGCATAGCATTAAATCATAACGTAGTAGTGATGTAACACTATGATAATTATTTATCAATATCATATTACCGTTTTAATATAAGCATATACAGTGAAACTTGGTTAAGTGGGTCTCATGCTGTTGTTCCAACACTTTGGCGCTGAATTACCCCTGTTAGTGGGACGAAGAAAACCTCTATATCTAGGATTCGTTCTTTCGATTTATAATCATAGTTACTTCTATAACTGAGACAGCGAGTTAATTTTATATGCAAACTGAGATAAAATCGTTTTGTTCGTTTACTCACTTATTCTTATTCTAATTGCAAATTCCGCACTTAACTACGTAACTAATTTTGAACGTTATTTAATTTAATAATCGCACCTCTATAATTGAAATAACCTGTATTCTGACTTCATTAATGGAACCCTTTGTAAATGAGACAGATTTTTTTTATAGCTAGATACCTGAGACACTGGGTAAGCGGAATACCTCTATAAGTGAAACCACATTGCAGGTCCCTTGATGTCTCACTTAACCAGGTTTCACTATAAGTATTATCAAAATCATAAATATGATGGTGGTATAAAAATATTTTTTTTAAAGTATGAGATTTCATTATCGGTAACAGTTCTGATGTTATAAGCAAGGTAATGGCACTTCGATTGCCGATTATAAAACAGTTTGCGTAGCCTTCTGTAGCTAATCTCCGTAATATTTAATGCGGAGTATACATAATTTTAAATGGCTATCGATTCAATTTACGAATTCAAAGAACTCTGAAGATGTACTTGAAATTTTCGTATCCTTAATCGTAAATAATATTCAAAATAGAATATATAATATTCAAAATTAGTCTGCTACTATACTATAATTAGTAATATAAAACATTGCTCAAGAGTAAATTAGAGCTTACAATGATAATGGTCAAAATAAAAAATAATTTCAAATTCATGTTAGCAACATTTCAATTTTCCGATTTTAGTCTTGATTTGGTTTCAAGTTTGAATGACGTTATGGAATATGGAGTATACATAAGCGTATTATTTATATTACAATATCTATACAATAAGGTTATCATTATTTGACTTTGGAATACGAAGAAATATCCTTAAGTTGGTAGCTCAGTATCGCCTTTCTTAAACCCTGTAAATTATAATAATAGATTTCAAATTTCGAACGTAAAGACACGATATGGAGTATATACTTTTTGAATTTTTGTTTAGAAACATCAATTTCACATTTTCGCATCACTACCGCTCATTGACGAGTCATAAGCTCGGTGGGCGTACGTGACAGCTCTTCACGTCACGGGATGACTCGTTCTACGTCAAAAACGATACATAACTTTGGAATGTGGTCATTTTATTGTTTTTGATAAGAATTAAATGTCTCGTAGACACCGTGTCGCTAACGCAATTAGGTTATCTATTGCTATTTTATGCGGGCCGGAAATTGTTAATAGACATTTTTATGACAATAAATATGCGAGATATTTTGTCTAGATAATCGATTACTTAATATTAACATTTAATGACCAATGTGTGGTTTGGTGGATTCACGTAGTAAATATAAATTCCAGTACACATATTTATAAGAGATTTTGTTATTTTTATATAGGCTCGCGTTTGACCATGATCTCGTCTCATGTGGAGTTGAGATTAGAATGAGAATTTTTTAGTCTTGGATAGGTATTAATCAATTTTAGTGTACAAAAATATAGAGATGAATACTTTCTACTACTAACTAAACTAACCAACTAAAATTGCTTTGGAAGTGGTGGTAGACTCGCGATTTTCAATAGATTCCATTTTGAAATAAATACTTTAATTTTCATATAGACTGAAGATGAACCTTTACAACTGTATGCCGGTATATTCGGAAGCATGCGCTTACAAGAAAAAGGTATTATTTAATTTAATTCGAATATTTTAAATATTGAAATATTATGTCAAATTGGAGAAAAATCATAAGCCATAGTACAAAAAAACATTTATTCTATTTCATTAATTCAATATTTGAATCCCTCTCCAACACCATTTAAAACCCCTAATTGTAAATGAGGTTAATATTATTTCTTGGGCCATTAAATAATAAATAGTATATGAAGAAATAGAGACATAAATAATAAAATATATTAACATGTAAAATTAAATGTTATTTTTCAAACGAAAATATTTCTTTTGACACTTCGCCATTTCCGCAGTTATATAAAGCGGACTGACCTACTAAATGAGAAATATATTCTGAGAAGGTATCCAAAAAGTTAGAATGTAAAAATTCGAGATATGAATTAATTGAATAAAAGCTACTAAATTAAAAACAATTCTACCCTAGATAATACAAAATTGATAGTGTAGACGATCCAGAAAATACACAATTATAATTAAAAAGAAAAATTATAGTTATATTAAAAAAATATCATCTCAGAACCATTCTGATGAACCAATAAATGAATAACAATTTTTTATTGAAATTCTAGGTTTTAAATCTCATATTATGTGATACTGTCATGGAAGATTTTTCATCTATGGTCATTTCAATATACATTATCTATACCAATATTATGAATACGAAAGTTTGGATGGATGTTTGTTACTCAACCACGCCAGAACGGACGGTTCTAGATGAAATTTGGTACAGAGATAGATTATAGTCTGGAATAGCACATAAGCTACTGATTATCCCGAAAAATGTATGGTTCGTATAGGATAACATTGGGCAAAAGAATTGTATAATGTTTAAAGCTGCGAAATTTTTGGTTTTTATACCATAAATATATTAAAATATAAATAATCAATACATACTTGTATGTAAAATATAAAAGCATAAAACAAGTTTAATTACATAAACTAATGTGATCGAGAGAAAATATCAAAGTAAACAATACTGTCCGCTACTAAAGTCAAAGGTCAAACGCCTTTTGATAGAATCGCGTGTTATATAAAATTATTAACATCTTTATATAGTCCCATCATCAACATGAACTAGTCTATCAAACTCACTAGATGTAATAGATAATATTTAAATTTGAGAACATTGTTTGCCTATTTAAAACAGTGTATTTTCCCGGGCTCTCTGATGTATTCAAAAATTGTTCACATATTAATAACCACTTAAACCGTATAGAAACATTTGAAGCACTCTTCGACTAGGCTGTTTTCCCACGCGTATTTGACATTGACAGGTGTCAAACGTTTACATCAAACTGCATACAAGTGCAGTAAACGCCGCGTGTTCGCGTCGCGGCGCGCCGCTAACTGCGTTGGCGATGAGAACTCGAGAACTCGAGTTATTATGGACATGTATTTATTTATAGAATCCGAAAATTGACTATTTCACTTTGAAATTTCTAGTGGTATTTCCGTTTCTTGTTTTTGAAGAGAGCATATTTTATACATTAAAGAGATTAAAAACGGGACTATGGTATTACTTTTGGAGCTTGATGATGTCTTTATTTATGAGCTGTTAACTAAAAAATGTACTGTAAAAATTGACTGTTGTAAAATGTTAACAAATAACTATTTATTGTCCCAGAGATACATAGGTAATTTATGTAGGTAAACTAAAATATTATAAAACAGTTAAGAATTTAATAATTAGTGTATTTGTATGTTATATTAAATAAAAGTGCATCAAGTTATTATTTCCTCTATTACTTGTATTTACATTTGTTTGTGAGGTCTCTTGAATAATTATATGTTATTTGATATACTTTTCATTGTGACCTGGATTTAAATGACCTATCAAAATTCCTTACAAATCCCGAATAAATTAAAAACTGGCAAAGATCACACACGGTACAGAATCTTTATTAGTCCGAAGAGATTTTTAGCTTCTTAAACTGGGAATATATAGAAAGCCTAACTATTGTTTAAGTCATAAGCTAATAAATTGCACGATGCTCTAATAAAATGGTGATATTTTTTATTTGGATTATAAACTGTTAGGTTGTGGGCTTGCAGAGTGAAACAAGATTTGATTTGTAAAGCACAGTGGAAATTTATTCGTGGTTTGTACATTTATTTTGGAAAACACGGACACAGCGAGACTGCGGTAACTAGACAACAACGAACATAGACAAAACATAGACACAGTCTTTTACCTTTTAATTTATGGCATGGTTGCCAGATTAATATCTAACATAAACGGTAAGTATCATTTGTGTTTATAACTTGGCACATAGTCCTTTATTTAAGTCAGTCAGAAAGTATTGTTTTCTGATATAAAAAAGTTAAGAGACGCGAACTAGATTGGAAAAATCGGAAATATAAATTTTGTACCAAATTTTTGTGGAGTTTGTTGCATTATTTTAATGTGGTTAAATGTCATCATTTCTAAGTCTGCAACCGCAATGTTATTTGTGTCAACGAACGTTAAGCGTCTAGACGAGATATATTTATAGTAAGGATTCACTCGCTTCCGTCAGTTTATATCTCCAGTCACATGCTTTACTATTTCTAATTTAATGTCTTAGCAAAGAAAATATAGTTACCGTAAAGTTAATTACACACTTTTTAAAAACCCACTTCTAAATTTATGCTGTCTTTAAATTTCACTATCCTGGTAAAACAAAAAACATATTCGAAGCCACAAATAGAGGCGTAACATAATCAACAGACGAACGCGAAAATATTATATACTCCCAAGCTAAGCTAGTTACGCCAATGTTATAAATAAAATACATAATACATCTCTGGCGCCGGTTTCCGTTAATATTCAGATCAAAATAAATTTTGAAAAATGATTTCCTAAAATATAATAATTCGATTCTGCGACCTCTATGTCTTAGTGAACCAACTGCACCAATGCTGAAATCATTAGACCACAGAGACATAAAAACGAAGAAAATAAAATAAAAAATGATGTAACATTATATGAAAATAACCAACAGACACGTACAAGCAAATCAAAATACTATAGCAATAAAAAAATAACATTTTTTAATATAAAATAAGAAATAGAAACGACTTACCGCTAACTGCAGAATACACATACTCCCTGGTATTGAATTTTAAAACTACAACCATTGTCTATGGCCAATATCACAAACTCATAAACACGAATTTATTTATTAAGATCTCATAACTCATAACATTATCTTTTAGTCTAGTTAGATTTTTATTTTTTCAATCTATGGTAAAGAAGTTTCGCAATTCTAAAACTTTTACGGCACGTATAACATATAACGATTACATTAATATACTCTTTGTAACTAGCTATTACATGACACAATGAAGCTAACTAGCGAATATACGGAATTAAGAAAAAAAAATGAATTTTACAATTAACTTATAATAATTATCCCCCGTTGTCGAATTGAAATGAGTTTTCGCCTTAATTTGGGTGAAGCAGAAAAGAAACTAACCCAATAACCCAAAAAAAATTAACATGAAGACCTCAAAGATAAGAAATACCGAGAACTGATTTGTTTAACGAGGACAAAGAAGCAAACACGATAATAAGATCATTAGTATTGAATAGAAATGTAAAATGTGCATTGATGACTTAATTGTTTAATTTTGATAGAAATATCGAAGAACCAAGCGTTAAATATGTATTCAGTACTTGAACATTATGTCTTTTGTCATATTCAAAAAGGTAATTTTTATTTATATTCCGAAACATGTTTCTTAATTAAATTTTATTCATATTAAATTTCTGTTAGTTCAAGTGAAACGATGCATTATAAATTATGGTGAATAATGACAGTTTATGAACTTTATTTCCAAATGTGCCTGTTGGCATTGAGTATGACATTAATGTTTTAGAGTGTCTTAGTTAAAAACCCAAGAAGAATTGAAAGCGCTACTGAATTCTTCTTTATGTGTGACTATAAAATATAAGCATGGAAGGTATAAGCATGGAAGAAGTATCTATCTTTTTCCATGGTCTAACGATTCACTTAATCGATCGATTTAGTCAGTTCCAGTATGCTGGTGTATGTTAATTATAGGAAGGGTTTTTGCAAAATAACGAAGTATTTTGTTTCAAACATAAATACCTACTGCTGCTTTCGAGTATATCTAATATCGATTCAGTTAAATTAAAGTCATTGGCATTACATAATAATGACACAACTGTTTTAAGTTATGAAAAGTCCAATTGCTGTATTATGAATTTGATAATAAATTTTAATTACCATTTAAGTTCATTGAGTGCAGCTGTTAAACTTTTTATTTAATACAGACAAGTCAAATATAAAATCCCTGCAAAGCGATACAAACATTAAATATAAATGTGCGCCATTTTTATTTGTAATTAGTCGTGGCTATCATTCCGTTTGCGCGGGACTTTACATTCATATTCTAAAATACAGGAGCTAAAATTTTACTTACCTTAACACCTGGCTTTTGTAATTCTGAAATTAGCAAAATCAATGTCGAAGAGAATATGCTCATAAATAATTCTTCTCTAACTTTTATTAATATAAATATAATTACTAACTATACTATCTATCCATACCAGTATCTGTTCATCCAAAGGTTGACTGGAAGAAATCGCTCCCAGCGTCAAGACCGCCCATTGCACTTATTATTACTTACGATTGTATGTACGAATTTATTTTGTAACGTTGTGTGCAATAAAGTATATTCTATTCTATAATTCCTTAATCGTACATCCGTCGACATATTATAATTCAAAATAAACTTCCTAAGTATCACTTAAAAAATATTATTATCAGTTTTATTTCGGTCCAAATTGCACCTATCTTTAATCATCGGTCTTGTAGATTCTTTAATCTGTCCTCCACAATGTAAAACTAGTATCTCATTATCACTTAAATATTTTGGGGATTTATTTTAAATTTGTAGATTTGTTTAAATTTATTTTTTTATGTGATGTGTTTTTGTTTTTATGTGAACACCCAAGTTTAATAAAGAAGAACAAGGTGCTTGACGTTAGGGGAGGTAGTGAGCGGGAGAGCTCCATAATAATATGAAAAAAAAACATACTCACTCATACGATAAACAAATTTGTACAACTTCATATTTCCTTTTCAACAACATCGATCGTTTCACAATGCGTTGGCGTCCGCACATAATACAACGAGAATACCAACTGATTGAACATCGACGACAATTTGCGTATAAAATAATAAGATAACACAGATAGGTTTAACATTATTGTGTCAGATACATTTCGTTATAATAATCTTTTTATATTATTGGCTCGTGACATTCTTATCTCTGCGCGTCAAAATCAAGTGTTTACGAGTTGCGACTATTTTTATACAGTTACCTATTGTTGATACTGTTTGTTTCCTTAATTAACATGATATACATATAAATAACTATTGATACTGGTTATAAATACTGAGGCTTTTATCCGTGGACCAAACGGTAAAACGAAAGAAAGAAAGTATTAAAAATTTATGTTGCATAATATGGGAAGACTATAAAATAATAAATAGGACCGAATTGCCGTTATCTTCAGACTATAATCCGTGCGTAAAATGTTTGCCGATGACAACTATTACTTTATATACTTATTTAAAGTACATACAATAATAAATTAAAATAATACATTTATTGCAACAACTATTTATGTAACTTTTTTTGTCAACCCTACTGAGTATCGACGCGTAACATCATGAGGCTATCGGGAAATCTTCTGCGCCCGGGTAGTATATTATAATACTACCTAGTATTAAATTTTAAACCATTGTCTATGGCCACCATTAAAATTTAAAACACTTATTATTTTTAACAAAACTACGTTTCAACGGTTTGGACCGCGGTAGTTTATTTGTTTTTCACAATTCCGACGTTCTGAACACTTTTTAGTAGCCGTGAGTAATGGTCGAAACGTCGGAATAATAATTGAATTAAATACCGCGCTTAAAACGATTTTATCGTACTTTTGTTATGTGTAGTAGTCACGAAAACTTAAGATAAATACTATTTTTATTTAGACCTCAATCTTCGTGCTATAAAATAAAATGTGTTTTTTTAATTTATGGTACTTACTTCAAAAATTAAATGGCACGATAACACTTAACTATTGTATGACACACTAAAGCTTACTAGAGAAACTAATAAATTTAAACAAAAATTTAGATTTAATTTACATTTTTAACTGCGCAGGTCACCTTTTGTAATAGGCGACAAAACAACCCACAACCAGGTTGTAGGACATTTGCCCGTCTGGATGGCTACCACCCCTAGTCTGGAACATGCTGCCATAACAATCTTGCGTTGCATTCCCGCATCAATGGCGAGAGGCCTTACTCCCAAACGTGTTTCCACGTTTGTTTTCGTTTTAAAACTTATTTTTCTTGTTTTTTTTATATTTTATGTGAATTTACTAAAACTTTTCACAATCTATGTTCATGTATAGCGTGAACTCTATATAACGACACTGAAGGGTCTGTGAATTTTATGGCTTTATAGAGAGTTGTCGTTAAATGGAGAGAACTCTGTTTTTTTTTGTCTGACGTCTTTTGCTGCACCAGTAGTTTTGTTATATTTTTTACTTATTTTGTTCATATCTTGTCATATTGAGGCATCTTGGTGATAAAGGAAGTACTTAGAAATTTCGGTAATTCGGAATTCCTTACAAATTTCGGTATGCATGAGGTCTATAGTCGAATTTATTACGGGCTAGGACAATGATATTATATAAAAATAATAATAATAATATCATTGAGCTAGGATAACAAAGCGATAATAGTAAGTACACAGCTGCGCAGCTTTTCCTATTTTGGCAACTTAAAAGGTACTTTTTATTACTTAATTGTTTTCATTATGGAGAGTGGGTGTCATGCTATATAGAGTGTATTATTGTGCGGAAGACAAGCTAAACCAAAAAAAGTCAAATGATTTCGACGCTTAAAGGAGCTTATCGTTAAATAAACAAATACCAAAATAATACTATTTGAAAAACTTCCTCATAGCATGGAAAATGAATACTATTGTAAGAATATGTGAAAAACCAAATATTTATAATATATTAAAGAATTGTAAAATATGTTTCAAGTTTAATAAAGAAGGACAAGGCGCTTGACGTTAGGGGGAGCAGATATATAGAAATATAAAGATAAATAATTGAACAAAATTATATCCAATAAATATTTATTTGCGGAAGTAAATACCACTGCAACAAATAGAAAAATATGTTTATTGTTCTGTCATGCCAAACAATTTACCTATTTAACATAATATATGTCGAGAAAAACATGTTGTTTTTAATGATCTTATGGCCACGTAGGAAATCGCACGTCCTTATTATGGTTGCGATGGAATTTGTTTACGTATTTAACAGGTCTTAAGACAAAAGGTTTATGTGGTTTGAAATATTCTCATTCATCTGATATCTCAAGAAAATTGTAGAAATATTCTAGTAATACAAGACGGTAAAATGTCTATTTTAAGAATAAAAATTGGATATAATAAATTCATATTACTCGTTCTCTATATGCATCTTTATATTTTTTTAATAGCCAGAAAAGCACACACATTCGAAGTACATCTCCAAGTCTAGCAAATTACGCTCCAAAACATACTGAAAATATTATAACTAATGTTCCTAACACGAATTTGGATTTATTGATATTCAGGGCTGTAGCTAGAGTCGAATTTGAGGTAGGGCAGCATTGGTTACATGTAGGGCGGAAGTAAAAAAACAATTGTATCGATTTTTGACTAATACACTCTTTACCGTACACTTTAATTAACCAAACTACAAACAATTATGATTGATCTCTACTTTATGTTTATTTTAGTTTAAAAAAGGACAAACAATTTAATAATAATAATCACTTATATTAGTTTTTAGTATTTTTATGGTAGGACATTGTGATTTCAAGGTAGGGCATTGCTCCACAATGCCCGCCCCCCCTAGCTACGGCCGTGTATTGATTGCATTTCGTAAGTGTTATTCCCCTCCAATATCACTTCAAGGGAAATCACCTAAATTTTGCAGTCTTTTTAAAAATCAAAAGGTGATAACATAATTAGTAAAATCCATTTATCATTCGAAAAGTGGTTCATTCGAATCGAGAGTCCGATAGCTCGATTCATGTCAGGTGCGGTGTGTACTTAACACACTATCCTCGTTCAGGCGAATATGTATTTGGTTTTTGCTAACGGTACATCCTTGTCATTGTTCTGCATTCGGCACTAATGTGATCAATCGAGTGTACTTGACATTATTTATTGTCAAAACGAAATACTTAACTAATTTTTCATAATAAGCCTTAAAAATTACCTTTAAATGAGATACCTACATATATATATATACATTAAATATTATTAATTTATCTGTCATTTTATAGACGGTTCAAGTTTATGGAATATGCATAACACTCCTGTAAATGTTGATTCGTAAACAGACTGTAAATAATTAAAACAAAGTTCTAAATTCAAAAATTACATATTGTGGCAATTTCTAAAGAGGCCCATTCACTATATTGCATGGCAAGTTCTGCAGTAAGCGGAGCTTGCAGAACTCAAGAGGTATCTGACTCTGTGTGGCAGGACACAATGTAGACTGCAACAAATTCACAATACTGCATTACGCAGCATAATGCTAGGAGGGCTACCATGCAGAATAGTAAATGGGCCATTATCAACGACATTGATAACTTCTTGTAGGAGATTCCAAGACAAAAACCATCCCGTTAAGGACCAATTAAAGCCTCTGTGGTTGAGCGGGCTAAGCCTTCGCCGGCCTACCTCACTTCAACGCAGAGGCTCCGGGTTCGATTCCTGGTATAGTAAATTTCGGAAACGTATTTTCTCCGTTATTTACAATAGTCTGGGTGTCTGGGATCAGCCCCAGAGTAGTCCGTTGTATACCCATAACACAAGCGTAACTTGCTTAATTTGGGGATATACAGTGTGTGTGTTTGTCTTCCGATTATTATTATTAAAGTAATTACCAGATTATATGTATCAACGACAATTTTCCTAAATTATTATACAAAATTAATGACTAAATAAAAACAATTTCATATGTATGTACGTAGAAGATAGGTTAAACAAAAGACTACCTTCATCGTTTGAAGTACAAAACTGAACAGATATCTTCTAGGAAATCTTCTAGACTTAAGGAAATAGTAGAAGAAGATAATAGAAGAAGTACAGCAGTGTTGAAGACAATAAATAACATCTGATGGATATATGTAAGTAAGTGTATAAGTAGACGAAAAAAGTTTGTGGTGTAACAGAGAACTTTTACCAAATTAAAGAAGTATAGGAAAAAAGGAGGTATGTGAAAAAAAGATTACATTTATTCGATACACGGTATTTAATTCAATTCAAATTTTATATATTACTAGCTGTCCCGGCAGACGTCGTCCTGTCCGGTAAAGCTTTAATCTATATTTAACAAATAAAAATAGGGGTTGATCGTAGAGGGTTGAAAATTTAGGGTTGTATGTATTTTTTAATGCTGTATCATAAATTTTAAAAAAAAATTAGGGGTGGACTACCCTTAACATTTAGTGGGATGAAAAATAGATGTTGTCCGATTCTCAGACCTACCCAATACGCACATAAAATTTCATGAGAATCGGTCAAACCGTTTCAGAGGAGTATGGTAACTAACATTGTGACACGAGAATTTTATATATAAGATTAGAATTTATTGACAGAGTCAAATTGCAAGCAAGGACTCGGCCGAACACGCAACCTTAAAAACAATCTAATTTCAAATTTAATATTCCAGACGTGTTTATTGGGCGCATTCAAATATAGACATGTGATATTAAAAAAACAAATGCACGCCATATATCATTAGTTACTTGCGCGTAGGTAAGCATGAGGGAATGCATGTCTGTTGCTAAGCAACCGATACTACATATTCAGCGCTTATATAGTTTTTTTATTTTTATATTTAGGTTTATGGCTTGGCAGCTAGGCCTTTAAGCCAGACCTTAGATTACAATATAGTTTCTTCATTTTCTTAAGCCTATGTATAGCTCAGCTGTGAACTGTAGGTTATCAACTGATGTCATTCAACGGAGTTCTTGTGACAATTCGAAAAGCTACATTTGACTATACAGATCACATTTCTCACAAAAACACATAATTACTACTCAAAAACTATCAATAGCCTGCAACTATTGTTTATTTTAGAGTAATTTTACAAATTTTTAGAAAATTTATAGAAACGTTGAAGAAATAAGCTAATCATAGTGTTTTAATTTTGATACTGTTACAAAGTATTTATTTATATGAAAACTTCAAATGGGGCTTCTTATATCGGCTCAACTATAATGCGAATAGAAATCATCGTTAATTAAAATCTTTAAAATAAATAATTACAGACTGCCAGAATTATTGTATATAAAAGCAATTTATCTCAATTATTTCAATCATCAATCAAAAGAGGTCCGTGATCTTAATAGTTGCGCTAATTTTCGTAATTGGAAACTGTGAAACTGATGAATTGATAACACAATAATTAATTAATGTTACTTATCATTAGCGACATGATAACAACGTTGTAACGATTTATAAATATGTGTTATCCTAATTGACAGAGATTTAAACATCAGAAATACCAAATATCACGTCCATGGCCTAATAGGTTCTTACACTTAAGTGGCCAAAACCTGCGGCCAATTAAGTATATATATATTTTCATATGATAATAATTATTATTCGTTTTCTATTTTAATTAACTAGTGAAAACTATGCTAAATGAGAAACCGTGGAAAACCTTTAGTGGAACTTTATTTAGATTAATAAATAAATAAAATTATATCATTGACATACAAACCTAATTTCTTTTTTACTAGTAAACTTGAACATGAGACAACACGGACATGAATTTTAATAGCACAGCATTCTCCCGTGGGAATGTTTTAAGTGAAGCGAACCCCTCGTTTCCTTTAAGAATCTAAAAACAATCTGAATCTGTTTACTACAAACAGTGTGGGAACATAGAAAAGTTTATTGTTCATAACATAACATCCGGTAGGTGAATCTGATTTTCAAAATAGTTGACATTTAGGTACATTTCTGCTATCTATTATACTATCTGCTGGTTTTCAAATCGTGATTTTTAAGTTTTCAAGTTTATAATAACTATGTTAACTAACTCCGTTGGCTCAGCGACCCAAAGTGAGTTTTGGCCTCCGAAACGAGAACACGCCACTTCCCTCTGTCCTGCGCAGTATCTTGCTAATTGTAGGCTTGTAGTGCGGTCAGGTCAGCTTCCACTCTATCCTTCCAGCTTATACTTGGGACGCCCAACCGGGCACCGACCGATTGGTCGCCCCAAGTATGCTTTCTTCACTCCCGATCCTCCTCCATCCGTTCTACTCTACATGACCCAGCCAGCGGAGACGGTGAGAATTTATCTCCCCAATTATGTTAGGCTCAGCAATTTTATAATGAAACTACGTTTTAATGGTATTTAAGCGCAGTAATTTATTTTATTTTTATTATTCCGACTTTTCGGCCACTTTTCCGTAGCCGTGATCACGGAAGACGAAGATGTCAAGTGTCAATGAGTATTGTTAAATATTTATTTAGCCTACCTCCAACTTTATTTCATTTTGACTATTTAGTTATATATAATCCTCCCAACCCATTTTAATATTATTTAAAATTATTAGAAGTAGGCATGTTTGCTGAATCATTTCTTACGCCGCTTCTTCTCTTCAAGGCACAACATGTTGGGAAGCGGTGGTAAAATTAAAAATAATAATTCCTTCTGCGCACGAGTAGTATATATGAGTACTATTAAATATCAAGTATTTCATAATGTAGACAACATTTCTGTCGTTTTGAGATATGGGATTTTCAATTAAATGCATTTTAGTGTATCTTAAGAAATGCTCAAAGTCAACTAATCTATCTGTATAATATATTATAATTGTTGTTAAATATGGAGTTTCCTTGGTTAATAAAAAATCAACAGCTGTCCGTTTTACAATAATTATAAAAGTCTTCTTGTAAGATAACAGTAAATTCACGTAAAGGAAATCGCAGGTACATAGTTTAATCTTCTAAAATATTAATGCTGGGGCTTCATCCGTGTTATCTATCTATGTCTTTAATATTATCCCAGATGCTGCCCCATCTTTATAGCAACTGAACTAATCTGATGAGAAGCAACTATCTTGAAAAATCGTCGAAAGTAACCAATTGGTTTTTGTGTTGGAGAACAATTGTCTAACAATGGGCCCCTGAAAGAATAAACAATGCTCAGCTCCCACGAGAAAGTGCTTGTTTATGTGTCAACTCTTCAATATATGAAAACGTTTTGACTTTATGTTTGTTTGTTTCTTTACAAGTGGTAATTATTTTTTTGATAGTTAATAAAATAAAAGCCCATGACCGGTCCACTACTGGGCTCGGGTCTCCCATTTATGGGCAAAGGACAGTATACCCATCACGCTTGTCCAAGCGGCTTGGCAGGTTTGACACATCGGTTATCTCGATGTGCAGGTTGCATCACGATGTTTTCCTTCCCCGTTGTTAGCACGTGGTAATAATGCACATTAGATCAGAAAACTGACTAAGAGGCCTCCTGACCGCGATCCTGACCGGAACGCATGCAGCGTTCCGGTCAGGATCGAACCCGTGCCCTTCGATTTAGGGGCGCGTGCGCTAGCCATTACGCTACCAAGACTAATAAACTACTATAGAAATACATAATGAAATAGATTATAATAATATAAATTACATATATATAGATATATACTTACATACGAACAATGATACAATTCAATTTACTGCAACAAATATTATATAATGGACAAATAATGGTCAGTGATCAAGTGTTTGAATATAGAAAAGGATGTAGCTTGTCTGATTTTCAAGGGGAGGGAGTACCAGGCGAACAGCCTGTACTCCAGCAATAAAAAAAGAAAGTGTGTTCGGGACGCCCGACAGAAGTGATAACTTAAAGCAATTTAAGTTGAACTAAACTATTTAATATCGAAATTGTTTAATTTGAGAAAAGCTTTGGCTATTACTTAAATTTTACGTATATAGCGCGTGGGTTAGAGTGAAATAGGAGGAGCCTGCCTACTACTGCCGTATGCGTGAGAGAAAGGGAAGCCCGACAAACTGGCGCCGTAACGCGTTACGTAACGAAGCGGTTTACCCTCCCATAAGAAGTTATCACTTCAAAAATGTTATTTAACAGTTAATGCAATAAATAATTTATTATTCTTTTTTATTATTCATTGTCAACTCTACACACTTGTCAAACATAAATAAGCGCATGCGCATGCACTCAATAAGCAGTAACCGAGCTATAAATTAAGTCAATCCTACGAAACGAAACATCATTTACAAATCCAAACACGTTTTATTGAAATCGAATACAGGGAAAGCCTATTTAACATTTAATCAGATAAACAACGATATCTCGATGTTAATAAAGCATTTTCTAAGAAACGGTGAGGGGAAAGTAATTTTGTATTGTTTTATCATGTTCATGTTCATTAAATCACGATTTATTACTTTAATATTACGATTAAATAATAAGGTTGTGAACATATTTACTACGATAAATGGTTGTCCTATTTATAATTAATTATCTTCTTAATCTATACCTGTTTAATGAAATTGAAAACATATTGTTTGCCTTTCGTATTCCGGTATGATAATGTCTATAGTGAAGGAAACGAGTTTTCTTGTTTTTATTTTTGTTTATAGTAGTCGTAAGTGGTGACCGTTGCCCATGGACATCTGCAACTCTAATATCCCCCATACGTTGCCTACCGTTTTGACGATTAAATATTTATTTACACTCTTTTAATGTAACATGATTCTCAATTATTCGTCAAAATATTTTAAAATATTATAATAAATGTAATTAATTAAGACGCCAAAACTTAAGAAAATACCAATTTAAAATATTAAACATAAATTATTTAATGCAAAATTGATGTAGCAAATACTGTTAGTTTCATTTGGCTTTAGCACAAACCGTTAATTTAATTTAAATTACTTGAAAAATAAAAACGTTTTTACATTTTACACGTGTGAAATAAAGTTTAAAACCGCAATCTTAATAAAAGAAGTATTTCAAATTATCGAAAATAAATACAGTTAGTTTGTAGTATTCTTTACGGTTAATATGAATGATACCGGTGGCATTTGTTACAGACTACCGCCTGACAAACAAACTTTACACAACAGTGAGCAATACAACATTTGCAATGATAATCTGTTATTGACATGTAAAATTAATTTGACTATGCTAAAATGCATCCCACACGCACATAAAGTCATTAATCCACTTTCATAAAAGATTCTAAACAGATATAAATTTCTGTCAGATTAAATAATAAGCCCATAATTAACAAATTAGCAAAGACGGGTTTTAATAGACGAACCTATTTTTTTCTAAATATTTTTTTAATTCATAATTCTATGTATACCTAAAATAACTTGTAGAATAACGCTCCCCACCGACAGAGATCTGAACTAGATTGTTTACTTGTAAACATGGTTATAATAGTATTTAATTTGTAAGTTTCTTTTTTGTAGTGTAATTTATTTATAAATTAGAAGTTGATTGTAAGTTTAATTTTATAAAAAAAACAATTAAACAATGTTCAAGTTGAAGAAGGATTGACTTTGTACAATAAATTCAAAAAAGAGAGAAAAAGCACACGGGTGCTTATTCGAACCAGTAAATTTCGAAAATACAATTTTCAGTTTTTTATCTATTTGGTAGAGTTTCACGTGAAAAATACTTAACGGATTTAAGTAAATGCTCCTCAATCAAGATTTAACCCCCGTCTTTATTTGTTAGGGACAGAACTGCGTTATCCACTAACGTATGTACAACGACTGATTTTATGAATATTTTTTCTGTAGTACACAAACTCTATGGCCTATGGAATCAACTGTTATTACTAAAAGATCATATTAATACAACACACACGGTATTTAAAAAAAAATAACACTGCTTCATTTTGATATTCTACTTGAGGCTTGTATTTGAATTAACATCTAAACACGATTTAAATAAAATTTTAATATGTAATAATAACAAAATGTTAATAAATTATTATTAGTAAGAAATATACATTAAAAACGAAAAATAACAATAAATATTTAGGCTTAATAGCTGTAAGTGGATTACGGGACTAATAAGCGTAGGTGTCGTACCCGCTATGAGATGAATCAAATTTGGACAATTAGAATAATTTAAGCAATGAAGGCCACGGGTTGAGTCATAAGTAATTGTCAAAATAATGAGTTAAGATTACAGACAAAATGGAATACTAGGTTAGAGCTATTGCTAGGCGTACCACACTATTTATTATGCTCTTGAATTGTTTTAGATTGGTGTCATCTTTATGAGACATTGTAAGTAGGTAAAAGTCGTAAAAAAATAAATACAACAATTTGTTACAACTGGACAGTTAATGATAAGTAAATAGGTTTAATTTATTGCTACATCAATGGTTTAAAGAGCCCGGACTGTACGCCGTCGGAATGGACACTATCATTGTGCCACATGGCAGAAAAGTACTTTAAATATTGTAGATAGGATATTTTGCTCAATACAAACATTCTTTTGCTTTTAAAAGTAAGTGAAACAGTATTTAAACATTTTTAAACAGTTGCTTGGGAGGGAATCAAACCGACCAAATTTAAAAAAGAACCGAGTTTATTTCTATCTATGTATATAGAAATTCCCTGTTACAGTATTTGACCGCGGTGAACTCCGAAAGTACTCAACCGATTTTGATTTATTTTTATTTTGCTAATTTTGGTCCAACTTAGGACATATATTATAGTTTTCATTTGAATTTATAATCAAAAATATTTTTAAATTGGGATTTATTTTTTAAACCGGCAGTTCAATAAATGTGAGTTCTGCTGTCAACTAAGCTACATAAGCATCAAATAGATGGCAGATGGCGCCACGCTGTAAGTTCCACCCTGTCCTTAATTAATAGTATGTGAACATTAATCAATATAAATTTAACATATATAAATAAATATGAATCGTAGAAATGTTTGTACGCCCATAACTTGAGAACAACTTTACCGATTTTGATGTCATTTTTTGTGTGTATTTGAGTGGGTCCCCGGATGGTTTAGATTCACAGTTGGAACTGATAGGAGGCACTAGAATAGGGTCCTATAATTTTATTTTTTCAGTGCAGTACAACGTCTGAACGTTTGTTTAATATAAAAACCATAAGACCGTAAGATAAAAACTTATCACACGGTGAAAAACCTCGAATGATATAATTTAAAGTGGGACAATGACGAATTTCGACGTGCATCTACATAGATATGGTTTTTTTGTGTCAGCTTCAACGTGACTATCAACATATAATACATACATAATAATATATACATCACAATTTTCCCTGTATCTTGCGTTTTATTGTTTTTTGAAAGTAAATCTGATGGGTGTTGAGTTGTACTATGAATTGAAAAATGAGAAAGAAATTCATAGGGGCGAATTCCGACCCACAGCTTTCGTTATTAAGACTTGAAGGTTTGTCTTTTTTGTAAACTACTGTATAAGATAGTACAAATAAGAAGAGTAGAACATCTAATTTTAGGACAATGAAGGATGTACTACTAGTAATAAGGACTCATTGTTGTAGATATAAGAGTTTATGAAAAATAAAGAAAAAACAAAGAAAAAGATAAAAAACAAAATAAAGAGTACAAAAAAATATAAAACCTAAAAAACCCCTAAAGGATATATAAAGCCGGATAACCTTGTTCATCCGGTGGAAGGAGATTTTATATAAAAGGTTTGTGATTTTTAGAGCATCACGTGAAAACTAATGAACGGTTTTAAATGAAATTCGACACAGTTAGTTTAAAACCCGGTCCGACATTTTAGGATACTTTTATCCCGATCAAAGTCGTCTTCTTCGTGGGATACACGAATATAGCGAAAAAGGCGGCGCTGCGTTCGAATCATGGTTCAATTCCAGATAAAAAATTACATTAAGTAGGCGTTCATTGTTCGCCGGAACTCCAGAGGTGCTGAGTTCGATTCATATTCAAATGGATTTCGTAAACAATCGATGTGTGAAACCCGCCAATCCGCATTCGATAGGTAAACCGGGCATTAACGTCCCTCCCCAGGAAGGAATAGTCCAGCAATGAGACATTAATGGGTTGATTATTTTTATATTATTATCGCGAAAACATAATGCAAAAAACAGACAATTGAGTAACCTTAATAATGTTAATGATGTCATCACAGAGTATATAATATGACACTGAAACCGTTTGTATTGTGAAGGTTACTATGTATTTACAGGGCGTTCCACTAGCAACGCACAACGACCACGTTCACGACCGCGATTTTTCCCGTTCCACTTGCTTGCGGACGTTATAATCATAAAAGCTAGTGGAACGGGTTATGGAGCGTTGATGTCATTAATGTCATACGCAAATGTCATTGGTTGATATGAAAATCGCGCCTTTTTCAAAGTGTAGGGTTGACTGATTTATGTTAAAAGACATATTATTATAGATATTTAAACAAAATGTCCTTAATTGGTTCAATTGGGTATCGGCTACTTCATCGCGGTAATGATTCAGAAGAAAGCAATTCGTCTAGCTCAGATGAAGAGTGGGGGATAATTTTAGAAAAACGTAATACTAAAAAACGTGATCTCAGGCCACGTATTACACAATATGAAAATGTAGTCGATCGTTATTCAGATGAAGAATTTAAAAGCCACTTTAGACTTTCAAGAAATACATTTAATTATCTGCACAAATTAATACAGAAAGACTTAGTTCGTCGTATTGCAGGATGTCCCACAATCCCTTCTCGCCAACAATTGATGATTGCTATTTGGAAAATGGCTACAATGGATTCTTATAGATCAGTTTGTGACCGATTTAACGTAGGGCGAGCCACTGCTGTAAGAGCTGTGCGTCGAGTTTGTTACGCTTTATTTATAAGAGCCTCAAGTTTTATACAATGGCCTAAGGAAGATCGTGCTATTGATGTGATGTGTGGATTTGAAAGAGCAAGTGGCTTTCCTAAAATAATCGGAGCTATTGATGGGACTCATATTCGTATAAATGCTCCAAAACTAAATCCAGCAGATTATATTAACAGGAAAGGATTCCATTCTATTCAATTACAGCTTGTGTGTGATCATAAGACTTTGATAACACATTGTTATGTTGGCCATCCTGGATCTGTTCATGATCAAAGAGTTTTTCGGTTATCTGAAATTGCAGGTTACTTAAATGAAGATGTTGCGTTCCCTGAAAATAGTCATATTCTAGGCGATGCCGCATATGAAATACATCAGCATTTACTAACTCCTTATAGAGATAATGGACACTTAAGTGAGAGGCAAAAAAAATATAATTATCATCATTCAGCTGCTAGAGTGACCGTTGAAAGATGTATTGGTTCGTTAAAAGGACGAATGAGGAGCTTGTTACATTGTCTTCCAATGACGCGGGTAGATTTAATGGCAGAGTACGTTGTTGCATGTTGTGTCATTCATAACATTTGTACTTTACGAGAAGATGAGATAATGGTTGTCACTGTACCTGAATCTAATCAACTAAATAATGGAAACTATTCGCGTGAAGGAAGGCAAAACACTGGAATACTTAAAAGAGATTTTGTAATGAATTCATTGTAATGCCTATCCTACGCATTAAAGCATACACACACTCCTAATGTAGTTAAAGTATTATTGTCCTATTGTACTCGTTTACGGCCGCTCAGGAGCGTCATTAGCCATGTGTTGCGGATTATAAGTACAAGCTAATTCTCGGAAATTATGTCAACGTTGGCGGACGGGCACATTTGCATTTGTGAAGTATAAAACGATGGCTTGATTGCGAGAGGAGTCAGTTGAGCTACAACTACGATCTAGGCGTGACGTGTGTACATTAGGGAATTTAACAGTGACGGACTTTGCGCATTTTATTTAATTTAATTACCGTCCTTGGATTTGTTACGTTTGGTTATATTTGTACCTGTATTATACGTGTTTGTATAGTTCTAATAAACTCTATAATAATTCTAACGGCATTTCGTAACAATACTTTGATTATTATAAAGATGTGGCTTTGTAGGAAAATAAAAATTTGATAATTAATAAAAATATTTTATTTACTTAAACCCAAATGCTACTATTTACTAAAATAAAAAATAAAATACAAAAAAATAATTATAATATCGAGACTTATTTATCAGCTAACTTTTCTAAAAGTGCAAGTAATTTCTTATCCATGTCAATTCGCTCTTTCTGCCTTTTTATTTTATTTTGCTCGTGTTCTTCTTTTTGCTTTAATCTTTTTGCGAGTAAAGATGTTATGGTAGGTTTTCTCGATCCTGAAATGAGATTTAATTTTTACAGTGTTTTGGTTACAAATAAAATTATCTGATTATAACCTACCTATAACGTCTAGAGCATGAAATAATTATACCTTTTGGGCAATATTCTATCTTATCAGTACCTAGTCAATTTTAGTACCTAAATTATAAACAAAGCGAATTTATCTATGATATTTTATATATATATAATATATATATATATATATAGAGTAAGTTTCTTATGAGCAGTGATTTTTAAAGTTATGTACCAAGGGTGTCTAGCGGAATTTAAAGTATAAATATTCTAACCGTCGACATAACAGGTTTTTAATTGTTCGTTTAGGTTCTTTTAAATTAATAATTGTTATTTTAATATACACAAGGTGTTAAAGCACTTGGTTATAAAAATACAGTCATTACTATTAGAGTAATTATCATAGGTAATGTTGACTAAAGCGTATGTCGTAAATAAAGCAACCTGATACCTGTACGATGTTCGATAAAATACTAAAAATTACTCTTGATATACTCGTAATATGGAAGTTGCTAGACTTTAGATGAATTTTCGAAAGTGGCGCCCCTGTTATTTTGTACTATATTTGGCCATACTCTGTCAACTTACTTAATGAACATTCACCATCTGAATCACCTATACTACTATTGTTCCTTTCGTCTTGCTTAGTTAAGAGACCTGTGGATGATGCAACAGCAACTGGACTGCACCACGCCTTTTTGGAAAAAAATTCCTCCATTATCTAAAACAAGTTATAATTATAAAAATATAGTGTATTAAATTAAAAACTTATTTACTTGTAATTAAAGAAAATTAACTACGTTATAAAAATTATACAAATCTCGAAAAATTGCCAATCCCTTTTATCGTTACCAGATTTATTATTATGGTCTTTTATGGATTTATATGTTTTTTTTAAACTACGCATCTTTGAAGAACATTGCGGCCCAGTTACCTGATATCCATTTTTTATTAATTCCTGGGCCACTCTTTCCCACAGTTTTTTTTGGGACATTTTTCCACTGTTTAGTGTGTCTTCCATAGACTTGTAGGATTCTAATAATAGAAGTACACACGGTGGACTCCACCTGTATAAAGAACCTGAAATATGCACATAATATATGACTGACATCTTCGTATAACCATATAAAACAAAATAACTATGGAATTTATTATTTTTAATATACCTTCACCTTCTTGACTTTCAAAGTTGAGATCACCTGCGTTATTACTTTCTTCAATATTAAGAGTTTCTCTATTAACATTATTTTCGTTCACATTATTAAACAAAAAAGATTCTGAATTCTGAGTTGTAAGTGTAATCCTTTTGTATAGTTCTTCAGCAAAAGCTATGTCTACAAACAATGAATTTCTCATTAAATAAATAATTATATTCAAGTCAACGATAATGAAAACTGATTAAAAATAAATTATGTAAATGTAAATAACAAATAAAGGGAAATGATAGATGGCTGTTCAAAAAACATTAAAATAAATTTTACAAAATTTATTTAACGCAATTATATTTACCTGTAACAGCACGTTGAGCTTCTGCTGGAGAAACATAAGCTTCTATTAAAATATCTTTCTCCGAATCAAAGAAAGATATTTTTTCGTTCGCCATCTTTGTTTCAAAATTCGCGCCGTTGTCAACGTATTGACAAAAGAGAATTAATGCTCTGTGGTCAACGCCCACTTCCACCCACCTTTTGACATGGGTGGTTGTGAGCGTTATGTGATCGAAAATGATGACGTCATTAGTGACGTTTTCGCCACGACCGCAACGCTCGCGGTCGCCTTGTGGAACGGCTAACTGAGCATTTTGGGCGTTGTGCGTTGCTAGTGGAACGCCCTATTAGAAGGCTGTAAAACGTTTTACCTTGGTTAATTTAATCTATGGTTAATTTTAAACATGGTTGCGGAAAAAGGTGTTCCTAAGTAGGCATTTGTTATGTAGTAGCTAAAGTATTGCTCACTTAGCACATTGGATTTAAAGATTTGGGGTTCGATTATCAGTAGGGCACATATTTCTTAGAGTCGTTATACTTTAATCTTACAATTATAAACATCGAGCCGTAAAACAGGGTCCATGAAAAAAAATGGAACTCAAAATGACAGCTCCGCCATTTCCTTAGATTTTGTTTGTAAACTAGTGAGAAAAAATCACAGCATTAATTATGGAATACTGGTATTACGTTCGCATCAATCAATCAATCTTTATTTGCAAAAACATAGGTAGATTTACGGTTTAAAAAATAATTTGAAGCATATAAAATACCCCTATCCTGTATAAAGGGTTAATATATGGTGGGGCTACATAATAGGGTGCAATGTTACTCCCCTTATGTTATTGTGCCACGCTCGAGTAAATCCCAACATCCCCGCTTGGCCTCCCCTACTATAATGTGAAACATGTAACTTTTAGCTGTTTCTTGTTTTGTGTGCCAAATAATTAAATAAACCAAGTATGCTTATTAATTGTTTTAAAGAGCAATATAGTAATAAAACTACGTTTTAACGGTTTTAAGCGCGGTAATTTATTAAGTTTTGGTTTGTCCGACGTTTCGGCCGCTTTTCAGTGGCCGTGGTCACGGACGACAAAGGTGACACTTGTCCAACGAGTATTGTTAAAGTTTTATTTAGCCTACCGCCAACTTGTTCATTTTAATTATTTAGTTTTAATTTTGTTTATGATTAATATTTACTCTATGGGAGCCTAATCTAATTTACCACCGCTTCACAACATGTTGTGGCTTGAAGAGAAGAAGCGGCGTAAGAAACTCTTCAGCAAACATGCCTAGTTCAATTTTTTTTTATATAATATTAAAATGGGTGGAAGGAAAAAATAAAAGAAATTATCAGTCAAGTTGGTTTGTGTTCCGTTGCACGCAGAAAGAGCTCACAGTGTCCTGAGGTTTGGCAGTTGGATTTTGCTGGGTTTGGGTCTTAATAGTTTTGATGATTGGATCCCAAACAGGTGGTACTTGCCAACCATCTACTCTATTGAAATTTGGGTGTTTTCTAATTTCAATAGCCTCACGCATCATTCTGGGTATGAAACGATTCTCTTTCGCGAGGTTTTGTGGGTTATCGAATCTGATGTAATGGTTGGGTTTATCCAGTAATATAGTGTTATCTATCTGTCTGTATCTATATTATGGACATTTATCTGCTAATTTATACCTATATCTGTTTGCTGATATCAGTATGTGATGGTAGGTATCTAACCCCATCAGTTGAAATAACTGTTACTTCGCCTACTTAGTTAAAATCGCTAACATTTTATTTTGAACATCTCTACATTTAGAGTGCACTTAACGGGCTGTTGAACTTTTCAAAGTTAATAAAGCAATAAATAGTTCTTCACCAGGTTACACATAAACCGGTCCTGCTATAATGCGGTGAATTAGATGTTTCTACGACTGGCACTGGCGGAATAGCGGTATAACCAATTTTGACATTTGCAAACGACATTATAAATTTCAATTAAAATCTTTCTGACCTCTAACAGAATAAAAATTTAAATTTTAAATGATCAAACTCACGTCATTAAACAACTGTTAAAATGCACACATGAAGTAGGTACTTTGGTGTTGTAAATGTCCATAGACAAATAATTATGCAGAATACATAGGTATCTGAAATAAATCTATCTATAAATGATATGGCGAATTATGGTTTTAAGTGTAGCGGCTGCCGCCCGACCTTCACACCCCGTATATGGAAACCAGGAAGGGGATTCCGATTCCATAGTTCGGACCGCTGTGTTTGCCTATGTGGTTCATACAGCTCTCGTTTTTTATTAAACGGAATTTAACGCCTACTACAATTCGAATCTAGATATAAACGGTGTCTTAGCTTTACTGACCGACTTGTTGTCGTCTTAGCTATTAAAACGCGGAAATAATAAGAGATGTATGGGGTTCCCTCACTGACGGACTTTATATTAATAAAAGTTTGAGAAGAGTCATTTGTGAGTATATTTTCTGAAGTACCACTTCTACTGCGTGTGAACTACACACACAGACAATTTTTCATCATAAATCAACAAATAATTCAAATGCTATTATTTGAATGCGCAAAACGATTTAAGTGGTATCTAATCGATCAAATTAAGTAACGTTGTATATGAGATTACGCGGTCTTATTGTGAATACCAATCAAGGACATAGCATTCGATATTGTCATAAATCATCAAACAGGTATTTGGACCACACCTTATATTGCTTAATTGAACGTTGGAATGATTTATTGTAGTATAAATTCGCCTTAGACTACGATCTTGTCCGTGGTTGAGGGGAGATACGGCCTAGTATGAAGCATGCTTAACTAGAAGGTACCTATTCACACAGGACTTCAAGACACCCAGTTTGAAGGTATCAAGAAAAACAGACTCAGCCAGTGAGTTTGACTGCGGTGCGCATAATGATGGTGGACGTAAAGCGCTTTGTTCTTGCAGGTGGTATGTCCACCATATATACCAACCGATGCCGCAGTACCGTATGATTATGTCTGGTAATCCGATGATAGAAGGAAGACGGCGGGATAAAATTGAAAAATTCCGAAGCACAATCCAAATGTCTCCGATAGAAAACCGACACAGGGCCCGTCTAAGGTACGCTACGCCACTGTACAGTAGAAAGAAGTTTTTCAATGAAGGAGGATCGACTTAATGGCTTAGCTCTGTTGAACATCCCCTCTGATATTGATTGTCCTATTGAGGATGTAATTAAACAATTTTCCAGGAAGATTAGGTGCATAGAATTTCTCACTTAAAGAAGAGAACTACAATTGAAATTGTTTTATATCATTAGATGGCATTTTCTAGTATATCTATATATTGATACGAGAAGCAAGAACACAGCTAAAACTTTGTACCCTTTTTTACGAAAATTGCGTGGAAGGAGGAGTCTCAAATTTCGCACACCTATAGTTTATATAGAGCAGGAGTGCAAAATACTTTTTGTTTAAATTATGCATAAAAAATACATTGAATAAAATAAAAACATGTCCACTAGCATGTATTTGACACGCCTTGCGAAAATCTGTGATTATAGAATTATTATAGTCTTCAAGAACCTTTATAATGTACAAAGTTATAATTTAAATTAATTATTATGGTCGAATTTCGACCACGGGCGACCATTAGTTATACCTTTACTTTTATCGTTTAGAATATCTTTAGCGTTCTCTAACTCAAATCCTTGAGTTTTTTCTGTATCCGCCAATGGATAGACGTAGAACTAGAACCCGACTCTAATGAAAGTTTCGTAACAGGTGTATCATAAATTACTAAATACACAAATTGCTTTTCTTACTCTAATAATATGTTAGAACCGCCCATGTTCATCGTAGCCATTGCCTAAGGCGATAGAGTTTTTAATGGAAACCAATCGCTATCGCCAACTACATAACTGATTGCACGTAGTGTATTAAATAGAAAGTACATAGAAAATAATAAAATCATTTCGTCGAGTGAAAGGAAAATTAGAGGTCGGGATCTCACATGCCTTGATCGCTGTAATAAATACATATTTTTACGCTTTTGCTTCACGGCCATTATCAACGGATATTAAATTGAATTCAAGTGCGATAAAGTCGAAATTGCTATGTCACGTTCTGCTATACTTTAGAGTCGATAGAAATTCTTGTTAGATTGATGTAACAGGTTTGTGTTTAGGGCCTGTTGCTTGAGACGGTCGGACGCCTCAGAATTAGAGACTAAAAAGTCATTTACACATTTTTTTCTTTTTTTTATTGCAGGGGTTCTGCAGACAGAAAGAGGGCCCATTTGATACAAAACGGTTATCGTCGCTTATGGACATTTGCAACACCAAAGGTGCTCTAGAAATGCGCTGCTGCTCTCTTAAGGGAGACTGGAACCTGACCACTAATGCCGTGACACAACTCAAGGTTGTTATGGCGACATACTTTAGACAAGGAGTGGTTGCCATCCAGTCCGGCAAATGCCCTACCACCTGGCTGTGGGTTATTTTGTCACCCCTTACGACAGGCCGCCCGGCCGCGCGAAATTGTATTCTTTCTCCGATCCTGCACGGATAAATCATATCTCATACCTAATAAGGAATAAGTAAATCGGTAGGAGAAGGGGAGAGGGGTCGGGTTTTTAAAGCAATTTGAAACAAGATAACATCAAAGGGCAGATAGATATAGCTAGCAGTACAGTAATTGTATACAGAATTGTGGGCCTAAGTTCGGCGATCGGCGGCGGCGAACAGCTCGCTCCAACCTCTTATACTGTGTTTTGTACGAGTATAACGTTTTTATCTTGCCGTACTTGTAAGGAATATATGGAGATATGTTGCAAAAAAAAATATTACGTTAAGTCTTTATATTTATAACTATAATTATTTTCTATCCTTTTATTGCGCTTTTGTCTTATTGAATATGCACTGTTTGCTACAACTCCATTAATTCTTCAAAAGTTATTCTGTAACATAATTCTGTATAAAATCTTAAAAAAAAAGTACTTAAATATAAAAAATAGAACAACAAATATAAAGAAAAACAATTTTTAGCTAGACGTGTTGCTGGGGAGTTTCTTGCCGCTTCTTCTCCTTAACAGCAATAACACGTTGCGAAGCGGTGTACATAGACTAGGAAGTAAAATTAAATCTTAACCTATACCTATGTATGACCTTCAAAAAGTGTTCTCCAGTGGAACTTATTTTGAATAAAAACTTTTGAATTTGAATTTGAATTTGTCCTTCACCCTTGTTAGCACGTGGTAATTGTATCAATATACACATTAGGTAAGAAAACGGCCTAAGTGATGCATGCGTTCCGGACAGGATCGAAACCACGCCCTTTGAGTTAGGGACGCGTGCGCTAGCCATTACGCTACCACGACTTACAAAAGTAATTATGATTACTTAATATTCAATTAATTTACCCTTGGCTATTATGATTTCTATTTTTTTGTTACCGCTATTTAAAATCTTGTTTGATCAATGTCAACCTTGCAACAATCTCGGTCGGCCTATCTAACTTTTTTAATTTTAATAACCGTCTCGCTGATGAAATTGCGATTCAGGCTCATTTAAAAAAGACTAAACACGCAGTGATTATCTATATATAATTACGTGAAGCTAAAAGTTTGTATCCCTTTTTACGAAAATTGCGCGGACGGAGGAGTATGAAATTTACACTTATCTTGATATATAATAACTTATTTCTAAAGCTATTATTATTAATATATATTATCTAAAACATCTTAAAGTCGGTGCTTAGTAATTTTCAAAATATAGTAATTTTTATGTTTTGCTTTGCACCGACTTCAAGATGTTTTAGATAATATATATTAATAATAATAGCTTTAGAAATAAGTTATTATTTTATACATTTTAGTTTTTTAGTTTTTGAAGTCGGTTTTTTAAACGAAGTTTTTATTTTTTATTTGTTACTTTTTAGTGTCTAGCTATGTATGGGTGAACCTACGATTGGTGCCGCGCTTCTTAAAAAATATAGGTCCCAAGAACTGGGAACAAAAAAATGTTCGTAAAATGAAAACTACTGGGCCAAAATATGTCAAATTTTTAGGGGACCACATGGCAGCTATTCCGCGTCGAACAAAAAAAGTATCACGTAAATCGAATCATAAATCTCAGAGCAATCGGTGTACATATGGAACGGAGTGAAAATTATTTTCATGAAAAATGTTCATAAAATGAAAACTACTGGGCCAAACTATGTAAAATTTTTAGGGGACCAATTAGAAGCTATTCCGCGTCGAAAAAAAAAGAAACACGTAAATCTGATCATAAGTCACGGAGTAATTGACGAACATACATTAAAAAAAGCAACGAAAAAAAAAGATCCCGACGAATTGAGAACCTCCTCCTTTTTTCGAAGTCGGTTAAAAATGAACATTTATCTGTATTGCCTTTATAGAATCGTAAACTAAACATTTGATCATGTGATGATCTTTAGCAAAGTAGTAAATCTTTAGCAAATCAGAGTCAATCAGTTCCTGAGATTAGCGCGTTCAAGAAACAAATAAACAAATAAACTTTTCAGCTTTATATATTAGTACTAGCGGTCCCGGCAGACGACGTCCTGCCTTGAAAAAAAATTTAGAAACCGATTGCAATGCTACCAATTCCAATTGTGAATCTAAACCATTCTGGAATCCACTTGAACACAAATACAAAAAAAAAACATTCAAAAAAACAAAAATCGGCCCTAGAGTACGGTTTCTAAACATTAATTGATATTGAATACGCCACGATACTTTATCCGCCATAGTTATATCAATCCAACTTCAATATTCATATTATTATCATTTCAATCAACACTGAAGTTATTTGAAGACAAAATAGATGTAATTCAAATCTATGCCGATAAAAAAGTGTCCGCATTAGACGATTGCCTCATTAACGTTTTTTATCGTCGTCTAATTACATCATACGAGAAATCACTGACCGAGTGCCGCAAGAATTCATTCATTTAAATGAAACGACGCGATCATTTAGTTTACAAGTATGTTCTCAATGACGCTAGTTGTTTATTTTTATTTACATCGTAAAACTTTTAGGATATTCGCGTTATTACATTTGCGCATGATGTGCTTTGATAACAACTTAAATATTATGTAGGTACTAGGATAGTGTTACGAGTGCGGGACTCGTATCAAAATGCCGTTGGAATTACTATAGAATTTATTAGAACTATAAAAACACGTATAACACCGCTACAAATATAACTGGACGCAACACGTACAAACTGCACGATTCAATAAAACGCGCAAAATCCGTCACTATATATATATGATTTTATTCTACACAAATACAATATGCCTCGACGCAAAACAATAATTTCCAAGAATTAGTTCGACACACCTGCCTAATGACTGCCATAAAACAAGTACAATAACAATAGAATGTTTTCCTTAATTGCAAATTAATTGCAAACACAAAGAAAGCAAAAGAAGTCCAAATACGGGAAGGTAATAAACCAGGTTTATGGCAGGCAGATGTGCATTCACTTTTTGTCGGCATGTAACAATATCACCGGGCACGCCATAATTTTCAATTTGTTGTTGTATCTTGTGCTTTGATTCACGTACACTGTAATGCTTTAAGTAATGCACTAATAACAATTAAGAGAAGGATTAAAAATTCACAATTAAGAGATTGGTAATGTACTTGTCCAATTTGAAAATCTGCCCGTAAAACTTCAAGTTAAAATTTATTGCGATTCGTTTAGCCACTTGTCCGTTGAAGTTTCACTTCTACTATGCGTCCCAGCACACATTTCGATTTTTTGTTTTACTTGGCACCGACTTCTAAGTATTGTAGAAAATGATAATTTTTTAGCATGACGTCGGTTTTGTTTTTGTTAAATAAAAACCTACTTTAAAGTTGCACAAATACTTTAATAGCATTAGAAATAATATATTAAGCCCCTGTAGAAATTGTACTACTGGCACGTGTATACAATTTTCCTTTTCAGTGAGTATTCACGCTCTTCGACAAGGGTTGCTCTCGATTGCTCTAGGATCTACAGATCAGATCCTGACTTGGTGACAATGGGATCATCTCAGGAGTATACTCTTTCGATAAAAAATGAAATTGAAAATCGGTCTATAATTAACTGAAAAATCACGTACCAAACATACAATGGAATTGAAAACCTTGTGAAAGTCGGTTAAAAATTTAATTAGATTCTTTATATAATTATATTATTATTTTTTATTTTTTTATGGCAGGAGATCAGCAGACAGGCAGACGGCCCACTTAATGGAAAGCGGTTACCATCGCCTATAGACATTTGCAACATCAAAGGTGGTACAAATGCGCTGCTGCTCTCTTAACGGAAACCTTGAGTGAAAAATTGTGTAACTGATGGTGAAAATCGGTTGAAATCAGCTGCGTTTAAGAGAAGTTAGCGGGCATACGGACAGACAGACACGAAAAGCGATATTTGTTTTATATTACTTATGAAAAGCAGACAACCCAGACACTGGGCCGATTTTTATGTTCCAATAGGAAAGCAGACATATCTAATATGAACATTCTAATATTATACAAGAACACGATAACACCGCTACAAATATAACTGGACGACTTACATACACAAGAACAGGCTATAAAAATACTTCAAACTTACACTACTTAATATGAATAAGACCGTTATCATCTAACTTCTAAAATATCATCATAACTATATTTACTTTTTAAACAATAATTAACAATTACACTCCTTTTACTTGAACTTATTTATTATTTATGACGTCATAAGTAGTTCGCACAAAATCTATAAAACTGACCTGCTGTAAGTTTATAAAAAATAGAAAGAAATAAATAAATTTTGATTATTTCTAAAAATGCGAAACTTATCAACAATTAATAATAACTAGTAGTCGCTCGTGGTCGAAATTCGACCATAATAATAATATGTAGTCAAAGACTATACTTCTATAATCACATATTTCGCTAAGGCAACAATAAACGAAAGAGTATATATGCGTGTGTGTGTTTAATACATAGTTGTAGTGTGTAATGTTTTTTTAAATTGATTTAATGTATTTTATGCTTTTTTTTTAATATTAGCATTTAAAAAAAATTGACGATTATTTTCTATATAAACTATACATTTTCGTAAAAGTTTTTGCTATTAATATAATGATAACATATATAATTAAATTGCGTGCCGCAATTTGGGAAATGATGTTGGCACTTAGTATTTTACTATGCCAAAACATAGTCCGAAATATATCTCAATTTGACTGTCTGCTCCCCTATTGCACTTGTATATAGTAATTGTGAATTGTTGTTTACGCTATGACAGCGTCGGCGCTGCGGCGGGTGCTCGATCCCGTTAACGCGGCCAATCTCATTTCGATATAACGGGCTGGTGCCGGCCGAGAGACGCCCCATCGGCCACCACGGCCACGTACTCAAGCCACAACATTAAAAAACCTAATTAAAACATTCGGACAGGAAAACGATCGGACAAGTGCGCTGCCGTTCACGATCTATAAAGAGTTTCGTAGGATTTTTAATTATTGCCCTGCTTGCAAACAGACATACAGCCCGCGTGTGGAAAAGTGGTAACGTCGTCTTTTGATGTTTGTAACACCACCGAGGCCAACGCATTACCAGGCTTTAGGATGGGATAGCGTCGTCAGGCAGGGGGAAATAGGATTACCTGGAAGCTCTTTATATTTCTAGAGCACAAAAGACGAAGGGAAATCTGGAACCTGCTCAATGATGCCGGAAAACAACTCAAGGTTTTTATGGCGGCGTACCATAGAACAGAGGTGGAAGCCATCCAGTCGGGCGAATGCCCTATCATCTGGGTACGGCATAGGCTAACCGTTTCACACCAATGTTCTGTAAGAGCGTGGTATAACAACAATCGAGCCAGCCCCAAGAATTCTAATCAAAATAATGATTCTCCCAGTAAATGAGAAGAGACATCATCCCTATCCCTATTAATTAATATTATAAATGCGAAAGTAACTCTGTCTGTCTGTCTATCTGTCTGTCTGTTCCGTTTTCACGTAAAAACTACTGGACCGATTTGGCTGAAACTCAGTATATATATGTTTTCGATGCCGAGAATAAACATAGGATACTTTTTATCCCGAAAAATGGGATAGTTTCCGGGATAAAAATATATTTGTCTTTCTGTATGTTATGCTTTTATAGAAGAACCAAAGGGCCGATTTGGCTGAAATTCGGTACGTATGTAAATTAAATACTGAGGGTGGACAAGGGATACTTTTCATTTTGACCTTTTTGGTCATTTTGGCTATTTTAGCCTTTTTACTCATTTTGGCCATGTCGGTACTGTGGCCTTTTTGGTCATTTTGGCCTTTTTGGTCGTTTTTGCCTATTCCGTCATTTTGGCCATATCGGCCACTGTGGCCTTTTTGGTCATTTTGGCCATGTCGGTCATTTTGGCCTTTTTGGTAGTTATGATCATTTTGATTATTTTGGCCTTTTTGGTAGTTTTTGCCTATTCCTTCATTTTGGCCACATCAGTCACTGTGGCCTTTTTGGTCATTTTGGCCATGTCGGTCACTGGCCTTTTTGGTCATTTTGGCCTTTTTGGTCATTTTGGCCTTTTTGGTCGTTTTTGCCTATTCCGTCATTTTGGCCATGTCGGTCACTGTGGCCTTTTTGGTCATTTTGGCCATGTCGGTCATTTTGGCCTTTTTGGTAGTTTTGACCATTTTGATTGTTTTGGCCTTTTTGGTAGTTTTTGCCTATTCCTTCATTTTGGCCACATCGGTCACTGTGGCCTTTTTGGTCATTTTGGCCATGTCGGTCATTTTGGCCTTTTTGGTCATTTTGACCATTTTGATTATTTTGGTCTATTTGGTCGTTTTTGCCTATTCCGTCATTTTGGCCATGTCGGTCTCTGTGGCCATTTCGGTCATTTTAGCCATGTCGGCCATTCCGGCCTTTTTGATCATTTTGACCATTTTGGCCTTTTGGTCAAGTTTTGTAATTTATGTTGTTTACAGATAGACGGAGGATGGTATAATTAGCGATATAAAATGAAGTGAATCGTCCGTGGGCAAATACATAAAAAAAAAAAAAAATATAACCTGTAGCGCTTGCTCTATAAACAAGAAACACGCACTAGAGGTTAACTCTAGTATGTAATAAAATAGAATGAAAAAAATGTAGAAGCGTACTAAAAACTTGTAACCAACAATAAAGAATCATAAAATGTAAGAAATAAGAAGTAAGATAAGCAAACCTAGTAGATATAACGCAAACAAATAGAAATATAAACAAAATTGTATAACCATATCTGTAAGAGAGTAACGTTGCACGTGCATCATTAAAAAAAAACATATCACTGTCAAGAGAGTTTAAAAAAAGAAAAAGCGGTCGAAATTCAAAAATATCAGCTGTTACAATTCTTTTATAAATATTATTATAGACTATTCAAAACTTCCTTTAACGTTATTAAAATAACTACGTGTTCCCGCTGGGGGCCAAGGCTACCCTTACGTATCTAGGAAAACCTATACCACCAAGCCAACATATACCAGACGTGCACAGTTACCGGTCGAGCTAATATAAGCGCTGTGGAACATCTTGACTCAAAGAGCTTTCAAGGTTTCGACAGGCTAGTGTACCCCTTTTGTGCATAAAAGTCCCCCGGTTTTTACGGAATTGATTAAGGCTGGTGTGCATAGACATTTAAACGACTGTTAAAATAAAATAATCGCTGGTTAGCCATATATTTTTGGCGATTATTTTATTATAACCCTCGGTTAAATGTCTATGCACACCAGCCTAAATATACTAGATAATTATCTTATATCGTTCATTGACCCACCTAAACCTATTCTGTGGCTAGGGAGGAAGATCTGACTTTTCCCCCACGTCACAAGAGACTCGAGTATAAGGTATTGCGTTAGAGTGAGGACCTTTGTATTTTTTAAATAAAGAAAGAAATAAAGTAAAGAAAAGATAAAATATAGAAAAAAAATATAAGATTAAAAAACTTAAAAGCCCGGACAATCATGTTTGTGCGGAGGGAGGGAAAAAAAACCCAGTAAAGGACCCGGTAGTGCACTAAATGTATTTCCTCCTGCCTCAAAAAAGAAGGGTTTCATTATTCTCCTAATGGTTACCGTACCCTAAAAACGGTTTCCAGGATGCAATCGAATCTTGAGTGGGCGGGAATTTTATAAAAGTTTTTAACAAAATTTATCCTCTTTGAAAGGTCAACAACATGAAAGCAATTAACCTACTTTATGTTATTATGCAAAATACGGAAAATAAAACTGTAATCTAAAAAAAACTAGTACCTTCTGCATACACTTTGGACCTGTATCTCGTGGGAATTCTTTTATTAGGTTTCCGTAATTAATTTAACAAAATCATAACACAATGACATGCTATCGTCATCTCTGTCCGCCTGTCTGCTTCTTATTTTTTGTTTCTATATTGTTAAGTGCAAGTGGAGGTACGCACTAAACACCAGTTTTTTCTAACTAAACACTTTTATTGTCTTACACAACCGTACGTGATTCTTTCTTTCCTGGGTTGCCCCACTAACGACATACTGTTCCGACGATGAGTAGTTTACTCACAATACCGTCGCCGATATTGCGTAGACCACCTCCTGCTACTGCGGTGCTCACGTCCGAATTGGCCGCGCGTAACTCGACACCGCCACCATAACAATTGGAAATAATGTAAATAGGACTCACTAACTGACAATAGGAATAGGAAAAAAAATATGACTTTGAAGTGTTTTATAATATTTGACGCCTTACCTTTGAAAGAATTTGTAAGGATAAAATTGTATAAAGGTTTTTCGTGAATTTTATATATTAATAATAACGTTGTATATAAATATATTGTTACAATTTGAGCCACCTGCATATATGTAAACAAAGCACATTTATTACCCGTCGGTGTTTCAGCTAATAACATTGAAACGGTTTTATGACCGTTTTCTTTTGTTTACTTTGTGTTTAAAATTTGTGATTGGAAAAACAGTCCATTGTATATTGTAATCTTTATGGTAGTCATTAGCCAGGTGTGATTCTTAGAAATTCAGTCCACGCGATCGAGAAGACATATTGTATTTGTACAGTATAAAGCAATGCCCGAACGGAGGGTTGAGGCAGTCTAGCAATAGTCACAAGCGGAGCAAGACGTTAGTGACTTTGCGCGTGTTATTGAATCGTGCATTACGTTTGCACTGGTTGTGTTCAGTTATATTTTTACCCGTGTTATACGTGTTTGTATAGTTCTCATAAATTCTATAGTAATTCTAATGGCATTTTAATTCGAGTTCTGCAACTCGTAACAATATTTAAGGTACGAAAAGTATTAAATGCAACAAAAAACGCCTGTGACATACGTACGGCAAGTCATACGTGTTGACACCCATGACACCCGTCTACCTTGAGTTCGTCTCGTGGAACCAGTTTTGCCTCTGTTTACTTTGTGCGCCTCTGTCTCTCCGTGATGAAATTCATGTACTGTACTGAGTACATTGTTTGTATTTTTAACCGACTTCGAAAAAAGGAGGAGGTTCTCAATTCGTCGGGAGCTTATTTTTTTTTTTGCTTTTTTTTATGTATGTTCGCCGATAACTCCGTGATTTATGATCCGATTTACGTGATTTTTGTTCGACGCGGAATAGCTGCCATGTGGTCCCCTAAAAATTTGACATAGTTTGGCCCAGTAGTTTTCAATTTACGAATATTTTTTTGTTCCCGGTTCTTGGGACCTATATTTTTTAAGAAGCGCGGCACCATTCGTAGGTCACCCATACATAGCTAGACACTAAAAAGTAACAAATAAAATTTAAAAACTTCGTTTAAAAAACCGACTTCAAAAACGAAAAAACTAAAATGTATAAAATAGCTTATTTCTAAAGCTATTATTATTAATATATATTATCTAAAAAATCTTGAAGTCGGTGCAAAGTAAAACATAAAAATTACAATATTTTGAAAATTACTAAGCACCGACTTTAAGATGTTTTAGATAATATATATTAATAATAATAGCTTTAGAAATAAGTTATTTTATACATTTTAGTTTATTCGTTTTTGAAGTCGGTTTTTTTAAACGAAGTTTTTAAATTTTTGAGAAATAGGTACTGTATTATTTCAATCATGTGTGATGTGTATCCTATAGAATACCGACAAATTAGCAACTCTGCGTCGATGATCTAGGCTCTGAAGTCTCTCGTCGAATAGTTGGTTATTATCAGCTTCCTATTTCTTTTCTCCATTGACTCGAGTCCTACCAGTAGTTAACTGTTTGACATTTTTATAGAATGAAATGAACAGGTTAGTTTCGTCAATATTTTGACATAAGTATTATCATAAAATTATAATGATAATAATACCCAAAAGATTTCATGCAAAGTAAGAATTCTCTGTAATAGCAACTTAGTTCCATATTGCTTAAATGTTAGCAAAGTAATCAGCTGAACTTGCTTTAAGAAATAATATGAAAATTGCATACTTTGTGCAATACTAAGCATACGTTGCAATGCGCAACCACAGTCTGTAACATTTTAAATCCAATCGCAAAAGAGCATTAAGGGAATATACACAGATATATATTGTCACGCCTGTTTCCCATTGGGGTAGGTAGATACGATGGATCTCGGCTCCCGATAAACACGTTTCGCTTCATTAAATTTAATTAATCTTTTCATACATACCTACACGTTTATTGAAAGTGTTTTTTACCTGACCTTTCTTCAAAATAACTTTAACTTGATCATGGTGATTAGCCTCTGGAAGGTCGGACTCTTTCGAGTATAAATTTATTTTTGATGTTTTTATTTTAAATACAAAATACTAGATAACTGGGATCTATCTTCAAAAATAACAATACAACCTAATACGCATCAAAGCGTTTACATCCGGCGCGGAATTAATTCCGGATAAGATGTAGGAAACGGCCATTAATTTTGAATGATTATGCCGTCGATGATAATACGTATTCACACGAGAGTTGAAGACACTCTAATTGTACTTTATGAGAAACACATAAGGTAGTTAATGCATTCCGCAGCTCTGCCGTACGCAGACAGAAGGTGGACACGAAACGTTTCGATCGCACTGGTAATGTTTCCATTAGTGATGAGTAGTATACGTGTGAGCCAGTACATGTGTCCCGTACAAAATACATTTGTACTGAGACGGCTTAAAATGTGATAATGTAAGAGTTCAACATTTTTGTACGTAAGAGGCAGGACGGAACGAGGCTTGCTACAACATAACAATAACGCCTCTATGGATATTTACATGACAAAGAGGAACAACATGACATAGTACGACCGCTAGTAAAATGAGGTGACCGAGGTCGATCACATCCGATTCTTAACGAACATTTCCGAACTATACATTTTGAACGTTTTCAACAGGGCAAATGAGGAACTGATGCTCACCGCCTCATCGCCCTATTGGTCTAAATATACTGCTATATTATCTCCTCGCCTCATTCGAAGTGGTACATTGCACTGGTTCAGTACAAAATGTTAAAACCCTAGTTTCCATTGCGAAGCGGTGGCGTAGTGCAAAGCGCCTTATCGTCTGAAGACTGATTGTGCAGGGGAAATTAAGTGCAAAACTTGAGCTGCACAATCTCCGAAATAAATCCTGACTGGCAATCGGGTGCCAACTCCAGGCCTTGAAACCTTATAATGTTCTAGCAATCTATCAAAGTTAAAGATTTTTACGGAAGAAATTCGCACAGAAATATTTGCAATGCGCACACTGTTTATTTTACGTCGTGACTTATACTATTATTCATTAACGTCAGTGTTACATAATATTAACAGCTCACTTTAAAGTCACGAACGATCATATACGTGTCTGTTGAATCTAAACAAACCTTATTTAATTCATGTATACTAATTATAAAACTTATCGCAACATATTAAATGGTTGTTCTTTTCTCTTCTCAACAATTATATGCAGCTGGGTACCATGTCGTAAGAGGCGTCAAAACAACCCATAGCCAGGTTGGGTATTTACCCATCTGTATGGCTACCACGTCTGATCTAGAATTAACAACCTTGTGTTGTGTCCTGGAATTATCGGCCAGGTTCCAGCCTCCCTTTAGAGAGCGGCAGCACATTCGTAGCACCTTTGGTGTTACAAATGTTCATAGGTGATAGTAACCGCTTTCCATCAGGTGGGCCGTCTGCATATTTACTAAACTCATGCAATAAAAAACAATAAATTTAGAAATCCGATAAAACACCGAAACCCGCAATTGGTGAATTGCGGGTCAGAAGTTTGCAAGCCTGAAACCTTAGTTGATTAATAACTAGCTTCACGCACTTAAATTAAGCAACTAAAGTATCTCCCTTCTAGGCAGTTGAAGAAATAGTTCATTTCTCAACCTTATAATATCCTCAGGCAAAATACTGAGTTACACAGAAGGCGAAAGACTGATGACATATACAAAGGACCTTGGCCAACTTAAAAGATAAATTACACTAATGATGATTGATACAGTGTATACATATAATTTCACCACACCCTTCTTCATTAGAACATTTAATACAAATTATGTAACTATGTAATATACGGGACCTCAAAGGTCTACCGGACCGATATGGTATTAGTTCAAGCAATCCAGCCGGCAGGCATAAACCAGGCCCGTTGCTGTAGTGCTGTGGCTAATAACCAAGAGAACTCTCCGAATTTGGAAAAAGATTTGGTATTTATAGGCAATTACTGCTGATCGACATTTTGGAAATCTATGTCAATTGAAATGTTCGACTCAGCAATAAGTGCATACCGAATAGGGTAGTAACAGTAGTCTGGCTATATATTCATAAAGTGTTTATATAATCAGAAATGAGGATATCTATAAGAGAACCAAGGTAACTGATATAGCTCGCAAAATTAGCAAGTTGAAATGGTCCGGTCACGTCTGTCACAGAACCGATGGGCGATGGAGCAAACTTGTCCTGGCGGAGAGACTGCGTCTCGGTAGGGGTAACGAAGGATGTCCTCCAGCCCGGCGGATCACGACTTGCGTAAGGTTCCGCCAGAAGCTGGATGAGGGATATGTGACGCAGACTTGGGGAGACCTACCTCCTTCAGTGGACATTATTTGGCTGAAGAAGTAGAACTAATGATAAATAATATATCAGATAATAATGTTTTAACTTGATAAATCATTATCAGTCACTAACCACTGTTATAGTCGTGAATAGTCGATAGCTACACTAATAAGCAAACATACAATTCAAATTCCATTAAACACAACATTCCATAAAAACAATTTATCGACATAACCTTGATTGCATTACTGTTGAATGAACTTGGACAAGTGGTCGTAAAACCAAGTGGAGCGATAAAACCGCCTGCTTAACTGTTTAAATAAAATCTTCACGTAATTTATAATATACACAACATATTTTATTATGCAATATAAGTACATAGAACTGTTACAACAGAACCCAAAATGCGAGAAGTGACACCGGTCAAGAATATTCAAGTAAAATGAATATGAAAGTTATTAACGTAAAGACTTAATACTACTCGTAAAAGGTCTGGTCTCCACTAAACCGAAGAGAGCGGAGAAATATAACAGCTTACAGATAGACAAACTCATATTCGCATTTATAATATTAAGTATGGATTAAATTTAATAGTGCATTTGCAAATGACTTAACTGTTCGTCGCGCTCTATTTATTGGCTGATAAATCTATAGGAAAGGTGTGTAATATTTGAAAAATTGTTGAACAATTTACAATATTGTTAACATACACTGCCATTGCTTTTTATTTATTTATTTTTTAGGTTTATGGCTTGGCAGCTGGGCCTTTAAGCCAGATCTTAGTTTACAATATACTTTCTTCATTTTCTTATGCCTATGTGTGTGCTACACATAGGCATAAGAAACTGAATCTGAACTGTAGGTAATCAGCTAGTGCCATTCAACGGAATTCTTGTGACAACTCAAAAGGCCGCATTTGACAGTACAGTTCACATTTCTTACAAAACACATAATTACTACTCAAAAACTATCAATATTCTACAACTATTTTTCATTTTAGAGTAATTTTACACATTTTTAAAAAATAAAACTGCACAGCACTACATCTCCTTTCAGTTCCCGCCAAAAACTCCACTGCCATTGCTAAATCTGTCGTACCACAGATTATACTTCTGAATACTGTTCCTTGGCTTGTATCAGTGTTACTCGTTCTTTGATAATCAAGCCAAAAGACAAATCATATATCGACCATAAACTTGAGTGCATGTTACCTCGCTTTCAAATTAAATTACATTGAATGTTTCTGTTCGAAACGCTATCTGGACCTCTCTTCTCCGCAGCGCAATTCTCCGCTTTAGTGGATAAGAAACCTAACTGCTACATCAAGCAATAGAGGTTAAACATAAACCTGAGAAAGGAAGGTTGCGTTACGGGTAGTTATGTTGTGAAATCACAACAGTAATGGTTTCGACGAAATGTCCGGTTTTCTCAAGAACCTGTTATTCGTTGGGCTCTCAATGCCGCAGAAACTTCTTGAGCAAGTTAACAAGTGTTAACCACGATCGGCTGTCATGTGCTAGCAAAAGGATTGAATCTTGTGATCTTTAGGTACCTATTGTCAAAATTGAACCACTCAATTTGAAAAGGGAATACTGTATTTCTGATTGTAATTAATTTTGCTAGTTCCATTATACGCTTCCTTGTATAATTATTGTTTTTAATATATTCGTAATGTTTGTATACTTCCTAAATAAATATTTTTTCTTTCTCTCTTCGCCTTTTTTCTAGTCATTTTGGAAAAAATGGAAGCTTTACGTAATCGTCAAATCCGTCTTACTTTGTATATCACATCTTAATGGGAAATATAATCATTTGTAGAATTAAAATCTAAACAATAATTACTTACTTACCACGTTGGCGTTTAGTATTTATGTAGGCATTTTTTATATTTTATTAAGGTCCCGACTTCTCACGAGATCTTCCAGCGAAGCTATTGTTATGCCCCGCAGGCCGAGGCCCGTCTGTTATTGTTGGAAATCTTATACTAATATATAAAGCTGAAGAGTTTGTTTGTTTGTTGAATATACTTTATTGCATAACATTAAGATACAATTTAAGAAGTTTAAGTAAAAAAAATAGGCGGAGTTATCACTAAAAGCAATTTCTTCGAGACAGCCTTAGGAGAGATTAGAAAAAATATGTGTAACATGTGTAATTTAAATTTCTGTTTAAACAACAATTTATTAAATTATTAAACTATAAAGTGTATCTTTTATGGTTCGACTATCATCCCTATTGTAGTAAATATTTTTTAATAAATATGTATTTATTAATAAAGAAATAAGTTTTTACTGGGCTTCCTAAAAAAATATATCGGTAAATAATTTCCAAATTAAAATTTAATCAATTAATTTTATTGTCAAAATATATATAAAACTCATTAGTATACTTGAAAAAATAAAATAGCTGAAATGGGAATGGTGGTTTGATCATGTAGAAAGAATGAATAAAAGTAGAATAACAAAACAGGTGTATAACAGTATTGTGAATGGTAGAATTGTTGCCGGTAGACGAACACACCATGACCAAATATCAGAAGTGTTAAAGATAGGTCAGGTAAAAAGCTTCTCAAATAAAAGTTCATTTATGAAGAGGTTAATGAAAATAGGTCAAGCGAAAGTTGATTATCAGGATCGACGCAAGTTAAGATCCATAGTATCTGCCTACCCCCATGGGAAACAGGCGTGATATTATGTATGTATGTAATAATATAGTTGTTAACAAAACTTAATCAAAATTAAATAATTATTTTTAGTTAACATTAATTAAAATTTAATTGTTGTTTCGGCAGTAAATAATTGTTACACCAAGTCCAGTTAAGGCGGTGATCTCATATATATTAACCGTACATCTCGCAATGAAACTTTTAATTACAATTATCGCACATGGACACTTGTTCCGGGCAAGAGGCACGCTCAAATAACCTTCTAGTTCGTTGTTATTGCGTAAAGACCGTGAGAAAGGTGAGAGAGACCGGAATGCTAGTCCTTTCACAAGGGATTTGCGCACTATTGACACATAAAACGACCTAACCACTTTGTACGCGATAAATCTAGGCAAGCGAATCGGTTCGCCGGCGGCTGCAACGTAGTGTACATAGAAATCAGTTAGTATTCATTATATATAGTTAGTCGTCTTCTAGATAGTAGTTCAGTGCAATATGTCTATATTTTAACAAATGGTCCGAAAAAAAATTGTGTGCGTGTACTAGTGTACACACGTAAAAAGTGAAACTTCTTTAAATTGGTTAAATAAATAAAGCCCCCTACCACGGTCGAATCGACCAGAAGACGGTGCGTAACGGAAAAAATATGACGCGTAACCGAAAAATGTGACGGTAATTTTTTTCCAACGCCAATAAAGAAGTTTCATTTCAAAAACCGTTCGTATATGTCATTCTATTAACAAGAGAGTATGGCCACTCGTCTGACGATTTCTCCTTCCATAATATTTCTGCTATTTATTAAGTTAGTGTACGTTGTGTAGTTTTCGAAATATTTCAACACCTTACCCAACGCTCAACTAACCCCACCCTACCATATATCCACAATATGCCGGTAGCGTAGTTTTAGTTTCATACAGTCCCGTGAGGAACCTAAAAGTATGACACACCTTTTGTATGTACGTCCGACAACAAATCAATACAGTAACCCTTTGAAATTTATACTGACCTTCGTAATGATTTTCCTCGTCTTCGTTAGTCGAGTTGATTTGCCGGTAGAGGTCTTCGTATTCGGCCCAGTAGGCGGCCAGGGCCGAAGGGTCCGGCGCCCGGGGCAGCGACTGCGCCATTCGGATTTCTGGTGACTCCTGTAATAGATAGAAAAGAAAACATTTGAGCACTAAAGAAACGTTGAATCACATTTTTCTTGATTTCTTACTAAAAGAGTAATGATATTCATATTTGACATATCCCTAATTTGAGGAATAATGATTCGCTCACATAAATTTTAATCTCTTATTCCACCATCCCCAAAATTAATTTTGAGCCAAAGGTTTCTTACGGCCATCCTCAGGATATAATATATCTTCAGCTGTTTAGTCATGTAGTGGGAACAAACCAACAAAGTTGTAGCAATAGCTAGCAGTACCAGCAATTCACTAAAAAATACATCGTCGAGGCATTGCGAACGAAGTTTTCACCATACAACGCAACCACAGCGCCATCTCTAGGTATATTCGTCTATGCTTCTTTTTATTTTATTTTTTTATTGGAGGAGTTCAGCAGACAAGCAGACGGCCTACTTGATGAAAAGCGGTTACCATCGCTTATGGACATGTGCAACACCAAAGGTGCTACAAATGCGCTGTTGCTCGCTTAAGGGAGACTGGAACCTGGTTGCTAACTCTAAAACCACATATAAATAGTTGTGAACTCATAAAATATAGATCTAAAATCTAAAAAGACTTTAAATTAAATATAGCCACAAAACACTTCAGATCAGTGGTGGTGGTAGTCATCCAGTCGGGCAAATGTCCTACCACCTGGCTGTGGGTTGTTTTGTCGCCTCTTACGACAGGCCGCCCCAACGCAGGAAAGTGTATTGTTTCTCCGTTCCTGCACCTATAAAAATGGTGGATGCATGTACGGATGCTAAGCCATCGACGTCATTTATCGTGATAAAAAATATTTTAGCAATTGATCGTATCCCTGGTCGACACTAAGGATATACAAGTACACTAGCTCTGCGTCGAGATTCATTTAAATCCGTTTGATAGTTTACACGTGATGCTCTTACAGGCAGACATGCAAAAATTCTAAAACTGCATCTTCGGAATCTGTTGTACAGAATCAGCCCATTTAAACTCATTGTTTAAAATCGACACTACGGATTTACTATAGTATAGATAGATAAGTATAATTACAGGTTTAAGTATTAATAAATATTTATGAAATTAATTCGCATTTAATTATCAAAATATAGGTAATGAATGGAAGTGATAAATTAGACATTTTTATGATTGTAGTCACGTAATACATGATTCTTATGCCATTACTTAATTGAAACAATCTAGGCGCTAACAATTAAATCTACTAATTAAAGAAATCTCCAGGCCATTTAAATCGGCATAATTTTAAGACCGACGAGATTTTTTACTAGGTGTTACACAACTTGTATGCTCATTGTACGCTTAGCCTATTTCGTAATGTACTTGTTTCGAAAGCTTTACAATGTAGGTATACGTCTAGTTGCTTGCCGGTGTTGCCAGTTCTGTGCCTAGATTATAAAGTTATAAACTTGTAAATAAATTAGAGATTTAATCAAATATACTTGGCACCAACCTCATGACGTTGTGGAAAATATTTATTTTTTGCTTTTTAGTTACTCTTGAAGTCGGATTTTTTTGTTACATTTTTTATTATATTCGTATATTGTCTAAAACATGCAGATGGATCACCTGACGAAAAGTATCCGCATTACCGCCTATGCACATTTGTAACATCAGGAACGTCACTGACGTATTACGAAGGCATTTTATGAGAACTAATAAATAATAGCAGCCCATAATAATTTATGGGCAAGTCGCTCCCCTAAAAATTGGCAAATTCGAACAGACACTTGGCGAGCTTAACACATTGGTTATCGTTAGAGTTTTTGGCGGGAACTGAAAGGAGACGTTATGCTGTGCAGTTTTATTTTCTAAAAATGTGTATAATTACTCTAAAATGAACAATAGTTGCAGGATATTGATAGTTTTTGAGTAGAAATTATGTGTTTTTGTGAGAAATGTGAACGGTATAGTCAGATGTGATCTTTCGAATTTTCACAAGAACTCCATTGAATGGCGTCGGTTGTAGCCTGCAATACAACTGCGCTACTATACGAAGACCTATTAATTAACATGTTTCCGACTGAAAGACTTTGATTCTATGGTCATGAATAAATTAAAAAAAAATGTTATCGTTATGTTACAGGTTTCATCGAGACGTTCTCTTCTACGGCTAGCACGTGGTAAAATGCAATCCCTACTTATACTGCCAGAGCGTTTTTTTTAAATTGCATGTGTTCAGCAAACAGGCAGACGGCTCACCTGATAAAAAGCGTTTACCGTCGCCTATGGATACTTGCAACACCAAAGGTGCTACGATTGCGGTGCTGCTCTCTAAAGGGTGACTGGAACCTGGCCACTAATGCCAGAACACTACAAGCAAGGAGTTTTTGGCGGGAACTGAAAGGGGACGTTGCGCTGTGCAGTTTTATTTTCTAAAAATGTGTAAAAATACTCTAAAACGAACAATAGTTGTAGGATGTTGATAGTTTTTGAGTAATAATTATGTGTTTTTGTGAGAAATGTGAACTGTATAGTCAAATGTGGCCTTTCGAGTTTTCACAAGAACTCCGTTGAATGGCGTGGGTTGTAGCCTACAATACAACTGCGCTACTATACGAAGATTTATACATCAGACTTGGCTGTATGGACTAAGATTCCTTTGCCTGCCTTTGTGGCGAATTATACAAAAAAATAAACAAGCAAATACCCTAACCACCTGTCTGTGGGTTGTTTTGTTGCCTCTAGGTCGCCTGTGCGCAGGAAATTTTATTATTACTACGTTCCTGCACGAATATGCATATTAGGTCATAAAACTGTCTAAGAGGTGCAGTGCAAGTTTTTCGGCCATGATTCAAACTCGTGTCATTCGGGACACTAGAGCAATAACCACTAAGCTTCCACGGCTTATATTAATACCAATATTATCAATAAACTAGACCATCAATTGTATTTGTTTGTATTATACTAATTAATGTTATCGGCTATAAATGCGATACTTTGAGTGTGATTTGCGTCATTTAATCAAAGATAAGTCCTAAAAACCACCGTGTTCGAGGTATGTACATACGTATCTACAATTACACTATCTACAATATTATGTAGGATTTAATGAAACAATATGTAATTTGCGTCTATCAAAAATTACAGCTCTTCATTTATGTACTATGAATTTTTAAAAGGAAAGATGACATACTCTGTTGCACTCTAATTAAATTAATTATTAGGTCAGAATTTGATAGTTCTTATTATAAAATGGTTGTAACTAATACCCAAAGTGTATAAGCCATACTAGCATTATAAATGCGAAAGTAACTTTGTGACATTTTCACGGTGAAGCCAACATACTTCTTTGCTCGGTACATATTATATATAATAGTGTCAATATACAGAATGGATATAGGATACTTCGGAAAACAGGAGTAAATAAAATTAAGTAAATTATGCAGGGGTGTATAGCGACGGTTTAAAGATTTAATGGAATGTAAACCTATGTGAAAGCTTGCTCTGGACATAAACTGCAACACTAATAACTTGGTAATTTATTTTTGTATTTAAACGAACTTTTAAATAAATTATATATACGTATATTTTAGATTTATTAGATACGAATGTTTTAATCATAAAAACATCGATATTTTCCAAAGCGATATATCGATATTTTTTTCAACATTTACATGTTTAGTTCCATATTTAGAATATTAATCGACAGAGGTTAACTAATGTTAGTAAATTAGTAAAATAAAAATATATTATACAATAATCTACATAACTTTTAATAACAGATCTTTTTAGTCGAAAACATCTTTATTAAATGAGCCACACCCCTATGTTTGCAAATGTAATCTGGTGACGTACATACGCCAATTGCAAACAGCGGCCAGATAAGCACACTCCGCGTGAATATCGGGTATTAACAGATTATAAAGTATGATGAGTAACTGTTAAACACTTGGGTTTCTAAAACGTTATATACGTTGCTTTTAACGAAATATAAGTTTAATTTATGTCATATACATATATCACATTTTTATTAATGCAGGAGATCAGCAGAGAGGCAGTCGGCCCACTTGATGGAAAGCGGTTATCATCGCCTATGGACATTTGCAACACCAAAGGTGCTACAAATATGCTGCTGCCCTCTTAACGGGGACTGGAACCTGGTCACTAATGCCGGAAAACAACACAAGGTTGTTATGGCGGCATACGCTAGACCAAGGTGGTTGCCATCCAGTCGAACAAATACCCTACCTGGCGGTGGGTTTTTTTGTCGCCTCTAACGACATGCCGCCCGGCCGCAGGAAATTGTATTCTTTCTCCGTTCGAACGAAGACAAATGTCGTATATTAAACATAACGTCTTAAATATAACGCCTAATATGGTACCATGGAGCTGATCTAATGATGGAGTCGAAAGGTGGCCATAGGAACTCCTGTACTAAACAAGATAGACCCGTCGTATTTGGGCTCATTTTACTTGTCTAGCACTGTACTGCTTGCTACATAATATTCAGGATCTCAAAAGCTTGTATTTAAAAACCTTTTTAAAAGCTTATTATCTTCTGAACATAATTATATGGGTTGCTGTGAAGTGGTGAGCAATTGTCTTAAAGTCCTTCAACAGATGTGGGAGTCCGTGTACCGTATCCTTTAAGATATCAGGCATGATGAGCATATCGTATAACATATAAACATGTTATGACACTTATGACGTACAATGTCATTTGCAAATAATGGAATTATAAAGCAAGATCGCCTATTACACTGTTTCCAAGCGTTTATTTTACTTTTGACGTTTGCACGTCTATCAAGTTACATATTTTTTGCCAGTAAAGCCCACATGAAATGTATAATATCATGTCGTACTTTATTGTTGTGAGTGACGTAATAGTGACGTTTTGGGAGTCATGTAACGCACTGAGTATTAAACCATCGAATACTATACGTAAACGAATCGAAAGTAATAGATTTGAAAATACAAAAATAAAATAAAAGTTTTGAATATCTTATTTAAATATGTAAAATATGTTCATTAAAATGTGGGTATATTTATGACACGATATACTTAGTATTAATAGCACAAATATATAGATAAGTTAAATTAAAAAGAAATATACTTTTTATATACTCTGGCAGAAAAATCTTCATTTCATTTAAAGCCGATCTTGAACAGTTTATTTATGCCTATCAATTCGGATGAATCAACCAAAGTGATCTATATAAACACAAACTTGAATTATTCAATGACATTGAATACCACCGTATACTTTATGTTCTGTGCTTTTAAATAAAATTGATTATATTTGTTTGGCCAAAAATATCAGCATAAACACCACGCTACAGATGTACTGTGGTGGGAGTCAAATTAGAACACAAGCATAGTGTATAGTGTATAAACTGTGCACTGCAAGTAAATATCAACTCTCACAAAGCATACATATTCAAAGGAACTATTGTTTAGAACTTTAGATGCTTATAAATATACGATATTCCGGCCCACGTCCAACCAGAGACAACGACGATAGGCATCCTGCCTCATTTCCGGAGCACCCACTGGCTGAAGATAATTATAAATGTGAATGGGTACTTATTCTAGCCACATTTTCGATATGTACGAGTATATTTATATTTTTTATTATATAAAAGAGAGAGAGAACACTTTATTGCACACCAAAATATACTATATAAACAGGCCATATTTACAATATTTTCTAGGCAACCTAATTCAAAGAAATTTGAATCAGGTAATGTAGGTGGTGCAAGAAAAACGCAATAGATACATAAATACTCAAATAGTTACATTGTATATCATTGAAATTTTGCTATTGATATAACATTTTGGTGAAATTTATAGTTTTTGTAATTTTGACATTTTTAGAGATAAAATTAAATTATTGTGAGTTTTATTATGAATTTATAAATAAATATAAAACAATAAAATAGTATTCACACCCCTTTATACAACACACATTGAGAGTGCTCACATTAGGTAAGAAATATAGTTAAGATGAAAACACAAGTTATTAAAAAGATAGTCAAGTGCCTTAACCACTAACCTATCACGATCTTTATGAGTCTGCAACAGACGAGTAAGAAGATGTTAAAAGCTTTCTAAGGTTATTAGAATATTTAAGGAATCTAATTACTTGATTATTTTGACATATAATAAAATATTCTTTATTCCACACAAGAAAATAATACAGATGAGTTAACAATCATTTATCTAGTACAATCGGCGGTCTTATCGCTAACAGCCATTTCTTCCGGACAACCTTCTGGAGATCATTTCACATTTCTAATAGTTTAAAGAATTATTACAGAATTTATTTGAAACCATTAACATAGTGCATCGGTATTCAGTGCGCATAGTTTAAAATATATACTTTCATATATATAAATATACATAAAGATACATATATAAATTACTGTTTTCAAATTTAGATAGTGATCTTTGAGAAGTTTAATTAAACATGTAAGTGACTTTGCACTTCTGATGCTTATTGGTAATGCATTCCACAACCTTATTCGACATATTCGGTATTTGGACATCATAATTATGTACGTTAAACATCTATTAGTTATAAATACTAGTAAGATAATCACTAATCTTTTTCCTACTCTTTATTCTTAAATGCAAATAATTGAGTATTTATAGACGCATATTTAGAGGCCATACAACACCAAAACTATTGAAATGTTGACATTATAAAACAAGTTATTCAAAACGATAATAATACCTATAATTTACCAACCGACAACGGTATTAAATATATTTATTTGGCGGTTCTCTTACCACTTTATAAAATTACTAGGATATACCACCAACTTCGTGTTCGTCCAGTGACTTGCATTCCCGCGGCATCCCCGGGACACAAAGTATCGCAGCATTTAAAAAAGAATCTAAGCTACCGTTTTAGTAAAAATTGTGTCGGAAACGCACCCGAATAACTGCAAACCGCTCCCCGGATAATCCCGCGGGATTGCCGGGTTAAAAAAATCACACATTTTATTACATGATAATGATGTATATATTAGTGTATATATATATATATATATATATATATATATATATATATATATATATATATATATATACATTTTAGGTTTTCAATTCCCCTTCATAGAATCTATAGCCCGGGTTGTTTGGAAGAGATCGCCCTAAAGCGATAAGGCCGCCCATTGCTCCTACTTTTACCGTTTAATATGTCTACTGTAAATTGTTTATTTTAAGTATATGTGGTGAACAATAAAGTGTTTCTATTCTATATAAAAATTGCTATCGATCAGTGAAATAATCACATTCGTATACGATTCTTTTAATTTAACCACTTTAAATCTTTCCTAGAAAATCCCCGTACGAGACCCAGGGTAAAAAGTATATTTTAAATTTAAGAATCTGCTATCGATCAGTGGAAACCGCATTGAAATCGGCCCAGTAGTGTTTAACTGAATCTCGACTAAGCAAACAAATCGATAAATAAACTGGAAAAATTGTGTCTTTTATATAAAAGACACAATTTTTCCACACAAACAACTGGGGTACAGTATATGGTGTACTCCAGTTGTTTGTTTTTTTAATAGCTTCAATGTACAGATCGGCTTTTTTAGAATTTTATGGTATTATGGATATGAATAAAGTTGACTAAGCAAAACGGGTATTAATATTTTCGTATTTCCATATGAGTCGGTGATTTCGCTGAATTATATGTGATTTGCATAATAACGTTTCGAATTTCACGTGGCATTATGGCCTATACGAATATTTTGAGGAAATATATGACACATTTATGTAAAATTAATCAATAATATTATAAAATTGTAAAAGTGTAGTCTTTTGTTTTTTTTTAATTTTTGTATTTGTCTGTTTGTTCGGGATTCACGCAAAGACTACTGGGCCGATTTTAATGTGGTTTTCGTTGACCGATAACACATTCCCGGACTTAAAATATGCGGTACTTTTGATCCCGAGAATCCCGCGGGCCTTGTCTTGGGGAAGCTTAAAGTGGCCGGGTCAATTTTTTTTTCTTTTTTGATTCCGATGCTAAATTTTCATTGGTCGATAAAATCTTTAATAGAACAATTGTAGTTATATGGAAATTTTGAGATTCGTGTATGAAAGTTCATACAAAAAAATCAAACTAACTGCAATATTTACTTTTAAGCTAGGTTGCCCGGAAGAGATCGCTTTTAGCGATAAGGCCGCCTGTTGTTTTGCCAAAAGTATTGTAATTATGCATTTTGTTTTTGGAACGAAGTTCCTTATCGCGCGTTGCGAAAGGGGGCTAGATGGAAAACATTAAGAGCAAAAGATGTAACGACACTTTTTGCTATAGTTGTAAGCCGTGCGGCGTGTGCGTGTTTCTCTGTCTGTCTCTCTCTCTCTCTCTCTCTGTAATAGAAAGCAAGCCAGTTATTTTCGTTTCGTCTTTCTATTATATTATTATAATTAAAAAAAAAAAAATTTATTACAATTCCTTCACTAATGAATCGAAAGGAACTTCGTTCCATCCTTGACAGGGTGTCCCTTGACACCTCTCAAGTTTTTTTGTATTTGTTTTTTTGGTGAGCAATAAAGTGTGTTATCTATCTATCTATATTTATTAATTGTCAAACGCGGACACGGTCGCGGGCGAATCCTATTAAAAATATTTATGATTTATTTTAAACGTCTCAATGAAATTTATACTAAACATTTACTTGGAAACCAGTTTCCTAGTATTTATTTTTACAATTAAAAGTTCTTAGTAGTTTACTATATTTTCCTTATGTTTAATGTACAGACAGGGAAGTATTGTAGCTAAAATATTCTACCTGTAATAATTTAGGCTTCCTGTGCTTTATTTTAATTATTTATTTATATTTTTATAATTTTCTACTAATATATAAATCTGAAGAGTTTGTTTGTTTATTTGTTTCCTTGAACGCGCTAATCTCAGGAAATACTGCTGCTCTCTTAAGGGAGACTGGAACCTGGTCACTAATGCCGAAATACAACTCAAGGTTGTTATGGCGACTTACTTTAGATCAGGGATGGCAGCCATCCAGTCAGGCAAATGCCCTTCCACCTGGTAAAGCTAGTAGTAGGGGTGGCCAAGTGGAGATTTTGGGATTTACTCGAGCGTGGCACAATAACATAAGGGGAGAAAGCTTGCACCCTATTATGTACCCCCACCATATATGAACCCTTCATATAGGGTGGGGGTATTTTTTTTTCAATTTATTTTTCAAACCGTCAGATTAAGGAAATTCCTCCAGATAATTGTCATATTATGGGTCAGCTCGAAAGGACATTAAGCTGAACCGTCTGTATATTAATCTGACGCGCAGGAGTATTTCAATGTCACGTTTTTTTTGGATTTTCAAAAATCGACCATGAATTTTGGTCGCGTCCAAATCGTCAGTCTTTTGAATAACAGTTCTTTTAGGGTTTACTTAACATGCCTTTTGAATATCCGACGCGCTTGAGTATTTCTGCGACTCTTTTTAGCATCTAATCTTCACAATCCAAAAGGTCCCCGCGACGCTCAAATAAATCCACATGTAGCGTCTTGGGCTCCTCTACTATACTTGAGTCTCTAACAGTAATGTTGTCTCACAATTAAACGTAATATCCCTGTTGTAATATATTAATCACATTTACGTCTATTATTGAAGTAATCATATAATGATTATTAAATGACTATTAAAATATAAGTCGCGTTGAGTACAAATTTCTTAAATTGTTTAGAAATTAAAACATACAAATCGGTTTAATATCTGCATAAATCTTAGGAAAGTAACTGTTTTGAAAATTTTATTGCACATATTTTTTTCTAATTGTTTATCTTGATGAGCTATAAAGTGTTATCCATCTATATATATATATATATATATATATATATATATATATATATATATATATATATATATATATATATATAAATCTATTGCTGTTCATTTGTCTCGCTAAAACTCGAGATCGCCTGAACTGATTTGGCTATATTTGGGAATATAGTAAAAAGAACAATTTCGCTTTCGCTTAGAAACTATTCCTACGTGTCAAACATTTGATGTTAGTCCCGACGCGACGTTTAGAAATCAATTAAATTTAAGAGTCGTTCAGAAATCAAATTAAATTTAAAAGTGTTTTTTTTTAATTTTGAACGTCAAACGTTTGATGTTCGTTCCGGTTAAGTTTTGTCCACACTGTTTTCGTAAAGTTGAAACATTTTGCAATTATCATTCGGCTTTTTTATTTATTGATTCTGAGGCGGTACTAAGTTTGCCGGCTCGGCTAGTCTAATATAATAATTTAAAATGTAATGGGGTCAATGACACTTCGTCTTTTTAAATTTGTTTTCATATAAAAGAGCGGGTGCTAAAACTTGATCTTACTTCTAATATATCATGATAATAATAATTTATTAAAATCTTAAACAATAATTAAAACGCTATTATTTGTATTATAGGAGGCCACGGCGCGGCGTTTTGTAATATTATAAAAAGCGTCTCAGTTGACTATTTTTATTGCCGGAGAACAGCAGTCAGGTTGAGGGCCCACCTGAGCCGAGTCTAACTCAGATCGGCCGAATTGGAATCGGAAATTTTGACAGTTTTGGTAGGCTATAAACCATCTCACCTCAATATTGGATCAATCTTGACTAGACCGAGACTGATTCAATATAAATTTTGGAGACTACGGATATTTGATCATCTGTCAATCGAATGGAACCTTGACTCTCACTAGCGTGGTTTTTTTGGGAAAATTAAAGACTTGCTGGCAATATGCTGCCAGGCTCAACTAAAACCTGGAGACTAATGTTGAAACACAACTCAAAATTGTTATGGTTACATGGGCAAATACCGTACCACATGCCAATCAACGATGCTATTCAGTTCGTATAGGATATGGCGACGACATTGATAATTCACATAAATTTTATTCCGAGAAAGCTTAAATGCAAAATCCTCAAATACGGATGTAAAAGAATTTCGAAGACAACCGAAGAATGTAAAACGTTTCGAGTGATGTCACCGACGCCAAATGATTCATGTTGGACACAAAAGAATAAACTGCACCTCGAGGCGCCACAACATTTTTAAATATAAAGCGTTTTTACAAAAAGGTAAATGAAGAGCAACGACCTACTATTTATTTTACTCAGAATTTTATTTCAGGAAAACATGTACCATAGTCATGATACATATTATACACAATTACATTAATAATTACAATCATAAAAAGTTACATACATACATATTCACAATCACACTTATTCACGTGTATACCATTATACAAGTTATAATTTCATTACACTATTAAATGCGTAGCGCAGCAGTGCCTAATGTAGATACTAGGGGTGTGCGAATATCGTTCGAATCGAATATTATTATTCTATTCGAAATTCAAACCGAATAATTCGAATTATTCGATTTTTTCGAATTTACTGTATGGACATTCTATTTTTAAAAAGATTGCTCAGACGCAGCTAGCGGCATTTTGATTATGCCGACATATTCAGTGAGCGGCCGCTTAGCAGCGAACGAAGCACGCGGTCAGCGGCGCACTTAGCTCACTATACCGGAGTGCTGCGTGGCATTATATACTAACCGTTTACCTTCCCTACCAAGAGTTCGCAAGCGCTTCGTGGCTCTAATGGTACGGTCTTATAGATATGAGAGTGAGAAAGTATGGTACAAGAAGCTACTTAAATAGAGTATACCCTCTCGCTCACGAATTCTCTATTTTCGAAAATATTATCTGTCTAGTATAAATCTCAACAATATAAAAGATAAGATGATAAGAAGCTGATCGCTTTGCCTAGTGCTTTACGAAAACTAAGTAAATCCTAACTAATATTATAAATGTGAATATAAGTTTGTTTTTTACGCTTTCACGCGAAAACTACTCAACCGATCATCATGAAACTTTGTACACATATTCTTGGAGGTATTAGAAGTAACATAGGATACTTTTTATGAAAAAAAAATCCACGCGGATGAAGTCGCGGGCAGAAGCTAGTATTAAATAATTAAATTAGTACGCATAAAAGTGGAATAGATTCCATTGAATACATTACTATTAACCACATATACCCAAACGACGTGTATACTACATATATAAATTACGTCATACGTTAATGGGGGGCGGGTTTGACGAAGTTTGACATTGTGTGACAAGGGTTAGGAGGGATCCTAAACTTCGTGACGTCACATTTCAAAATCTAATAAGTTTTAAAACATGAAATTCTAAATATTAACGAAAACCTTCAAAATGTTTCCAACTTTATGTGTATGAGCAATAATTAAAAATAATTTAAACGGAAATAAAAAAATACTGACCTGCTGTTTAAATTTAATAATATCTTGACGTAAAATTGCAAATATGTGATGTCGATAGGGAGGAAGGAGTCTCAGGAATGTGACCAGCTATGCCAAGGACGGGAGAGGGGTCAAAAAAATCATGAAATACGTGTTACGTAGTTTATGGGTGGCTCCTTGGCTCCATCTATACTTTTATTCGTTCATTTAATTCAAATTCAGACGTTTTTATTCAAAATAAGTTCCACTGGAGAACACTTTTTGAAGGTCATCATACATACAGGTCAAAATTATTTATTTTATTTTTCTTACTTCCAAGTCTATGTACACCGCTTTGCAACCTGTTATTGCTGTTAAGGAGAAGAAGCGGCAAGAAACTCCCCAGCAACACGTCTAGCTAAAAATTGATTTTCTTTATATTTCTTGTTCCATTTATATTTCAAGTTCTTTTTTTTAAAGTTTTATACAGAAGTATGTTACAGAATGACTTTTGAAGAATTAATGGAGTTGTAGCAAGCAGTCCATATTCAGTAAGACAGGGCGCAATAAAAGGATAGAAAATATTATAAACATGACGTACTAAATTTTCTTTTTTTTAACATATCTCCATATATTCCTTACAAGTACGGCAAGATAAAAACGTTATACTCGTACAAAACACAGTATAAGAGGTTGGAGCGAGCTGCTATGTAAATGAAGTGTAATATACTATTTAAATTATTTTATTATACATAGTAGGAATCACAAATTAATAGTGAGCAGGTTAAATATATTATAATAATGTATTTATTTAATTTCATATAGACTTCAAACATCTCTGCGAATTATCTTACAAGTAAAAAATATATGACGTAATAAATAAATAATTTTATAAAAAAATGTAATCATTAAGCGGCTTAATTGCCTGTAATTTAAGTTGTTAGTAGCAAATAAAAGTAATTAACTATAATAAATTATATAACTTAATTACATAAAATAATAAATTTAACTATATTATATTAAATGTATACGAAATATAAGTTTATATTTATGTACGAGTATTTAATATTGATATATGTAAGTGTAATTATTTTTTTTAGGTTTGTGTGTAAAAAGAGTTATTTCATTAGTTGACCTCCACGGAACCCTTTATTCGGGGAGCACACGGTCAATTGGACGTTGGTAATACCTCTCCGAGTTGGTGTTGCAAATGTCCATATAGCCAATATTCAACAGTCAGACCCACAGCCCACCTGAGGGAAAGTGGTCTCCGCCTCGTATTGACGTTTGCAATGCCAGGGGCAATGCCAACACGTTGATGGTAGCTTGTTAAGATCAATTTCTGTGAAGGAACGTCAAATAAATGATGAAAATTACTCTATTTTTTATAGGCATCTATAAATTTATATTCATGGCGCACGTTATTTTACCCTGATCAATCTAATCTGTCAATAGGTAAACACTGATCACGTTCAAATGAGGTGCAGTCAAATTACCGCCGCAATTAGATGTTTAATTAATGTATGGGAAAAAGAACATTTTGCTTAATAACAACCACACAGAAATTGATCTTTACAAGCCACACTATGTATGATTGGGATAATAATACAGATGTCTTTATTTCTTTCAAAATCAGCAGATTCGATTCCTGACAGGGGTAATTGATTTTTCTTAAATTTAACGATATCACTAGTCTTCGTCAAAATCGGTCTGAGTGTTTTTGGCTTTTTGGCCCGGAAGACAACGTCATCGTGCGCGACGTGATGGCGGTGTTCCTCGATGACGTCCACTCCATTCCGTGTATATGCGGGTAGTTGCGAATACTTTCTACTAGATAAGGCATAGGTGAAAGTCGGCATGCCATTAGTCGGTACGCGATCGCCCGTGCAGTAGTAAATAATAGTACGCGGGCGCGACGTCCTAAGGATAGAACAGCCCATTGTATTATAGACATCCTAAAGACAGAAGGGAATACAGTACAACACGTTTAAACGGTTTCGTAAAACCATTCCTAAAAGAGCATAAAGTAAGTTTTTGACTACGATCACGCCTAATATTAGACGATGATGCGGTCAAAGATGGAGCACCAAGAAAATACCTATTCACACGAAACTTGAAGACACCCGGATTGTAATTTTCGGGAAACACAGACTTTGGTAGCGCATTCTTCAATTCTGCCGTACGCAGAAGGAACGTGTAGGTAAAACGCTTTGTTCGCACTGCTAGTGTTTCCGCTGTGAACCGATAGATCAAAGCGCATTGTCGTCCGAAGATGGAATGGTGTAGGGGGAATTAGGTCGAGCAGTTCAACTGGACACTCAGAAATGAATCTTGTAGAATATCGACAGATTAGCAATCTGGCATCGATACTTTAGGCCATGGGTCGGCAAATGGCGGACCGCGGTCAGCATCCGGACCGCCGACGCATTTTGTGCGGACCGCGAGAACAGAGCAACTTGCACTACAATTGTAAAACACAAACATGCGGAAATTTCCAGTGCGAGTTCTGGATTAAATTAGTGTGTGGTAATAAATATCCAGAACTACAAAAAATAGTTTTGAAACTTTTTACTTTGTTAGGGTCAACATATATTTATGAAGCGGCATTTACGAAGCTGAACTTCATTAAGAATAAATTTCGATCTCGACTTACTGATGCACATCTCCAGGATATAATGTCAGCTTGCACCAGTTTTACTCCGAATTTCAGACAGATAGTCCGAAACAAAAAATGACATTTTTCTCATTGATATGTAAAAAAATACCTTTGTTAGTCCCGTAATTATATTTGTTTAATAAATTTTTTTTTTTCTACAAAATGTTGTGCGGACTGCGATGGTCATTTTATTTCTTAAAACGGACCCCGAGCGAAACTAATTGGTGACCCCTGCTATAGGCTTTGAAGCCTTGTATTGACAAGCTGTTCGCTACCAATCAACCTCTTGGCTCTTCTTTCAATTGACTCCAACGCTTCCAGCTGATTTTTCAGCTTAGGTTAATTAGCTGAGCCGTCCCTTTTTCCTTGAAATGCACTCCTTATTCATACAGTGCAATAAAATAAGTACAGGCCAAGTCCCTCCAAAAAGCGGGGAAGCTGGAGCCCAGCAGTGGGATATTTATGCGCTGGTATATAATAAATGTCGCGGGTAACAACTAGTATGAAGTAAAAAAATTGGGCCCATTGCAATATAGCCAGACTCCGTTCCTACCTAGGTAACTTAACATTGAGAAATTCATCAAATCCTTTGACTAACATTCTACGTCGATCTTTACGACATGGAAATTTATATCTCAAGCAACGCTTTTACATTATGAAACAAAGTGCGACATGCTATATTGCGTAAAGAAGGGCCGTTGCCCTTATTGTAGATAAACGTATAATATACTCCTATAAGCATTATGAAAGTATTACATTACAATAATGATCTCCTATAAATGATGAAAATTGAAAATATCAGTTTGTTACAGCATCACATGAAAATTACTAAACTGGTTTAAATGTACATTTATTTTAAATCTTTATATAATTACGTGAAGCAAAAACTTTGTACCTCTTTTTATGAAAATAGCGCGGACGGAGGAGTATGAAATTTCGCACACTCATAGTTTATATAAAGAAGAAACGACAAAAATCTATTTTTTTTTAAATTATGCATTATAAATACATTAATGAATAAAAAAACATTACACACACGCATATATACTCTTTTGTTTATTGTTCAAGTCAAATTTACAGTTTAGCCTTGGCGAAATCTGTGATTATAGAAGTACCTATAGTCTTTAACATTAATTACTGTGCTCGAATTTCGAGCACGGGCGACCATTATTATTTGAAAAGACTATCTTCCTTTTTTTTAGCGACGGGTAATCCATTTGAAGACCATCAGCAACGCGAGGAGGAAGGTCGTGACCGTTGTGTAGGATTAGCCCGGTCGAGGCGGCACTATCACCTCACGTGTGAAGTGCTATTGCTACACCTCAGTCAGGGATACACACTAAACCCCTCAGTGTTTTTTCCTGCGCTTTATGCCAGGCCTACGGGAATGCAGAAACTCGACCAACGCCGAGTGTATTGGCAGGGGGGGGGCACATTCTTCCTTCCTACTTCAACCACTACAAACAACAACTCGGCCCTACTAATTGCACTAAAGGTCCTACAAATGCGCTGCTGCTCTCTAAAGCGAGTCTTAAGCCTGGCCACTAATGCCGGAACACAACCCAAGGTTTTTATGGCGACATACTCTATAGCAGGGGTGGTAGCCATTCAGAAGAGTAAACACCCTACCACCTGGCTGTGGGTTGTTTTGTCGCCTCTTATGACAGGTATTCGGATAAAAAGTTATAAAGATACTATAAAGATTATGCTGTTTTTAAACTTGAATGTGTCCTGTTCTTTACTTTACTTTCCTTCCTTTTTCATTAAAAAAGGAAAGAATAATTTTAAAATTCGTCAAGCATTTAAAAAAGTTACGTACGGAAGTATATATATAATAATTTCAGCTCAAAAATTACTAATTGGTAGAAAACGAAAGTCTGTCTCGTTGAAATGCGATCAGACAAGATTAAATTAGTACTTAATTATGAAATATGTACATTCACTCGATTTGAACAAAAAATGGTGGGTGTAACGAACAGGTTTTTATTTGAATAACGGAAATTGATTAATATGTAATTTAAAATAATTTGTACGAGAGAATTGTGGAGGTTATCCTACCCATCTATACTATAATCTATACTAATATAGAGAATACATGAAACAATCTCTTGAACTACTGAACCGATTTTGAACATTCCCCAGTAGAAAGCTACATTATTCCTGGATAACATAGGCTATATTTGATTGTGATTAATAACATTTCTGAAGTGAAATTCGATAAAACGAAAAATTTACACTAAACCTGCGAGAGAATGAGATAGAAAACATTATATTTAATTATTAAAACTCTATGCTCAGATAGAGTTGGAAATGTTTTGGAAGTTATTCATGAATACTTCAAATTTCGTGATATTATGGGGCTACAAAACAAAACAAGATTTCAAAGGAAACAGAGAAGTAGAAAAATGACAGTGATTTTAATACTCTTTTTACTTTGTTATTTTTTACAATTATAATGGGTTTAGTTATTTTGAATGAATTAATTGTGTTGTGTGTTTTCATATTATTAATTGCTAAAATTCTTTCTAATACACAAATCGATAACTTATTTGTGTATATTCAAAATTGTGTTAGGCTGCGCGCAAACGGGCTACCGACCACAGCCACCGGTGGTGGCCTTGCCTCGCCGCGCAAACAACCGGGGGTGATTCCCCGTGTACAAGCGCGTGCGTCATTGACGGCAATCATGTTTTCTTTTGAAAATATTACAGCTTTTTAAGAATTTTACCTTCTCAACTACTTTCTTGATAACAATAATGAGCGCTAATCAGTTAACTATAGTCAGTCATGAATGATCTAGCTCTAGTTTAAAAAAACCTGGTTGCGGCTAATGATGCGCGTTGGACAATCGCTCGCCAATAAGAAGGAGGAGAAAATGTATGAAAAAGCATGTGAACTACTTCTCGCCGGTCACCGGTGGCTGTGGTCGGTGGCCCGTTTGCGTCCAACCTTAATGTACGAGCGAGATAGTGCACTCAATTTATATACTGACTTAAGGAGCTTGATTTATATTCACGTATGAAACAAATTAAAACATATGAAGTGAATTATATTTGCAATTTGTCCGGGGGCCTTTGTATTTTGTAAAATGACTCAATCAGCTCGTGCCCAATCACATTCACAATTATCCGCGTATCGGGCGCGTATCAAACAGATAATGTGGCCATGTTTTGTTTGACAATACAGGCCGTATAAACTAGTTACATTCTTAAAAGTTATTTGAATAACTCTTTCATTAAAAATGGAATGTGACGATTTGAATTTAGAACAGTTTCTCAATATGTCCGAAGTATTTTTAACGGTTGATATATTTCTAGCATAATCTATAATATAATAATAATAAAAAATATAAAAGTAAAAGTGACTTAATATGTTTATTTCGTCCTTTCTGAATGGAATTGACTCTTATGTCTGTAATACACATGCAGACTTACGCAGATGTAGATAAAGGTTTTAGTGCTTTAGTTGAGATATGATTTTTTTTTACTGCCTGTGGCAGGCAAACAAACTGTCGCCTATGGACGTTTGCAACACCAGAGACGTTGCCAACGTGTGGCCGGCCTCTGAAGAATTTTATATAAATGACTTTAAACATTAACCGATAACTTATGTATGTATTAAATGAATGTAATTAATTATAAACGTGTTATTTTCTAACGCTATAAATAAGACGCATTTAGACTCAATCATTAACACTAACATTATTGCAAATTACAAATATAATTCACTTCAAATGTTTTAATTTGTGTTATAAGTGAACAAAAATCAAGCTATTTAATCAAGCTATCTTGCTCGTGCATTAAGGTTGGACGCAAACGGGCCACCGACTACAGCTTATAGATATATAAGAAACCTTTTTACATAAAAAAGTTAAAAATTAACCATGAACCTAATCATGTTTCTATTCTAATTTTAGAAACATCAGGCTTTTTTCTGTCATAAACAGAACTTTACAAAGTAATAAAATCATGTTTTAATAAATCCTACTAATATTATAAACACGTAAATTTGTGAGTATGGATGCATATTTGTTTTTCTTTCACGCAAAAACTACTGAATGGATTTTGATGAAACTTTACAATAAGATGAGCTACACATCGGAATATCACATAGGCTGTCTATACATATAATAAAACTGTAGAGGTCTAATTTCTGTACAATGAAATTTTTTTTGCTAAAAACCGAGTCAGGGGGATGTAAGAAGTGAAATAGAACTAATTTAGATTTTTTTCTTTTGTTTCTGTTTTTGTCTGTCTGTTTGTAGCGGCTAATCTCCGAAACGACTGGACCGATTTAAATGAAAGTTTGTAGGGTGGCAGCTTATATCCCTGGTCAACATATAGAATACTTTTGGTCCCAAAAAATTAAAGAGTTCCCATGGGATAATTAAAAACCACACCACGCGGACGAAGTCGCGGGCATTGCTAGTAATTTATAAAGATATAAAGTGAATTATCAAAAATATGCCGATTTTCCAGCAACACGCGGGTAAGACCGCGGGGCGCAGCTAGTCATATAATAATGTAGAATAGATCATTTATAATTCAGCGCCAACTTGTCTGACTAAAAAGCTTATCAATAACATTTTTTTGAGATTTGTAGGTATATATCTGAACGTAATGCAGGTCGTGTAATAAATAATAACTCGTGATCACCACCAGCAATCGATCTTGGAAAGTCACTTTTAGAAAGATTTCGAACTCATCAATCACGGTCCAGTTTTATCAGTGTTTTATCTTTTAAATCTGTATCAAAATAGAACAATAAACGTCTTTTGTTTATGACATTCATATAAAGTTTATTTTTAAGAATGTTGTGGTTTGGTTCCTGTTACCAAGTTTAGAGAGAGAGATAACACTTTATTGCACACAAAAATATACAATTACAAAAACAGACCATATTTACAATATTTTGTAGGCAATACAATAGGCGGCCTTATAGCTCAAAGCGATCGTCTCTTCCAGGCAACCTAAATAAAAAAGAAATATACAAATACATACATACATAGTCATGAAGGTATATATATATATATATATATATATGTGTGTGTATATATATGTGTGTGTGTGTGTGTGTGTGTGTGTGTGTGTGTGTGTGTGTGTGTGTGTGTGTGTGTGTGTGTGTGTGTGTGTGTGTGTGTGTGTGTGTGTGTGTGTGTGTGTGTGTGTGTGTGTGTGTGTGTGTGTGTGTGTGTGTGTGTGTGTATACTGTATATACAATAATACATCTCAAAATACAAAGTTATTATAATAAATGTGTTTTTATGTTCTAAATCTCTTTCTGAACTCACTGACAATATTTAGAAAGAGATTGGTTGATTGATTAAAAAATTAACCAACTTTTTAATCAATCAACTTAAACTATAAAAAAGAAACCTAAAATTAAATCTCAAAACTAAATAAAAAAAGAGAGCATAATTATAGATAAAATATTGGTTCCAAACCACTGTCACTTACCGGGAACTTTCCCAAAAGGCTGGCGGCGTTTTACCACGCGGAATAGCAATGCCTACCCTTTGAGCAAAATAGACGCCAGACTTATGGTCGCGTGAGAGCTCTACTAAGCGTTTGGCGACATCTCGATAAAGTTTTAGAGCGTTAGGACCCCACGGACCCAGAGTTTCCACCCCAAACGCCGCAAATGTGTAACTATTAATATATTTAATTGAATTACAATCTATCCGTATTTTACCACACCTGTAAATTATAATATGGTTTGGAATTGTGTACATAGAACAGAGGTGTCCCAATATATGTATATAATGTAATTGTATATTGTATTTTCATTTGTGTTGTAGTTCTAATGTATCAAAATTTTATTAGAATGTCTATAACTTCCTAAAACTCAAGGAAAAAATATTTTAATTGTTCTAAACTATAAAAAAGAGGAAATTAGTTGTAACTCACAAATTTAAAAATAGACGTACAAAACAACCTTGTTTTAATTAGATATAAATTTTTATTGTATTTAATTATAAATTAAAGAGCGGCTATGAAAATTATTATTTTATTTTGTGAAGAATTTATTTCAGCCGACTTGTCTGTTAATTTACATGAGAACTAAATTAAGGTAAAACCTTGAATTTATTTTAACATAAGCGAATGTCATGTCTACCTACATTGTCTACTAGAACAGATTAGGATGCAAAATATGTTTTTGTCTGTACCCAAGTAGTACATGAAAATGTCAACAAGTATAAATTATTGAGCGCTGAAATAATAAATGATATTATGGAACATATAATTATTGAAAACTTGTATTGTATACGAATTTTAATAGAAAGATAGATAACACTTTATTGATCACCAAATATACAATATAATACATGTATATATATATATATATATATATGTGTGTCGGAGAACGGCCTCGTTCTCACGACATCATCAGTATTGTTCATCATCATCAGTATCATTATTTCAGGTTTAGTGGGCGTCATCGGGATAAAATGCGAGCATAAAACACAATAGCCACGGTTTATACACTTTTAATTTAGATTTGATCAACATTATGACATAGTTTAGACCGAGCAGCGGGTTCAGGGCACCCGCTCATACTTTCAGCTTCAATACTTTCTTTAAAACTCTCAAAGGTCCAACTCGACCTGTTGCCACCAACCAAATGTGCCACAAAAACTCCTCAGTCTACCCAAGTAGATATTACTCAAAGTATAGACGGCGCTGACCCCGCTCAAGACATGCTCTGCTCTCATTGGTCGTTTATTAAATTACAATATTCATAACTTTTATTAGGTTAGAACGATCTTTAAGTTATAGAAACGTTTAACAAATGTAATTAAATTACATTAAGAATTTTAGAAGTAATTAAAATGTAAACAAATGATATTGTGCGTTATACATCCAAATAATAATCCATCCAACTATAACTTCCCTCCGACATATATATATATATATATTAAGTAGTCTCTAGTATAAGATTATAATTATTAGGCACAAATAATTAATTAATAGACCAATTAATTGTGCCTAATAATTATAATAACACGATTTGATTATCTAGCCAGTTTCAAGTAATTTCGAGTACTCAAGCGTTTCAAATAAACGGACGTCGGACGATGGTCAGTAATATATAACAGAAGTCTCATCCAAATTGTAGATCTTTGACTAACGCGAAACGATGAAAATCTTATGACAACTTGAAAATATACATTTCATTTTCAAATTTCCAAAAATGTACCTCTGGCGAACATATTTTGAACGTCTGAATTCTTCTTCCGATTCTATGTACACCGCTTCGCAACGTATTATCGCCTAACATAGTATCTTGTTTAAGAAAAAGAAGCAACACGTTTAGCTAAAAATTCTCATATTTGTTTATCTCAAGCTCTTTTGTTATAAGTACAGAAGTATTCGAAAAGTGTGTCAGTGTGAAAATGTCATACTTTTATCACACTTTTCGAATAATTAATGGAGTTGTAGCAAACAGTGCATAAGAGAAGAAAATTAAGCGTCGTAACAATGATACTAAAAATTCACATTGCAAAATTTACATATATTCATAATGTGATTGACACAATAAAACGTTACACAAACAAAAGTATAAAAGGCCAGAGCGAGCTGCTATGCAAATGCAGTTTTGTCATTAAATATTTCTTCAATACGGGATACCTTTTCACAAAACATTTTATAATATTTCATACGCATACTCACAAACAAATACTGTTTAGGCCTTACCAACATACCAATAATATAAAATATTTATTTATGAAAAAAATTCTGCAAAGCAAAACGGCTGAACAATTTAAAGACTTAGCAAGTGCTTTCCAAGAAACACTACACATCGCAAAATAATTTCACGAATATCGCAAAAGTATGTCATGAACATCAACGACATGCCATTTCATAATTACGTGTGTATTTATCAAACTTACTGGAAGCAATATCATATTGTGGTACAGTTTTCACGTCATGTTTTGGGCAAACAGAATAAACAAGCAATAAAACAATTGCCTGGCAAGACAATGACTGCACAAACATTCATTTAAAAAACAATGTCAGTTATACAGCTGATAAGATCATGCTTCATGCTCTTGCCAAGAACCTCCAACACATATTGAAGTAAATCTTCTTTGCAACCGAATACCGATTTATTTATTTTTTATTTAATTATATTAATTAAATAAAAAAAAGTATTTCGTGTTCAGGCACAAAATACTTTATGTTTTATTTATTTAATTATATTATTTATGTTCAGATATAAATATATAGGGTACGTTCCACTTGAGACTCACAACGACCACGTTCACGACCGTGATTTATCCCGTTCCACTTGCTTACAATCGTAAACCCAACCAACGGCTATTCGACCCACCTCTTGACATGGGTCGTAGTGAGCGTTGTGGGATCTAAAATGATGTCGTCATAAGTGACGTTTTCCCCACAACCACGACCTTGGTCGCCTAGTGTAGCGGCTAACGGAGTATTTTGGGCGTTGTGAGCTACAAATGGAACGCTCTGTTGGTCCAAGTGTCAAATAATAATTTTAAAAGAATGTCCTACCTTTTTTTTTTATTCCAACACCTGTCACTATGTACTCCTTACTGTATCATTGGCAAAATCAATGCCTGCGGGTTGGCGCTATTCCAGTCAATAATAGAATTGAATAGAAGTTAATCTTGTTGTATCAAGATTAAAAAATAATTTGTTTATATATACTATATACTGTTATACTGGTAACTTGAATTTGAAATATTATTAGAATTGAAAGAAAGTTGAGTACGTTGTGATTCGAACGTATAGAAAAAATTGTGTTTTATGTCCCATTTTTATATATTAATTATATTAATTTTGCCTCATCCGGATCCAACACATCTAGCGACCGTCACTGAAAAAAGGATATCAAAAAACAGAAAACTCGCACGGTTTCAAAATTAAAAGATATTTTATTGAACAATAGATATAATATAATAGAATATATTTTATTGATAAAGCTATAATTAGGTTAGTTAAAATTCAAAAGCAGTTTTGATCAGTTTTATTTTGAAGTCTTTATCAGCCCGTCCTTCCATCTTCACATTCCAGACAGTAAAATCTAGTTTACGAGTTGACAAACGAAAACAAAGCCTTAAACGTGCTTCAAATGTTAAATAAAAACAAAGGCCAAATAATCCATTGTGCACTTTAAATCATTGTTTTAAGATTCGTTTTTATAAATCACGTTTTTGTATAAGTTCAAGGCAAACAGCACAGTTAAGTGGAAAAACTGAATATATTTGAACAGTAGTCTGCTGACTGGCCGTATATATTTGGGTCCCGGATTCGAGTCTAATCGATTTCATAGCGATTCGTAAGGACCTGGAAGAAGAATTAATATTAAAGGCTCTGGCATAAAGATGAAGGACAGAACACCGAGGGTTTATAGTAAGCACTACTGACTCCACCGGATGGGATGCCGTCTCCTCCTTTTGCGAGAGTCATGCTTGCTAAGGAGGAGGTGGAGCGGGAGCGGGAGCGTCCGTCCTAGTTCTGCCGGGGGCGTAGTTTCCCCGACAATGAATGTGCCCGTTGGGCCACGGCCTACCGGGGCCTGCGGAGGGGCTAAGCCATATACCCGTGATCCTGGCCTAAGAGCGAAGGAAAAGGGCATCACCGACTCGGGTGGTAATAGCATTTCCTGCTTATAGTGCTAGTGCCACACCAAACGTGGCAATTCCCACACTCCTCACCGCATTTCCCCCGCGGTGCATAAAAACTGGACGGATTTCTCCTCGTCAAAAAAATATGGAAGAAAATACTAAGGAATAACAACTGCCTAGTGAAAAACATAACTAGTCACACCTTTATTAATCACAGGTGGCACCACCAGTCCGTTCTTTTTTATCAAAAATTTCAATCAACTTCTATTTAATACATATTTTTACTAACTGAAATTAGACAAACATTTAAAGTCCAAATTAGGATGTCTTAATTACGTTAATTTCATGAAATTAAAGATGACCTCATTAAGACTCATACTATACAAATTTATCTTTTGATACAAATTTAAATCTTACTACCTCTTTTACATTCCGCCCATTTAAACGGCAGTATGTATTAAAGTGGCGAGAGAAGGGGGCAGCGCGAGCACGATATGTTCAACATAATTGTGCTGGTTTTAAATACGCTCAAAGTTCACTGACGAATACAAATTTCAAATTCCAAATTCAAAAAAAAGTTTTTATGCAAGATAAGTTCCACTGGAGAACATTTTTTGAAGGACATTGAGTTAAAACTTAAATCCACTTTCTATTCTATGTACGCCGCTTCGCAACCAATGATAATAATTATCAATAACTCAACAAAACAAAATCATAATATTTTCTTAAGTTTTCGCGACTTGTACACATAATAAAACTACGTTTTAACGGTTTTAAGAGCTGTAATTTATTTGATTTAGGTTTATCCGACGTTAGGTTATCCGACGACAATACACGTTTGACAAATGTCATCTTTGTCTTCCGTGACCACGGCCACTGAAAAGCGGCCGAAACGTCGGATAAACCTAAATCAAATAAATTACCGCGCTTAAAACCGTTAAAACGTAGTTTTATTATATTAAAACAAAGTCATGTCTTTATTGAAAGTACTAATAATAGTAATAATGCGTCCCAGTTTGGGGTGTGACAGGGGGGACGTATATCACAAAAGAAAAATATTGACGGAAGAGACATGCTAAGCAGATCCCAAATAATTGGGAGAAGGTGAAATAAAACGTAGAGAAACCGTTGCAGTTTTACCCGCATCCAATACTATGCAATCTTTGTCGAATCCATTTTTGTATTTATCCACTAATCTTACTACTTCATTAAATCACAAAGAGAACATAGCAATGGGCATGTTGACAATCAATCAGCGGCCACATCTGAAGCGGTGAATGTGGTTAAAATTCCACGTCGCAGAAGAAATTATGATAACAAGTGGCATCTTCGCACGCAAACGTCAAAACTGAGACATTCCCAACGAAACAAGAGAAAGCAAATGAATCAAACGGTGAAAACTGAAACGAATCATTTCAAAAACGAAAAATTAATCCATCATACAGTTGATGTAATTGACTTAGAGAAAAATAACGACAGGGTTGCCAAAGAATACATGTTTTTATAGCATAAAAGAAACCTCATGGAAATGACCACCACCGACTACGAACTTTTCTAATATTAGGAATATTCCTAATGCATAACTAGCATCATAGAAACCTTTAGAGAACATAAGCGCTAAAAAGTTGTTTTTTTTCAGTTAACATTTCACACTTTATACCAGTGAAAAAAATGTAAATCTTTATTTTATTTTAAAGGGAACAACATTAGCTGTAACGCCTTTACGATACATTTTCTCCATCATATTCATCATTCATCAAATTCAAAATTTAATATTCTTTCCTTAAAATGCCGCATGAGGCAGAGCAAATGGAAAAACTCAGCAGGAGCGCGAAGTTTTTCCTACATCTTTATTGTACGCGGAAAAATCTTTCAAAAATCGTTATGTGGTTGAGCATGCTAGATTTAGAATATTTATCAGGAAAAAATATTAAAATTTCATAATGATACACTATATTTTTTGTTGTTATAATTATTTGCAAATTAACAGTAACAAAGCTATCAAATCTCGTGGACGAGCACTTACTTATAATTTAGAATAATTTATTGACCATTTTGATATGCCAAAGCTAGTTCTTAATAAGGGCTCGAGCGCACCATTGGCCAGTGCTCCGCCATCTTACTATCCCTTCATTCCTCTTGCCTTGATAGAAAATTGAATTAATTTACATTACAAATTCTAACCAGTAGTAAGGCAAATTAATGGACAGCTATAGGAAATCGGCCATAAATCATATGTGGTTATATAAGATCAACATATATCGTAATCATCAATACTACGCGATATCTACGGTATTCTAATAGTACAGTCACACTCCATCGCCAATATGAGAAATTCGCTATACATAATAATCTACAGAATTTAGTGGCCACATCGAGATTACCCATATCTTCACATCATAAAGTTAGTAATGGCCATACGTCAAATACACGTAGTTTCATGAGCTCATGACTACGATAGTGAACACGCAAGAAAATAACTTAGAAAATAGGTGACTGGAACAAGTTTATATAGCAAACACGTTATTAATTAATTGCTGCAGAAATAATTAAATAGAAAAGCAACGGTATGATTAACAAATCACATTGAAACTGTTTATTTTGAGGGGCTCTGCGGCTAATCACTATGATGATCATGAGGTATAATTTGATGGAAGGGGATTAGTAAAATGTCTTACCGCTGTCTTTCCCGATTTAAGTTCTTTTATACACAAAGATAACAAAAATGAAACTAAGACTTTGATACAAGGAAGTGGACAGATTACATCGAAGATGAAATGATCTCTTAAAGAAACACAAATAATAGGTAGTTGTCGCAAGAATAGATCAATATATGCCCTTCACGAACTTTCTGAAGATGATTAAGAAGTTGTTCCAAGACGTAAAACAGATTACATAATATAATAACAAACGTTATAAGTGAAACAGTATAGATTTCCTTACTAGTCAAGCTATATTACTTCACCTTCAATACAAAACTGTTTCCTTATGAATTCCATAATATAAAAATTAGACAAGAAGCATTTACAAAAGCTTAGAAGACACATAGAAAATAAAAGTGATCTAACGTAAAAAATTGAGTCATTGATAAAATTGAGGTATTTGTTACCACAATTTGTGCGACGATCAACCGTATGAAGAAAAAAATCTCTCTGACATCTTCGTGTTACAAATATATCCATATTATTAACCAATTTACCAACCAATAAGAATCAAACAAAATAATAAATACCAGCAACGATAACTTTGTATCCAAACTTATGAAATAGATATAACAACAGATTCCAAAAATTACCATTTGCGGTTCTTAACGCACAAAATCCAACGGAACAGTAGATAAAATATTTATACGCAATAAACCTAACAAAGATCTATTATTACAATAATGCGATTTATGATATACAATACTTAGAGAAAAGAATTGTACGAAAATGCCGTATTATCAATATTTACTTTATGTATTCATTATCGCTAATGTCATTTTGAAGCAAAACGATTGCGTCGCACAATCATTAATGTTATCAGATATGGCATTACTATTAACATTTAACAAGTTCATTTAAAATTTGCGGTCACAATTATTTTATTCATCAATGCCATTTAAATACCTTGTAAAGAGCAATTTAATTTAAAATAATTTAGAAAAGAATCCAAAAGAGAGGAAAATAAATCGAGACTATAGCGAGTACATAATAGATATCCTGATAAATCCTGGCTTTGAGTAGGTACTCTATTAAATACTATAATCTGTCTAACCAGAACGTGTCGTGATGGCTTAATGATTTAACGAACACGCGTCTATTCCAATCGTGTGGGTTCAAGTTTTGACCGAGGATTAATGCAATGAAAGTTTTATGGTCTAATATGGTTTCTAATAAATACATTTATAGGTACTAAATGCTAACGGTAAAGGGATACAAGCATGACGGGTATGCCGTTGTTTCCTGTGGACCTCAGACCAGCAATAACATATTTATGAGCTGATATAAGCAGTTTGAACCATCTAATATCTTATAAGAAATAGTCGTTGGTAAATAAAAGAAAAAATTGTTTTTGTAGACATAGCTACAGAACAAATGAAACCGAACAAAAACAAATTAAGTCATTCAAGCTAACATGCAATAGACAATCAGTGATAGTTGAATTAATTATTTCCACTTGTCTGATCTGATTGGAATTGATGCATAGGTGACGTATTAAAGCTATTAGTGCATGAATCATAGAGAACCAACTGACCAGCTTTAACATCCGTGATCCGTTGAATGAGCCGCTCAAATAAACTTTCGGTACATACAAAAGCCTAATAAAACAGTTCTAATTAAACCATCAAGCGTTCACAGCACACACACTCACTTTTACCAAACTAATTACTGCTGGGGACCATTCGGAACGCGAGACAAGTTTGTTTATATGTCCCGCCACGCGTCCGAGCGGACTGATTTCGAGGAGATGCAACACAACAGCACTAGAATTCGTAAATTCGATCATATAAACAATTCGTAATGCAAACTATTTACAGTTAAACCTCACGTGAAGTACACTGTACACGTTAAAACGTTGAAACAAATGGAAATAAACGAGTGATAGCGTCAGTACTTGGCGCTGCACTGACGACAACTAAAGAATGAATCGTAGGCTTGATTGTACCTCTCGCTCGGACTTGTCTCGCCCCCCAGATGATTGTCTGCGGCGACCTCACGCGCACCCAACATTTTTTGCCATCAGAATTTCAAATTCTAATCTCACATTATCACAGAAATCACTAGCTGTGACGAAGCCAACCGGTAGAAAACGGCTTACAGCTTGCGTCACATCAAAAATGCCCTTTCGATTTTGAATGACAAGGTTATTTATTACGCTGAGTTTAAGACATTTCTTATAAATCAGGGTGGTGTAATAAGCAGGAGTCTAAAATTTAAGCCAGACCAAACCCACCCTCTGTAGCGGATCCCTTCAGTGTAGTACGATAACTGGGATTAGTGAAACTATTGATGTCGTCTCGACTGGGTGTAACTATGTTCTAAATCTCAGCCTTTCCAACACAAACAAAAGCGCAGGGTCGTCACGGGAGGAGGGGGTTTTTAGTGGGTATTGGGGTTGCTCGCTCGTGCAGCAACGCTCGGAGTCACCACACTATTCTGTGACGTCGATCGCGGACGGAGCACTGACAAAGCATACTATTGCTAGTGTTATCGCCCCCGACCGACGCGTGCCGCTTCCTAGCAACGGCCCAGATTGTGCGTAAATCGGTTAAGCATTTTCCCTCGCCTCAAAAAAAAAACTATTGATGTCGTCTGATATAAAGATTCTATGAAAACTATTGGATCGATCGAATGAAGTAACTTAGCAAAATTTATTTAAGTGAATTAATTATGGATTTATGTATATGACAGTCGAATCAGTATGGCGATCCAGCGAGGTAACGTAGTCTGCCTTCTAAGAACCTTATCAATTGACTTCAATGACCTACACTCTAGTATTCTACTTCTAATCTTAAGGGGTTATTGTTATAAGTTTGTTTCAGTGTACTAATTTATATTAATTCAAACATATGTAAGATTAAATATATTTATTATGAGAGTGAACTTTTAAATTACCAAATAATTTCTACTATCCAAACCATTAAAAAATAAAGGAAATCCAAAATTTTTGGTTATTTAATAAATTTATTTTTATTGCTATCTGTGTGCTAGTTTTCGTATCTGATTGACTTTGAACTGCATATTTGAAGTGTCCATAACGTAAACCACTAACGTTGTCAGTCAGTCACTTCTCAAACTTCCTACACTTTTTTATAACAGCCTTTTTTATTATCAGACCCATTTGCACCTGCCTACCTGTGTTAGATAAACCCACGCTGCTCTTCGGAAATGATGTATTCGTTACTTTTGTGAGACTATTTTATTGTAAGTAGTTTAGACTTAAAAATTCTACCCTAGACATTTTGTGTAAGGTACTCCAAAAATGAATACCTGAATTTTGTAGACACCAAGCAGGGCAAATAAACTGACAATGAAGTACGCTGAAAATCAAGGGTTTATAATTAATAAGGCTACGTTCCACAAGAGACTCACGACGTTCACGACCGCGATTTCCCCGTTTCACTTGCTTGTGGGCTTTACAATCATAAACTCCAGTGGAACGAATTATGGAGCGTTGACGTCATTAATGACGAAACACACAAATGTCCATTAGTTGATTTCCAAATCGCGCCTTTCTCAAAGTCAATCGATAGAGAGAATTAATGTTCTGTGGTCAACGCCCACGTCCATTGTCATCTTTATGAAACTTCACTTTGCATGAATCTGACATCCACTCGGCCAATTTTATTATAATTATTATCTATTTAAATCTAGCTATTACATCAAAATAAATGCAAGAACATAAAATGAACGCTTTTAAATTTGTCGAAATAGTTTTACATCATAAATTATACGTATTATCTAAGAAAAACATTTTGTATGCAAACACAAAAGAGTATAAATTGAACAATTCTTTAATTTAAGACACTGGTTATGTTGCGGTAAGATTTAATCAAAAAAGATTTTTGCATAGAAATGAAATAACAGTTAACACTGACACGTTAGCTCAATTCATTTGAGATTAAACTTTAGAAATTTTAACAATAAATCAGTGTTATTTGAGATAGTTTACAACAACCATAAACAGTTGTAAAACAGCGTATATAGAGTGTGACGTAGACTTACGGTCTTATTCATATTGAGTTAATAGTTTCTATCCGTGCAGGAACGGAGAAAATGCTATTTCCTGCGGCCTGTCGTAAGAGGCGACAAAACAACGCACAGGTGGTAGAGTATTTGCCCGACTGGATGTCTACCACCCCTGGTCTAGAGTATGACACCATAGCAACCTTGAGTTATGTTCCAGTATTAGTGACCAGGTTCCAGTCCCCCTTAAGAAAGCAACAGCGCATTTGTAGCACCTTTCATGTTAAAATTGTCCATAAGCGATGGTACCCGTTGTCTACCAAGTGGGCCGTCTGCCCGTTTGCTGAACACATGCAATAAATATAAATATATATATGTCGGAGAAGTTCTCGTTCTCGTGATATGTTCTTTATAGATTGCAGGTTTAGTGGGCGTCATCAGGATAAAATGCGAGCATAAAACACAATGGCCACGGTTTATACACTTTTAATTTAGAGTTAATCGACATTATGACATAGTTTAGACCGAGCAGCGGGTTCAGGGCACCGCTCATACTTCCAACTTCAATACTTTCTTTAAAATTCTCAAAGGTCCAACTCGACCTGTTGCCACCAACCAAATGTGCCACAAAAACTCCTCCGTCTACCGAAGTAGATACTACTAAAGTATAGAGGGCGTCCCGACCCCGCTCAAGACATGCTCTGCTCTCATTGGTCGTTTATTAAATTACAATATTCATAACTTTTATTAGGTTAGAACGATCTTTAAGTTATAGAAACATTTAACAAATCAAATTAAATTATGAATATTTTAATTTAATAAACGACCAATGAGAGCAGAGCATGTCTTGAGCGGGGTCGGGACGCCCTCTATACTTTAGTAGTATCTACTTCGGTAGACGGAGGAGTTTTTGTGGCACATTTGGTTGATGGCAATAGGTCGAGTTGGACCATGGAGAATTTTAAAGGAAGTGTTAAGTTAGAAGTATGAGCGGTGCCCTGAGCCCGCTGCTCGGTCTAAACTATGTCATAATGTTGATCAAATCTAAATTAAAAGTGTATAAACCGTGGCTATTGTGTTTTATGCTCGGATTTTATCCTGATGACGCCCACTAAACCTGCAATAACTAAAGAAGATGTCACGAGAACGAGGCCTTCTCGGGCCTTCTCCGACATATATATATATATATATATATATATATATATATATATATATATATAAATTTAATTCAAAATAACCTGCACCGCTTGCTCTATGATTAAATCAAAACTATTAAGGAAGGGTAAAATTGTACTTCGAGAGATATTTTATTAATATTTTAAATTTGCACCATTACATCGTAGGCAAATTTTCTATGTGACAAAGTCAAATTTGTTGGTGTTGCCAACACTCTATAAATAAAGACACGCACTAGAGGTTAACCCGCAGCGCAGCCGCGGTAACTACTAACTACTAATAACATTATTGTGTTTGTGTATATTCATACTAGACTTTTTATTCGTGTGTGTGTATTAGTGGACTATGCTGTCTTTAAATAAATATACATTTGTATGTCTTTTGAGACCACGGGCCATAAAAATGGCTCGGACATTTGGAAGGCTTGCGTGGGGCCATGGGAAAGCCAACACGTAGAGGCCCTTTGACAAATGTAATGTAAATGTGGCGTGACACTGACCGGCGATTATCCCTGTCTACACCATATAAAAATGCAACCAAGGACAAGCCCCGGCCAGTGTAGGACTATTGTGGGAAATGAGGACAAAAAGTACCGAGCTATTGGGGTGAACTGTTAGTGGTACTAGCAGTCTGGGAATATGGGGACTATGGCGTCTGCCCGACGCAATATTCAGGGAACATGGAAAAATGGGCAGACGGTGACTCGCCGCTTCCTGCATGGGCCCCAAAAAATGCCATAAAAGACAGGGGCAACATGGGTATGAGTGGCTAAGGGGTGTAGAGAGGTGGGCTGCAGGTTCACCGAAGCTACTTCTGATGTGATGCCATTTATCACTTCCCCCACTGGAGCTTGAGTCTTAGCTCTAGCGATCTCCACTCCGTGCCGGCTGGTTAAGGCAAGCACGGAGGCGGGGGCCTTGTCTTGGCCCCCGGAGTCAGGTACGAGGTGTCGCCACTCACCTAAGGCTTCGCCACAAAGCCCCGCTGCGGGTTTATTATTATTATTATAGGGCTGCAGGTGTAAGTTTGTCTTTGAAGGCACCTCGGTCATAACAATATATTTGGATTTCATAAGACTGTTTAAAAGACAGAACAGTTAAATGCTAAGGGCACCACAACCTTCAACATTTGTATTGCAGTCAACCAGTCACCAATAACAATAAACTTACATACGATCTCTAAATCATTTGCTTTCAATCTCGATGATTCATTGTCTGTACAAGTGGTTGCCTTCTCGTTCATATGTTTTGTAATGGCGATCATACGTGCTCCTCGCACGCTAATTGTTATAGTTTAAATTGCTTTTGTTATAACTTTGACAGTGCTATTGTTTCTAATCTGTGCTACCTTGGTTATACTTATAGATGTCATTGAGGAGTTTTTGGCGGGAACCGAAAGGGGACGTTGTGCTGTGCAGTTTTATTTTCTAGAAATGTGTAAAATTACTCTAAAATGAACAATAGCTGCTGGATATTGATAGTTTTGAGGAGCAATTATGTGTTTTGTGAGAAATGTGAACTGTATAGTGAAATGTGGCCTTTTGACTTGTCACAAGAACTCCGTTGAATGGCACTGGCTGATTACCTACAGTTCAGCTGTGCTACACATGGGCTTGAAAAAATGAAGAAACTACATTGTAAACTAAGATCTGGCTTAAAGGCCTAGCTGCCAAATCATAAACCTAAATAAATAAAGATGTCATTGAATCAAATTTTTATTTGGTCCCAACATCGCATTCTTTAGTTAGGAAGTAAGATTGTTACTGTAATAAAAACGATACTTGAAGATAAAGATTTAACTAAATTAGGCTTCGAAAAAGATAATTACGACATTTACAGAGAATAGGGAAAATAAACTTAAATAATAATGAATCACAATTTTGCGGCATAAAGATATTTTAAGAAATACGTTTTATGTGACCGCAACGTCAAAATAAAAAACAAATAAAATGCTACGCTTAAAACCGTTAAAAAGTAGTTTTAATTATGTATACTATTTACAAAAACACAAAATTGTATGCCTAGTAAAAATATTTTTTACAAGAGTCCCATGAAATATTATAAACACGAAAGTTTGTAAGAATAGATGTGTAGACGTATAGGTATATGTTTGTTACTCTTTCACGCAAAAACTACTGAATGGGTTTTGATGAAAATTTACCGTAATATAGCTTACACATCAAAATAGCACATAGGTTATAACTTATAAAGATATAGTGTGAATTATCCAAAACATAAGGATTTTCCATAAGCACGCGCGTGAGACCGCGGGGCGCAGCTAGTATATAATAATAGTGTAATTGTTGTGTAAAACACAACTGAAATAGTAAAACTTAAGTTGTTATTTCTTAACAAAACAATAACAAATTAATAATGGTTCATAAATTTCGTGTTTTTTACGCCCTTCAAGATACCATACTTTTAAGACAATAATGTGATGTCCTTCTTCAGGATACAATCTAGAGCTCTGTTACTGACGATCTCTTTAGATCTCATTGCTGTGTATAATTTTTAAATATAAAAAACACTCGGTTACTAAATTGCAATTAACAAAGAAAAAAATTATGTCTGCAGCGAAGGCAAACTCAAGTATTTTTTTCTTGGTGCTTGTTATCAATAAAATTGCAATGAGCTCAGTATTTTCAATCTCCTTACTCAATTCATAAAGTTTGATTCAACCACTCAGCATACAAAGCTAACAAACAGAGTTAGATATCAGTTTAGAATTTAATTTTAATGAAATATCAAGATATGTATTCCCAGTTCAAAATATAATTTAAATAATAAAACTACGTTTTAACGACGTACGTTTTGACGGTTTTAAGCACGGTAATTTATTTGATTTTGGTTATTCCGACGTATTAGCCGTTTTTCAGTGGCCGTGGTCACCATAAACAAAATTAAAAATAAATAATTAAAATGAACAAGTTGGCGGTAGGCTTAATAAAACTTTAACAATACTCATTGGACAATTGTCATCTTTGCCGTCCGTTACCACAGCCACTGAAAAGCGGCCGAAACGTAGGAATAACCAAAATCAAATAAATTACCGCGCTTAAAACCGTCAAAACGTAGTTTTATTATGTATACAAGTCGCGAAAACTTAAGAAAATATTATATAATTTAAAATCAACTTGTTGCAATACCTAACCAGAGGCTAGCTACAGGGGCCCCGAAGTGTGCAAGCAAAAATATCTAAAACGTTATCAACAATTTTTATAGAATAATAACATATTTTAGAATAACTGCTGGACCAACAGGAAAGAAGGTATCAGATTTGTCTTTATTGTCTATAGAGGCAGAAAATGTAGAAAAACTGAAATCGTTTTCAGCTACAGATGACAGACTACAGATTCTAGTTTTCAGCTACAGGTTAGATAAATTAGCTTGCCGAAAAAAATGCTAGGAACGTGTATCTTTGATTTGAATTGTTTGTCCAACTTAGTTCCTAGGTGCATTAAGTATTAGAAATAATTTATAATCAATATATAATTATTTTAATTCAATTCGATTTTTTTTTGTTTCTTTTATAAAAAATTAAATAAAAGTGTGCGTCTCGGGACGGCCGACAGAAGTGATAACTTAAACTAATCTAAGTTGAACTATTTAATATTGAAATTGTATTACTTGAGAAAAGCTTAGGTTATTACTTAAATTTCATGTATATTAATATGATAATGTAAATAGATATATAATATATTATAAAATAGCAAAAATGTATAAAAATAGTAATAAATAGATAACAAGAAGCTTGCGTTAAAGTGCGGCAGTCTAGCATAAGAAAGTTAGCGTTTATTGATTATATGTATTAATTTATATTCTGTAAAACCGTAATAACTTAGTACCTATATGTAATAACTTAGTATACAAAAATTTAATTATACAAACCCCATAAAATTAAAAGCCCGGACAACCCCGTTCGTCCGGAGAGAGGAGATTAAAATAAAAAATATGATAATGTAAGGAAAGGTTATTTATTCATCAAATGTTTGATTGATTATAAAATATATTTTATTCTTAGTTACAATTCTTGAATATGTAGGTACATTAGAATTTTGTGTATGTACATTATTAGTATCATTATTTAATCTAATTACCGAAATACGGCTAGCGCTGTGGTTTATAGTGAGAGAAAGGGAAACCAGACAGACTGGCGCCGTAATGCGTTACGTAATGAAGCTGTTTACCCTCCCATAAGAAGTTATCACTTCAAAAATTTACTTCCTTATTTACTTCCTTTGGGCCCCCAACATGTTTTGATACAGGGCCCGTCTAAGGCAAGCTACGCCAGTGCATCTAACTTCTAACATTAAAAAGCCAAAAGTGCCAATCAAGAGATAATTTACACACTTGCAACATTCAATACTTCATAACGAGCCAGTGGGTGTGAATTGCACAACGTTTTCACTAACACCAGACTATCTTGATAACGAGTGATGATTTTCAAGATGTAAACAACAGGCACGTGACTGTGGTATCTTATATTAATGTCTAATGATAACAATTAAGCCGAAGCAGATTCAAGTTTAGGAATATCCAGAATTGCGAAGCGTTTGACTACTGTCTCACCTGACGTTGAGTGATGACGCAGTCTAGGATGGAGCACGCTTACCTAGAAAACACCTATTTACTCGTGACTTGAAGACTTCAAGATTATATTTGTCAAGAAAACTAGACTCAGCAAATAATACCACTTTTCGGCAGTGCGCACCAGAAAAGATAAAGCGAAACGCTTGGTTCTGACTGGTGGTGTTTCTGTTTCCACCATATAACGGCGGCGAAAACCGGTGCGCCGGGTTGTACGATCGTAAAATGGGGATGGAGGAATCTGCTCGTGCAATTCTAAGGAACACTCCCCGGAATATATCCGATAGAAGACAGTTAGTCCCGAGACCTAGCGTCTATGCTCTAGACTCTGAAGTCGAGCATAAAAAAGACGTTCATTGCCAACAAGCTTCCTGGCTCTTTTAATTGATTCCAACGCCTCCAACTGGTATTTGGGTGACCCGTCCCAAAGATGAGAGCAGTACTCCATGCAGGACCGAACTTGTGCTTGGTATAAGTCTAGCAGTTGTACCGACGTGGAGTATTGTCTCACCTTTGGAAGCACACCCAGGTTATGGCCGCCACTTGCGCTAAAAATTCTATGTACGTGCCAAGATTGAGTATTGGAGTCAAAGAGAAATTATATTAAAGAAGATAAAATAATTAAAGCATCATATAAGTGCATATAATAAGTTTTCTATACCTATTTATGTCACTGAACTTCTCCTAAACCGCCGCGCTGGACCGATTTTGATGATTTTTTTGTGTATGTTTAAGCGGGTCCCAAGATGTTTTAAATACACAATTGGACCCGTAAGGTGGCACTGGAATTGGATTTTTATTTTTTCAGGCCAAGACAACATCCACCGGGTACGCTAACAAGCTGTGGTTCGCGACCCCTAAGGGGGTCGCAGAGCCTTCCTCGAGGGGTCGCCGGCATAAGAGAAAAGACAATTTAAGTTTATACCTCATACTTAGGTACTTTATAAGCTCAGCAGCTTTTTGCAGATTATAAGCCGTAATAATGAATATAGGTAACAAAATAGGGAAAGACGTAGTAATTTAAATTACTTACTTTTTGTCTGTGTATGGCCCAAGGGGTTGCCAAAATTTTTCAACGTCTAAAGGTGTCGGGTATCCAAAAAGATTGAAAAGCACTGGTCTAGAGTATGTCGCCATAACAGCCTTGAGTTGTGTTTCGGCATTAGTCACTAGGTCCCAGTCTCCCTTAAGAGAGCAACAGGACATTTGCAGCACCTTTGGTGTTGCAAATGTCCATAGGCGATGGTAACCGTTTCCATCAAGTGGGCCAACTGCCTGCTCTCTGCTGAACTCCTGCAATAAAAAAGGGGTTACGGACATTTACAACATCAGAGATTTTACCGAAATACTGCCGGCGACGAAATAAATATTTTTTTTAACAACTCCATACCATAATTCTGTGGGGAAAAAACTCAACAGGAAACTTCTTCCAAATTTTCAGAGAGCACAAGAGAAAAATTCTCGTGTTCATGAGCAACATAATAAAGCACTTAAAAGTACTCTTCACTAAGTAACAGCCGAAGCAGTTTTTATAGTGTTAAAATTGTAATTACTTTTTTACACCATGGGTATTTCCATAATGCAATGTCAGACAGGTCGGCGACCGTGGCTTCGACTGCTTTTTGTCCAATCATTCAGAATCATTAGCGCAACGTTGGTGATGTAATTGATTCTGAGAACACGGGACCAGTTCGACCATGTGAGCCACGAAAATTGAGATTCATTATGTTAATTATACGATGGAAACAAATGTTACTAAATACATTTAATGATAAAAGTCGTCTATAATCTAATTTATAATTACTTGGACTGAAATAACAGCATCTATCGATCTTTTATGTTACAAGCTTTGAGAAAAGAGCCAGGAAGCTGGCTGGCAAGCATTGTCTTCTTTATGCTCGTCTTTAGTCTCGGGGCTAAGAGTCTTTTATCGGACATTTCGGGGAGTGTTCCTTACAATTGCACCAGCTGATGCCTCCATCCCCATTTTACCATCGGACAAACAGACGTACCGGCTTGCGATACATGCTACTACATGCTGAAAACACAACCTGTAAGAACCAAGCGTTTCGCTTCATCTTTTCTGGTGCGCACTGTCGAAGAGTGGAATAACTTGCCGGAGTCTGTATTCCTGACAAGTACAATCTTGAAGTCTTCAAGTCACTAGTGTCATCACTCAACATCAGGTGAGACGGTGGTCAAACGCAAACCTATACTTCCTTAAAAAAAGGAACTCGCACTGTGAATTGATTCCTAAAGTATTTCTATAGAAAATCTATAAGACTCGACTCATAGTGGTGAATGGTTGATTCAACTCAAACAGCTCTTTTATGAATCAAAAAGATAGATCAAAGCTCTCATTTTAGTCAAGGTAATTAAAAATCAGAGTATAATGATCTTGTAATAAAACGATATGTAGACCGTATATTATTAAAACATGATTATCTAAATCGTTCATGACTAGTAGAAAGGACCATATTTTCTCCCTTTTGTTACTTAAAATATCTATAGTGAATTCTACATCTGTTGACAACTGTATACCAAATCTTTCAAACAATTCGTAATTCTCTGGGTAGTAACTCACTGATAGACAGACAGATTTATTTCTTATTTTTTCTATTATAGTTGTGGACAACATCGCTGGTTGCGCCACGAGTAATATTTGTATTTTATTTTATTTTCTTAGTGGTGTAATTGTTCGTTGCCCTAAATGAATTTAAAAAAACCACTAAATCCTAGAAAATTTATAGTGATTTGGTCTATAAAATATAAGTGCTAGTACATGTAGATGTCAAATTGACATTGTGTGCTTTCGATAGTAAGTTAAGTACTTTAGAAACAGAAGATTTACCAATACTTGGACATAAAACCCTAATATTTTTTAACGAATAAAATAGAACAAAGGACTTGAATGCAAAAAGTAATCTTAATTACAAATTACACATGAACATGACTATATGAATTCAAAGCTATAAAAAATTAACACAGTGTCCTAAACCGCTTATTTAGCAGCCAAATCAAAACCTTAGTAGTCCGAAAACCCAACCTCTGGTAAATTCGAGCAAAACACCGGTAAAACATTGTGAACGCATCCGTTAACTAAAAAGTGGTTGACGCATCCGCCGATTGAAATAATGTTTAGATAAACCATCAAGAATGTTTTCCATAAACATCCAGTCATTCACACTTTTCTACATCACATACCTAAGCAACACTCAATACAATATTCATATATTGACTACCTTTCTTATAACTTTGTAATGTTTATACCTTTGTAATGCTTATAAGATTATTATTTTTATTGCAGGAGTTCGGCAGACAGGTAGACGACCCACTTGATGGAAAACGGTTACCATCGCCTATGAACATTTGCAACACCAAAGGTCCTACTAATGCGCTGCTGCTCTCTTAAAGGAGACTGGCATCTGGTCAGTAATGCCGGAACACAATTTAAGGTTGATATGGCGACATACTTTACACCAGGGATGATAGCCATCCAGTCGGGCAAATACCCTACCACCTGGCAAATGACAAAAAAAATACCAAATAAGTAAACTCACATAAACTAAAAATTAGTTAAGGCAGTGATAAATATTACATATAGATACCTGAAACTTAGAAAAGATAAACAAGGACTACCTAAGCTGCGAATAGCATTGAGGAAGAAATTGTAGCTTTAATAATTTAAATATATTACAAATGTGAGCTTATGACTGATATCTTTATTCAAACTAGAATAGTTCGCAAGATGAGACATATTGTGCGAAATTCAAACGATAAATAAAAGATCAATAAATATAAAAAATACCGTCATCAATCTTATTTATTGTCCTTGGGAAAAAAATACCTGTTTATTGCGGAATTTTATCAGTAATCTTGTCTCTGACAGGAAGATTGTACATTATCAAACATTTTCATTATCATCAACTCTACAAGAACATCACAAAAATGAATAATCTTTAATACTAACAGACTTGTATCATAGAAATTCAGTCAGATCTAAAGTTATGTCTGTAGAATAATAGTCAGTCTATCGCTCTTAGCAAGTACTTAGTCAGGTAGTTACGTTGTACAACTTAGTGCAAATTAATATTTTTATTTATATATCACAACTGAGTCTTAACAGATTACTTATTGAATTTCTAGAGTCTACCATCGTTTCTAGAGCAATTTTAGTTACTTACTGTTAAAAAAACAATGGCGTAGCAAATTCAGTCCCCAGCAACATATTTTCATTATTTTATACTATGCATAACATGCATTCGTGGCCTTTTTTCACAATTTGTCTTGATTTAGAATACTTTTCAACTTTGTTCCAACGCAAACATCATTTCTTGGTACATTTTATTGCTTGTCTCGAAGTTTGGTATAAAAGAGGAAAAAAAATCCACAACATATTGAAGTCCGTATTTTAAAATTTTGTTACTGTTTTTTATGTTTTAGTTGGCACCGACTTGAAGATATTGTAGAAAATATTTACTTTATACTTTTCAGTTTGGAGACGGTTTTGTTTTTGTTAAAAAAAAATATTTTAGTTTTTACGTACTTGAATAGTTACCAAAATAATATTTTAAACGCCTGTAAAAATTGTACTACTGGCACAAGTATACAGTTTGCCTTTCCAAGAGTATAAGCGCTCGACACTGTTCGACAAGGGTTGCACTCGATTTCCCTAGGATCCACTCATCAGATCGTGATGGGTCCACCTCAGAAGTATACTCTACTAAAAAAAACAAAAAAAAACACAGTCAAATTGAGAACTTTCTCATTTTGGAAGTCGATCAAAAATACCTCTTAACCCTGATTTTGAACTAACGCAAATTGAAACAAAATTATTTGTTTCGATAATTATTAAAAAAGCTTGGTAGCGATTCCCTGCAAATATGCATTTGCATTTTGTAATGCAATCACAAAGCGCGAATAAATACACAACGGTCAACGATTATATGTCGGGCTATATCTGTTCTAATTAATATAATATCTAATGTACTTACTCTATTTTTTTAACCGACTTCGAAAAAAGGAGGAGGTTCTCAATTCGTCGGGATCTTTTTTTTTTTTAATGTATGTTCGCCGATATCTCCGTGATTTATGATCCGATTTACGTGATTCTTTTTTTTTCGACGCGGAATAGCTTTCAATTGGTCCCCTAAAAATTTTACATACTTTGGCGCAGTAGTTTTCATTTTATAACATTTTTCATGGAAATAATTTTCACTCCGTTCCATATGAACACCGATTACTCTGAGATTTATGATTCGATTTACGTGATTCTTTTTTTGTTCGACGCGGAATAGCTCATGTGGTCCCCTAAAAATTTGACATAGTTTGGCCCAGTAGTTTTCATTTTACGAACATTTTTTTGTTCCCGGTTCTTGGGACCTATATTTTTTAAGAAGCGCGGCACCATTCGTAGGTCCACCCATACATAGCTAGACACTAAAAAGTAACAAATAAAATTTTTAAAACTTCGTTTAAACAAACCGACTTCAAAAACGAAAAAACTAAAATGTATAAAATAACTTATTTCTTAAGCTATTATTATTAATATATATTATCTAAAACATCTTGAAGTCGGTGCAAAGTAAAACATAAAAATTACTATATTTTGAAAATTACTAAGCACCGACTTTAAGATGTTTTAGATAATATATATTAATAATAATAGCTTAAGAAATAAGTTATTTTATACATTTTAGTTTTTTCGTTTTTGAAGTCGGTTTTTTTAAACGAAGTTTTTAAATTTTATTCGTTTCTGAAGTCGGTTTTTTAAACGAAGTTTTTAATTTATTTATTTTTTGAGGCGAGGGAAAATGCTTTTAACCTATTTACGCACAATCTGGGCCATTGCTAGGGGAACGACACGCGTCGGTCGGGGGCGATAACACTGCAGCAATAGTATGCTCTTGGCAGTGCTCCGTCCGCGATCGACATCACAGAATAGTGTGGCGACTCCGAGTGATGCTACACGAGCGAGCAACCTCAATACCTACCCACTAAAAACCCCCTCCTCCCTGTCGACCCTGCGCTTTTGTTTGTGTTGGAAAGGCTGAGATTTAGAACATAGTTACACCCAGTCGATCCAGCGCAATAAAGTGCCTGGAGTGTGCCCTGGGAGAACACACCCCACTTTGTTGTGCAGGGGGCAGATGAATCCTTTGCTCTCCTAGCAAGCTAAAGGCCCCCCGCGGTAGACGGAACCTAACTCAGGGAGGGAAGTAATGCTGAAGGCCGGCGACCTCGAGAAGACGCATTAGCACGCGCTGCAGGACTCCTCTCCCTATCGCGTTCTGCGGCCTCCTTGAGTGACTGTACAGGGTAATAGAGTACTATTACCCTAAGCCCTGCTAACTAAACCGAAATATCGTCATCTACCAAGTTATGACAGTACTCAATTTGTTCCCCAATGTATTTATTATAAAAAAACTTAGCAAAAGTTTGAAATAATTAATTCTTTCAAAGTTACATAATATTCATATTGGTATATGAAAAGTCTTGTCTTATTTTTATTCATTTCGCTTTGCTTCTGTTTATTTTATTTAAAACAGAAACAATTTTTAAAGGTTCATGTGATACAATAAGCTGTTACCCGCGTCTGCGTTATTTTGTTACTTTCTAACGTTATATAACGATAAACTATGTATTTCAACAAGCTTTATTATTTAACTTGCAATGTATGTATGATATGATGGTAGGTCAAATCTTGTACTAATTGTAAAGCAGTTATCCTCAACCAATTGAGCTGAAATTTTGCAGACACGTTTAGTTTGGATGACAATGCATGATACTAAATGACCTCATTCTAAATCCAATCCATCCAAGATGGCGGAATAGTAAATTTTTGAGAACTCCCATGATATGGGTAACAAATTAAAGCGTTTGCTGAAAAGATAACAAACAAATAAAAACATGTTAAAAATAAGTTTTTATTTCAAGCACTGATGGCCGATTATTTACGCACCAGATAAATGTGATTCTATAGAATAAAATACAACATAAGATTTACTTGTGTAAGTAAACAAGAATGCAATAACTAGTAACTTGATCTTGACAATGTAAATCTATAAATAAGTGTGCGTTTTATAAAATAGGTACATACATCTACAGAAGATGTAAATGTTTAATTTTAGTTTCAATATAATATATTGTTTATTTTTAATTAAATTTATGCAAGTATATTAATTACAACAGTTTACCCCGCGACTGTGCCGCGTGTCAACCTCTAGTGCGTGCCTTGTTTAACGAGCAGGCGTTAATACAGGTTACATTGTGTTACATTTTTACAATGATCTTATAAAAGCATTTTTATGTTGGTGCTATTTGGCCCCAGAAAATTTACTTCATTTTTTATCGCAAACTATCCGATCTCACGGGATGAAAAGTATCTATGTCCATTTTCGGTATTCAGACAAACAGATCGAGTTACTATCGCATTTTTTTTACATTATAAATCTTTATATCAATAAACTTGTGAAATAATTGGTCTGCCATACTTTCATCCCCTATTTCAATTCAATTTTCCGTTATAGTAAAATGTATCAATCCCCCGCTTACAATTGTTGTGGTATACATTTTTTTCTTCTTTTTGAATACTTTCTTTTCACTTTCTATTCTATTTGCTTCTGTGTCTGTTTATATCACTTTAATGACCTTAGCGGAAGATCAGCGCTGGTTAGCCCAACCAGCAAAATGCTGAGCTCGGACCAATATAGAGCTACACTTGCTTTATTTTATTGTTACATACCGACAAAGACCGCAAACCGGCATGTCGTAAAAATACAGTTTATTGCCTTCTATTATTCAGGAATTCTTTGGTTTGCTTCGTGTTTAAATTTTAAAAACATCCTATTGTTATCGTACTTATTTTATGGCTGTCATAAGTGCCGAACGAATTAATTGTTTTTATTGCATTGCGTCGAAGCTTGCCAGATGTGCGTGAACGGAGCCCCTTTGTCGGTATTATATGGTTTAGTTAGTATAAAATAATGCCCGAACGGAGGGGTGGGGCAGTTAAGCGATGATTACGATACTAGCAAGACGTGTGTAGTACCTTAGATTAGCGATATAGTGACGGACTTTGCGCGTGTTATTGAATCGTGCAGTTTCTACTGGCTGTGTCCAGTCATATTTGTGCCTGTTTTATACGTGTTTGTACGGTTCTAATAAACTCTATAGTAATTCCAACGGCATTTTAATTCGAGTCCTGAGTAGCTCGTAATACTATTATATACATTTATTTACTTTGTATTCTCATTTGTGTTGTCGTTTTAAATAAATTATTTTCTTCTTCTTCAAATGTAAACTATTAAGTCAAAAGTGGCCTTTCGAGTTGGCATGAGACTTAATATATCAGACGAGGCTGTGTACACCAAGTTCCTTGGCCTGTCATTGTGTTGAATTATACTAATTAAATCAAAGAATGTCAAGAACCTAAAACATACGAATATCTAGTGAATTAAAATGACAAATGGAACTCTTATATTCATAATCTAGTAATATTTCATAAATTGAGAATCTGTGGTCTTTAATGTGGCGAAACCACTTCATAATAATTGTCCTAAAAAGAAAAAAAATCAAGCCTTAACTGCACAATGGCTTTCCCCAATTATTTTTTATTTAGTGTCAATAATTCATCTAATTTAGAAAGTTTAGCGACAACTCAATACGCTAATGCTAAACGATTAGAGCGCCAACGACAAAATTAAGAAAAAAACACTACAATACCGTCCACGTTTTCTTCTGTTGTTGTCTATTGTCTACCTTGACATTGTGGCCTACAAAATAGGACAATATTTTACGTCTTGTAAGAAATCTTTAACTTAATTTAGCGTATTCATATTGAAATAGGGTTTATTTTATTGCAGGAGTTCAGCAGACAGGCAGACGGCCCACTTGATGGAAAGCGGTTACCATCGCGTATGGACATTTGCAACACCAAAGGTGCTACAAATGCGCTGCTGCTCTCTTAAGGGAGACTGGAACCTGGTCACTAATGCCGGAACACAACTCAAGTTTGTTATGGCGATATACTTTAGACCAGGGGTGGTAGCCATCCAGTCGGGCAAATGCCCTACCACCTGGCTGTGGGTTGTTTTGTCGCCTCTTACGACAGGCCGCCCCAACGCAGGAAATTGTATTCTTTCTCCGTTCCTGCACGGATTCTGTATAGAGCAAAAATTTATATTAGTTTTGTTGCACTCTTCACTTTAGAAGATAGATTAGTAGCTACAAGTACTTATTATTGGATAGTTAGGTTGCAAGAAATATTTTTGAAAAATAATTTCGCACACATTACTTTAATTTGCCTCTAATGTTAATTAATCTTCTGTTATAATATATCTACCTAAACATAAATATACACAAATAAATAAAATTGAAGTGTCTGTTTGTAATGTCAGAATAACAGCATCTTACTAAATGCATATGAAAGTATATACGATAATAATATCAAAAAATCATTTTTTAACATTTTTGTCTGTCTTTCTGTTTGTTTGTTCCGGCTAATCTTTGAAACAATTGGACCGATTATAACAGGACTTTCACTGGCAGGAAAATTCCCGAGGGATTCCCGGGTTAAAAAATATATTTTTTATCTGGCCTTTTTGAATCATTGCCAGAAAAAAATCTACTAGATTCCTGCGATAAAAAGCGCAGAGTTTAAGTCTAAGAATTAGCTGTCGATTAGCAAAAAGCGCATCGGAATCGGCCCAGTAGTTTTTACGTGAATCCCGAACAAACAGACAAGAAATCTATAAAAATTGAATCGCAGTCTCCATCGTTTATATAGCTTATTGAAGTTGTTTTTTTTTAACTAGCTTCAATGTTGTAGCGGTACCGAAGTTGCAGTGTGGGGGTGTTTAAATAAAAAATGTTTATTTCGTATTAATGTTTATTTGGTTCTTATACGATTTTAAATGTTTATGTTGAATGCACCCGAGAGTGGTGCGGGTTGGAAATGCACTGAACGTTCGTCGCTTACACCGTGTTCGGTTTGATATCGATAGGCACTTCCTACAAGTTATGTAAGATATCAAACCGAACAAATGTACATACATTGCCTTTTAGAATTTTAATAATACTAGTAGTCGCCCAGTGGTCGAAATTCTACCATAATTAATTTAAATTATGCGGTTGAACATTATTAACGTTCTGTTGTCAAAGACTATACTTCTATAATCACAGATTTCGCCAAGGCTACACTATTAATTTGACTTTAACAATAGACAAAAGATTATATATGCGTGTGTGTCAAATACATGGTAGTGTGTAATATTTTTTTTGATTTAATGTATTTTTTATACATAATTTAAAAAAAACAGCATTTTGCTCTCGTTATCTATATAAATAGTTTACAAAGTGTGCGAAATTTCATACTTCTCCGTCCGCGCAATTTTCGTAAAAAGACGTACAAAAGTTTTTGCCTTACGTATTATTTTAATAATATTATAGATAGATTGTTGTGTGTATTTCACTTCGATATCTTATAGTTTTCAGAAGATATATGATTCAAAGTGCGAACGCGAGAGGAGTGAAGGCCACAGCTAGTCTTTAGTAAAATTCAGTGTATCAATCAAAATTCTTTATCGCCCTGTTCTTCAGTCGTAAAAGTTAACTTTCAGCTAGTACATCAAGCGCTGCAACGCTTTCTGATCAAACATCTTATAAAATAAATCAGGATTATTTGTAGTCTTCAGCGCACTTAAAGATACTGAAAGTAAAAAAATTAATTGGCAATTTCTCTAGTTTATGCACTATTATTTTAGTTGAAAACAGCGATCACTTTATCCAATTACAGCTAAACACTAATGGCCTTACTTATAATCGTTTGTTAAATTTTAAGAAACTGCTCAGCAATTGATTAACGAAAGTCTTACCCATAAACTCCTCTTAAGGAAAAGAGGTGGTGGTAAAGTAACTCGTAAAGAACTGACAAAAATAACCAACATCGAGAGGTAGTTTAAGTGACTGCTAAGAGGCAAGATGGCAAGTTTTATTTGAAACTAGCTATTGATTAGGGGCTTAAGATTCTCTTATTTAAGAGATGGCTAATCCTTTCTTAACGAGATTATTATAAGTAAGATCCTATATAATACTACCTCTTTACTGGTCTTAAATTAATTCATACATTCTTGAGAGCTGTCAAAACGCCACTTAAAATTACCAAAATACTAAATCTTATATATCTATATATATATAAATCAATTGCTGTTCGTAAGTCTCGCTAAAGCCCGAGAAAGACTGGACTGATTTAGCAAATTTTGATTTTGAATTATTTGTGGAATTCGAAGTAAGGTTTAAAAGGTGAAAGCCTCTCAAGCCACAACATGTTGCGAAGCGGTGATAAATTACATTATGCTCCTATAGAGTAAATAATAACTATAAACAAAAAATAAAACTAAATAATTAAAACAACAAGTTGGCGGTAGGCTAAATAAAACTTTAACAATACTCATTGACACTTGACTACACATGGTCACTGCTACTGAAAATTGGCCGAAACGTCGGAATAATAAAAATCAAATCCGCGCTTCAAACCGTTACAACGTAGTTTCATAAGTAGCTATTTTACCGCACGTTTTATTGTATGCTGCGTCATTGTCGAGTAATGTATAGACAGGCTTCGTAAGTGCAGGCTTCATTTTTTGAACAAAATATTGTTACACTCCGACAAAGTGAATGCACACCTGCAGTTTATTACCTTTACCGCATTTTGTTTACTTTGTGTTTCAAATTTGTAATTAAGAAAAACATCCTATTCTTACTGTACTCGTTTATGGCCGCAGGTGCAGATTACGTTTTCTTGGAAAATTCAGTCCACGCGGTCGAGTGTTGTATTGTATAGTTTAGTATAAAACAATTTCCGCGGAGGGGTGAGGTAGTCAAGCGACGGTTACGATATGAGCAAGACGTGTACATTCGATAAGCTATATAGTGACGGACTTTGCGCGTGTTATTGAATCATGCAGTTTGTACTGCTTGTGTCCAGTTATATTTGTACCTGTGTTATACGTGTTTGTATAGTTCTAATAAATTCTACAGTAATTTCAACGGCATTTTAATTTGAGTCCCGCATTCGTAACAATATCTTCTATTCTAGAATATTTACGAAATGCGAAAAAGAGCTAATTAGGACTTCTCAATTCGTGACTGTTGAAGTTTAAAATAGGGGACAGCTCCAGCATTCATAATTATTTAAATAAATATATCTGACATTAAACAACTTTAAAACAAAACTCAATTTGTCAACAACCTTTTTCATTTGCAACGCACGATTAAATTCATAGATATCCGGTAATTTAGGAAATTAACTGTCTATTTCAATTAACAGGTGTTGCAATAGGTTTCCTTGCGCACGCGACTGCGTGTTCTTGAACTGCGCAAGCGCAGGTCAAGGACAGGCCAGCCGCGTTTTATAACCAGTACTTCTGCCCTGAACTCGATGTTCTTACTGCCATGGCTATTATGTAGATCAATGCAGTCTCATTAATAAAGAAAGTATTATATAAAGAGAATATCTTATATTGTATAAATTTTAATACGATTTGAAGAAAATACTTTTATTGAAATTAATTAATGATATTGTTACGACATTCACATTTGGACTTGTTTTGTTTACTTTGTGCTTTAAATTTGTAATTAGAATAAAACAGCCCATTGTGTATTGTAATTTTTTACGATAGTCATTAGCCAGGTGTGATTCTTGGAAATTCAGTTCATGCGGTCGAGTACTGTGTCGAGACATATTGTATTAAGTAGCCATGCCCGAACAGAGGGGTGGGTCAGTCAAGCGATAAACACAGGCGGAGCAAGACCTGTACATTTTGTACATTACGTTTGGACTTATTGCGTTCGGTTGTATTTGTACCTGTGTTATACGTGTTTGTATAGTTCTAATAAATTCTATAGTCATTTCAATGGCATTTTAATTCGAGTTCTGCACCTCGTAACAATATTTAAAGAACAACGTAGACAATGTATCTGATCTTTAAACGCGTATTGTAAACAATTAGGTATATGAGGTACGCTAATCGATATCTACTACGTGTGGTATGGAGCGGGAAATTATGAAAAGACTTACAAGAATGTCAGCTAAAGGGGAGACTACAATGGATATGAAGTCTGTTGGAGACATCTACTTGATCCTCTCACTCTGAGTTCATTCGATTAAATTAAGGGGATACGTATGGTAGATAGGCACTTCTCCAGAACGCGAGTTTCATGCGAAGTGATGCTACACGTAAGGACCCATCAAGAGATCGTAGAAGATGAATTATACTGTTGACTATTAAATAGTGGATGAACAAATAGGTCGGTCTTAACGAGCTTCTTTAGTGCAGTCCAAGAGCGATGGTTATCATTTACCATCATGTGTTCTTTAAAGTAATTATTATAAATACTATTCTGGTGCGTACTGCGTAAGAATGGAATAATTTGCCAGAGTCAATCTTTCCTGACGAATGCAATCTGCGACTATTCAAGTTACGATTGAATAGAATAGAATAAATATCTTCTATATAAGGATGCTTCATCCTAGACAGTGTTATATCACCCAACATCGTTCAGGTGACACAGCGTTCAAAGATGTAAGAGATAAAATAAAAATATAAATAAGGAATAAAAGACTCACGCATTCAGTTTTCAGGCTCCGCCAAGAGGTAAGACTGCTGCTTCGACGCAGATGGTTCCGGCTCACTTTCATAGTGTAGGTATCCTGGAAATAAAGATGAGATCGATCTGAAGAATTTCGTATCAATCTATTCTTCTAAACATCATTTTTTATAATGACATTGCTGGGGGAATTAATGAATTTATACATCCTCTCGTCCCCTAAAGAGGTCAACGAGAATGTGGGGTTTCCGGGGATCGACTTTGCACACATCTTCCATCGAGAGTTATGAGATGCAGACTCCCGGAGTACTTATTAAACCTATCAGCATCCGTACAGGTCTGGTCAGATGAGTATATATTGCCACGATGCTTCGATGCATGCCTCTCAAAAAAGTATGCCCCTAGGATTAGAGCATCCCAATCATCCGAACTAAGATCATGGGACATTAGCTGAGCCGATACTCCGACTCTATTATCTTTTAAGGAAGAATCCTTACTGACCTCTTGTCCAGTAATGTCCAGTAGTTCCTTCAGATGTGTCTAAGGTTTTTCCGCTAGTCTTTCCATTTAGACTCTTGACCGCTTAAATACTTCTTTTATCATATTGCTCCAATATTTTCAACCCCTAGCGTAACGTTCATGAAGCCGTGGGGGCTTAGTTGGTAAAGCATTCGAGTCTCAAACTTGCGTTTCAAAAGAGATGAGGGTTCGAATCCTGACCGAGAAGCGAACACCACTTAAACAGTTTTCTGACCTAATATGCATATTGTTACAATTACCATGTGCTAACGGTGTAATAAAACATCATGATGTAACTTGCACATCGAGATAACCGCTGTGTCTAACCTGCCGGTTCGCCTTGGACAATTGTCAAATCAAATCAAATATATTTTTTCAAAACATGGTTAAACAGTTGGCATATATGTTATAGTGAACACATGTTTTGCTCACATTGGAGCATACAAATATTTATGATAACTTTTATTAAATTATACAATGTTAACATATGAATAAAATACTGATAAATGTCAAAAAATAATAACATTCATAAATCAAGGAAGGTATTTATTAACAATTGAGGAATTCTTCCGACCAGTAAAACATTATATTTAAGAGCCATTCCTTTAACTGAATTTTAAATTTATTTATCCTTAACTCTTTTATGCGGATTAGAATTTTATTGTAGATTTGAATTTGTTCCCCCTAAGGAATGGAGAGGCCAGATCCCAGTAGTGGGAATCTGATTCATATATTACTTACTTCATAAGTATTTATAAATTATTATTGTATTAACATTTTTGTCAGAGTTATCATGTCGTAATATGGCAATGCGCGATGCGCCTGCGCCGAATGCTAAACGCGTGAAAGTGTGAGGCGTGAAAGCGCGCAGCGCTCGTACGCACCATGTTTGCCAGCCATTACGTTGGCCAAATGTTTGCACTTTGCAGCTGCATTTAATGAGACCAGAGAAAAATCGGTCAAGTGCGTCAATTCACGTACAGTGACAGGTTCAGTACGGTTAACGAACGTTCACTGACAACAATTTTACTTTGAATTTGACTACAGAGTCCTGAGAAACATTTAATTGAAAATATGTTAATTTGAAAATATCTCAAAAATCACTAGAAGAATCATGTTAAAAAACATACAAAAATTAAATCTTTTTTTAAAGTTTTTTTTCAGACCATTCCATTTCATAGTAATTACCTTATTTCGCCAATAGAAGCGAATAGTACTAATTCATATATTATTTATTACAAAAACACTAGTGGTAGTTGATATATTTGTGATTTTCAAGAGCTGACTAAAAGGTTATCATCACATTCAATCGATTAGATGATTATAACCATTATATACCACGAATATTTACCAAGAACAAAACATTTTAAACTTATGAAAATGAATGTATTCAATTTATATACAAATTAAATCTTACAGATTGCTTGTTGAATATCATGATTCTACCACCGCTTCCAAAGCAATTTTAGCTATTAAAAGAAGAAGTTCATTACGGTGGTCATCCCTACTTTTGATTTTTTCATAATTTCACTACATTTATTTTGTAATAAAAGTTATTCATAAAAAGACGGACAGTTGTACATAACGATTGTAAGGATTACATTTGTGCCAAAATAACTATGGTCCCCTAAAAAGGAGCGTAACAACTTTGGGTGTCAGCATATTTGTTTCAACATAAATGAAACTAGCTCGCTCGTTAGTAACAGTTGCGGTTATTATTGTTTTAATCCAGCAGTTAGATATCTTAAGTGCTTGCGCCGTCTCGTTATCATTAATTTTCACTTTTTAATCGGTACACTTTCTTCTAACAATTGGATGAAGCTATGCGAAAGTAAACCAATCAATAAATAATCAAAAGTCATTTATGTGGTTACACAAAACTGATCAAAATGTGACACGTTACCATTCAGCAAAAATAGCCCAAGGCAAACTGGCAAACGGGTCCACTTGATGGCAAGTGGCTATCGTCGCCCATGAACATCTGCAATACTAAGGGAGCCAATGCGTTGCCTACCTCGTTGAAACTTTAAGTGTCTGTTTGCGCCCTTTTTGAAGAGCCCCCCATATTGTAGCGCTCTGGGAAAACCGCGGGAGGGAGCTCATTCCATAGCTTGCTCACGTATGGCATAAAGGAGCGAGTGCCACGTTCAATTTAGATCTGACGTGAAAACTTGTAGATCAACTCGCATAATACATGTAGAATATCTGGTCCAATTTCATGAGAAATTAATTCTAGCCCAAATTATACCCATTATGTGGTTATTTTTGTTGTTGCCATTTAAAATATTAATAAATGCCTAATCATAGGTATCATCAATAAATAATCAATATACGTGCAAAATTTTAAGCTAAATAGGGCGGCCGGAAGCGGCCGCTTTCGCAGAGTCGCATTACAAATATGACAGGTGTCAAAATAATATGGAAGTTCGTGTTCATCATATTTCAAGAAGCGATTCTATAAAAATGTCCTCTTTAGGCTCTTTAGACGACGACGCCTACTCGTAAGTGATCGTTCTGAAAAAACTTGACCGTGTTAATTATATATATATATTTCATTAAGATATCTTACAGGGTACAGGAGATATTCATATGTAATAAATACATAAACAACTTAATTATATATTAAAACTATGACGTAAACAACACTATGTGAAATTCATAAAATTTAATTGAGCTAATTGGACAATAAATAAATAGGTTCAATTTAAACTATAGTCGTTATTTTCGACATAAGTTTAATGTAGTTTATTCATTTTGACATAACTAGGTCCAATTGAGCTTTTCTTTGTGGCCATTTTGTCTTGTTGTCATAAATGCATCGACAAAATCTGTGGGATAATATTGTCTTGACTTTGTTGCTATTGTTGCATATAAAGTATAGAGGTATAATTATAGATATTTAATATAGTTGTGATTACTCTTCAATACACTGTTTTAATATTTTGTTAATCATTTTAAAACACAAACGTATCTTGCTTAGCTTGTAATTAGCGAATTTAATTCAATGTGTAAGCAATTATTATATAACAACTAGCTGTCCCGGCAGACGTCGTCCTCCCCGGTAAAAAATAGGGGTTGATCGTAGAGGGTTAAAAATTTAGGGTTGTATGTATTTTTAATGCTATATCATAAAAAAATAAAATGTCTAAAAATTGAAAAAAATGTAGGGGTGGACTACCCTTAGCATTTAGGGGGATGAAAAATAGGTGTTGTCCGATTCTCAGACCTACCCAATATGCACACAAAATTTCATGAGAATCGGTCAAACGGTTTCAGAGGAGTATGGTAATTAACATTGCGACACGAGAATTTTATATATAAGATTATGTATAAGTTTTTTTACTATGTGCATATTTTTTTTTTATTGCAGGAGTTCAGCAGACAGGCAGACGGCCCACTTGATGAAAAGCAGCTACCATCGCCTATGGACATTTGCAACACCAAAGGTGCTACAAATGCGCTGCTGCTCTCTTAAGGGAGATTGATACCTGGTCCCTAATGCCGGAACACAGCTCAAGGTTGTTATGGGATATGCTTTATACCAGGGGTGGTAGTCATCCAGTCAGGCAAATGCTCTACCTGGCTGTGGGTTGTTTTGTCGTCCCTTACGACAGGCAGTTTCCACACGGGAAATTTTATTCTTTTTCTGTTCTTGCATGGATAAAAATATATGTAAATTGTTACTCCGATACTTCACTCAATTTAATGTCAGAAGAATAAATGTTATACACCGTTGTCGGTATTCGAACCTCCATCATTACAATGAGACTCAAGTGCCTTTTTAACTACTGAGCTACCACGAGATTCGAGTATAACATTGCTATTGCGCCATAATTTGCGAATTTCCAATGATTTATTAGATGTCAAAATGTTGAGTTCAATCAATTTTGCCCAGAGATAGCTTTATCAAGATAACATGCGATCGTTGTTATCTCCAAACTCGAACTTCGGACTTTTGGCAGAAATTTCCCTTATGACAACATAGTGGGAATTTGGGGCAGTGAGTAATATTTTATAAAATCTATTATATCCACCCTACCCCTTATGAGAGACAGGCATGATAATATATACATGTGTCATCAAGCAATTTTTTTTATAATGCAGGCGGAATATCTTTGGAAATCGCCCTCGGGCTCTTCGGGGGAAGGGTCAAATGCAGCGCAGAAGCATGCATCGGGGGTGTGTGGAGTCTCAGCGACCGGTTCTCCAACGCCAGCTTCAAACAGAAGCAGTCACGAGAAACCGATAGCCAAACTACCCACTAAACCCAGAGCTGCGCCCCTGTATCCGCGCTTTTACGGGGTGACACGTGATTTGGAACAAAGTTACCGCACCGTGACGCCCATACGCTGAGCAATACCCCGGTGGCAGAGTGAGCCACTTCATCAATCAGGGGGGTAAGACCACTGCTACCCCCATAGCTGCGTAGCAGCGGCCCCTGTGGAGGTAATTATAGGAGGAGGAGATCCGCCGGTCCGCCTCCTGCCTAAATCTCTCCGCGGCCTCGTTCTATACTATGACGGACTCGCAGAAGGAAGAAACCGCAAGCCAGGATTGCTGGCCCTAGAGCATCGCCTGGACCATGCTACGAAGCGAGCTCACAGGGCTACTTTCATGAAGCAAATTTTTATTTTTATTTTTTTTCAGGCGGGGAAAATGCTGTTAACGCACAATACTGAGTCCTGGCAAGGGATCAGGTCATCAAGCAACTGCTTCAACACAACTCAAGGTCACCTGACCTTTATCACCTTTACGCCTTCATCGAGCGTAGATTACGAATTTTCTAGTAATCCTTGACCGATGATTTTAAAATTTAAATGACAGAAACGACACACAGAACAGAAAGTACCACTTAAACAATGTCGCCTGACATCTTAAAACTTGCAATTTTCCATTAAATGTCAAGTAGCTAAGCTGACTATTAGAACTCCCTTATGGCGACACCGAAATTTACTAAACTAACTACACTAGTCTAATAAATCTGTAACCATACACTCACTCGTTCATTTGTACACACATCACACACATACACACCACATACATATACACACCTATTCACACATCTATGCATTTCCACATACATTACAAATATTAACACGAAAATTTCCAAATGTATAAACTTTAAAATAATTTTCTTTTTTAAATTGAATGGCAAACGAGTTGTCTCAAAGTGGGCGTTAATAACTGCATCACAGTATTATACTACAGCACGTGTTTGCGATACCAAATTATTTTTGTTTACTATATAATGGTTTCGAATAGATGCTTTAATTCTTCAGCTAGTTACGCAGAATAAGTTTGTAACTTGCAATGCCGAACAAAAATTCAGCTTCAAATGTAGGTTTATTGTGCATTTACAGTTTGTTAGCAACCAGTTATATACGCAAAGGATGCACATTATTATACTTTCAGCTATGTAGATCGTAATCTGTTTTCACAACTAGTAGTAATCGTGTTAAAACTGTTAGTTTTATAATATCTTTAAGAGCTGTAATTCTTTAGGTATGTGTTGCCATTTCAAAATTCTTGGCACATAAATTCTAGAACGCTTAGCGGTGTGCTGCCCCACTGCGGTCGCTTGCAAAATCATCTTTAATTGTCAAAATGATATTTGAGTAACAAAAAACTATAAAAATTGCAATCAATACTTGCATGAGTTATAAAACGTTCAAACATGATACTTTGTAATTTTCTGCATTAAATAGAGTATAGATTTTTGTATAATTTTATATAAATTATACAAAACTGTATAAATTGTTTCGATTAACTATTATTGTTAGCCACTTACAATCTGCGATAATTTGTATCCCGAGAATTCTAAAGGAATTTTCTCAAGTGGTCAGGTCGAAAAAAATTGATTCCAATACGAAATCTTCACTGGTCGAGAAAATCTTTAGTAAAACAATCGTAATTGTGTATACCTTTAGTATCATTATTATCCCGCATTTTACAGGAATATCCGGGATTCATGTATTTTCATACTAAAAAGTCCATTAAATTACCCTGCTTTATATTTAGTAAAATAACTGTAACTTTGTTAAATGTCCAACGTGAGCGAAGTCGTGAGCGAATGCTAGTATGGAATAGAACTTCTTTCAAAAGTTTTGTTTCCCACTCAATGCCTCGATGAGAATCCAGAATAATATTCCCTAAAAATGATAATCCGTCCAAAGTACTTATTACTTTCGCATGCACATCACAGGACCGAGTGACAGTTCTGTTTTATCTTTTTTAATGTTGTAGTATAGCAGACATGCTGACGATCCATCAGATGGAAAGTGGTTACCATCGACTATAGACATTTGCAACACCAAACTCCAACTCAATGGAGGCACTACAATCTAGTTTCTGATACCGGAACATAATTCATGGTTGTCATGACGAAATACTTTAAACTAGGGGCGGTTGGCATCCAGACGGGTAAATACCCTACCACCGGGCTGTAGGTTGTTTTATCGGCTCTGACAGTCCGCCCGTCCGCAGGAATTTGTATTCTTTTCCATTCCTACATGGCTTGAGTCTTTATCTTCTCAAATACTTAAAAGGCCAAAAATCAGTATTGGTAATAGTAGTTTTCTAGAAAAATCTCGTTTCAACAACATATTATTGTAACCAATTGCATAATATACGTTTGTGTTGAATTTAACAATAAACACAGACATTGCCGCCTTATAATTTTGGCGTTTACATGCGAGGAAATAGATTTTGATGCGGGCTGCGTACAGGCAAACGGCGGCAATGCGTGGTGACACTTTCTATCGTAGGGCTGCCTACTTATAAGATTAACCTTTTTGAACCGACTTCGAAAAAAGGAGGAGGTTCTCAATTCGTCGGGATGTTTTTTTTTTGTTGCTTTTTTTTATGTATGTTCGCCGATTACTCCGTCATTTATGATCCGATTTACGTGATTCTTTTTTTGTTCGACGCGGAATAGCTGCCATGTGGTCCCCTAAAAATTTGACATAGTTTGGCCCAGTAGTTTTCATTTTACGATCATTTTTTGTTCCCGGTTCTTGGGACCTATATTTTTTAAGAAGCGCGGCACCATTCGTAGGTCCACCTATACATAGCTAGACACTAAAAAGTAACAAATAAAATTTAAAAACTTCGTTTAAAAAACCGACTTCAAAAACTAAAAAACTAAAATGTATAAAATAACTTATTTCTAAAGCTATTATTATTAATATATATTATCTAAAACATCTTGAAGTCGGTGCAAAGTAAAACATAAAAATTACTATATTTTGAAAATTACTAAGCACCGACTTTAAGATGTTTTAGATTAATATATATTAATAATAATAGCTTTAGAAATAAGTTATTTTATACATTTTAGTTTTTTAGTTTTTGAAGTCGGTTTTTTTAAACGAAGTGTTTAAATTTTATTATTATTACTATATCTTGCACACTTGAGTATGTAAATAGTCAATTTCACACTTCAGGTAATCAAGCATTATCTTTTTAAGTAAAAGACTCACTTTATCTAACGATAAATAGGACAGTTTTTGTAGCAGCTCGACTGAGTAAATTTTACTAAATAATAAAACTAGTTTTAACGGTTTTAGGTGCGGTAATTTATTTGATTTTGGTTATTCCGACAAATCTTCCCAAGAAGAAGAAAAAGACGTAGAATAAGATTTCCCTAATTGTGTATTAAGAAAGTAAAACTAACAACAAAATACAATTAAACACTTAATCAAAATAAACTGGTAGTCGCCCAGTGGTCGAAATTCGACCATAATTAATTTAAATTATAAGTTTGAACATTATTAAGATTCTGTTGTCAAAGACTAGGTATACTTCTATAATCACAGCTTACGCCAAGGCTAGACTGTTAATTTACTTTAACAATAAACAAAAGAGTATATATTATTGTATCTAATGTTTTGCTTAATTGATTTCATGCATATTTTTATGCATAATTATTTTTAAATATTAGCATTCTACACTCCTTCTGTATATAAACTATAAGTGTGCGAAATTTCATACTTCTCTGTCCGCGCAATTTTCGCAAAAAGGGATACAAAGTTTTTGCTTCACGTATTAACATAATGATGATACTGGATTAAATACTAAAAATAAAGTAAGTTAAAATAATAAGTTATTATAACCTATGTAACAAATCGCTGCCCAAGGGAAGTTTGCCCAGAACGCTGGCTGCATTGCCACGCTGTACGTTGCTGCGCGAAATACAAATCAGTCTTCTTGATCATGGGTGGCATCAAAGGGTTGTTTCAGAATGAGGATTGTTCTCTTTTTTTTCAATCTGGCTATTTGAAAAACCATTTCGAGGAATAGTGTCCCTAATCATATCTGTCTAGTTTAAATTCCAAAAAACGTACCATCTTCTTGTATTTTGTAAGAAATGCGTTTGACCTTTATTTGACCTTACTAAATCCAATCAGGTGGGCCGTCTGTCTGTTTGCCTGCTTCAGGTGTAAAAAATTCTAGCTGTACATTATTTGATTTAAGTTATGTAACATGGATTTTCCCTAAATACCACTTTAAAAAATTTAACGATAACTATAGAAAATAATAATGGTTGAACACGAAAAATTATAAGCCTCGCGACAAAATACACTAAAATGATCACGATACGTAATGAGTAATGACAGTGATAGTTAAATAAGTAGCACAGATTACTATGATTAGATATAGATAAAACTTGCTTTGATTATTTTTGTTTTCTAGGCAAAGAAATCAATTTAAACTTGTGCCTTATGACGTCATCGGAGAAATAACTTTAAAATCGAATTATAAAAAAACTAACGCTTAAAATACAAAAATATTCAAATTAGTATCTTAAAATACCCTATTTTACGTAATAAAAATATAAAATCAGAGGGTAATTTTTTGTGAACAATCCCCATTAACTATATCTGCAAAGAACTGTTATGTTTGTTTGTTTGTAGACAGTTAATTCTGAACAGAATTTCACAGGACTGGTCCTCTTACAAATTCAAAACAAAGTATCTTTAGTTGACAGCCCTGTTAGTTTGCTGCATCTAACTGTAACACATGGCAATGTTTGCGCGACCAATTCAAAGAAAAGTGTAGCATCAATTTGAGGCGGTTTCAGTGCGTCCGCGCATGGCCATTGTGTCCTCATTATGCCACTCACTATTTTCATTTGATATTAGCCGCGTATTCATATAATGCGGTGGTTAACAATCGAATCGACTGAGATACTTTTTAGCTTTTTATGAATATGGTAAATTCATGCTGAAATGGAATACATTGTCTCGATTCAGTGGCCTAGCTTGCCTTAGACGGGTCCTGTATCAGAATGTATTACGGGGCCCAAAGGAAGGGTAAAGTGTTTTATAAAAAAACAAAAAATGCTCAAATCGAATTAAAATAATTATAATTTATTGATAAATTATTACTTATATTTAGTGCTCTTAGGAGTCAAGTTAGACAGACGGTTCAAATTAAATATATACTTTTCTCGCTTTCTTTTTGGTAAAGTTATTTATCAAATCAACCATAGTTATATTGTATACCAAACTTTATTTTTTTTCTCTCTCTTTTGTTTTTACTTACTGTAGCTAGTATAATCTCTATTACTCAATATGTGTCAAATTGCATTGGTGTTGTATTAAGTGAAACTACTAATGTATAAGATTCATAGTACTAAATTCTTTACAGTACTGTTTTTTGTCCAAATATACTAATAAAATAAAATAAATAGTTGAAGACGATTTGAGATTTTCTAGGTTTTATGCCTCTATAGACAATAATGTCATCTGATTGCCGTTTCTGTTGGTCCAGCATTTATTCCCAAGAAAAGTTATTTATCTATAAAAGATTGTAGATTTTAAGAATTTTTGCTTACACACTTTCGGGGCTGTACCCCCCTGTACGCTGAGGGTCCCGTTTCATTGATACGGCTGATATGGCGGTAGCTACGCCTCTGTCTTGATTACGAGCTCGATAGGTGCGATACCGCCGCTCTTACAGAATATCTCGGCGAGAAACGCCTTGTTCTAAGGAGCCATATATAAATCAACTCATATGTTAAGGGGGGATCAATGAAGTGTGATAAGATTTGGGACGGATCCTAAATTACATAAAGTCAAATTCATTATTTTTATCTGGTCATTATAAAGCATTCCCAGAAGATTTCACTCGGGATTCCCTGGATAAAAAGTAGCGCAGAGTTGAAAGTCTAAGAATTCGCTGTAGACCAGCGAAAACTACATCGAAATCGGTTCAGTAGTTTTTACGTGATATTCTTTCTTCCATATCTCACCAAGATGCCAATAAAGCGCTAGTCGCCAATAAAACAAATTATTTCCAACTATTAAGGCTTTTGAGCTTTTTCTATCACTAGTGGGTAAATACTAAACCATTACTAATGTAAATAGCGTTTTTATGATTTTGTTTGCATGTCATAAATATTCGAAACTTGACAACCCGAATTGCGTAACTTCAAAGACCAACTTTGACAATCTGATTCTACATGACCCAGACATAGACGACAGTGTTCTGGTAGTTTCCGTAAGAAAAACATTAATTTTGAATGTTGCCAGCTAAACCGAATTGGGATTAATATAATAATAATAAATCGGCAGACCAAAACACACACTGTATATCCCCAAATTAATCAAGTTACGCTTGTGTTATGAGTAATATTCACTGGACCACTCCTGGGCCGATCCCAGACACCCAGACCATATTAAATAACGGAGAAAATTCGTTTCCGAAATTTACCATACCAGGAATCGAACCCGTAGCCTCTGCATTGCAGTAAGAACCACATAGGCCATCCCTGATTTTTGGGATGTTTTGACATTACCCGAGCCATAAAAATATTTGACCTTTTGTGGTATTTAGGGTAAACTCTTATTGCAACAGAGTTAGAGATGGCGAATAAAAAGTCATGGTCCATAAATTAAGTAAAAATACAAAAAAAATCGAGGACCGCTGGCATGAACTCGACTGACAGTTGAGTACATTTAAGACTTAAACACGGTGAAGTAAATTAAGTGGCAACGTAAAGCTTTCGATCAATGGGAATTACTAGTTGCGGAGGAGCAGTGTGTATAATAATACTTATTTTTTTATTATTGTAGAAGGTTATAGGCTCCGGCACTTCTTCTTCAGCGCTCAACTTGGCCTAAGCACAGTGAATTTTTTTTTTTCGAAATGTGAAATATTATCCTCTTCCAGTGCAGTGAGAAAAACATAATAAATCGCTATGTCGGATAAATCGCGTCAAGATCTCTTCCGAGATGTACGGTGACTAATAACACAATTTATTACAAGTACACAAATTTAAAAAGAAACGTTTGTACATCTATTATAAACACGTGTTTGTTTTATGATAAATAATTTTAGACATCTCATAACCTGGCAACACTGACTGAGCAATCTGACCATTCAAATGCATTGGACATATAAACCAATGCTCAAGTTAACGTTTATGTCGATCATTATGCACAGCGCGAATACGGAAGTTTTGCAAGGCTCTCTTATAACATTACATAATATACTTGGATAATGTCAAATTTACATACACAAGTACCCTCTACTTATTAGACAATTCATACATAATTTAAATATTGCCAGCTAGGGCTTTCGCCATATTCTCGCTCGCATAATAAGCAGGGCCTTTATTAATAAGTAAGAATGAGGAACAAACTTTTTGGGAATGATAAAAACTAGTACTGGCTGGTAAAGCTGGAATATTGATAAGGTTTTAAAAAAGGAAACAATTCGATTTTTATTTAATCTTTTGTTTGCACTCTGTCTACATTGTTGTCGAAAACGGATAAAATCGAATTACGCGCGGTTATTAGGTAAGTAACTGTGCATGAAACATTTCACTACGGAACGAGTTAAGGCTCTTATTGCCGCAAAAAGTCGAAAGTGGGGCGCAAACATTATAACTTTTTTTTGGTATTTACTGATCAATAAAATTGACGAGCAAATTATCATAAATTTTCACGATATGAGACATGACGTGGTTTTTTCTTAATTCTTCTATAGCTATTTTTAGTTTAAAAAAAATTCACCAAATTATTGACCTGAAACTATTTTACTCCTTTAATTTTTATCAAAACAGGAACAATATAATATTTTCATCTTTATAAAAGAGAGATAAATTATTTGGTTTTATTATGATTTTCAAATAGTTCTGTATTTAAGTCACAATTAAATAATAATTCATCTGAAAAACTACTATCGCCCGAAAAATCAGTACCCAAAAATCCTAAAGGACGGTCGCGTTGTTACAAGCCTTAATAAAGACTTAGAGGACACTTCAGGAGCAATTGCTTCACTACAGTTCTACAGCTGCACGTTGGTGTACCGAACCTTCTAATTCCTTAGAACCGAAACCCCTTCCGATGACACTAGATGAATCGATACACCTTGTTATGCGCAATATACATACAAGCATTTTACAATATACACAAGCACGAGTAATATTTTATTTAAATCATAAAATTAACATCAATTCCATATTCTTTATATAAGTAGGTATATGTGTAGGTATATTTTTACAAATCAAATAGTTTTTAAATTGGATTCTCAAAATATTCGGGTCGTTTTAGTATCACGCCAAAAGGAAGGTTTGCTCTGAAAATTAGCGTTGTGCGTTGTCGGACGATATGCCGGCACAGCAATAAGCTAAGTTCGAACCTTATTTGCTGAAAATAAGGCGTATAAATTCTCAAAATATGCTTTTACTTTTTAAGATTCATGTAAGCAATGTTTTTTATAGCCTGAAGCAGACAAACAGGCAGACGGTCCACCTGATGGAAAGTGGTTACCGCCGCCTATGGACGTTGGCAACACCAGAGGTTTCCCCAACGCGTTGCCCACCTCTAAGAAATTTTATAACGCCCTTAAAGAACCCCATGTCACAGCGCAAATGGAAAACCGCGACGGGAAGTTCCCTCCAGATCATTGTTGTACGTGGAATAAATGTTCTAGACAAGCGTTGTGTAGTTGAGCGTGGGAGCTCAAGGAAATGAGGGTGAATATCCCGTCGCTGGCGAGCGGTGCGGTTGTAAAATTGAGGCGTTATACAGGCGGGAAAATACGCAGTGCAGACGCTATGAATGTCAAAGAAGCAAGTGAGGTGTGTAAGAATAAGCCTAAATGGCGCTCTGTTGTTCGTGCCTACCCCGCAAGGGACCTGGCGTGAAGTAATGTATGTATGTATGTAAAATACGCAGAGGGACGCCAAGTCTCTTCGAAGGCTAAGCGAGTACGTTGTCGTACGTGTAAGTACGTCGCTATTTCTTCCAAAATTTCTTTCTATCTATGACATGACTCTCCTGAGCTTCTTTTTTTAATCAAATATAAATTAGATATACAAAGAAACTAGCCGCGGCAGCTTAATGGGTTGATTATGAAGTAATTAGTTTAGACCAATTAATTTGCGTTCCTTGAAATCGTTTAAATAAAATAAAAATCACGTTTCGAGTGTTTGTTACTTCCTGAAAGAAGAAGGTCGTTCAGAAAGACCTACAAAATTGTGCCTACATAAATTCTACTGTATTGAATTGAAACAAAGACTGAGCCAACATGACGCGGAAGCAATAATGTATGGCACAGACGTGATGAGGAGCTAATCCGTTGTTTTGAAAAATATAAAACGATACGTTAATATATATTACCGTTTGTTCAAATTATTTACTGAACAATGCTATTGTTGTATTTATAGAAAATATTAATTTTACAAGTTAGTCGATAAATAATCAACATTTTTTATTTATTTAGGTTTATGGCTTGGCAGCTGGGCCTTTAGGCCAGACCTTAGATTACAATATTGTTTCTTAATTTTCTTAAGCCTATGTATGGCTCAGATGAACTGTAGGTTATCAACTGAAGCCATTCAACGGAGTTCTTGTGACAACTCAAAAGGCCACATTCGACTATACAGTTTACATGTCTCACAAAATCACATAATTACTGCTAAAAAACTATCAATATCCTACAACTATTGTTCATTTTAGAGTAAAATTACGAATTTTTAGAAAATAAAACTGCACAGCACAACCTCTCCTTTCAGTTCCCGCCAAAAACTCCCAATCAATTTTATTCTGTTGGTATGTACATATATACCGAGTAAATTTCTCAAGTGCTTTCAGGGCCAAATTCTAAACTATACGAAATGGCGAATAAGAGTCTCTAGGTCGATTTTTACGAAAACTAAACTGGTATAATTCCAGTTTTCTAAAATCAGTTGCCCTTGTCAAAAATCGAATGTTGTGTGTGTGTGGGTTGTGTATAAATAAACAGGACATAAATAAAATGTTAGTATTTTGTATTATTGCTTTTCATAATGATTATTATTGAATGATATTGACATTTCGAAAATATTTTTGTAATTTGTTTTAACTTGACATTGTAAAATTTTAATATTGCACGCCTAATGAGGCAAAATGTATTGATACTACAATAACCGAAGACCTTCCTGTACATACACTTTTAGCAATAAATTATTATATTCTATTATATTGTTTATACATAGATGCATATTATAATTATGCTTTTTTAGTCTTTTTCACCTATGAATAGAACAAGCTATCGTATTTTATACCTTTTTTTTTTTACCTAGCTAGACTGTTCGGAAAAAACTAGGAAATACTACTAAATGATACTTCCAGCCCGCAGCATTAAAACCATTGTTACGTCATGCGATTGTTATCGCTCGTAAATAGTTACGTGCATGTTTGTTAGTTCTCATGTTATCAAAAAACATGGGGAAACTAATTGTTACTTGTATAAGTTCACTGCAGATAATTTACTTCATTGTTTTAAATTACTACTTCTGTTTATATAACTTCTGTATGTCAGGTACTTTATTGTGATATTTTAAAACCAATATCATAAGATAGAATTTTAAAGTCTGATTCATATTTAAGTAATGCCAGAATTAAATTATACGTAAATTTCGTATTAGGTACTAACATTTTTAAACTCAAATACTTAATCTATATAAATAAAATTCCTGTAATTATTATCCCGAATTAAAGTAAATTACAAAATCCCTATTAATATTATACATTTATTTATATATATAAAAATCATTATCTATAAAAAAAATGCAATAGTATCTCAATCTGTCTGTCAAGCTTTGACGGAGAAACTACTAGGAGTAATGGATGGATCTGTTTTGCTATAATCTGGTTTAAATGGAGTTTTAAAACCGAAAATAGACATTTACGGCCTTACTTATAATAATCTCGTTAAGAAACGATTAGGCATCTCTTAAGTAAGAGAATCAGAATCAGACCCTAACCAATTAATATCTTTTTTTTCACTTATACACGTGTATAACCTGTTGTTTATCTAAGAGGAACACAGATAAACGAAATTTGAATGATTAACGTAGGGTGTACCCAAAATATTCGACTAAAGAGGAGTATATTGGTGAGATTTTCAGTAATCAGTTGCTGAGCAGTTTCTTTAAATTTAAGAAACGATTATAAGTAAGGCCCTTACTTTTCAACCCGGGAGATGGGATAGTTAGCGATACAAAATGCAGGGAATATTCCGGGGGCAAATAGCACTAACATAAAAAGTTAATACAATGTAACTTTTATTAACGCCTGCTCTTTAAACAAGAGGTACGTACTAGAGGTTGACCCGCGGGGTAAACTCTATTACAATAATAAAAATAAATTAAAATTATAAAAGTATAAATGAATCAAAGATAAATCCCGTGCAGCTACACCAGACCGCTGTCATAGTACAAAGAGTACCTTTTTGGATGATAGGTTGTGTATCTTTGTAACTAGAAGACAATTTTTTTTGCACTTGATGAAAAGCGGTTACCATCGCTTATGGACATTTGCAACACCAAAGGTGCTACAAATGCGCTGCTGCTCTCTTAAGTGAGACTGGAACTTGGTCACTAATGCCGGGACACAACTCAAGGTTGTTATGGCGACATAGTTTAGGCCAGGGGTGGTAGCCACCACCTGGCTATGGATGGTTTTGTCGCCTCTTACGATAGGCCGCTCGGCCGCAGGAAATTGTATTCTTTCTCCGTTCCTGCACGGATAGACTAGCAACTACCTCGCTGGATACTACGGCTAATACTTTGAGCGAAATATCTTAGTTGCATGCTACTGATCAGAAATTAGTAAATAATCTAGAGAGGCGTTACTGTCTAAATCAGCTAAATCTGGTGTTTCCTTCCAATCCCAAGGGCGTACGGGGCTCGCACGTAACAATATTCAAATATGTAATACTGAACGATATACATACATACGCATAAAGTAGAAAATAAGACTGTATATGGAACATAAAACAGATATGACAAACAGTTACAAGATAAAATCTAAATTGTTTGAACACTCACTTCTAGCGCACAAAAATAAGAAAAAAGAATAATTATCCTATATAATAAATAATATGTAAAGTAAATTACGTTTCTTATATAAAACAATTATAATAAAGATTATAGGCCGTAGTGGTTTAGTTGTTAGCGCACTCGCGTCCCAAACGGAAACGACACAGATTCGATACCTGGCCTGAAAGTATGCTTAACTTAGGCACTTTTCGAACCAAAGATGCATATTGTTACAATTACCACATACCTACGATGAAGAAAAATATCGTGATGAAACCTGCACATCGAGATAACCGATGTGTCTAACCTGTCAGTCGCCTTGGACAAGCATGGCGGGACCACAGTGACTATCTAAAAAATGTTACATAAATATTACATGTTTGGAGGTCACAAGTTTGTCGGTCGCAGAAATGACTTGCCGATTTAATAATGATGTCGAGTCATTATAGTTGCATCGGTTATTATGAAAGCTGTTTATATATTATCATAATAATTTATTACTCATTCATCGATTTTAAATTAATTTAATTTTGGTATCTCTCGTCTTTTAACCTGTGTAACCTTTTTTTACGGCTTACAACCGCACAAATTCCGCTTGTCAGCACTTTTGTCATTTCTGCATTATTTCTAACTAGCTTCTGCCCGCGACTTTGTCCGCGTGGAATAGTCACTTTGGGCTAACGTTAATTTTGACCCGCGACTTTGTTTACGTAGAAGGTGAAAAGCCGGCCTTGCACATCATAAATGCGTGCGGTACTTGATCATTATTTTGCTGCGATGTTATTTTAAAACTGCTATATCTCCTAAGATTTTTATTGAAATCGAATGAAGTAATGGCAATTTTGTTTTAAATTAAATACTTGTGATGAATAACGTTTATTAATTTATTTGGATAAAGATTAATATCATGTTTATAAAAACACCTTCGCAAATAATGCATTATTTTAGAACAAATTTGGTTAGCATAAAAATAGTTATAGTGAGCCAACGTTAAAATATAGACATATGATGTCGCGGATTTTTTTCAGAATTTTTAAAGGAGAACATGATCATGATCACACATGATTTTTGCGAAGCTTTATCTGTTTAAGCAGCGCACGCAGCGGAAGCTCTCAAAAGGAAAAAACCCGATTTTGAAACATTCTTCATTAGTACTCCGCTCCTATTGGTCTTAGCGTGATGATGTATAGCCTTCCTCGATAAATGGGCTATCTAACAATCAAAGGACCCTGACTACAGGATTGGTCCACAAGTTCGAAGTCGCTCAACGGGCTATGGAGCGAGCTATGTTGGGTGTTTCCCTTATGGATAAAATTAGAAATGAGGGTATCCGTAAGAAAACCAAGGTAACTGACATAGCTCGCAAAATTAGCAAGATGAAGTGGCAGTGGGCCGGTCACGTCTGTCGCAGGACCGATGGCCGATGGAGCAGACGATTCCTGGACAGGAGATCGCGTCTCGGTAGAGTTAGTGTTGGACGCCCTCCAGCCCGATGAACTGACGACCGCAAGTGCAAGGTCGCTGGTAGGCGCAGGATGAGGAAATCAGAGGATCGGGATGAGTGGCACCGTCTTGGGGAGGCCTACGTCCAGCAGTGGACTGCGAATGGCTGACGACGAGTGTAGATTTCCAAGCTAACAAATGTCTAACCTGCCAGGAATTGTACCCGCAACTTCCAGATCGGATTCTTTTCACTTCTGAAGTCCGTGATTTGAAACGCAAAAATTTCGAAAGAATTCGAAGGAGCCGAGTAGAAATCTAAACGACTTCCCTAAATTTAAGGTTAATGATGCATAATTAGCGTTTCTGTGTCAATGGCGCGTTGTTCACGTAAATCGTTGGCCGCAATGGCCGCCGCGTGCGCAGCTCATTTGCGCGCGGATATGCACATTTGCATCTCATTTGCCCAACACGACTTCTGAGATGTTCACCACTTCTTTTTACTCGTAATTCTAATTTATGTTATAAACTATACTAAATACTTCTATTAGTAAACAGAGAGAGACTGATACTTAAGTAGGAGAACAAATTTTTAGTCACAGAGAGGAAAGTTCTCAGGACAATCTTAGGCTCAATGATAATAGGAGATAGTAGCTGGAGGGTCCGAACCAAGTAAGAAATAGAAGACCTCATGGCCAAGCTCAACATAATTGGGGAGATAAAATCTCATCGTTTCCGCTGGCTCCGTCATGTAAAACCGATAGAGGAAGATCGGAAAGTGATAAAATCATACTTGGGGCAACCAGTCAGCCGGTGACTGGTTGATCGTCCCAAGTATCGTTGGAAGAATAGAGTGGAAGCTGACCTGACCGCATTACAAGTACACAACTGGCAAGACACTGCGCAGGATAGAGGCAAGTGGCGTGCTCTCGTTTCGGTGGCCAAGACTCACTTTGGGTCGCTGAGCTGGTGAAGTTAGTGGCGGAGTTAATTAGTTAGTTAGTATATCAATAACTTAAACCAAATATAAAATCCTAACACTTGCATAGCGACACACTCGACTTGAAGGGAACTTCCCGCTGCATTTGTTCCCTTTTTTTTTTTTTTTTTTTTTTGGCCAGGGGAAATCCGTTTGAGGACTAGACCGCGACAGGCACAGAAGCCTGGGGGATGCTCGCGACCTTGGTGAGACAGTGTGGGATTCGCCAGATCGGGGGTGGCACTAGCGTGCCCGGTCAGAACCGGTGCCACGCTATTGCCACTCCCCAGTTAGGGATACCCACTAAAACCCCTGGGTGTTCCGTCCTGCGCCTTATGCCAGGGCTACGTGTATGCGGTTTTCCCAACTCCGCTACCCTGGCAGGCGTGGGCCCCGCTCACTGGGCCTCTTCAGATGCCGGGGGAGCTACTCCCCCGGCTGCATTTGTTCCCTGCGACAACATGGGGTTATTTAAGAACGCTTTGACAACGCCTCTTGTGTTGCAAACTTCCAAGGGCGGTGATCACCACTTTCCATCGAGTGGGCCGTCTGCCTGTTTGTTGAACTCAAGCATTAAAAACAAATTAAAATTCGTAATAAATAAATATTAGTGGTCGCCCAGTTGTAGAAATTCGACCATAATTAATTTAAATTACAAGTTTGAACATTATTAAGGTCCTGTTGCCAACACTATACTTCTATAATCACAGACTTCGCCAAGGCTAACACTGCTAATTTGACCTTAACAATAAACAAAATAGTATATATGCGTGTGTGTCAAATACGGGCGTCGGCAATGATTTTTTTATTAATTTAATGTTTTTTTATACATAATTTACAAATAGTATTATCATTGTGCACTCTTTCTCTATATAAACTATAAGTGTGCGAAATTTCATACTCCTCCATCCAGTTTCGTAAAAAAGGGTACTAAGTTTTTGCTTCGCTTATTAATATAATGATAACTCGGGATCAGGCCTAAAGTATTACTTTTAAATACAATATTTAAACGCAAATAATTATTCACAGACACAGCACAGTCGTTAGTAAATCAAAAACATCTTATTGGTATGACAAACGCATAAAACATCGGTATGTCTCCATATAACAATGTCGTGAACACAGAGTACATTGAATATAGTCGTGAATTGCGCGTTGTTAATAAACAGACAGGCACGTCACAAGACGAGAATTCCACGATCGGTCTGTCAAGTATCAACAATAACGAGTTAAGTTATCAATCAATCAACTCGGAAAGGAATATTAAACGCAGCGTTTTGTATCGTATCTATCTATGTACAATAGAGGAGTATGGAAGGCTAATAATTAATTGGAAATACAAATAATTGGGAGAAGGTAAAAGAAAAAATAGAATATAATATGTGGATTTAACTAAATTAATTTCAATTTGTATGTATAGTTTAGTATTATTAGTTTATGGTCAAGTTAAGTTGCTTTGTAAATAAATCTGTAAAAGGGTCTGTTGGAATGTCCAACAAAAAGTATTTATTACTTTGGAGTGGTATAGTACTGACCACTAATACGAAATATTTGAATTTAGAACAGATGTTTCTTTGTCTTTTATCTGTTTTACACAAAACGCATTGACAGTTCTTTAAACATATTTAGCGGCAAATTTTGCGTTGTGCAAGACGCTAATTGTATTTAAGGGTGTTAAAAACGTTTTGTGTTTCTTAATTATATTTAAGCAACTTTATGGAAGCGGCTCTTAGTACAGTTTTCTGTAACTAATGTTGGCGACACTGACCATCTGCTCTTTGGCTGCTTCAGGCCAACAAAATAGGTCAGGCAATGATTTTGAACTCATCAAAGCGGTTAGAGCATAAAGATAACTATAAAAGGCTCATTTCGTTCTCTGAGGTTGAACGGGCTGTAGTGAAACACACGCAAGTTGGTTGAACACTGATTTATTTCAAAGTACCCACTTATGTACATACATTTTATACTACATCTTTTCCTTTTTACAAAAAATGAGGAAAAAAAACAACACAATACTAATTAAACTAAAACATAAGAAAGATTAACCTAATAAAAAACAAATAAATTCAAAATATTTTCTAGATAACTATAGTACACATATTTTCTTATTAATATAAATAAACCACAAACCAATGAATATAATTTAATCATCTCTAGATATTTGTCCTAATCTGGCTTTAGACCTTGTTACGGGAATTAATTTCGGGGACGGGGAGGATAAGTAACTAGACGAGTCCGTAGTGTTATTGGGGCTGTAGTCATCAGCGATGCTGTGAAACGAAGAGTTTAAATCTTCGACGTCGCCTTCTAACGCGGACGATGCAGACGGCACGACGCGACTCGCTTGCGGTGACGAGCCCTTCTTGGTTACGAGTAAAAAATTTAAACCGCCTGACAGTTATATTGGGTTTCGTACCGAAATGACCGTCAAACTTTTTTTATATGCAATCGATATCATCTTCATTTTCACCCTCTTTAAATGTCAAAGTAGTGTATACTTCGTAACCGGCCGAGCCAATGAGGTTCACCAACAGACTAGCCTGAACTTCCTTAGGCTTTTTGCTCACTCCAGACGCCTTTAAAAATACCTCAAAGAGCTTTTTCCGCCACGCTTCTGAACGCGCAGCCGGGCCGCCTTCGAGACATAATTCCGCTGGAAGACGCTCGTGTTCCATAATTATATGCTAACTTTAATATTTCCAGTCTATTTATACACTTGTACACAATATTTTATAAGGTGCAGTCCGTTTAACCACTTTAAATTATATTTAAAATAGCACCGCTGCCACCATGTAGTAAAACACACGCAAGTTGGTTGAACACTGATTTATTTCAAAGTACCCACTTATGTACATACATTTTATACTACACGGGCTAAGCCTTTGACGGCATTCCTCACTGTAACCAGAGATTCTGGGTTCGATTCCTGGTATGGTAAATCTTGGAAACGAATTCCCCGTTATTTACTATGGTCTGGGTTATACCCATAACACAAACGTAACAAGCTTAATTTGGAGATATACGATATGTGTGCCGATTATTATCATTATGATTAACCGACTTCAAAAAAAGGAGGAGGTTCTCAATTCGTCGTGATCTTTTTTTTATTCACCTATTACTCCGAGATTTATGATCCGATTTACGTGATTCTTTTTTGTTCGACGCGAAATAGCTTCCAATTAGTCCCCTAAACATTTGACATAGTTTGGCCCAGTAGTTTCCATTTTATGAAAATGTTTTATTAATAAATTTCCATTCCGTTCCATATGTATACCGATTACGCTGAGATTTATGATCCGATTTACGTGATTCTTGTTTAGTTTGATGCGGAATAGTTGCTATTTGGTCCCCTAAAAATTTAACGTAGTTTGGCCCAGTAGTTTTCATTTTACGAACATTTTTTTGTTCCCGTTTCTTGGGACCTATATTTTTTAAGGAGTGCGTCACCTTTCGTAGGTCTACCCATACATAGCTAGACACTAAAAAGTAACAAATAAAATAAAAAAAACTTCGTTTAAAAAAACCAACGTCAAAAACTAAAAAGTATAAAATAACTTATTTCTTTTTTTATTTTATTTCGCAAAACAAAAGCATTTCAACTTCCATTTTAATACATTAAGAAGCGCATTGTACGAAATGTCACGAAGCGCGGTTCATGTAATGCATTATATACAAATTTACTGCTTACATGTCGTTAAAATATTGACAACCTTTATTTACAAGAGAATAAGAATAAAAATTTAATGAAAATCGCTTTCTAAATAGTTTAATTACTTAGATGTGGTTTTTGTTTTACGCAAGTCCAAAATCATTACGCGCAGTTTGCAATGGATTCTTGTTTGATGCTCTGATTGTAATGATAAATGTTATTACAAAATATTTACAACGTTTTTTCTTATAATTAGAACGGAAATCTTGCAATTTGTACTCTTCATGTTGTGTAAGTCACGGTAGTTCAGTGACTAAAGTACCCGCCGCGTGACATACAATGTTTCAAACATCTTGGAATCCGTCTTGTATAAATGTGGCGAATATACCAGTAATAATAAATTCACTTAATTGTCTTTACTATAAGATAGTATAATTGACGGCCTTATTGCTTAAAGCAATCTCTTCCAGGCAACCTTTGGATGCACAAATTCTTGTCAAAAATTATTTGCTGGCGTGCAGTATAATAACATACTTACAATAAATAATTATATTAATACGATTTACGAAAATGGCGCGGACGGAGAAGTAAGAAATTCCGCAATAGTTTATACAGAGACGGAGTGCCGAATGCTATTTTTTTTAAATTATGAATGATAAAATACATTACACATGACGGGTCGTTGTAGGAATAAATACCCGTTCATTTATAAAATATGTAATTTCGTACGTAATATTTACATATCCGAAAGAAATAACATTAAATATATAATGAGATTTAAAGGGATGAAAATATGTACATTTTGTAGACGACTTTTCTCTTGTCTTCTCTCCTATCACATCACAGTGGGCGAAAAGGTTTGTTTCGCCACACCACCCCCCCACGGAGACAAAAAGAAGAACTTAAAAATACTAATTATTACAATAGTAAAAAAAAACTTAGTTACTAACAAGCACAGCAACAGGTGAAGGGCCTACGAACCAAATGGTAACTTGAACTTGACTGTCCTACCAGACCGGGTGATGTAGGTTTTCTTGTTGTCTGTGGTGCTCTGTTGTTGGGTGGGAGGTGGAGGTGGAGGTGGAGATGGAGATGAGACTGTGACCGAAAATGGAGAGTCGTCAACCACTTGGTATGCGGGTTTGACACGGTCCATGCTGACAACCGCATTCCTGTTTCCGATGGCGATTGTTAGGGTTTTGTCCTTCCGGCTAAGAACCCTGTATGGACCTTTATACGGAGGCTGGAGACTATGGCGGACTGTGTCGTCGCGCAACCAAACATGAGAAGCATTATTTATGTCTCTGAAAATGAAAGAGGACTTCTGCCCATGACGTGAGCCGGGAACAGGCTTCAGCTGTGCCATGTGGCGGCGAAGCTGGGATACCAAGGCGGAAGCGTCCACAGTTGAGTTGGGAGTCTGCGAAGGAGCAAGAAATTCTCCGGGAAGGCACAGGGGTTCCCCGTACACTAACTCGGCAGAAGAAGCTTGTAGATCCTCCTTTAGCGCAGAACGCATGCCAAGAAGCACGATGGGTAATGATAAAACCCAGGACTCTTCATGGCACATAATTGCGGCTTTTAGTTGCCGATGCATGCGCTCAACAAGGCCATTCGCACACGGGTGATAACTCGTGGTACGAACGCGCTTGATAGAGCATAGTTGCATTAAAGCTCGAAAAAGAGCAGATTCGAACTGGCGGCCTTGATCGGTGGTAATAATTTGAGGCACGCCATAGCGAGCTATCCACTCCCTGAAGAAGGTTTCAGCCACTTCCTCAGCTCTGATTCCAATCATAGGCCAGGCTTCAGGCCACCTAGTGAACCTATCGACAGCAGTAAGGCAGTATTGAAAGCCCTTGCTATGTGGAAGGGGGCCAACTATGTCCACATGGACATGGCGGAAACGCTGAGTGGGGGTGGTAAAAGTACCAACCGGAGTGGAAATATCCCGGGTAACTTTGCAGCGTTGGCAATCGAGGCAAGAACGCGTCCATTCCCGACAGTTCTTGTTTATCGAAGGCCAAACATAGCGGTCAGTGACCAATTTTGTGGTCGCTCGTATGCCCGGATGGCTTAAATTGTGAAGCCTATTGAAAATAGCACGGCGCAAGTCACGAGGAATAAAGGGACGAGCCTTACCTCTTGAGGTGTCGCATACTATTACGAACTTTGTACCAGGAATGTTAACCTTAGGTAACTTGAGACTGGAACTTTCAGTCAACAACTTGGCTAACTCTTCATCAGACTCCTGTGACTTGGCTAAAGTGTCATATTCCTCCTCCAATGTTATAGCTTCAACGCGAGACATTGCGTCTGCAACTACATTGCCCTGACCTTTAACATGTAAAATGTCAGTGGTAAATTGAGAAATGAATGAAAGTTGATTTAGCTGTGGAGGAGGTAGTTTTTCGCGCCTCTGAAGGAATGCATAAATTAAGGGCTTATGATCAGTGTAGATCGTCACATGTTGTGCCTCCATAACATGGCGAAAATGCTGAACAGCCTCGTACACCGCAAGGAGCTCACGGTAATATGCAGGCCAAGTTGTCTGGCGAGGGGTAAGCTTCTTGCTAAAGAAAGCAAGAGGCTGCCAGAGGTCTCCAACACATTGTTGGAGACAAGCACCGACATGGCTACAAGATGCGTCTGTGAATAAGCCTAATTTTGCAGTAGGATCTGGATGGGCTAAAAGAGTGATATTGACAAGATGGTCTTTGCAGTTCTGGAAAGCCTGAATAGTGTCAGTAGTCCAAGGAACTGGTTTGGGCCCTTTAACTGAGAATCAGCCAGCATGTTGATCAAAGGGGCTTGTAGCTCAGCAGCCTTCGGGATAAAACGGCGGTAAAAATTTAACATGCCGAGGAACCTGCGCAAGCCCTCAACCGTTTTCGGTAAGGGAAACTCCCGCAAAGCTTGAATCCTTTCAGCTGGTGGTCGAATGCCATCTTTAGAAACCCAATGCCCAAGAAATTTAACTTCATCAGCGCCAAAAACACATTTAGATGAATTAATAACTACCCCGTAATCTGACAGGCGTTTGAAAACAACGCGAAGGTGTTCAGCATGATCCTTGGGATTTCGGGAGAACACCAGAATGTCATCTACATAGGGGAAACAAAAATTTAAACCACGCACAACCTCGTCTATAAACCTTTGGAAGGTCTGCCCAGCATTTCGAAGTCCAAATGTCATATACGGGAACTCAAATAACCCGAATGGAGTGGTGATGGCCGTTTTGCAAATGTCATCCGGATGAACGGGGATTTGCTGGTATGCCTTGACCAGGTCTAACACCGAGAAGATAGTAGAACCAGCCAAGTCTTGGCCAAAGTCACCTATATGACGAACTGGGTAAGAGTCTGGGATAGTGCGGGCATTTAAAGCACGGTAATCCCCACAGGGTCTCCAACCATTCTCGCCCTTCTTTGCTAGGTGCAAAGGCGAGGACCAGGGGCTTTTGGACGGTCGTGCCGTACCGCAGACCAGCATGTCCTCGAATTCCTTCTTCGCAACCTGAAGTTTTTGCGCAGCGAGGCGGCGAGGGCGGCACGCAAGCGGTGGACCATCTGTGGTAAGGATGTGGTGTACGGTTGTGTGTTTGACAACCCTATTAACACCAGGGGGTCGTGTAATATCCGGGAGGTCTAAATAAGTGGAATTGCCGCTTATTATAGTTTTGATACTTGTTTGAGAAGTGTCCGCGACGATAGCGTGGACAGACAAACGTGTAGTGCCATCTAACAAACGCTGGTTGCGGCAATCTGGCAGTAAATTAAAATATGCCAAAAAGTCAGAGCCGATTATTGGCGTGTTTACGTCGGCTACCACAAAATTCCACCTGAAATCCCGGCGTAACCCTAAATTTAAAGAAAGAGATATAGAGCCGTATGTTTTTATGGGACTTCCATTAGCCGCGGAAACATCAAAACTGGAAGAAGCTATGTGTCTTCCTTTGAGTAGTGTACGCGGGTAACAACTAATGTCGGAACCAGTGTCAATCAGAAAACGACTGCTGGTCCCAGACAAGTCAGTCACAAATAGACGACGGCCGGGTGTAGCACAATCAGTAGCCGTCACTACTGATCGTGAATGGCGTTTAAATTCTGATTGTGATTATATTTGCAGGGCGGAATGCATTTATGAGCCTTGTTCTTAAACTTCTTATGATACCAGCATATACGTTTACTAGAGTTGGAAGAAGAGCGCGGTTTGTTGTTCGTACGGGAACAAGGACTATGACGCGACTGGAGAACAATTTTGTCAAACAATTTGGTTAGGATATCTAGTTGTTTCCTCATTACCTCGAGATCCGATGGGTTTGTGTACGAGTAAGGAGCAGGCACCGCAAACGAAGGGGAAGAATCGATAGGGAGCGGATCTGCAATCGGAACGTACCCCGGAACGCGTAGCGTCGTTCTTGAATATTGATCCTCTAGATCCTTCACCTGTTGCAGCATACTTTTTACACAAGTCATAGTGAAGGATTATATGTACAACCGAAATACAAAACAGGATAAAAACAAGAAATTACACACTCGAGAATGAAACAAAAATAAGAAATATACAGACAAACGCACAAACCATTAACATAAAATATCAATATTAAATAAAATTTAAACAATGTAGATGTGCAAAACCTTATACGTAAAATCCTTATGCGATCGCCCTTATTTTTGAACAATCGGAAAATCGTTGATATCACCGTCGAAATTATCCGCTGCAGGCCGTGAATGTTATGCTGGAGCAATTCCAATCCAGATGGCCTCGCCTGAAGATGGAGTCGGCGCTGCGGGTAGTGGGTGCCCGCTGAAGCAGTCCCAGACGTCCGCGCCCGGGGATCGCTCGGCTTGAAACTCCACCCCAAACAGTTTGAGTAGTGGGCAACGACGAACGTGCAATTCCAAATTGTTGTACGTTAAAAATCTTGTGCTCAGATTCTAGGGGTCACCATTAATGACGGGTCGTTGTAGGAATAAATACCCGTTCATTTATAAAATATGTAATTTCGTACGTAATATTTACATATCCGAAAGAAATAACATTAAATATATAATGAGATTTAAAGGGATGAAAATATGTACATTTTGTAGACGACTTTTCTCTTGTCTCCTCTCCTGTCACATCACAGTGGGCGAAAAGGTTTGTTTCGCCACACACACAATACCCTGTATTTGACACACACGCATATATACTCTTTTGGTTATTGTTAAAGTGAAATTAACAGTGTAGCCTTGGCGAAAGCTGTGATTACAGAAGTATACTTTTGACAACAGAACCTTAGTAATGTTCAAACTTATAATTTAAACAAGCTGATGCCTGCGACTTCGTCCACGTGGTGCGGTTTTTAAATTATCCCACGGGAAATCTTTAATTTTTGGGGATCAAAACTATCCTATATGTTGACCGGAGATATAAGCTACCACCGTACAAAATTTCATTTAAATCGGTTAAGTCGTTTCGGAGATTAGCCGGTACAAACAAATAGACCAACAGAGAAACAAACAATTTGAAAAATTCTAAATTAGTTATATTTCACTTTTTATATCCCCCTGACTCGGTTTTTAGCATTTTTTTTTAATTCTACAGAAATTATATCTCTACAGTTTTATTATAGTCGAATTTCGACCACTGGGCGACCCTAGTTATAATAATTAAATATAATTTATGAAATATATATTTTCTTTCTGTCTTTTATTTCAGAGTTACATTTTACTGGGCACTTGTCATTCGTATTCTTTTGTCATTCTCCTAAGTACTACCTTACATTACATCTCAACGTGAATACAAATAACAATACGTCCTTCGTATATCTATTTGGTCCTCGTCACATGAACACGGCGTTCATATCTTAAGGCATGACGCGTGTATCCAACGTTAAATTATTATGCAAATATGTAGAGGAGCATGAACAAACAGTGCGCTGTGTTAAGAATTAAAAGTGCATGGTGATAATATATCGAATGTTCATCGGCTTTGTTCTCAAGATGTTTATCTCTGGTTTTAAATAAAACTAAGTTTAAGAGTAAATATTATATTTATTACGCTTCAGATGACCAGAGATCTGGTTCCTAACTCGGACATCGGATCAGTATATTTAAGGTGAACGCACACTTATCCGAGCCGAACGAAACGAATTTTAGAATTCTGTGTATGAAATCTCGCACACTTGCCCGCGTCGAATCGTCCGAATCTGAAAGAACCCCAGAAATCCTAGACGATGGCGGATGACGTCATCAGATTCGGTGCGGCATCAAAATCATACCTGTTTATACCTGGCTGCGAAAAAGTGCAGCCAAGTGCACAACGGCAACCGTGATTTTTCAGTCTTTATATATATTGCCATAAAGTGGACGATATTTTATTTAAAAAACCAGTGAATAATTTTTTCCGAAAAATCAATTAACAATAATGCCAAAAAAGCCTGGTCAATGGCTTGTCCTAATTCTGTCCTGCCCACTGCCCTGACTTCACAGCGGGCTTGGGACGAGCCGATCTGCGAACTGGCACGGGAAAATTTCCTTCAAACGTGTTCCACTTCAACAGAGCGCGCTCGGCTTTTAGCCGTCGCTAGTTGAGTCTTGACAGTGGTTGCAGGCACACCCATCATTTAATACAGGTACAGTTTTTGGAAAACTCTGCTTTCCGGTTAGCTGCGAGCCTTCGCCTGGACGCTCCATGTTGCGTACCACACCGCTGCCAGTGTGGAACTATGGTGGATCCGTATGAACACAACGGATTGACACCATGTTTATATAGTTTTGGCCGAAGATCTTGCCATGCCAGCCTCAATGACATCATCCGCCGAGCTCTTGTCAACGTCGGCGTACCAGCCATCCTAGAGCCAAATGGCTTGGTGCGCGACGATGGCAAGAGGCCGGATGGAATGTCGCTTATTCCTTGAAAGATGGGAAGGCCGCTTGTGTGGGACGCGACATGCGTTGACACTCTGGCGGCATCCCATCTTCCAGTGACTAAGTTAAGGGCTGGCAACGCTGCTTTGACAGCTGAATATGCGAACATGAAATATGGAACCTTAGGAAGGGGTTACATATATGTGCCGTTTAGAGTTGAAACTCCAAAGGTCTGCAAAGGGATTCTTCAAAGAAATTTGTAAGAAACTCTTTGATACCACCCGTGATCAGAAGGCTGGTACGTATTCCGAACAACGAATCAGCATTGCCATACAGCGTGGCAATGCAGCCAGCCTTCACGCACGCTTCCCTCTGGCAGCGATTTGTTACATACTTTATGTTAATTTATTTGTAATTTAGTTTATTTTTTAGCTCCTTAACAATTAACAATAATTTAATTAAAAATACTAACGGCCACATTTTGATAAGCAACCTGGTAGATGTATATTCTCCTTATCATGAATACGCGTAAAAAGCGCGTTGCGCTGTGGGTTAGAGTAAGAGATGAGGAGCCTGCTGACCGCTGTCATATGCGCGAGAGAAAGGGAATCCAGACAGACTGGATCCGTAACGCGTTACGTAACGAAACGCTTTACCCTCCCATAAGAAGTTATCGCTTCAAAAACAAAATAAAAGTTTAATAAGGACATATTTAAACTTTCAGTATGTAGGTACCTGAGGTACTTAATTTTACGAGTGTATTACATTATATTATAATATAAAGAATTGTTGCATGCACAAATTACCCGTTTAAACTATTACAGTTTCAATTCTTGCGGTTTATTAATTGGGTCAAAACAATCAAACGGTGGTTACACCACACCAAACCCATGCACGCGTCGTCAAGTGTTCCACCCATCGGCTCTTGTGCAAGATGGGATCAGATTCACGCCCATCGACTGTTACACGCACAAATGACATCAGCGCACTGATTCAATCTAGCGCCAAGACATAATTCAATTCACAGGCTGATTTCAAATATTTATTGTTATAAGTTACGGGACTCGAATTAAAATGCCGTTGGAATTACTATAGAATTTATTAGAACTATACAAACGCGTATAACACAGGTATAAATATAACTGCACGTAAACAGTACAAATGGCACGATTCAATAACACGCGCAAAGTCCGTCACTATATAGCTTATCGAATGTACCCACGTCTTGCTCGTATCGTAATCCTCGCTTGACTGCCTCACCCCTAAACTATACAATACAACACTCGACAGCGTGGATTGAATTTTCCAAGAATAACACCTGGCTAACGACCATCATAAAGGATTACAATACACATTAGGCGGCTTTTCTAATTACAAATTTTGAACACAAAGAAAACAAAAGAAGTCCAAAAGCCGAAAAGGTAATAAACTGCAGGTGTGCAATTTTTGTCGGCGTGTACCAGTACTTGCTACAAGCCAGTGGCGAATTTACCAATAGGCTGAGTAGGCTGGAGTCTGGGGCGGCAGATGTTGAAAAGGCGTGAAATGGGATACATTTTTGTTGTTATGTGAAAAATGAAAAGACACAGAAATTTAAAAATCGACCTTTATATAATAAAACTACGTTTTAAGGGTTTTAAGGGCGATAATTTATTCTTTAATTATCGCATTTCTATTACTTATGGAACCGACAACAATAATTTTATTATTAAATGTTTCATTATCATTCATCATTATTTATTAACTGCACCACCGTCGGTATCTTCGGTCGCTATAGGTATCTTTTTCTACTTCTGTTTGTTTATGCTTTGGTGTACAATAAAGAATAATCTATCTATCTATCTATCTATCAGGTAGATAGTGAAATTAATAGGAACTAATTAATTATAATATGAGAACTGTTAAATTCTTGTTTGCTTGCACACCATTGAAGTTATGGTAAAATGTACTACTGAACGATATATTTTTTTAAATAACACCTGCCTGCAACTAAATTTGTCAGAAAATCTTATTCCATTTGGTTTCGTCTCAGTTAATTTGACAACCTTGTTAAAATGTATTTTATTCAGAATCTCCTAAATCATTCATTTATTCTACACCTCCTTTTGATTTTTTTAACATAAACTTGCTTTTTTATACTAACACAACCAAAAATTTAACTTCTTCGACTTGAAAAAATATATTTTAATAAAAAATAATTCAGCTGTTTTGTCTTTAATCAGTATTGATGAATTAATTTATCTCTGTAATATAAAAAGAAGCACGATGTAGATGGGCAGTTTCTATTTAGTCTTCACAGTCCATTGACCCTCTCCATGATACATTGAACATTGAGAAACAAAGTCGGTAAAGTAAAGACAAGGGTCTCGTGCAACTTCCTTGATTGCTTTTTGTTAAAATATTTTTATTTTAGCCAATATCAATATTGTTACATGCCGGCAAAGGTGAAGGCACACCTGCCTGTCATAAAACGCAGTTTAATACCTTTGTCGCATTTGGAGTTCTTTTGTTTACTTTGTGTTTAAAAATTGAAATTAGACAATAGCCTATTGTTATTGTTTTCGACTTTGTTGGCCGTTCAGGAATAATTAACCAGGTGTGCAGATTACGTTTTCTTGGAAAAACTTAATACACGCAGTCAATTGTTGTATTATACAGTTTACTATAAAACAATGCCCGAACGGAGGGGTGAGGCAGTCAAGCGAGGATTACGATACGAGCAATACGTACATTCGATGAGCGATATAGTGACGGACTTTGCGCGTGTTATTGAATCGTGCAGTTTGTACTAGTAGTGTCTAGTTATGTTTGTGCTAGTTTTATACGTGTTTGTATAGTTCTAATAAATTCTATAGTAATTCCAACAGAATTTTAAATCGAGTCCTGCGTGATTCAATATCTTTATTTGCAAGAATGCAGTTACAACACAATTGTAGACGCATAGTACATTCTACCACAGTGGTAGGTAAGCAAAATAACTTAGTACTAACATTACAATTACCTACAAGCTTCAGAAACTTAAGTAATAAATAAATAATTTCAAAGGAGAAAAATAAAAAAATAATTAAGAAGCTTTCCCATATAGATAATAACGACAAGCACTGTTTTTGAGAAATTCATCTGCAGTATAGAAACACTTTTTGATCAGCTAGTTTTTTCAGACCACAGTGAATTTTCTTGCGGGTAGATTTATAATGTCAGTTGGCAAAGAGCCATAAATAAGAGGAGCCCTATAAAAATCTTAAAATAATATTTGCGTTTATTGCGGGTATGTACCTTGTATTTAGTTATATATAAACATAACCCGCAAGAGTTGACTTGAGACTTCGCTCGGATGACGTAAGCGCGAGGTACTGACGCGTCGATGGCGAGAGCGGTAAGAAGGCAGGGGTTGGGAGGGGAGCGCGCATTCCGCTCAGGACTCAAGTTAACTCTTGCGGATAGTATGTGTGTGAAAAATAGATGATTGACTGTTTAGTTGTCAACATTTGTGGCCCTCAATTCTGTTATTTTAATATATTGCCGTTGCTACCATATTCAATGTACGGTTCCGTTGCGATAATGTCAAAAATTCGTATTCTACTAAACCCACAATATCATATCGATATCGAGGCCGAATAATATTGAAAAAAATATTTATTACCATTAGCAGAAATGCCGTTAAATGACTACTGAAAAGCTAGCAAATTTTTAAAGATTTACTACGGGCACGCCATTGGAATTAACAGAATACCTAAACCAAGCAAACCAACGACTGAGACGTTAGTGTCCGCCGATTTTGACGAGTTTGTAATAGTAGAATTGGGTATTGAAACGGCATAAACAACGGTGACCACTTTCCTTCAGGTAGCCTGTCCGCTAGTTTGCTGACTTTAAAAAGAAAATTACTCTTTCTTTTGTATAATATCCCTTTTGATACTCGTATTTAAAGGAACGTTTTGATTGCCTACATCTTTCTCATTCCCGTTATTTGCGCTCTAGCAATAATCTCTCCTTAATGACACCTGTACACACTTCCTCGTTCGTTGATAACGCTTTCACGGTACAGGCTGTCCGTTTATGGAACTCACTGCCATTCAACATCAGACAAGCTAAATCCATATTGTCTTTTAAACTGATGGTTTTTCTTACTCCTCGCAAGTCTAAAAGATGCTGCTGATTCTCTAAATAGTATGAAATGTCTTATTTTTGTATAGTATATACAGTATATAATTTTTTTTTAAATTATTCTCGGAATGTTTCTTATGTTTTATCGTGTTCACCGTCACTGTTGTCTTAATATTTTCTTACTTTAGGGGGTTACCTGGAAGAGATCGTTTTAAGCGATAAGACCGCCTTTTTTTCGACACTTACTGTACTTAGTTTTAAGAACATAGTTTAAATTTTTGGTGAACAATAAAGTGTTTTCATTCATTCATTCGAAATTAAGATTTCGTTTAGTAAGTAAAAATGATATAAGCAAGAATTCCATTCTCGTCACAGCATAGTTTTCTGATATGACTCTGCCACTTATTTTAATGATTGCATAATGATGTAATCACCTTAATGAAAACTTGTTTACTTGATTGTCTACTTAGAAGACTTCAACATACATAACTTGAGTAAGTATTATCAAGGTCAGGTTTTATCTAATAATTGTACAAGACAAGCGCCTTGTAATTTTTAACGCTTATATTTTGTACTAGCTTTTTCTTAGTCCGCGTGGAGTAGTTTAAAAAAAAGTAAGTTCTTAACTTACTTTTTTTTAAACTACTCCACTAAAACCCGGGGGTTTTCCTTGAAAACCCCCGGGTTTTGAAATATTGTTCATTGGTACTCCGCTCCTATTGGTCTTAGCGTAATGTATATAGCCTATAGCCTTCCTCGAGAAATGGGCTATCTAATACTGAAAGAATTTTTCAAATCAGACCAGTAGTTCCTGAGACTAGCGCGTTCAAACAAACAAACTCTTCCGCTTTATATATTAGTATAAGATGTATGGCGACTACCCCTAATTTTTAATTTTGTTCCTTTTTTACTACATCATTATTTAACGGCATGTATAACATATTTTTGTTAATTTTCTTTTCAGAACTCTCTGACACACGGGCGAACAGCGATGAAGATTTCATAAGGGGTTTCGTTTTTACCGAAATATCTACGGAATCCTAAAACTGAACAATAATTAATAGAATATTGATTTTTAAAAATTAAGTTTGTATATTTGTGATAGAAATCTCAACAGATAAGTGAAGCGTGTCTTTCCGAGCTGTTACAAGAAGTACCACATTTGTCGCTAGTCAGAGTTGATTTAACCGAGGTTTCTGTTAGATTATGTATTTCACTATTAAACGCCTCTATTTTGGCACACATCCTCTGAAATATCATTATATCATCCTATACACAATCTATTCATATCTTTATTGTTCTATTTTTATTCGTATATCCATCAATCTGGGGCTCCTCTTTTTCCCACATTAATTAAGTTTCTCTAATTTTTGTACACTATTTTTTGGGAATTAAATAAAAGTAAAAAACTTGTAATTTATTTTTTGTTACGTGATTTTCATCCCTCTTACATACCCCTTGTACAAAAAAAAGCAAATATAATAAAAAAATCTACATCTTGAAAGCTTGCTAAATAAAATATAATAATTACTATATTTTGCAAATTTGTTGTTTTTTATATTTTACTTGACAAGACTTCAAGATGTAGAGAATATTTATTTTTTGCTAGAACAATTTAATTACATTTGCAAAATTACTCACGGTCCATATTAATTCAATGCCCAACTTTCTAAGACAAAGTTGACGTAATTTTGGAGCTACAACTCGCCCAGCGTTACGAATGTCATTGTAGGTTTCACAATCCTTTAAAGGCGCAAGAATGACTTTCAATACTATTTATGTAATATTTGAACAGTTATTACAATAATAATTAAATTTATCGTTTTTAACTTTCTAAACTTCTTTAATGGTTAACGCACTTGTGTCGTAAAGTCAACTAACGCGGCGGGTTCGATTCCTGTCCCCTAGACAAGTAGCGCTAAAGGCTAAACGAATAGCATAGAAAATATATAGGAATGACATATCGTTACGATTGTTATGTCATTCGCATATATTTTCATTCTATTCTATTGTCTGGGAGAGAGTGGAGGGGCGGGCAGGCTGGAAAAGCGTGCAACGCTTGGGTAGTTCTTTTGACCTGTTTCTGAGATGCTGCCAATGTAGTAACGGCTTCAAAGAGAAGAACAACACAGGACAAGACTGATATGGCAGCACACTTTTTATTTTGGATGGCTAGGAGAAATACATTGCGTACCACGCTGAGTCCATCTCGACTGTGGGGGTGGGGCCAAACCGCGGTGATAAGCGCCGCGCAGCGTGTGCGAAGACTCTGACCTATTACTACGCTAAACCTAAACCTGCAACCCACACCATAGACCAGCAGTCGGCAACCTTTTAGTAGGCAGGGGCCAAAACGTGGCAACATCTAGTAAAGGCAGGCCGGGCCACACTTGTGATATTAAAAATGAAAAAATATTTTTTATTTTATTTAAAGAACTGAGCAAAATGTGACTATATAAAATAAAATTAAACATGCAGCACAAAGTATGTAACTATAATACTAATTGCATTATTCTGGTTTTTGAATTTGTTAGCAATAATTATTTATATAATTTGTTCTAAATAAAATTATTTTCTTTCTTTCTTCCAAATTTCAGTGTCTTGTGCCTTCATGTTAGAAGTAGCACATGAAACATATTAATTTTTTCGGTAATTAATGATTGAAAAAGTTTGTTCGCATAAATAATTACCAGCAAAAATTGTAATTAACTGCTGAGCAAACCTTTTCAATTCGCGCTTTGGCGTGTTCTCTGTAATGAGCATTGAAGCAAACACTCTGTACCCCTTTTTACGAACATTTCGCGGACGGCGGAGTATGAAATTTCGCACACTTATAGTTTATATAAAGAAGAAACGACGAGTTCTAATATTTTTCTAAAAATTATTTATAACACTATGTTACATTATATATTACACACACTACCATGTATTTGACACACACACGCATATATATTTTGTTTATTGTTCAAGTCAAATTAACAGTGTAGCCTTGGCGAAATATGTGATTATAGAAGGCTTTGAAAATAATTATTATGGTCGAATTTCGACCACGGGTGACCACTAATATATATAGATTTTGATATATTACGTCACAAAATTTAACCACCCCCCGCTCCATAATGTATGACATAATTTCTGGACGGCCACTTAGATAAAAACGAATATGGATTTAAACTGACAGTGAATTTTGAATACAAAGTCCATAATCTAATCCGAGGCTGAATATTAGATAAATAAGATGTTAAAATCGATATTTTTACAAAAACACAACCATTATTTCATCATCACTAACACCAACTAAAAATGTTTCATGTCACGACAATTAAATTATAAATTATAGCACCACACAAAGTCACAAACACATAATCAAAAACAACAAAACTTATACACTTACTCACACCAACGCGCAATACCACTAAATTGCATTACACGCACAATTCACAAACAAACCAAGACACACAAAGAGCCTAAAAATTAACAACCTAGGCACAGAAAGAGAAAACAGCATACATGGCACTAGTTAAGATAATATATATAGGTATAGACATAAGGCACACACTGCACATGCACTTTCTCACAACACCAGCATGTAGCAGATACACTCTACATTAGTATAAGTTAAGTATTAAAATTAGATAAAAAAAATAATTATATAAGTTATTCTTAAGGTACACAACACAACACAAAAATCATAAAATTAATGTCACACATAATAACACATAAACAATAAGCGTGTATAAATTCAAAAAACTCTAACATTAATTAAGATGTAAAAAGAGTACGGAACTAGAGTTCGTAGATTAGTTAATAAAAAAAAAAAGAAACAACCATTATGTCAGATCCTTAAAGCATTAGTTCAGCAGACAGGCACACGGTCAAGACAATTGTAACACTAAACGTACTACCAATGTGCTGCCGCTCTATAAAAGGAGACTGGAACCAGGCCACTAATGCCGAAAGACAACCCAAGGTTGTTATCATGACATACTCTAGAAGTCTAGACTAGGATAGCCTGGCAAATCAATCATACAAATACCAAACATTTCAAACAATGACGACAATCTCCCTCAGTGAGGTTTATTTATTTGTGCCGTTTGCTGTTGAGTTGTTTGCACCGCAGGGTCCTAAGGCCATGAGACTCTAAAAGAGCTATCATAATGACTCATCAACACTTCAGGTGATCGGAGGGTTGCTGGTTACCTCGGACAACGTATCAGTATAGCAATCCAGCGAGGAAACGTAGCCAGATTTCTGGGCACGTTACCCAAAGAAGACAGGTGACCTAAGCTCAGTATCTTACTTAACATCTTGAAGGATTATAGGTTGAATTCATTATTTAATATACTAACTAATTCAGACATGGCTAAGCAGTCTAACTTATGACGATACTGGAAATGTGCTAAAAATCACCGTCCGACTAGTGTGATACGAAAATACTTAAACACACACACATACATACACACACACACACACACAGTTATGTAACCTGGTATTTTGATTAAGATATACACGGCCCAACAGGATTGCTATACCATTTCTGCAGGCGTTATTATATTTGTATTAAGAGAACATCGTCTACTCCCTTACTAACCTCTTTTTTTTTTTTTTTTTTTTTTTTTTTTTTTTTTTTTTTTTTTTTTTTTTTTTTTTTTTGAGGCGAGGGAAAATGCTAACCGATTTACGCACTCTCTGGGCCGTCACTAGGAAACGGCACGCATCCATCGGGGGCGATAACGCTAGCAATAGTATGCTTTATTTGCGCTCCGCCCGCGATGGATTACACAGAGGAGTGTGGCGACTCCGAGCGATGTTACACGAGCGAACAACCTCAATACCCACTAAAAAACCTCTCCTCCCGTCGACCCTGCGCTTTGTTGTGAAGGAAAGACTGAGATATAGAACATAGTTACGCAACAGTCGATCCAGCGCAATAAAGTGCCTGGAGTGTGCCCTGGGAGAACACACCCCACTTCGAAACGGGGGCTGAATCCCTTGCGTTGCCTAGTAGCAAGGGGCCCCTCGTACCGGAACCTAACTCAGGGAGGGAAGTAACGCGCGTACCTGCCTCGTCGAGTGCCAGCTGAAGGCCGGCGGCCTCGGGTGACATTAGCGGCACGCGCTGAAGGGCTTCGCTCCCTATCCCTTTCTGCGGCCTCTTTTAGAGACATAACCGCCTCACAGAAAGAGACCGCAGACTCCCAGCGGTCGTCGCTGTGCAACATGGCCGTTACCAAGTCGCCAAGCGATCGGACGGCTCCTACGTGTGTCTCGAGCTCGAAACGCTGAGGCGTCCATGCAGCGCACTCAACAAGCGTGTGTAACGCCGTATCGGGTGCGCCGCACTGGCGGCAGTCCGGGGAAGGCAAGCAGCCCACAATGCGAAACAGATACTGGTCGAAACAACCGTGTCCGGTCAGTATCTGAGTCGTCCTGAAGGTCAGGGTTCCGCTGGTGCGGGTCACCCATCTCTCCAGCTGCGGCCTGATTGCATCCACCGTATAGCCGCCGGCCACAGGGTGTTCGAGGTCACGAGACCAGGCGACGAGGCAGGAATGAGTTTCCCGCTTCCTGACCGTCTCTAATTCGACTTGACAGAAGGTCAGTCCTCTAGCTAGGGCATCCTGCCGGGCGCGACGAACCCTGGACAGGACGTCTGCCTGGAGAGGCCAGGGCAGCTCGCCTGCCAAGAGAGTCGCCGCCAACCACGACACTGTGCGGTACCCCCGTATGGTCCTCACGGCCAGAACCCGCTGCGCGCGGTGCAGCAGGGTTCGGTTGTGGCGGTGAAGCGAATCGGACCAGACGGGCGCACCGTAGAGTGCCATACTCCTCAGGATGCCGGAATAAAGCTTCCGCGTCGCACCCCCCGGCCCCCCCACGTTAGGAAGAAGCCTGGAGAGTGCGCCCGCGGAATTCACAAGTTTGGGAACTAGCTGCTCAAAGTGCGCTTTGAACAGCCATTTCCCGTCTAAGACTAGCCCAAGATATTTCATCGTGGGCCCTACTCTGATCGCCACCCCCTGAACTGTAACGGACAAGTCCGGGGGTGGATTCCGGAATTTCCTATGGAACATGACGGCCTCCGTTTTCGCGGGGGAGACCTTCAAGCCCAGCCTAGCTATTCGATCTACGACGATCGCCAACCCGTCGTTGGCGACGTCCACGGATTCCGCAAAAGACGCGGCGCGTGCCGTGAGTAGGGTGTCGTCCGCAAAGCAGATCAGCCCTACTCCGGGCCGGACCGTCACCCGAAGGATCCAGTCATAGCCTACGTTCCAAAGGATAGGCCCGAGGACCGATCCCTGTGGAACGCCGCACGCGACACGTCGCCGACCTAGCACGTGGTTGGCGGACTCACCACCCTCCCAAAGGATGTGCCGATCTCGCAGGTATTCGCCCAACAGCCTCGTGAGGTACGGGGGGACTCCGTGCGCGCGGAGCCCTTCCCTGATCGTCTCATGAGGGAGGCTGTTAAAGGCGTTCGCTATGTCTAGCGACACTGCAAGAACGACGTCCTTTGCTTGGACGGCTTCGTCCGTCAACGTTCGCAGCGTCTCGAAGGCGTCCATCGTGGAGCGCCTCCGCCGAAACCCGAACTGCGTATCTGATAGCCCCGGCTCCACAGTGTCTAGATGCTTCACAAGCCGCTCCGCCAAGATCTTCTCGAAGACCTTGGCGACCTCGTTCAGCAGCACTATGGGCCTGTAGGCGGACGGATCGTTGGGAGGCCGACCTCCCTTTGGAAGTAGGCACAAACGACCCTCTTTCCATTGCGACGGGAACCTACCTGCGCGAATACAGGCTTCGAAGAGGTCCCGCAGCTGGCTGCGTAGGTGTTTTGCAGCCAGGAAGAGGAGTCGACCTGGAACCCCGTCGGGTCCCGGTGCCGTCTTCCTGCCCCGGAGCCGGTCCAGGGCGACGTCTAGCTCCCCCTCGGAGATGGAGTGAGGCTCCTCGTCCGTGGGGGTATCGGGAATGGGTGGACCCATACTGGGGGGAGTGAAGTTCCCCGGATCCGGGAAGAGCCCATCGATAACCGACCGGAGCACCTCGGGTTCGAGCGTTTCCGTGACCGTGGATGTGCAAGGCCGCAACTTGTTGCGGGCCCCACGGTACGGGCGCCCCCAAGGGTCCCGATCGAGCGTCTCGAGGAGCTCGGCCCGAGCCCGGGCTTTCGATCGCAATATTGCAATCGAAAGGGCCTTTCTGGCCTCTCTAAACTCGCCCACGAGTCCATTTTCCGCGACGAAGTCCGGAGGACGGCGCGCCCTGCAGCGTTTGAGCCTGTGGCTGATGATGCGAACTGCCTTTCGCATCTCGCCCAGCTCCTCGGTCCACCAGTGGACCGATTGCTTGCACGGAGGCTGCCGCTTGGAGACGCGTGGCATCGCAGCGTCGCAAACCCTCGTCAGGGTCTTGCGCATGTGCTCTGCCTGCGTATCCAGATTCGCGAAGTCGGCTGGGTAGGCCCAGCTTTCCGAGAGTGCCCGCTCCTCGGCCTGCTCCGGCTCGAGCTTGGTAAGGGCCCAACGCGGGAGGAGAGGGGGGCGACGGTGAACAGGGCTCGGACCGGAGGAGGGGGTCGTGAGCTCAAATCTGATGTACCGATGATCAGAGAGCGACTCCACCTCCTCCAGCACCCTCCATCCGGTCACTCTGCGGACGGCCGCATGAGTGGCGAATGACAGGTCGATGATCGATCCACCCCGCGCGCGCACGCAGGTCTGGACCGACCCCTGGTTCAGTATGGTCAGGCCGGCTTGAAGAGCCCAATCCTCGACCGCCCGACCCCTAGGGTCCGTGAGTACGTTTCCCCAGGAGAGGTGCTTTGCATTAAAGTCGCCCATCACGAAGATCGTTTTGGGCGACAGTCTGCGTACGGCGGCCCCGACGGCGTCCAAGTGAAGCTCGAACTCCGCCAGGGGGCGGTTGCGCGAAAAGTAAACGCCTATGACGACGATACTCCCGCTCTCCGCCACAGCATAGCCCTTTCCTCTTTCGAGACATGTAAGCGGTGTGCCGGACCCGGCTCTGGCCACCACCGCTACCATGTCATCGAGATCGCCCACCCAGTTCCCTGAAGGAGGGACGTAATAAGGTTCACTTATTACGGCTAAATTCGCTTGCCACTCCGCCATCGCCTGCAGGCACAAGTCCTGAGCGGTGGGGGAGTGGTTTACGTTAGCTTGAAAGAACGTCGTTACGGGTGTACTAGGCATTGGAGGTGTCCATTGTCTGTACTCCCGATTTGCCGGTACGTGGTCTCGCCCGTGAGTGGACGAATTGGCCCCTCACGTAGGGAGGTTGGCAGAACCTCGCCAACGTGGGGTGGGCCGCGTTCAGTCCCCCCGCCGCGCACGCCGCGCAGTGGGGTTTCCGTGCCGTGCAGTCCGGCATCTTGTGTCCGCTTTTACCGCAGCGGAGACACAAGTTAGTCCGGTCCGGGCACGTGTCCGGACAAGTTTGGGTGCCGTGACCGACGTTGAAACATCTGTAACAACGTATCGGTCTGGCTTCCAGTGCTTCGACCTTCGCCGAGGTGAAGCCGACCAGAAGGTAGCCCAACCCGACGATGGTCTTGGCGGCAGCGACGGGGCACAGCACGTACGATGCGCCCAATCCGCCCGGTCCTGCACCGATGTGCTTCGTGAGCACGTCGTCGCGCCGGCAGTTGCCCGCGCGCGCGATCGCGTCACGCAGCCCATCGACCGTGACTGAGTCGTCCAGCCCTGAGACGTAAAGCTCCCCACGCTTTACGGGGCGGACGACCTCAGCCATCCCTTCTAGGGCCCCGCGCAGGGCTTCGGCGACGCGGTCCGCCTTGGCCGCGCTCTCGGGTCCCGGCTGGAACTCGAGGAGACGCGCGTCCCTGGCGGTCCGCACCACCTTCAGCCCCTCGCGGAGGCCCATGGCGGTGATGTCGACCACCGTCGAGGCCTTTGCGAAGACCTCGCGATAGCCGACACCCTTCGCGGCCGCTGCCGGCAGCAGTCTAATAATGACTGCGGCCGACTTCGGCTCGCGGAGAACGACGGCAGGCCTCGCGGCCTGCTTCCGCGGTTGCTGCCTCCACCCCGTCGGTGGGGCAGCAGCTTGCGCCTGGGGGGGGGGGAGGGGGCCCGTTGGCCCTCGCCCCCTTACCCTTTTTCCGCCCCACGACCGTGGACCACGCCCCCCCCTCGGGAACGGGGGCGGGGGCGGGGGCCACGGGCGTCGGCGGCGGCGCGACGTACGGGGCGGCGTGAGGGGCGCGAGGGGCGCGCGCCACGGGCGCCGGCGACGGCGCCACATACGGGGCGGCACGTCGGGCGCGCGGGACGGGCGCCACCGATGGCGCGGACGCGGGGGCCATTTGCCGCCCAGAGGCCGAAACGATCGGGGCGGGCGCCGAAGCGAAGGCCGCCGAGGCAGCGGCGGCGGCGCGGGCCGCCCTCCTCCGCTTTCGGAGCGTTCGCTTCACGCCCCCCCTGTGTTTTTTCCTCGCGGGGGGGGTCGGTGGCAGTGGGGAGTCTGCCACCCCGGCGGCCGGGGCCGCCGCTACCTCCATCGGGACCGGGGTACTTGCTTCCCCCAGACCCCGGCGGACTGCAGCGGCAGCCGTGGCCGGTTTGGGCCCTCCGGTGGGCTTCGCGAACGCGCGGGGAGTCGGCCTGGGCGCCGGCGCCTTGCCTCCGTCGGCCGCAAGTGGTGGACGGAGGGTCGGCGCGGGGCCCAGCCTGTCTTCTATGGCGGCGAACCTCGCGTTGATGAGTGGCGCCACGGCATCGAGCACGACGCGCACGAACGCATCGTACTCAACGCCGCCGCGCCCGAGTGGAACGGACGGCGGCGCCGCCCCGTCGGCGGGCGCCGCGGCCGGCTCCGCCCCGTCGGCGGGAACCGGTGTCGACCCCGCCACCGCGGCGGGGGTCGGACGCGATTTTTTAGTCGCGACGGGCGCGGCGGGCGATTCCGAAATCGCCGCCACCTCCACCGCGACCGCCCGTGCCTTCCGCTTGACGGGCACGGGGGGCGGCGCCGCCACGACGGCGGGCGCCGGCTCCACGGCCGGAGCGGAGGCCTTGAGGGCCTTGCGCATTTCTTCGAACTCCTTGCGATAGGAGAGATTCTCCTCCCGCAAAGAGTTCACTTCCATGCGCAAACGCGCATTCTCGTTGCCGAGCTTCCACGCCTCGGTTTCCGGATTCCGCGTGACCAGCGTGTCGACAATGTCCGACACTCTGTTCGCGGCATCCTTCAGCCGACGCACGTAGCCACCCTTCAGATTGCCCGACGTCTGGGCGATCTGAAGGATCTCGGCCACCTGGGCGCTCGCCGCTAGGCGCAGCTCCCCGGGGCCGAGGGCCGTGATGTCCTCTACGAGGGCGGCGCACTGGCTAGCCGCGGCCAATTTGGCGTTGGTTGCCTTGCGCGCCTTGCGCCCCTTTTCCCCCCCCTCAGTGCGGAGGAAGGCCTCCGCACCCGCGAGAACCGACGCGGCCGACGCGGTCGATTCGGTTGCGCCCCACGTGGGGCGCAAAGGCGAGCGCGCGCGCGCTGGGGTGGACGCACCCGACGTAGGGGCCGAATCGGCGTCGCTGCTCCGGGACCGGTCCCAAAACCGTGACCTCGATCCGGCCGCAAATACCGGAGCACACGATACAGGGGGCACAAATGTCCCCGAAGACGTAGCCCGCTTCGCCGAGCCCGCCGCAGAAGACGACGAACCTGTGGACGCGAACGCGGACGAAGTTGCAGTCGCCGAAGACGAAGACGTTGACGCCGCCGCCGTCGCCGCCGTCTCCGCAGTCGCTGCACACGCAGGCGCCGACGCCGCGACAGCGACTCCCATCCCAGTAGGGAAGGAAGACGAAGGGGTCGCCGCTGCCGCGCCTACAAACTCCCTATTCGCGACCTCGGTCGATAGCGCGAGTGAAGCTCGCGCGACGACCGGGGTCGTGGGACGGCCGTCCCCGACGTTGCGAACCGCTAGGTCGCAAGCCAGTGGCAGAGGCGCAGGTGAGGCCTGCGCGCTATAGGCCACCGTCGTCGTGGGGCGACCGCCCCCCACCGTCGCTGTTCCGGCCGCCGTGTAGACGATTTGTCCACAGGCAGGCGAAGCAGGGCGGGAATAATCGAACGCGCGAACGGCACCGTCAAGCGCACTATCCAGAGACTCTGGAGTGCTACCTGACAGCGGCGTACTAAAGCCGCCTTCGTGCCCGTCGCTCCCCTGCACAGGTGAGGCCCATGCAGAGGTCGACGGCGTCCCGAAGGCACCTACGTCTATGTCGCTCGCGTCGCTCACGGCCAGGTAGATAGCCGAGTGCGACCCGAGCGACGAGCTCCTAGCTATATCCAGGTGTGCGGCCCTACTTGCCGCACGGCTGGATGGGGGCCTACGCGTCACGGGACCTTCCGGTGGCCCCATAACGTTAGTCCTACGAGCGGGGGCATCCACGGTGAGATCCACCACGGACGCCGCCCTGCCTAACAAGACAGGCGCCTCAGGTGCCGCCGTGATAACGGCAGCAGCCGGGCAGCCTGGACGTGGCCCGGCGGCAGATTTGCTGCGCCGGGCGAACGATGCTGACGGGACCTTCTTCCTACGCGTCTCGCCGATCTCCGCAGCCTGCCAACCGTCCTTGGCCTCCAGGTGGCCTCTCTTACAAGGCGCACCTGAAAGCCCAGGGGGTGGTTTTGGGTCCTGGGCATCCATTGCTGGATGCCCGCTCCCCGTGCGAAACCAGCGACGCGCGCGGGTGTACTTAATGTACAAAATAAGTCGTTAAATGTTGCGCAATATGCGCCAAAGCGCGCGAAAGCAAGCGAAGAGAGTAAATCACTCACCCGAGCCAAAAAACTGCGATTCGCGCCGGAATCGAACTAGATATCACTGTACACTGACACTACACAACTATATTCGCAATTTATCGCCTTTTTGGAAAGAAAAGGCGCGACAAAAACTGCAAAATCCAGGAGAACAGGGCATCTGCGACCGCCTCGCACCAATGCCTGGCCGGAACTGACCCTTACTAACCTCTTAAGTCAATATACATCAAGGTTAACCACGTATTCCGAATTTTATTTATTCTTCCCTAAGTTCTCAACACACACACACACACACACACACACACACACACACACACACACACACACACACACACACACACACACACACACACGTCTGCCTGCTGTGGCTATAAACTTCGGCATTGGTCCTTAAAATCCAGTAGATAACATAAATAATGTAAATATGACTTTTTAATAATAAATATAAGTTTTATTTTATTATATTAGTTTATAATGTCTTAGTTTAATAAATTATTGTGTCATTTACGTCGATAAATTTTAATTAAATTATAAATTAAGTAACACTTTGTCTTCTACCTTTTTGTATTTAAAAAATTGAGATATCGTTTCATTTGTCTCGAATAGAATCCCAAGTGGCTTAACAGATTTTAATGAATATTTCATGGATTGAAATAAGAGTTGTCTTAAAGCTTGTATCATTGCGATATCTGGCAGAGTTTAGAAGATATCAATATAAAGACTAAGGTCCGCTTGCATAAGGATCGCCTTTAAATAAAATTAGTTAATCATATTCTTTGGTCTACATTAATGATGTCTGTGAAACTAAAATACGACACGGCAAACTTATATCCTTTGCCGATGACACAGTTTTACTGTTTAAAGGCGAGTGTTGGGATGATGTCTTTAAATATGCACAAAAGGGGTTTGATGATATTTGTGTATCATTAACAAGTAGTTTATTAACTATAAATCCGAGCAAAACTAAATTTGTCACTTTTTCACTACAGACAAAAAACATAAATAATGAAACATATCTTAAGCTAGCCCATGTAAAAAACTGCTCCTGTAACCTCAAATACAACAAATAATGCTTGTATGATCTTAGAAAATTGCCACAGTGTAAAATATTTGGGCATTATAATAGATTATCAACTTACATATAAGCCTGATATTCAATTATTGGTCGCTAGAGTGAAAAATTTAATTGTTATTTTTCGAAAAATACGTCACGCAGCCACTATTAAAATTTGCTTACAATCTATTATGCACTTTGCTACACCATTATTTCATACTGCATAACGACGTGGGGTGGTGCTTATAAAACTCACCTAATACCCCTTGAAAAAGCGCAAAAAAACTGTTTTAAAGGTTGGCCTGGGCGGCCTTTTCGTTACCCTACTAGTTTACTATATCAAGAGTGGCAAGTGCTATCTGTAAGGCAAATATTCATATTACAAATATGTCGACATCAACATCGTGTTTTACCATATAACTCGATATTACAATGCATAAACGTTTAAAAGGCAAAATACTTGTAAGTGAAACATTTAAAACAACATTTGCTCAAAAACATGCTTGTTTTCTTAGATCGTTTATATACAACACAATAAGTTCAAAGCTAACTAATGACTTGTACAAATTAAAACACTACGAACGCAAAAAGCAAGTCAAATCTTTTCTATTAAAAATGGATTATGAAAACACTGAAAACCTTATTAAATAATTATCTTTACAGTTCCAATGATGGGATATCAACAACAATCATACGCACACACAAACACCCGCCCCCTCCCCCCCAACACACATACACACACACACACACATACACACTTACACATACCCATATGCATCCACACTACAGGCACATGCTCACATAACTCATATATAACATAAACTACCTGCATATTTTATAAACATTAGTGTTAGCTACTATATACTAGTATTTTTAAGTTGGTGGTGAGGGGTCAGGAGTGCCATAATCACAGGTTTTTTTTCCTAGTTTGGGCTCCCGGCTTTTCCACCCATAGTTAAAATATTTTTTGTTTTATCCGCTTTATTGTTATGTTTGGTGGAAAGGAACTAAATAAATTAATTAATTAACATTAAACTGCCTAAATACGTTTTACACAAAACATGTTGACAGTTCTTTAAACATATTTAGTGGCAAATTTTGCGCTGTGCAAGACGCTAATTGGTTTTAAGGGTGTAAAAGACGTTTTGTGTTTCTTAAATAAATTTAAGCAACCGTATGCAAGTGGCCCTAAGTCCTGCGCAAACTAAACGTCGTACCGTCTACAATCTACATCTTGTTTATGCCACCGCGTGAACAAAAGTGGCGGTGATGCGTTAATGTTAATGTCGAAATAAAATACTAATCAATAATACTATACTATAAATAAATACTAATAATAAACACATTTATACGTAGAAAAGCTTTTAATAGTTATCCCATTCAAAACCTCAAAAGACTCACCTTTATAGAATCCGTCTCGCATTGCAACATTTTAACACAACAAAAAGATTTTTGAATTATGGAAATACGATATTCGTTCGCAAATCGTACAACTTGGAACACTAATAAAAATAATATTCAGATAAAAGACCAAAAACGTAGAGATAACGCGAGATACAGTATCGACGAGATGAGATCATGTAAAACTGTTTGTTTTATATTTAGTTCAGTTTTGTTTTATACTTTTTATTATTTGTTTTATGAAAACCTTAAAAATAAAATGCTATGCTACCAAAAGCTGACTAGTAACTTAGTTGGCATTCATAGGCTTACTAGAAGACCTGGCTGTCTTAAAATCCCGCCTGAATAAACGCTTACCTTTAATCTAGGTAAGCGAACTCCATCTTCACCATAATATCTCCCCTTGAAATCGCGCGAGATAATGGTCAATAGCGAACCTATGTGTAATATAATTATTTTTTAAAAATCTATCGATTATTATGATGTATGCAGTAGGTGTCTATATATTAATACGTGAAGCAAAAACGTGTTTATATATATACATACAGAAATTTAGTACACTTATAGTTTACTGGCTTCTGCCTACGATTTCGTCCGCATGGAATCGATTAAAAAAAACTAAATTAAAAACCCCCGATTTTTAATCATTCTTCATAGATGCTCCGCTCTTATTGGTCTGAGCGTGATGATATATAGCCTATAACCTTCCTTGATAAATGAGCTATCTAACACTGAAAGACAATCAGACCAGTAGTTCCTGAGATTAGCACGTTCAAGTAAACAAACTCTGCAGCTTTATATATTAGTATAAGATATAGAGAAAGAGTGCAGAATGCTAATACTTTTTTTTTTGATTATGCATAAAAAATACATTAAATAAAAAAATACACACACTACCATGTATTTGACACACACACGCATTTATACTCTTTTGTTTATTGTTATAGTCAAATTAACAGTGTAGCCTTGGCGATAGCTGTGATTATAGAAATACAAATTCTGTCTAAAATCATTTTGAATATACCTACCTAGTATTTACCCTTCATGTTATTATATTGAAATTTCTTCTGCGTCCTCCATTTGTAACGGATATAATCAATGTTTACAAACGTATTTCTGCATGTCTAAAGTAGGATTCAGTTCCGTTAAGGACATATGTTCTCAAATTTTCACACATTAGACCCTATTACAAAAACCTACATTGTTTTTAAATATATAGTTATAATATTGAATATAACTATATATTTAAAAGTATAGTACACACACACATAGTCACTCAATGGCTGTCAATACTTCAAAGTATTGACAGCCATTGAGTGACTTAAAATTGGTCATTTTCTTTCACTTTAGTTTTGATAAATGATTGACATGGTAATAAACAAAACCAATAACTATTAAAATATATAACTATTCAAAGCGTTTCCAAAAAACAAGACTGTATTTCCATGTTAAATAATAATTAATTATTCATTATTAAGTAATTAAACTAATAAAATGTCAAAACTAATAAATAAAGATAAAAAAAACTAATAAAATAAAGAAACAATTTGTAAATTTCTATACAAAATATAAATAAATAATTGAAACATCTTTTATTTCTTACTTACAGTACGTATTGATATTTAGTATGTTAATTGGTTATTAAACTTAAATTAATTTTCAGTATTGTTGTTGTTAGTTGACTTATTTTATGTAATAATCCCAGATTAGGTAAAGGCCTCCTCCAAAACGCCCATCTGTCTCTGTCCTGGGCTATTTGACAGCAGTTGGAGCCATCTACTTATTTTATGTACTCTTTCCAACACGATTTCCTTCTGCCTCTCTTGCCTTGTGGACATATTCACAGAGTTGTCTTTACGGTTCATCTCAGGTCTGTAAACCTATTATATGACCTGCCCATTATTACTGTAAATAGCTCAAGGCATTCGTTGCTTTTGTTATCCCTCTTATTGTTGGGCGTATAATTTTGTCTATTTTCGTTGGCAGGTGACTATTTTGTGTTCCGTTTTGGCCGAAAATTTCCACGTCTGGAATCCTTATGTCAATCCCGGTATGAGGTTAGAGTTCATAATTATAGTTTTCATACTTATTGGTATGTTAGTTTTAAAAATTTCTTTTGAACTCCAGTATTTATTCGATGTTTGTTGTACTTACTTTTCTTTCTTTTTCTATGTCGTTGTTTCTGCTGTCAAAACTAATTGTCTTTCTCAAGTAGATGTATTTATCAGTATATTATAGCGGACTTAATTTATAGTTAAGGTATTTTATTACTAATTTTCATTGACGTAGTCTTACTAAGATTGATTTCCAGTCCTACCTCTGCGCTAGGTAGTTGTAACGATTTTATCATGTAGTGCAGCTGTGAGCTTTTCTCTGACAGTATCACAATGTTATCTGCGAATCTTAAACGGTTTAGGAAGGCGTCTTGTATATAGATTCCTAGTTTGCTTCAGTCCAGTTTATTAAATCGAATCAAACTGTATGAATTATACAGTGAAAAACAATTTAATCAAAATCCAGACTTTCTACACTAATTTAAAAAGTACTCTAAGACCTTTAAAAGAGTGTGCATCGCTGCCAAATCTCTATATTATAGTAACAGAATTAAAATATCATCAAATATCATTAAGATAACTTGGAGTGTCATAAATGATGCTTCCGGCAAGATTTCACGTCGAGATGATGCAATTAAACTTGTAATCAACAATAACACCATTACTTATAACTTTGAAATCGCACAAACATTTAATGAATACTTTAGGGATATACCAACTTTAATAACTAGCTCTTTGTCATCATCACCACTGGAAGCTGAGCTGCTGATGACACAGTGCCTTGTTCGATATAATATCTCATTCAAATTTAATCATATAGATACAGATGATATTGTAAAAACGTTTAAATCACTAAATATTAAAAACACTGCTGACTTTTGGGGTATATCCTTAAAAGTATTAAATGACTTAATATGCACTATTGCTCTACCACTAGTACAAATATTTAATCGATGTGTAGATAAAGGAGTATTTCCTGACTTAATGAAAGTTAGCAAAGTTATTCCTATATTTAAAAGTGGAAACAAAAACGACTCATCCAACTTTAGGCCAATTTCTGTTTTACCAACCTTAAGCAAGGTTTTTGAAAAAATAATTTTAAATCAACTGCTCTCACATTTTAATATTAATAAATTAATTCATACTAAACAGTTCGGGTTCACCAAAGGTCGTTCCACTACCGATGCAGGTGTTGAGCTTCCAAAATACATTTATGGTGCTTGGGAAGGGTCACAGAATGCCATTGGTGTATTCTGTGACCTGTCCAAGGCATTCGATTGCGTTGAACACGTGACCCTCCTAAAAAAGCTCAATTATTACGGTATTTATGGCGATTCTCTCAATCTTCTGTCGTCTTACTTAAATAATAGATCCCAAAGCGTTGAAATTAACAATATCAAATCTCGCGAGACTGGCATATCTATGGGTGTGCCCCAGGGCTCTATTCTAGGTCCCTTCTTGTTTTTGATATATATTAATGATTTGCTATATTTTATTAATGATATGTGTGAGGTAGTGTTGTTTGCTGATGACACGTCACTCAATCCGAATAAAACTAAATATGTTAAGTTTGTTATGCCTAATGTAAAAGAATACGATGTTAATATTTCTCTTAACGACACTAGACTTAACCTAGTAGATTCAACTGTATTCTTAGGCATTAACCTAGATCAGAAACTCCAGTGGGGCGCTCATGTATCTAGTCTCTCAGGAAAGCTTAGTTCTGCTGCATATGCGGTCAGAAGAGTTAGGCAGTTCACTGACGAAGAGACTGCTAGACTAGTTTATTTTAGTTATTTTCATAGTGTCATGTCCTATGGTATTTTACTTTGGGGCAACGCTGTTGACTTAGAGACTATATTTGTTTTACAAAAAAGAGCCGTAAAGTCAATTTACAACCTCGGCCCTCGGGTTAGGGAACCTTACCTTACCTTAGGGAACGCTTTAAGGAAATCGGTATTATGACGGTCGCCTGCCAATATATTTTCAATAATATAATTTATATTCGTAATAATTTGAGTGTCTACAAGCAGTATAAGGATGTTCACAATTTCAACACCAGGCATTGTAATAAACTGATATTACCATCTTTTAGGTTACAAAAAGTATTGTCTTCTTTCTTGGGGGTTGGTATACGCTTCTTCAATAAAATTCCGAGTGAAATGTTAGATATGCCCTTCACTAAATTCAAAACCAATTTAAAAAGTATCTTGCTTAAAAAGGGCTACTACACTATTGAAGAATATTTAAATGACAAAACTTCATTTACATAGCAGCTCGCTCCAACCTGTTATACTGTGTTTTCTACGAGTGTAAGGTTTTTGTCTTGCCGTATTTGTAAGGAATATATGGAGATATGTTGCAAAAAAAAATAGTACGGTATGTTTTTATATTTATAACTATAATAATATTTTCTATCCTCTTATTGCGTTCTGTCTTATTGAATATGCACTGTTTGGAGTTGTACTCCATTAATTCTTCAAAAGTCATTCTGTATCACAATTCTGTATAAAACTTTAAAAAAAAGAACTTAAATATAAATAGAACAACAAATATAAAGAAAAACAATTTTTAGCTAGACGTGTTGCTGGGGAGTTTCTTGCCTCTTCTTCTCCTTAACAGCAATAACACGTTGCGAAGCGGTGTACATAAACTAGGAAGTAAAATAAAATTTTAACCTATATGTATGACCTTCAAAAAGTGTTCTCCAGTGGAACTTATTTTGAATAAAAACTTTTGAATTTGAATTTAAGCTTATAATTTATCATTTAATTATTATTATTTCATTTTTGCTTTAATTGATTTACTTCTAAATATGTGAATGATGATGATGAATGTTATAAAAACTATGCATGTTACAATTTAGAAAGTCTTCAGTATGCAAGTGTAGGTATCTAAACAGATGGGTATCCCTAATTTCAGCCTTATACAATCAACTAGTTTTGTTTTATTCACAATTTTGTCCCGTGTGTGAAACTGCGCTTTTGTCTGTACGCCCATTTGTTATGAAGCCCTCTATATAATATGTAGTCACAATGAGATAACTTTAGCAAACTTAATAGAGATTGTAAGTAGTAGTGTATTCCTGATATTTATACTAGCAAAATGTTAGTGGGTCATCGCGGTTACACTTTGGCAACCGGCACAAAGTGCATTCAAAACAAATGCTCCGGTGGGATTTGCATACCAATTGCGCTAACTGGGCCAGCGGACAGGTTCCATTGTAATTAATGGAGCTCCTTTTATAACCTGCCCTTAGAGATACGGCGATAGTAGAAAGGTTGCCTAATGAATAGTCAAGTCGTTGGCTGTAATTATATTAATGAATGGACAGTGTACTCGCCGCAACATACATCTAGATGCAATCTTAGCATCTCAGTACCGCTATCAGACCGTGACTTCGCCTAGGTTGTATACGTCATAATGTTCAAAGTCATGGCATGGCAGTTGTATGAGCCAGAATCAAAGATCTCAAACAGTATCTATTTTTGTGTATAACCACAGGGTCATACACAAAAATAGGCACAAAAATATGGAAGACCTGATGTCCAAAAGATATAATTTATCGCGTGCTATATAAACATAGTTATCCAAATAGTACAAAGAAATATAAACAAAATAAAAAATTAACAATAAATAGAAAATAAAGTACATCAAAACTAAATGTCAAATAGATAATATAGGATATTTAACAGACCTCTCAGCAATACACTTTTAAAAATATACCGTGGACTTTCCAGCAGGACTCTACACCTGGTCACAAGGCACGAACTACCCAAGCCTGGCTTGAAATCAACGTTCTAGACTTTATAAGAGCTGAAGACTGGCCCTCGTCTAGCCCAGACCTCAACCCTTTAGACTTCAAGTTATCGTCAATTTTAGAGGAGATAGCCTGCTCTAAACGACACGTCGACATTGAGTCTCATATAAAATCTTTGGAGTAAGCAGTGGCGAAATTTCCCTTGGATACAGTGCGTAAATTAATAGATTCGTGGCCAAACAGATTAAAGACCTGTATAAAAGCCAAAGGTGGCCATTTCGAATAGAATTTTTTTTTCTGAGATTTTAATAAATATATGTAGGTATAAAATTTTAATAATATTACATTACTTTATTTAAAAAAATTGCATGCATGCAATGCATTTTCATTTTAGTTTCATTGCATGTCACACCGGTTACCTGTCTCCACTTTAGCCAAGCTACATTTATTCTTCTTCTTACATCCTTCACTATTTCACAATTACTCTACAATAGTGAACCAAGGTATCCGAATTCGTTACACGGTTACACGATAGTGTGGTTGATTGTAGCTTAAGAGGCACAGCACTAGAGGTTCCGCCGAAATCACAATTGGGCACCACACATTTGTGTTTTAAATGTACAGATTTTGTCGCAGTTTTTCTTCTTTACATACGTGTTAAAACCTACCTTATTAATGCATGTTTAGGGATGGCCCTAATCGTTGAAGGAGCAATATGGAATGCTCGTTTATCTCAGAGGAAGATCTTCCAGCGCGGCTATATTTTCTCCTCGCAGACCCGTCTATTATTGTTGGTTTATAGACATTCTTTATACTTTTCGGGAATTATTTGCAACCTCAATTATTACACAGCGCCATCTATTAGCTAGTGAGTGTTCTACTACACACGATTCCCGACCACGTAAGCACTCTGCTCAATCTTGAGCTACCGTAGTATTATCCCCGCAAATTGGTAAAGCGCTGGAACCTTGTCAAATCAACATTCACGTGACGTCATCCGCAACTGGATATATACGCGTACCCGCTGGCCAGTGATGCTAACAGTACTGAGTGTTCAGCAACGGTTACGTCACCAAAATGGCAGCCAGGCGCATTACCAATTTGCGGGGATAATACTATTAAGGGTCGCGGTACAGTGTTATGGATAGCACTAGAAGACTGGAGACTGGAAGACCAGCGTTGGTTGTTATCAACCAGCATTTGCTGAGTTAGGGCCTGTTTAGAGTTAGTTAAGTTTTTGGTTTTATTAAACTGTTTATGTATATTCTAATCACTTTCAATAACTCTAAATAAACATTATTTTATTTCTTTCTTTCTTTCACTACATTTTTCGCTATACGAGAAATGGTTGACAATATTTAATATTTCATAGCAATAATAAGTAAGGCTACGCGCTGACTCGCTGCTCTTTGCTATTTAGTTTATGTAGGAGTTATTGAAGTAAGAAGTTTTTTGTCCCACTATAGGTTCTTTATCTAATAAGGGATTAACTTTAATATTAGACGGATCACCAAATTAAATAATTTTGTTTGAAACGCACAGAACTGAATTGACACGACATTATTCAAAGACATTGAACTATTCATGTTTGTATATATGGGTCACTTTGGTTGATTCATCCAAATTAAAATATACAAAAATTCTCTCTCTTTTCTTTTACCTTTTCCCAATTATTTGGGGTCGATACAATCACCATCATCCTTCACAAAATCCATCCATCTCTTTTTTGGTCTACCCTTTCATTTGTATCCACCAATCTTGCAGTTTAACATTATTTTTGTCACGTGTCTTTCATCTCTGCGCATTAAATTACACATAGAAATTAATCGTCTAATATTGGTTTAAGATATTAGAAATGTTACAATAATATAAAGTGCGTAGTAGTTTGTTACACTTAACATAAAATGTAAATAAATTTTAACAGTGTTTACCGCGACTTTTGGGCCTCGCGGTTTCTGAAGTAAGAATATGCCAAAAAAACCTTGCAAAATAATCAAATTCGGTAGAAATGGCGCTTACACTGATATAGTGTTATGGGTGGTAGTGGGCAACCAAGCAGACGGCCCACCTGATGGTAAGTCATTTGTGTCAGCTACGAAAATCCGCAATAAGTGAGCTAGTACGCTGCTTAAACAAAACTTTGAGATTAAATTTTGAAAATCGAACAACAACAACAATTGGTTGTAATGTATTCATGTAAATTAGATATGAAAAAGAATTTAGTTCACACAAACACTGTTGTGTGTTCTTCAGACAGATGTTGAAAAATCATTAAGATATTTATATACTAGTTAACTGTCTCAACAGACGTTACCTGTCTGTCTGTCCTGCATTGAAATAAAATTTAGAGTTCGATTGCAGCGCCACCTACCGGGACTAATTTAGAATATAAACAATTCTCGAATCCACCTAAACACACAAAACATTTCATCGAAATCGGACCGGTCCAGCCGTTTAGAAGGAGTTCAGTGACATGCACGCACAGAAAAATTGTATATATATACTAATGTATAAAGCTGAAGAGTTTGTTTAATTTGCTTGAACGCACTAATCTCAGGAACTGGTACTGGTCGAATTTGAATAATTATTTCAATGTTAGATAGCCTATTTATCGAGGAAGACTGTATATCATCACGGTACGACCAATAGGAGCGGAGCACAAATGAAGAATTTCCAAAATCGTGGGGTTTTGAAAGTAAATTCCACGCGGACGACGTCGCGGGCACAGCGAGTATAAAGATATACGGTTTATGGGTAGTGAGGTAATCGCTCATAGAGAGCCAGTTCCTATATCTTACTAATCATTCACTTTCCTTAGCATCAGTTGAATACTATCAGTACTTGTATGGAGCTTATGTCGATTAGATATAGGAATCGGGCAAGAATCGTAAGGAGTGTTTCCTCTTGCCTGTAGGATGAGAATGAACAGGGCCTAGCATAAACAGCATGGCTAGATATTTATTCCCCACATAACTACCATGTTTCTTATAAGAAAGTCGCCTATCAACAAACTCTTTTGTAGTTTATTTACAAAGTAACAACGGATATGAAACATGTCAAGGATGCAAGAACTCCTGACACAATATACCTATATAGTTAAATAATTTTGGAAGACCTCAATTTTAGGGACTTTGGCAATGGTTTAAAAACTACTGTAGGTACCACGTATAACTTAATTGTCTATAACAGAGTTATTTGTTACTACTTAGTAAAAGTTTAAGAATATTCTTTATTCATAGTAATTATGACAAGAATCGATAAAAGAGATTTAAAGCATTAAAATAAATATTATGATAACAGTTATCAAATTATTATTAGGTATCTTATCTTTAACACGCATCCGCTGTAGATATTATTTGTATGGAAAATGCCCCTAAAGTTTTTGATATTTCATTTATTTATTCACAGATACCACAGCTAGGTTTATAGCATGGAAGAAGAATACTTGAATATAAATAATAGTTGAATAATCCATGGTTAATTGGTTAGTAACAACATGCATACCAAATGTTCATAACAAAAATCGGTTGAGTCGCAAAACCCACAAGAATTAAAAAAAAACTGGTCTACTGGTAGGTATATATTGATTAGAATTGTATAAATTTTATTGGAGTACGAATCCATGCCGCCTTCTTTAAGGAGTTTGGGTGCTGGCTATCTCATCCCCAAATACCGACAGACTGATGAATAATACATCCTTTCCTTTAGTTATAAATCTACGCATAAAATCTTCCAAGTGCACCACATTTAAGGGTATGTAGGACAGAGGTAGCTAAACCAGGATACCAAGGTTTTACTGCCGCCATAGTTTCGGCAGATAGTCAGGTTTCGCCACCTTCTATTACATATTACGATGGGCGCTGGCCACTGCCAAGTTATCGGCTCTTTTAGAGCCGAACGGTACTACACATGACGATGGTAGGCCTGCTGACGGAATGACTCTAATTCCCTGGCGATGTGGCAAGTCTCTGGTATGCGACGCGACACGCGTAGACACGTTGGCCGCGTCCCATTTACGAAATACGACTGGATCGGCCGACTTGCAAGCGAAAATAGCTGAATCAGTCAAGCAACGCAAGTATACAATCCTCAATGAGGTTACTGGTTCGTGTCGTTTGCTGTTGATACGCAAGGATAATGGGGTCCTCAGGTAATAAGCTTCTGCAAAGAGCAGAGAAAAAATGCTTACATAATCATTTTTCAGTCTGTATTAACAGTTCTACAGCTGCTGTATTAATGATAGTTAGCTGATAATTTCGTATAGATGTAATAGTTCAATGGGCGAAGAATTCCTACTAGTATGACAATATCCCAGGAATAACAAAAATAATATACAGTAAAGTGTCTCTACCCTCAATCACCTTTTTATTTTACCTCATTATTTTAAATATATTTCAGTTCGAATCGATCTAAAACTTTTTTTTATTTTTTCAATTTCATGTTGAAACACGAACAATTAAAGTTCCGTATACGCGACCAACGTCCTCTGTTTTTTTAATAATAATTGGCTACGGACCTAAAAACCATTAAATCTAAAGTACTCTATACCTCTATAACTACTTATCGTAACTACTTCCTGCACAAGATAATTTTCTTTGAAAGTATTTTTGTAGCTTTACCAATTTGATTTGTTCTAGAATGTTCCCATCCACTTTATGGTTCAAAAGATAGATAAGAGACTACATTTTTACTACACGTGGTCTATAATTGTTTTGTTTTTTTCCTAGTACTCAGTGTTAGACTGAACTTATGTGGAACTCGTTGGTGATACCCGGAATATGCCGGGATATAATATGGGAATATACGGAATATATACTATAACCATCCCAGTATTCCCTTTATCACCGTAAACCTAAGCTAAGCAGCACGTTCCTTCTTGACGTACGCGTTGAAGTTGTGAGATGAATTCTTCCCGAAGTTTACCCAGAGCAATATAATATGGGGCTTTTCAAAGACATCATAAATTAGAAGTCTCAACGAGGTGGGCAACGCATCCGCTCCCTTAGTGTTGCAGATGTCTTTCGCAGATGGCACCACTTCCCTGGCAAATTCGGGCCTACCAAGGAAAATTAGTACTCGAAAAAAAGAGAGTTCTATTTCGCGTTAGTACAGCAAACACGGTGACGACCCACCTATTGGAAAGAGGTTACCTTTCCCTATGGACATTTACCTGATATCGTAGCGTTGTAGGAAAATTTTAGCTGGGAACTTATTCCATATGCCCACTGTACGCAAGAGAAACATTCTAGAGAACCGTTGCGTATATGAGCGAATTTATTGAAGGATATGGAAATGAATGCTCAGCCGATGGCAAACGGTTCGGTGGTAGAAAGAAGACGAAGGCACCATTCTGAACAGTTCCTCGGAACTCTTCTCACAGTCACTTAGACACTGGGTTGCCTGGAAAAGATCGCTATAAGTGATAAGGTCGCCCATTGTTCTAATGTAAATGTATCCATATCAATTGTTTAGTTTTAAGTTTATGGTGAACAATAAAGAGTTTTCATTCACTCATTCATTCGCGTTATTCAGACGGTAGCATACGCAAATAGTCTTTGAGTACGGCATCGTCAACAACGCGAACGGCTCGACGTTGAATACAGGCCAAAAGATTAAACTGGAAGACGAGCGTCCCAACCCGCAGGCGTGAGCAGGACTCTATATGTAGTCTCGTCTGTAAAGTCGCGTTTTCACAATAAGCTCAAGGCGTTGCCACAGTGTAAAAGTACTGCTTAGACCAGTTTAACACTGTTTTGTATTGCCTTCGGGATGACCTCTGAACTAGTTTCCTTCCACTTGGCTAAATTTAAAGATCAGCATAATGCTGAGCTTCAGTAGCGGATTTACAAATAGGCTGAGTAGGCTGGAGCCTAGGGCGGCAGATTTTGGAGAGGCGGCAAATTTGAGGGCAATATTTTAATTGTCTTACAGAAATTATCTCACTCAAATTTTTAAGATTTAATAAGCTAGTTCTTATGAAGTCCACACAAACAATTCAACATGTAATGTTTCAACACTCAAATAAAATTTTCTATAAGTAATTTGAGTACTTCACAATCTACTAATTATGAGAAGAAAAGATTGTGTAGTTAAGACGCTAGTGCACAACTAATCGTAAAGTTATATTGACTAAAAATGTAATTAATAGGATTATGAATTAGGGTATCGATATGTACAGGTCGTTATTGGCGGCAAAATTTGAATAGCCTACAAGCGGCAAATGTCTAAATCCGGCACTGTTGAGATTGCTTTTTTGCCTTAAAATGTTTTCTTTCTTTCTTTAAGCAATACTAATTGTGTCTTCGTTTCGGCAGGCTTGGTGCGAATGTCGATTATGTTGGTGCTGCTTACCATTTCTTAACAAACAGAAAACAATTAAAGAATTGCCTGAATTAATGGCTTACTTACTTACGAATTAATGAATTACGGTTATCTTTGTTAAAAAGACGTGCAAGATTAAATGATCCAAAAATAATTGGATTCCTTTTATTGCACAAAATCGAGGTACATTGAGACGGAAAATAGTTTGTCGATCGCATAACAAAACTATTTTTGCAACATGAAGCGATTTTTGTTAAAATAAAATCTATTACAATTGTTTGTATTTAAAATTCTTTTTTTATGTCAGTACCATTAAAAAAAGTAAATATGGCTTTGCATCATTTGTGAATTAAGCCAGCGTAAGGTATTCTATATTCAAAATTTAAAATAATCTTCAAGTAAAAGACGCAGCAACAGAGTTGTAGATATTTGACACTAAATAAGGGAGTTGCAACTCCAAAAAGGACACTTCACTAAACAGTTAAAATTTTCAACACATACAGATATATTTTTTTTTAATAATCCAGTGTCCTAAAATCTTTGTAATAACGAATATCATATAATAGAGGTCCCAGCAGACGTTTTGCCACCTTGAAAATATAAAAAATTCATCAGATCCTAGCAGCACCTACCAGTGTCAATTATCATTGCGAATCTAAACCATCCGGAGACCTCCAGTCGGTCCCGGGAAAAACAAAAATTCATCAAAAGCGGCTCAGGAGATCGGGAGGATCCTAGAAACCCCATACCAGTGCCACCTACCAGTTCCAATTATGAATTGAAATAATACGAGCACCCACTAATACAAAAAATCATCAAATTCGTTCTCAAGGTATAAGAGTACATACATTTCTAGGGTTCGTATTTATTTATATATATTGATTTAGGTTGTTAGATTGATATTTCCACGCTTAACTTAAAATTTCCGCGGGATTCCCGGGACTCAGCATTTAAAACAGAATGTAAGTTATTGTTTTAGTGAAAACTGTATCGGAATAAGCTACTATAAATCGATTAGTTAATAAAAAAAAATCACTTTGGATTTAGATTTGTTTTATCTGGCCATTTTAAATCATTCCCAGTATAATCCCCGCGGGATTCCCAGGATTAAAATATCAGATTTTAAGTCTAAGAATTAGCTGTTGATCGGCGAAATTCACATCAAAATTGGCATGTGACAAACGACAACAAACAGACAAAACGACAAACAGACAAGAAATCTAAAAAAAATGCATTGTGTTCTCCATCATTTACATCGTCTATTTCAGTTTTTTTAATAACTCCACTTTACAGGCACTTTTATAATTTTATAATAATATAGACGATATGGTGATATAGGAAACTTAAATACGCTTGCTACATCAGAGAGCCTAAAGCGGCCACCTTTGGAGAGAAATCGACACGTGTCTAGATATATTGGTAGGTGTGAGACATACCATCAAAAGCTTCACTTTATTTTGACACGTGTCAAATTCGTAATACAAATGTGTGATGTAGCCGCTTTAGGACGGCAGTACATTAGTCACTTTTTTCATTAATTGTACACAATATGTAAACGACATCGGGCTCTACAAAGTATTATGTAGACTTACTGGTGACAACAGTCTGAAGAGATTAGGTCAAGAAAATTTATGGTATTTTTCATAAGAGCCGATAACAATAATAATAATCGTGACTCGAACTAAAAAACCCCAAATCGTTAATCTTTAGTTATCATATTAGAATTTTAAGCAAGGATTAAACAGTAATCGCTTCCTAGTAACACTGTGTATAATTTTGTATGAAAAAAAACCGACTTCAAGCTGAATAGAAATAAATAAATATTTAACCGACTTATTTCTACATCTAGAAGTTGGAGCCAAGTAAAACATAAAAAACAACAACAAATGTGCAAAATATAGTATTTTTTATGTTTTTGTAAAAAAAGTATGTTTTTTAGATGAGCAAATACTTGAATTGCTTTAGAAATCATAATATTACGAGTTGCAGGACTCGAATTAAAATGCCGTTGAAATTATTATAGACTTTATTAGAACTATACAAATACGTATAATACAGGTACAAATATAACCGGACACAAAAATCCAAACATATTGCAGAAGGTCGTAATTCAATAACATGCGCAAAGTCAGTCAGTCAGTCAGTAAATAAAGCAAATTAGATTACCGAATGTACACAAGTCTTGCTTCGCTTATGGTTATCGCTTGACTGCCTCGTCCCTCAATCGAGGCATTGTTTTATACTGCAGAGATGCTATATGTCCCGCCCGCGTGGACCGAATTTCCTAGACTTTACTTCCTGTACTTTAAATCCGAGACACCTGGCTTATGATTGCTATAAAAGATTACAATACACAATGGGCTGTTTTCTAATGACAAAATTTAAATACAAAGTAAACAAAAAAGTCTAAATGCCGAAAGGTAATAAAATGTGTTTCTACAGATATGCAGGTGTGAATTTGTCTTTATCGGCGTCTAGGTCGTAACAATATATTAAGCTCCTGTAGAAATTATACTACTGACACGCTGATTCAAGTTTTCTATCTAACTATTCGGTGTAGATGCTCAAATACAAAGGTTGCTCTCGCTTTCCCTGCGATCCATTTATCAGATCCTGCCTTGGTGACTATGGGACCATCTCGGGACACTCGGGATACTTTTTCGAACAAAAAAAATGGAAATCGGTCCACAATTGATGTAGAAATCGCGTAACAAACAATTTTCGACGGTTTCTCGCGATTTTCCTAGGATCAAATTCAAATTCAAATTCAAATTCAAAAGTTTTTATTCAAAATAAGTTCCACTGGAGAACACTTTTTGAAGGTCATACATATAGGTTAAAATTTAATTTTACTTCCTAGTCTATGTACACCGCTTCGCAACGTGTTATTGCTGTTAAGGAGAAGAAGCGGCAAGAAACTCCCCAGCAACACGTCTAGCTAAAAAAATGTTTTCTTTATATTTGTTGTTCTATTTTTTATATTTAAGTACTTTTTTAAAAAAAGATTTTATACAGAATTATGTTACAGAATAACTTTTGAAGAATTAATGGAGTTGTAGCAAACAGTGCATATTCAATAAGACAAAAGCGCAATAAAAGGATAGAAAATAATTATAGTTATAAATATAAAGACGTAACGTATTATATTTTTTTTGCAACATATCTCCATATATTCCTTACAAGTACGGCAAGATAAAAACGTTATACTCGTACAAAACACAGTATAAGAGGTTGGAGCGAGCTGTTATGTAAATGAAGTTTTGTCATTTAAATATTCTTCAATAGTGTAGTATCCCTTTTTAAGCAAGATACTTTTTATTTTAAATTTGAATTTAGTGAAGGGCAGATCTAACATTTCACTCGGAATCTTATTGAAGAAGCGTATACCAACCCCCAAGAAAGAAGACAATACTTTTTGTAATCTAAAAGATGGCAATATCAGTTTATTACAATGCCTGGTGTTGAAATCGTGAACATCCTTATACCGCTTGTAGGCACTCAAATTATTACGAATATAAATTATATTATTGAAAATATATTGGCAGGCGACCGTCATAATACCGATTTCCTTAAAGCGTTCCCTAAGAGACACCCGAGGGCCGAGGTTGTAAATTGACCTTACGGCTCTTTTTTGTAAAACAAATATAGTCTCCAAGTCAGCAGCGTTGCCCCAAAGTAAAATACCATAGGACATGACACTATGAAAATAACTAAAATAAACTAGTCTAGCAGTCTCTTCGTCAGTGAACTGCCTAACTCTTCTGACCGCATATGCAGCAGAACTAAGCTTTCCTGAGAGACTAGATATATGAGCGCCCCACTGGAGTTTCTGATCTAGGTTAATGCCTAAGAATACAGTTGAATCTACTAGGTTAAGTCTAGTGTCGTTAAGGGAAATATTAACATCGTATTCTTTTACATTGGGCATAACAAACTTAACACATTTAGTTTTATTCGGATTGAGTGATAAGTTATTTACGGTAAACCACTTAGATATTTGGGTTAAGGCGTTGTTTACGTCGTCAAAGTTCTGTTTATTTCTGTCTACTTTAAATATAAGTGACGTGTCATCAGCAAACAACACTACCTCACACATATCATTAATAAAATATGGCAAATCATTAATATATATCAAAAACAAGAAGGGACCTAGAATAGAGCCCTGGGGCACACCCATAGATATGCCAGTCTCACGAGATTTGATATTGTTAATTTCAACGCTTTGGGATCTATTGTTTAAGTAAGACGACAGAAGATTGAGAGAATCGCCATAAATACCGTCATAATTGAGCTTTTTCAGGAGGGTCACGTGTTCAACGCAATCGAATGCCTTGGACAGGTCACAGAATACACCAATGGCATTCTGTGACCCTTCCCAAGCACCATAAATGTGTTTTAGAAGCTCAACACCTGCATCGGTAGTGGAACGACCTTTGGTGAACCCGAACTGTTTAGTATGAATTAATTTATTAATATTAAAATGTGAGAGCAGTTGATTTAAAATTATTTTTTCGAAAACCTTGCTTAAGGTTGGTAAAATAGAAATTGGCCTAAAGTTGGAGGGGTCGTTTTTGTTTCCACTTTTAAATATAGGAATAACTTTGCTAACTTTCATTAAGTCAGGAAATACTCCTTCTTCTATCTACTCTACTACTTCTACTTTCTATCTACGATTCAGATCCTGACTTGGTGATCATGGAACCATCTCGGGAGTATACACTTACAAATCAAGAAAAAAAATGCAAATCGGTACACAGTAGACGGAGATATCGTGTAACAAAAAAGTAGGTTAACGACTTTCGAGGGTTTCTTTCAAATTCACTGGGAACCACTCATCAGATCCTGACTTGGTGACTATGGAACATCTCCGAGGTATACATACTCCTTTGAATAAAAAACAGTTTCAAAATCGGTCATCCATATAGGACAGATAGCCGAAATTCTTACCATATAAGTTTAATGATACGTAAATTCCTCTTGTTGGCCCTATTTAAATATATCAAAAACAGTATCGCTAAACTATAAAATGAAACGAACAAAAAAGTGAAATTAATTGATCTGTTCACTGTTATAATATTAATAAGAATAAAGACCAAATAATTAAGACCCACCAGGTGGTAGGGCATTTGCCTGACTGGATAGCTACTACCCCTGGTCTAAAGTATGGCGCCATAACAACCTTGAGTTGTATTCCGGCATTGGTGACCAGGTTCCAGTCTAAAAGAGCAGCAGCGCATTTGTAGCACCTTTGGTGCTGCAAATGTCCATAGGCGATGGTAACCGCTTTCTATCAAGTAGGCCGTTTGCCTGTCTGCTGAACTCCTTCAATAAGAAAAGAGCCTGGCTTAAAGGCCTAGTTAGTTAGTTGCTAAGACATAAAGATCAAAAAAATCTTGTTCGCCCTCTGCTTCACACAAGACGCAGGGTGTTTTTTTATTACACTAACAAAAAAAAACATGGTCTATACTTTTCACCAGACCTTGATTCGTATGTATTTCGATGAGTTGAATCCGAATCAGGAGTGAGTTTGGTCCATACAACATCTTAATTATTAGACGTTTCATTTTTGTCTTGCAAGTAGGATTAATCAACCAAAGTGATCCATTTATACATACATTGGAATCATTCAATATACCGTTATAACCTATCGATTGTAAAAGCCGCATTAGTTATCAATGAACAGCTTAAAGTCCAATTAATCGATTTTAACCAATTGTAAATATATAGTTAGCTGAAACATCAGTTGGAAAAGATTATGTTGCGAAAATTTATGACATTTGCAGTAGGGAACAGATAAAATTTGATAATCCTTACTCACATTGAAACGCGATATAGTTATCTTACAGAGTTTTAAGAAAGGATTAAACTTTTAATCGCAGCTGAGTAATACTGAGTATAAAAAGGAAGCAACAGTGGCACAAGTCATCTGTATTCGTTTGGATCACCAAAATGCGTACTTTCTTCCTGTTCGCCCTTTGCCTCGCGGCAGTAACTGGTGAGTTCTTGATTGATTTTAAAGCTTTAAACCATTAATAGTATCCGATTCTCAAAATGAAGCCCGTTATAGGATACCGATATTAGATAGGATGAGAAGTTTCCAGTGTGTATATCGAGCCTTTACCGCCATGTCACAAGTAATATGTAAGCGACATTTGCAAAAGTATATTTTTCGTTGCAAAAGGTTTTGTTAAATATTATTTTCTACTAAAAATGAGTCTTAAAACAAAATTATAGTTTCAAATAGCTTTTACAACAAAAATATAATTAAGTCGAAATATTGCTTACGATAAATTGGCGGTAAAGGCTTGATATTACTATCAACTAAGGCTTAAACCAAGTGAATACTATATAAGTTTATGCTCACAAATTTAAAAAATGTTAACTTTATTTCACGCTTTTATTCACGTAGATTCGCTCTATACTCTATTGCGTCTAAGTTTTTTTTTTAAATTCTGGCCCGTCAGGCCAGGCTTCACCTCACATAGTCAGGGTCGTCAGGGACATTAGTGAGTAGCTCTTTTAGAGCTTGTTCGTTACTAAATCGCATATTTATTTATTATTTACATATTTATAGTCAGGGCTTTTTTGTGAGGGCACGCGGGGGCATGGAGTGCCCTTAAAGGAAATTTCGAAAATATCGAAAAATTGCCATAATATTAAATATGAAACAAAAATCAATTTGGTAACATTTACAAAAAATGGGGTTTTTTAATAGGTTTCTTGGAGTGGAGTTACAAACAAAAAATTTAAACTCCCCTAATAATGTCATGCGGCTTTGGCTGAATATATATTTAGTACACCGGGTCATAACGCTAATGTCGAAAGGGACTTTTCTCACATAAATTCACAGTGGTCAAAAAAAATCTGTAACATCAAAACTTATATAATATAGATATAAAGTGTGAACAATTTTATGATTATTTGTTAACTCAACCACAAATACTGAAGGAAATTGGTAGTGTTGAAAAGTATAGTAATAAAAAAAATAAGTTTCAAGTTAATTAAAATTTATAAGATACTAGTTATATTTTAGTTAGTCTTTAAACTTAGGTTAGTTTAAACTTAAGTTTGGATAGTTTTTTACTAACTAAAGTGTTAAATTAAAAAATATGATTATTATCATTAAAAATCATATTTTTTAATAATAAATGAATTTAATATAACCTATTCTCAGTGCATATTAATTTAACTATTGCAACTCTATTACTGCGTCCTGTTTTAAAACTGAATTGTCCTGGTTTTTCCAACTTCAAATCCTACTTTTTTTAAATTTGGGGTTGGCAACCCTACGTTAACACCTTTTGTAGGGCCATAGAAGAATGATACCAAAAATAGAAATAGGACAGACCATATTAAAATCCATTTGGGATACTTTTTATTATTATCATACACAATTATGTAAAGTAATGACTTCATAACTTTGTACAAATAGAGAGATAGAGATGAGAAGATAGTTTTTAAAGACTTCTTTTTTTCGAAATTTAATTAATTATTCCTTAAAATGTTGATTAGTTACATTGTTGTTCATGGAAAAGCACATGTAAACAAAATACAAGATACCGCAAAACTTCGTGGAATGAAAATCTTATTTCTTTTTCAGCCGTCCCGTCGAACCCCCAGAGAATAGTGGGTGGTTCGGTGACAACTATCACGCAATATCCCACCATAGCTGCACTCCTGTACTCATGGAACTTGAGTGCTTACTGGCAGTCCTGCGGAGGCACCATCCTGAACAACAGATCCATCCTCACCGCAGCTCACTGCCCAATGTACATAAATTTACTTTACTATTGCCTTGTCTCAGAACTGTTATTCTATATGCATAACGAGCTCCATTATGTAAAAGTGACATAGAGTTAAGAGATTTGTTGAATTAGTCGATTAGTATAACATTGGCTCATGTTTGCTCTTGTTGACGGAAGTGATCAAGGGATACCTCGTATGCCAGGAAATGGGATATTTTATACAAAATACCGATATAAAATCTTGTTAGATTATTGGTTAACTTTAACAAACACTTTTTCTATGTGTGTTGATCGTAACTTAATAAAAAAAATACATAACAATCGATTGCAAATATGACATGATATTGTGGTATGGTATGAAAATCTCGATATCTTTTCAGTACAACCACGCCAGAGTAAAGAATCGAAAACGTGATGTGTAATATCTTTGTGATCTCAAATTTGACAAAATTGAGACCTCATTGTCTTAGTCAAGCATGCGGCCAATATTCAGAACATTAGGCCTCAAAAGCTCTCTTCTCTCCGAAATGTATCCTGTTCAAAATATGGTAGTTGCATTTAATTTAACATCTGTCAGGAGTAAATGATATAATCTTCAAGTAGGAATTTTAAACAGTTTTTTGGAAAATCTCACAAGTTTATTTGATTTTCAGCGGTGACGCAGCCAACAGATGGCGCGTCCGCGTCGGTTCGACTTTCGCCAACAGCGGTGGCGTCGTCCACAACCTAAGCTTCTTTACCATTCACCCAAGTTACAACACCAGGACGTTGGACAACGACATAGCTGTTATGCGCGTTTCCGGCGCCTTTACCCTAAACAACAATGTTCGTGCCGCTAGCATCGCTGGTGCTAACTATAACCTTGGTGATAACCAGGTTGTGTGGGCAGCAGGATGGGGAACTACTTCCGTATGTTGATTTCCATATTTATTTATCCACTATTACTTGTGTAAATATTTAAACGCAGACACATAATATGTAACTACTCCTTTACTCGGAGCTAATGCAGGGTATAAGGAAGTTAGATGGGCATCTAAGGTGTAAAGACGTATTCGAAACATTTATGAAAACTTGTATCCTAAACTCACAAAATTGGGAATCATAAATCATCAAGAGATAGGGGTGAAGTCAAAAATCAATAAAGGAGTATGATGTGATGACAAAAGAAACTCACCCTCGTCTTATAAACCTACATACAGTCATCGTGGTGGCATTTTGACCGAATCAAATTATAACCACAGTTTCCCGAATAAAATAGACTACGTAAACCAGTTACACGAAGTCTTGAAATTTTCAGCTTTAATATGTACAAGACAACGGTTGCTATAACCGAAATCGATTAAGACAATATGAGTGTCATCTTAGCGTATAATTAAATAAAGAAATATAATGGAATATAGTGTGGAACTATGGTACACGTATGGACATGGCCCAAGATCTCGCCATGCCAGCCTCAATGACATCATCCGCCGAGCTCTTGTCAGCGTCGGCGTACCAGCCATCCTAGAGCCAAATGGCTTGGTGGGCGACGATGGCTAGAGGCCGGACGGAATATCACTTATTCCTTGGAGGATGGGATGGCCGCTTGTGTGTAACGTGACATGCGTTGACACTCTGGCGGCATCACATCTTCCAATGACTTTTTTTTGAGGCGGATTAAATGTGTTTCGCACACTACCGGGTCTTTTACTAGGGATTAGACCAAATGACTAAGACAGGGGCTGGCAACGCTACTTCAACAACTGAAGATCGCAAATGGCGCAAATGTGGAACCCTTGGAAGGGGTTACATATTAGTGCCGTTTGGAGTTGAAACCTTAGTTCCGTGGGGTCCATCAGGGAAGAGTTTGTTCAAATAAATTTGTAAGAAACTCTTTGATACCCGTGATCAGAAGGCTGGTTCGTATTACGCGCAACGCATTAGCATTGCCGTACAGAGTGGCAATGCAGCCAGCCTTCTGGGCACGCTTCCCTATGGCAGCTATTTGCTACGTACTTTATATTAATTTATTTATACTTTGGTTTAATTTATAATTTAGTTTTATTTTCTTTTATGGTAAAACAATTGAATAAATATTTACTTACTATAGTGGGAAAGTAGAAGAAATATAATCAAACATCACAAGAGCACAAATGATTAATTTACAGGAAGGAGGTTCGTCCTCCGAGCAGCTCCGCCACGTCCAGATCTGGACCGTGAACCAGAACACTTGTGCTCAACGTTACGCGACCGTCGGCGCCACCATCACAGCAAACATGCTTTGCTCCGGATGGCTCGACGTTGGTGGCCGCGACCAGTGCCAAGGTGACTCCGGTGGCCCCCTCTACCACAACAACGTCGTCGTCGGTGTCTGCTCATGGGGCCAGGGCTGCGCTAGGGCTTTCTTCCCCGGCGTCAACGCTCGCGTTTCCCGCTACACTGCCTGGATCCAATCGAATGCTTAATATGGATTTACGCTTATGGAAGCAGATTTCAATATAGATTAAACATATATATGAAGTTTTAATTTTTCGATTAAAATATATCCAATAACATGGCACTACACGGCGAAGAGTCCGAAGACATTGCATGTTAATTCTTTCTCAGCTGACCGTCAACCATCGCACTCCACTGCATGCCTAGGACTCCCCAAGTTTACGATTAATATCCTGACAGCATTCCTCATTCAACGCTAACGGGCGACTTAACCCAGTTGTCAATCCGGTCCACACATGACACACTATGAAGAGTTTTGTAAAGCGGACTAATGTCCACTATATTTTTATTTGCCTACAAAACGACCAAACTCACCAAAATGTCAAAAATGGCAAATCACAAAATAAAAATCTATCCTACTTATTGGGAAAACTTTACATAAATCTATGCCAAAATCTATTCCATTATCCGGGATAAAAAGTATCCCTTGGCCACCCTCGGTATTAAAATTATATATATATATATATATATATATATATATATATATATATATATATATACATACCGAGTTTCAACCAAATCGGTCCAATCGGCTTTCCATAAAAGGATAAGAAACAAAAAGACAAATATATTTTTATCCCGGAAACTTGACCATTTTTCGGGATAAAAAGTATCCTATGTCCATTCTCAGCATCGAAAATATATATATATATGTCGGAGGGAAGCTATAATTGGATGGGTTATTGTTTGGATGTATAACGCACAATATCATTTGTTTACATTTTAATTACTTCTAAAATTCTTAATTTAATTTAATTTGTTAAATGTTTCTATAACTTAAAGATCGTTCTAACCTAATAAAAGTTATAAATATTGTAATTTAATAAACGACCAATCAGAGCAGAGCATATGGCATGGGGCGGGGTCAGACGCCCTCTATACTTGAGTAGTATCTACTTCTGTAGACTGAGGAGTCTTTGTGGCATATTTGGTTGATGGCAATAGGTCGAGTCGGACCATTGAGAATTTAAAAAAAAAGTATTGAAGTTGGAAGTATGAGCGGTGCCCTGAACCCGCTGCTCGGTCTAAACTATGTCTAAATATCGTTTAAATCTAAATTAAAAGTGTATAAACCGTGGCCATCGTGTTTTATGCTCGCATTTTACCCTGATGACGCCCACTAAACCTGCAATAACTAAAGATGTCGTGAGAACGAGGCCTTCTCCGACATATATATATATATATATATATTTACTGACTTTCAGCCAACCCGGTCCAGTAGTTTTTGCGTGAAAACGGAACAGACAGACAGAGAGAATTACTTTCGCATTTATAATATTAATAAGGATAAGGATGTACTCTTTACGCTGGAACACTTGAGATTGACAGTGAACGCGGCGTACGACATATGCAGAGTATGCACGCCGCCAAAGATTTTAAATATAAAGAGGCCGCGCACAGCGTAAATGCACCGCATATGGGTCCGGCAGACAGGACGGAGAGGATTTTATTAACGCACTTGAAAATAAACTTTAAAATTATTCCAATAAAGTGCGTAAATGCTTGAACCTGACAAACACGTCCTCGAAGAATCGCGGGTATTCCCGCGCGGCGTCGAGTCTGCGCCCGAGTCGTTTCTTTCAGTGTTGTCACTGAGCTTAAAGAGGGAAGATTTTTTTAGATTTTTAATCCGAAGTAACTACGTAACATATCCACAAGCATTCGAAATTTTTCATAATTCGTAAAACAAAACTCCTTTAGATCGTAAAGTCGTACACAGTGTATTAAATTCACCAAACCAAAACTATACCTTAACATTCCTCGACACATGTTCTTCGTCTAACTTTCTGACGCCTTATTTTATTAACATGTTCTTCCATTTCTTCTTCTTCTTCCGCCAAAAGCACAAATATAATCATATCCCAGTCCACCATCGTTGACGAACTTTCGCGACAAACTGCCATGTTTACTGTAGTGGTAACCCAGAACGGTTTAATCGCGCAGGCTCGCGCATACGCGATCCGTAAACAAAATGCCAGAGACCGCACGGGGATTATTCCTTTGTCTGTGCTGACCCTAAGGCGTTTGAGAGAAACCATCAAATCACTATAGTGAATTTTCGTAATACTTTCGTGTCGCGTATGGCGTGACGCTGTAAGCAGCCTAAAGCGATTGTAACAGACCACCGTCTAAACTATAGCCATAAGCCACTGTCCTACTGAAACAAGGCTGATCTCATTTAAACCAATAAAAAACATAAAAGATTTTATAAATAAAACAAATGTTAATTTAAATATTTTATTTGACACATTAAAACATAAAAACTCATTTTTATCCATCAATGCAATTATTTGTTCAAAATGTTACCATAACATGGCATAGCAGTCCATAGGAAGCACCTTTGCTTTCATCTACAGAACACCAAATCTCTGAATAAACGCAGACAGACGGATATGAAAAAATATTAGTAGTTTTTGACTATGGGACCTTAAAATGATTTCAGATCGTAACAAAGATGTTAATATTGGTGTTTAACTTCTGTTGTGCCTATTTCCCCAGCCGCGTCGGTGATCATCCTTATACTCGTCCATGTTGCGCTGTCTAGCCAACTCTTCGGGATCATCCTCCTCTACTAAATGCTCCTAAAATCATTAGAAAAAATACATATAAGGGAAGAATTTATTTATTTTATTACATGAATTCAGCAGACAGGCAGACGGCCCACTTGGGGCCTTATTCTGCAATATCAATATATGCGTTGCGAAGATATTCAAAGTACGGTTCCATTGCTTTTGATTGCATTTGACTTTTTTATCCCTACAAATGAATGAATGAATAACTTAATTGCACATAAGATTACAGTGCAATGGGCGGTCTTGTCGCCAAAGGCGATCTCCTCCAGACTACCCTATACAATTAGAATCCGACTATATTATTTAGTGACTTAATAATTATTAAATGGAAGATTACACTGTGTATTTATTTGTATCGTCATAGTTATATAATGACGTCGTTTCTGTGGAATAGACGAAAATAGCGAAAAAGATGGCGCGGCGATCGCATCTTTTTTTAAAGTACTACTGAACGCGTATGAATGGAACTCGACATAGTGCTGGCTCATAACCCGAGTTAACACTCACAATACATTTTATCCCGACAAATGAAATCGTTTCTTTAGAATAGATGGATTAATAAAATAGATGTCGCTGCAATCGCATACATTCGATTACATACTTACATACATACATACAACAGAGCGCCATTCAGGCTTATTCTTACCCACCTCACTTGCTTCTTTGACATTCATAGCTCTTGTCATGCACGCTCGTCTGTTCTTAAGGCTCCTGACATCACCTTCTGCTAGTACACGATCAATATATTCATTCACTAACAAATACCTACGTGCTCATCATAAACAACATGTCATTCGTTGTTTTACTTCAAATGACGTTCGCTTCGACTCATGTCTATGTTTTGCTGTGCAGTTGTCTAGACTACGAGTTTATAATATATTAGTAATCATCATTCATATTACGAGCGTGCATGACAAGAGCTATGAATGTCAAAGAATCAAGTGAGGTGTGTAAGAATAAGCCTAAATGGCGCTCTGTTGTTCGTGCCTACCCCGCAAGGGACCTGGCGTGAAGTTATGTATGTATGTATGTATGTATCAGTCATATTTCATAAGTTTTTTTTTAGTTTACCGTCTATATGTATTTAGTTCCTTTGCCTGTTATTATACATTCTATAAAACACGAAAGTGACAGTTTAGTTCGTGCGCTAGCATTCGTTTCGTGCTTTAGTCTCGAAGCTAATTTACCTGTAAGTTTGAAGGATACTTAACAGTTCTTAAATTTACATTCTTGTGTGAATAATGGTTTTTACCTTTCGTATTTGTTCGTCTTCGTCACCTTGGTCCTCTGTGTTCTGTATGGTCGCGTGTGGAATATTGTCAGCACAACCAGATGGAAATCTACAACAATAATTAATATTTTAATGTTGTCTACGTCAATGTTTATTTTATTATTATACTAGATAAGACCGGCTTTTATACACAATTAGAATAATACTAGTTCGTAAGTTTTTTGTAATAGTGTCCAATAAAGTGTTATCTAGTTTCCCTAGGATCCAACCCTACAAGGACAAAGGTAGATTTGGTTGCTTTGATCGATTAGGTCAGGGGTCGGCAACCTTTTGAGTCGGAAGAGTCAAAAATACAATTTACGAAATTTCAGTTTTTAAAGAGCCACATTTTTTTTCTTGCAACAATAAATATTACTTGCATAAATTGTTTGATAATAACAAACAAATATAAGTAGTATTTTTCACAACAAAAAGATAATATTTACGTGACATTATTACATAATTACTTATTATTAAATAAAAAAATGAAAACAATTAACTTATTTACTTACAAGACTAACTTGTGCTTCAATAACAAACAATTGGGCAAACAAATTCAATGAAAGTCATGTCTTTTTTTACATATCAAGAGCTTCATAACATATAGAGGTATACGCAAAAATGCAATTTTTTGTTCCGTGTTACAATTTAGGAGGTCTTATCAGTATGCGAGTGTACCTAAGACGAAGGATATTCCGGATTACAGCCATATACGATCAACTAGTTTTGTTTTATTCACAATTTTGTGCATTGTGTAAAACTGCACTTTTGTCTGTACGTCCATTTGGTAGGAAGCCCGCAATGTATAACTAAAGAGCTGCAGCTCTACACCCAAAGAGCCACATGGGGCTCGCGAGCCGCAGGTTGCCGACACCTGGATTAGGTCGATTTGGCTGATTTGGTTGATATGGTCGATTTAGTTAATTTGGTTTTTTAGGTCAATTTAGTTGATTTGGTTGATATTGTCGATTTGGTTGATTTGGTCATTTCTAGTTTTAATACCGAAAATAATATACTTTTCATCCGCGAGATAGAATGGTTAGCGATATAAAATGAAGTGAATGTTTAGGGGCAAATAGCACTAACATAAAAATTTAATACGATGAAACCTGTTTTGTAACCTCTATCTGACCTATGACCTCTGTTGAAACAAAAGGCACACGCCAGAGGTTAACCCGCGACCGAGCCGCGGGGTAAACTCTACTAGATTATAAATAGTGATTATCATAAAACGTAAATTATTTCTTCATTTGTAATGGCATTTTCTAGTAATTATTGCGATTTTAGGTGGTTTTGATTAAGGGCCGTCCATAAATTTCATCCATGCAGGAGATAAGAGGCGACAAAACAACCCACAGCCAGGTGGTAGGGATTTCCCGACTGGATGGCTACCACCCCATGTGTATAGTATGTCGCCATAACAACTTTGACTTGGCATTAGTGACCAGGTTCCAGTCTCCCTTAAGAGAGCAGCAGCGCATTTGTAGCACCTTTGGTGTTGCAAATGCTCATAGGCGATGGTAACCGCTTTCCATCAAGTGGGCCGTCTGCCTGTCTGCTGAACTCCTGCAATAAAAAAAAGGTGCTATTTTGTGAAAGTGCAATAAAAAGTTACTTTCGCATTTATAATATTAATAGGGACTTTACGTTTATGAACTCCATGGAATCTTCATATATGAATACTTACAGGCCTTCCTTGACTCTATTGTCATAGAATTCTTCTACGGTCATGGTGGGTAAAGAGGGGTATCCCAAGCCGTAGATTGCCTTCTGCACTGCGTCACGAGTAATGATTACCGGTTTCAGAGGTGGGGCCTTGGGTCTCTCCTTTGGTTTCAGTTCTGAAATGTAAAAGTTCACATAATATTTTCTAAGTTTTTGTGACTAGTAAACATAATAAAACTACGTTTTAACTGTTTTAAGCGCGGTAATTTATTTGATTTTTATTATGCCGATGTTTCGACCACTTTTCAGTAGTCTTCCCTGAAAAGTGGCCGAATACATCACTTTAATCAATAAAATGTCTTCCATTGCATGCATATCGAGATAACCAATGTGTCAAACCTGTCAAGCCACCTTGGACAAGTGTGCCAGTTATATTATCCACAACACTTTATTGCTCAACAAAAAAAGAATGATTACAATATTGTCACGGTGAAGTTAATAGGCGACCTTATCACTTAAAGCAATCTCTTCTAGGCAACCTAACTTAAAGCATATTTTAAGGCATTACATAGGACATACTTTAAATAAATATGCTTAGACTATTTTATAAGTTGTATATACATACTTAAATTACTTTATAAATTAAATACAAACATATTTAAAAGATATATATTTTATTAGTTACCAGTATAAGAAGAATAGGCAAAATTATTTATGGATAAGTAATGTTTTTTTAAGAGAATCCTTAGTAGGCAATGTTTTGGCCTCTCTGACAGTAAGAGGCAGAGCATCCCAAAGTTTGACAGCCTGCACTGTAAAGGACTTATCATAAACAGATGAATGAACAATAATTATATTTTGGTAACTTTAACAATATCTTATTAAATTATACTACAGTGAATTGTCATAAAAATCTGTTAATGCCCTGTAGCCAAGTGACTTTAGCACTAAATTAACAGGCTTGAATATGTATGGGAATGCCATATTGTTACACTAAGTATTGCCATTCCCACACATTGTTCCTTTAGTACCTTGTCTAAAGGGCCAGTAGTTTTTACATACAAAGAGTAACAAAGATCAAGTCATAATCATTCTCATTTATAATATTGTTACAACTCAGGTCCTGACCTGATACCTGCCGGCATTTAAACTAGTTTTAACTCTTTTATGACAAGAGCTATGAATGTCAAAGAAGCAAGTGAGGTGTGTAAGAATAAGCCTGAATGGCGCTCTGTTGTTCGTGCCTAACCCGCAAGGGACCTGGCGTGAAGTTATGTATGTATGTATATTAACTCTTTTATGATCGTCTTATTTTGTTTACTTGGTGTTTAAAATTTGTGATTAAAAAACAGCCCATTGTTTTGGTGCACTCTTTTATGGCATTCATTAGCCAGATGTGGCGGATTAAGTCGACTTAGATACGGGGACATTGCATCTGTGCAGTATAAAACAATGACCTGATGGAGGGAGAGGCAGTCGAGCGAGAACCACGAGCGAAACGAGACGTGTACTACAATCGGGAATCTAACAATTGACGGACTCTGTGCATTTTATTGAATTATGACCTTCTGCATACATTTGGACTTGTTGTGTTATTGTACCTGTGTTATGTGTGTTTGTATAGTTCTAATAAACTCTATAGTAATTCTAATGGCATTTTAATTCGAGTCTCACGACTCGAACTCTCGACAACAATATTAAACAGTATGTTTTAATAATTGATAAGAACAAAAATGTACCTCCGGCATGTTTAGCCATGTATTCCAAAATTGGTTTCTCTTGTTCAATGCTACTTAATTCGTCCAGTGCTTGGTTAACATAGCTCAATAACAATGTGGTGAAGTATTCCCTCTTCGTCTCATCGTCTGCATTCGAGGACATAGCCTTCGAAAGTGTGCTCAACTTCTCTTTGATATCTTTCATTTCCTTGTAATGTTTTATTTTTGCTTCTCTTGTTAGAACCTGTATAACAGTAGATAACCCAGATAAAGAAAAAAAAATTGAATTAAGGATAGTAAGCAACTATAATAGAATAAGTAAAATAAACTTGTCAAAGTGTGGCTCAGATTGACTTAGAAGGTGGAATGGATGAAAATTTCAAAAAAACATTATCATAGAATATCATGTATTATACTTTAGATATATAAAGTCAAAGTCTAATAAAATATTTTTTCTCACCATGCTTGCAATCTTGCCTTGCTCACTCTGCGGCCTAGCAACTGTGCTGTTGCTGTCAGTACCTGGAGGTACTTCCACTTCTGTCACGCCATAATCTTTGCACCTTTGAAGAAAATCCCTGCAAATTAACATTAAATTTTATATGTTAATACTTCTGAATAAATTCTATGTTAAAAATTGGTTTGTACAAGATTTGGGTAATTTTAATTAATTGATCACTCTTTTATGAAAAGGCTGCTCTTTCCATTTTAAAAAAAAACTTGTATTGACATAAATATAGTATTATTTATCTAGTTATGCTCTTCAACATACATAGGACAAATTGAAAATATCAATTATTGTTATAGTATAAAAATCTACTAAAGTATGTACAATAAATATTACTTTGTTTCATATATTGCTTTTAGAATAGAGCAGGAATAATTTTATAAGTACACATTATGAGGCAAGTGGTAAAAAAAACACACTAGCTTTTTGTTTTGTGCACTTGCATATCAAACTCAAGGATTCAAATGCTACCAGAAAGTATGTGCCATTTAGGCAGTTTTCTGACTTAATGTTCATTTCATTACAATTACCAGGTGCTGACTGTGAAGGAAAACATTGAGATAACCGATGTGTCAAACTCACCGATCCACATTAGATGAGTGTGCTGGGTATACTGTCTATTGCCCTATAAATGTGATCAATGAGAGGTCTGGGCCCAGCTGTGTCGAGAATATTTGACTGTTATTATAATATAAAAACACACCTACCTAATCTTTGCTTAAGAAAAACATACCTAAAATATATTTCAGCAACATTAATAATCTGAGAGCGAGGTTGATTACATAATTTCAAACTAAGTGTACCAAGCAAGGCAGGTAGTAGTAAGTATTGCAGTGTCTCAGTTGGTAACTCTTCAAGGCTTTCATTCCTACTGAACATCCCTGATAAGGACACCAAATTTGTTGCCTTCTCAAATTTAGATATTGCTGTCTTGATACTCATCTGTAAAGATAATGAAAAATAAATTGAGCTATTTGTTCAATAGATAAAACATTAAAACAATACTCCAATCAAAACAGTTTCTAAATAAACAGGCAAGGGAAATTAACAATTACACTTTTTTTTTACTATATTTCTGTTTCTTTGTCTTGTAAAAGTCAATGTCAATCAATAGATTGTTGTACTCCAGCAATAAAAAGATTATAATTCTTTTGACATTATACTTGGCTTGATAGCAGGGTTGCCAACCCCAGTATAGAGCAAAACTGTAGATATGCTTAAAAAAAACTGTAGAAAACTGTAAATAACAAATTAAAAAACAGTAAATCTACATCTTAATATTATATAATTTAATGATAGTAATAAATATAATACATTATAAGGAGGGCATTAAAAAGAAGAAAAATCATGTAATTATCAAAGTTAAAACTTTGATTTGAATTGATTGAAATCTAATCATTTGTCACATTGAACTCAAAACAATTTTTAACTTCTGACTTTGTGTGCAAGGGATCTTTTATTGTGGTCGTAGAAAGTTAAATTCTCAATTTCGTTTTCATAACATTAATGCTCGAGAACAAGCATTCTACCATAGCGGTACACTGCGGCAAACATAGAAGCTTATTGGTTCAAGTCGATAATAGTGGAAACATTGCAGAGCCGTTGCCTTTTATTAATTTGGAAACATGCCACCAAAATGCTTCTACACTAGGCGTATTAGTCTCATTAAAATTGAAATTAGTATTGCAGAGTTCTCCATTCTCTATCTAATTCTGTTAAATTTTCTGGACAAATACCTGGGAAATAATATAATAGCTCAGAAATTGAATTTAGATGGTTTTTGCTCAAATCATGGCCTAAAATCACTTGCGGGTTCAACATCTTTAAACACTTTAGTGCCTGACGTTCTTTATAATCGAAAGGAAACCTTTGTTTGCAGGTAGCTAGCATCTTAAAACTGTAGATTTCGAGGACTAAACTGAAAACTAAGAGAATTTCCGAAAAACTGTAATTCTACAGTTAAAACTGTAGGGTTGGCAACACTGCTTGATAGTACAATTTCCACAAGTACTTCCACAATACTTAGAAACACTGAATAACAAAAAACAAGGACTATAGAAAGGCCTGCATTGTACAACCATTGATATACACAATTGTTTAACTCATTCGTTGTATATTTTCACATGTAACATCCAAGATGATAGATCTTGAAATATGTTCTATATTCTCTATACAACAAATTGTAATAATTTTATGATTATAGCATAGCAAAAGCAATGAGATATTCTGCATCTGCAGCAAATAACACTTTTTGAATAGAAAGCTAGTATGTTCTATCAATACAATAATCTAAACTCCTTCTGACAATTTGATTTCCATATAAATTAAACCTACTTGCACTGAATTACTGTTGGTTGCTTCATTTCCGTTTTCTATGTTATCAAACAACTTCATAGCTTGGTCAAACACATTCTTTAAAGACTCTTCGTCTGTAGATTGTCCAGCATCCATTTGCAAAATTTAGTCTAAATGAATTGAATTTCAGATATAAATATATATTTTGATTTATTACTAATACAAGTTTTGTTGATTTTCTTCACGAATATTATTGAAAATTATCAACTAAATAAAATCTAAAACGACAAGTATTTGTATCAAATCACAAACAAACATGGATAGTAGGTACTACGTATCAAATTATGAAAGCCGATGACAAATTTGATAATTGACGTACCATCACTTGTGTGACTTTGACGTTTGATAGGGCTGCCAACTTTTACTTTTTATAATATTTTACTAGTTTTAGCGGTTTGTTTGAACTAGTCTTATTAACCTTCAAAAAGACATCGAAAAAGACGAGGTTCTCAATTCTTATTCGTCTGTATGTTGTTTCTCTTTGTATGTTCGTTACTCGATTTCTCCATCAATCGTGGACCCATTTTCAATTTTTTTCTTTTAATAGAAAGGTTATACGCTCGAATATTGTACCCATCGTCACCATGTCAGAATCTGATGACTGAATTCCAAGTAATTTGACAAACTCACGTTTACTCATAAGTGTAACTCCCGAGGTAGTTAGGCTAGGGCTATCGAGCATAACCCTTTTAAAGAAGCCGTGCGCCTAAATTCCGTGTGCCTAAAGCGTCCGAACGGAAAGCTCCTGAATGAATCAATTTGTTTTCCGACGGCACGTGAAACGATATTTACAAATCCTGTCGGAAACACATTCTCAAATGTGTTCATTTCACGTTCCATCGAATTGCAAATTGATTTATTTATTCGCTCTTTGTTTCTGTTGTGGATCGAGAGGATGTCTTTGAGCAATAAATTATGGCGATTATTTTGGATAACTTTTGTTTTATTACACAACATTTAAATTTGCACATTACACAGCACTTATTTTTTACAAGGGAGAAGAGAGAAGAGAGAGGGGGACGTGAAACGTCATAAACCGCTGTCGCGTCACATGACAGTGACATTACTCTTATTCTAATAGGCAAAGGGTGCTGATGCCAGGGATACTCCAACACTCCTCCTCGCTGGTTTCGGCACCATGACCCTTATGATTGGAGGCCGATACAACTGGAGAGCTCCCTTAACCTTGGTGCTGGAACACCTTTTGTCAGGATGTCAGCTTCCATCTTCAATCCTTCAATGAAGCCAACTTTTATATTTCCTTGCTGCCTCTGCACACATTCTCTTATAAAATGATATTTCATCTCAATATGTTTTGATCTTCCGCTGATTATAGGGTTTTTGGTTAATCCTTGTGCAGCCTGGTTGTCGCTGTAGATAAGAACAGAAGTTTGGTTAACGCCTAAATCATTTATCAAATTTTTCAGATGTAAAGCTTCTTTAGCAGCTTCAGTGAGGGCCACATATTCGGCTTCCGCTGTGGAGAGAGCCACACATCTTTGTTTTTTAGATTCCCAGCTGACACATGCATTTGCATATTTGAAACAATATCCAGAATATGACTTTCTGTCAATCATACAGCCAGCCCAGTCGGCATCTGCCATGCCATACAGTTCTTCTCCAGACTTTTGATATTGTAAGCATAAGTCTTTTGTGCCCTTTAAGTACCTTAATATGCGCTTAGCACATTTAAAGTGTTCTTCTGCAAAACAATTATTGAATTGAGATAAGTAGCTCACAGAATAAGCTATATCTGGTCTTGTAGCCACTGCCAAGTACATTAGAGTACCAATTAAATTTTGATATGGTAAACTTATATCACATTTTTCATTCCTTTTTAATTTTAAGTATGGCTCTATAGGTGTACAGATTGGTTTACAGTTTTCTAAATTGAACTTTTTTAACGCTTTTTCAATATACTTTTGTTGGCTAATTTTTAATACATTTCTTTCTTGTTTTATTTCCAGACCAATACAATATTTTAATTTGCCCATATCTTTCATCTCAAAACATTGTTTTAATTTTTCTTTAGTTTCCATTAATAATTTTTCACTTGTATAAGCTACAATTAAATCATCTACAAATATTGCTATTATTATTTTTTCTGTGTCTTTTTTCAGTATATATATGCATGGATCTGCTTGTGAAGATTTAAAATGTAATTTCTTCAATTGTTCATCTAATTTCAGAAACCATTGTCTTCCTGATTGTTTCAATCCATAAAGTGCCTTTTTCAACAGGCAAACTTTTTCATTTTTGAGTTTCATTAGACTTTGTAACATATTTTTAGCTTTATAAAATGTTTCTAAGTTTTCATTTTCGCTTTCATCAAGCATGATCTCATTTATGTATTTTTCCAGATATATGGGTTTTTTCATAATAAATTTTTCTTCCAAATCCCCATTTAAGTATGCAGTTGTGACATCCAACTGACATAATTTTAAATTTTGCTCTACGGCAGTTGCCAATAATAGTCTTATTGAACTTAACTTTGCCACTGGCGCATAAGTTTCACTGTAGTCGATTCCAGGCACAGAGTACATTGAATAATTCCAGGTCTTTGTGTAAAACCTCTGGCTACTAATCTTGCCTTTTTAATTGTACTGTTGTTTGAGTTACATTTTTCATATTCTCCTCCTTTTGTACTATTTGCCATGTACCATTTTTTATATGTGCTTTTATTTCACTTTTTATGGCATCGTGCCATTCTTCTTTATTTATGTCATCATTTGAGTCACTTAGGTAGGCAAATTCACAGTGTTCTTCTGTGTCAAAATCTTCTAACCATATAGGAGGTTTTGTTTCTCGTCGTGGACGCTGATTAGAACTTCCTATTTGAGGATTTTGGTGTATTTCATCTGTTGTCATTTGAGGATCCATAGTTTCTATTTCAGGTGCGTCAATTTCATCCTCGTATTCACTGAATGATTTCATTTCATCACTTTGACTATCATCATCCTGAAGATGCTGAAAAGAAGAAAGCTGAAATGGTAAATTATTATTATTATTTTCTTTGTTTTCCTTCTTATAAAATTCATTTTCTTTTATTTCAGATATAGAGTCTTCATGTTCCCATAATGTTTCATTAATTTTGTTCTCATTTTTGGTGTGATAATACATTTTATCATCAATAACTTTCACATCTCTACTTGTTTTTATAATCTCTTTTTGTGGTAAGTAAACTCTGTATGCTTTACTATGTAGTGAATATCCCATAAAAACACCTTCATTTGCTTTTGTTTAGAATTTTCCACGCCTTTTATTTTTATTTAAAATAAATGTTTTTGAACCAAAAACATGTAAATGCTTTACAGATGGTTTTCGACCGACCCATTTCATATATGGAGTTTCTCCTCCTAGCGCTTTGGCTGGACATCTATTTATCAAGTAGTTAGCAGTGTGAATAGCTTCAGCCCATAGTTTTTCTGGTACATTTGATTCTATCATCATACACCTCGCCTTTTCTGTTAATGTTCTATTTTTTCTTTCAGCAAGACCGTTTTGCTGAGGCGTGTATGGTGCTGTAAGTCTTCTTTGAATACCAAATTTCTTCACGTAAGTATCAAAATTTTTATTTACATATTCTTTACCATTGTCTGTTTGTATACATTTTATCCTTTTATTTGTGATGTTTTCTACTTCATTTTTAAATTCTTTAAATTTTTCTAGCGCTTCTGTTTTATTTTTCATACAATATAAGAAGCAGTATTTGCTGAAGTCATCTATAAATGTTATAAAGTAACGGGAACCTGCCATTGTCTCTTCTTTCATAGGACCACAAATGTCACTATGAACTATTTCTAAGAAGTCAGATGTTCTATCTTTACAGCCTTCTGGGAAAGGTAAACGACTCATTTTGCCTTTTATACATGTTTCACAATTTTGTAGGTTATCATTTTTATTAAAGTTTAATCCGTTTACTAAATCATTTTTCATCATACTTTTTAAATCATGTTCATTTAAATGTGCTAATTTTTTGTGCCATTGCATAATTTCAGATTGCTGGGTGAAATTTGCCTTTTCATTTTTAGCGTTTAATTTTATATAATATAAACCATTAATTTTTTCTGCTTGAAGCACTGTTTTTTGATTTTCATCTTTAACATAAGCTTTATTTTTTGTAAATAGCACTGTATGATCATTTTCAGTTATGCGTGAAACTGACATTAAATTTGTTGATAGCTCCGGAACATATAGAACATTATTTCAAATTCAAATTCATTTATTTATATAAACTTATTTCTAGGCCTTATATAATTATATCTAAAACTTATAGTAATAACACATTTTGAATTAAAATTAAGGCTACAATATTTTTTTGGCGGCGGTTGCTGCACTAGACTCGAGGTCTGTATCGCGGCACCCAGCACAATTTTATTATAATATAGAAACTTAATTATAATGGAATTATTAATTAATTACTTAACCTAAAACTATGTGTGCGTGCGTGTGTGTGTGTGTGTGTGTGTGTGTGTGTGTGTGTTTGTGTGTTTGTGTTCGTTGTATGTGCCCCTAGTGTTATAGTCGTATTGGTAGTATACATTCTGTGTCGCTGTAATTTAAAGTTTTCAACCATTTACTAACTTGGTGTTTAAACTTTGGTGCTGACATTTCTTTAGCAGAGGGTGTGTTTTGGCAAACTTTATTATAAATGGATATATGGACGTATGGGGGAAGGCGCTTGGCAAAGGATGTATGTATTTTTAGTGTTTAGTGTGAGTAGGTTATTGTTTAGCCATTTACTGACGTCAGTTAAGCCTGTCTGAGCTGTTTTAAATACCGACTCCCAGGATGTGTTGTTAAATAATACAACCGTATCATCTGCGTAACATATTATTTTAGCGCCCTGGATTGGAATTTTCAGCAGTTCATTAATATATATTATGAATAGTGTAGGTCCTAAAATGCTGCCTTGGGGTACTCCGAAATTTACCGTATACTGTTCACTCCAGTGCGATCCCACCTTAACAAATTGACGCCGGTTGCTCAGGTAACTTTTAAACCATTCGTGGCTTATACCTCTTACACCAATATGGTTTAGTTTACTAAGAAGGATTGGGATCGAGACCGTGTCAAAAGCTTTCGCTAAATCTAGAAATACACCTAGGCAACATTGATTTTGGTCCAGGAATGTGGCAATCGACTTTGTGAGAGTCAAAACGGCATCTTCCGTCGATATATTCTGCCGAAATCCGAACTGCTTATCAGAAATAAGAGAGTATTTTTCCAAGAAATCGACAAGCCGTTTGTTTACTACTTTCTCTAGCAACTTGGAGATTTTAATATTAAACTTGAGAATTTAATATTAAACTTTTTGATTTCATTTTTATTTGTCCTGTTCCTTTTATTTGTGCTGTGTGTTGATTTGAAGCTAGTTTTAATAAACCATTTTGATTTTCAATATTATGAAATTTTTCTTTTGTATTACTTATATGTGATGTGCACCCACTATCAAGACACCATAAATTAGATTCATTTTGATTAATTGTGCTGAGACAGACATTATAACCTTTAGGTTTTATGGTAGAAACTTTTTTCTTATTTGACCAACATTTTGAAGCGATGTGCCCTTTTTTCTGGCATATATTACAATATATAGTTTTCTTCTTTTTGGTGAAAAATGCTTCATTTTCTGTATAATCTGTTGTATGTTCATTTCGTCTTGCCTCACTTTCCTCAATTATTTTTGTTTTCAATTCCTCGGGTGTCGGGAGCTTGTCCCTACTCTCAATAGCTATTCTGAAGTTTTCAAAACTGGTGGGTAGACTATAAAGCAGCATTATGCTTAGTAGTTCATTATTTATAGTTACATCCATATTTTGTAGTTTGTCCACAATGTCGAAGATTGTGGTTAAATGTTCTCGAACATCTTGTCGTTCTGTCATTCTTTTTAATATTAGCTTCTTTAGTAATGTCGCCTTCCTCGCGGGTCCTTGACTTTCATAAGCATTTTTTAACTTATTCCAGATCTCTGATGCAGTATGACAGTTTTTTACTTGCCGCAGTTCAGGTGGTGAAATGAGGAGTAACAATTCAGAACGCGCGAGCAGTTCCATTTCTTGTCGTTTTTGCTTGTCGTTTGGATCGTCATCTTTTGATATATTTTCGCCAGATACATATTTCCACAAGTTATTTTTGATTAACACGGCTTGTGCTTGAATGCACCAAGTATCATAATTAGTTTTGTTCAAAGATTCAATATGAAATTGTGCCGACATTTTGAAACGTGTCCGGTTTCATATTTTTAAGAAATATTAATTTATTTTTATTTAACCCGGTTGCTACCATTTGTTGTGGATCGAGAGGATGTCTTTGAGCAATAAATTATGGCGATTATTTTGGATAACTTTTGTTTTATTACACAACATTTAAATTTGCACATTACACAGCACTTATTTTTTACAAGGGAGTAGGAGTGCACGCAGTGTTGCCAGATGACCATGTCAATTAACCCCCAAATTTTTGTCAAAAATCCCCAAATATAAGCTTTTTGAGAAAAAAACCCCCAAAACAGTTTTTACTTATTTTAAAGGAGAAATAAAAAAGCAAAACTACCGTCGTAGCGAAAACGTCACTAATGACGTCATCATTTTCGCTCACGGGGGGGGGGGGGGTGGTAACAACGACCCGTGTCAATAGGTGGGTTAAATAACCGTTCCACTTCAGTTTACGATTGTGACGCCAGCAAATAAGTGGAACGGGAAAAACCGCGGTTGTGAACGTAGTCGTTGTGAGTCTAACGGAAAGTAGCCTATAAGATACGACGCATACGAGTAGAGACGGCATAATAAATAAAATTAATGATGTAAATGAACGAACGAATGAATTGAATTATTAAAATGAATTCAATTGAAGTATGATTTACTAGTAGAGTATAATCTTATATATATATAATGAAAATGGTGTTCGTTTGAGGCTCAATCACGCTTAAACCACTGATCGTATCGACATGAAACTACCACCATTCGATGCGAAATTTTTCCTAGATGGTTTATGGCTATCTATCTATCTATCTTCTTCTTCTATCTATCTTCTATATATATATATAATGAAAATGGTGTTCGTTTGAGGCTCAATCACGCTTAAACCACTGATCGTATCGACATGAAACTACCACCATTCGATGCGAAATTTTTCCTAGATGGTTTATGGCTATCTATCTATCTATCTTCTTCTTCTATCTATCTTCTATATATATATATAATGAAAATGGTGTTCGTTTGAGGCTCAATCACGCTTAAACCACTGATCGTATCGACATGAAACTACCACCATTCGATGCGAAATTTTTCCTAGATGGTTTATGGCTATCTATCTATCTATATATATATATAAGCAAAGTTTGTTTTCTTTGTCCGAGGTAAACTCGAAAACTACTGGACCGATCAGCATGAAACCACAACCATTCGACGTGGAATTAATCGTAGATGGTTATAGGCTATATATATTTTTCAAATTCTATGAGCCCTTTGCCATGTTTTCTCGATTTGTTTGTTTATTAATTTATTTGAATAAGGCGGTACGAAGTTCGCCGAGTCAGCTAGTTCTAAGATAAAGTAATAATACCGTATTATAACTTAGATATAATAATAGTAGTGATGATAATTGTGTTTGTAGATTAATTATTAATACTTAAAATATCGCCAAAACTTTCTGACAACAAAATAATTTTCCCCCGAATTTCCCCCCAAAGAATCTTTACCCCCAAATCTCCCCCCCGACGTCAAAAAACCCCCCGAATTTGCAGGGAATCCCCCCCATCTGGCAACACTGAGTGCACGATATATATCGATATTGAATAAAATATCGATATATGTACACGATATATCGATTCTTCCCGATATTATCGAATAATCTAGTATCGATATGTACAATCGATACATTTTATCCGATACATCAAATATCGGTAGAAATTATAGAATAAAGTTTTACTTTTTTAAACTGATTTATGGTTGGTAACTTGAGTAAAAATAAAACGTAAAACCCTGAATTATTGAATAACTAGCCTTCCCAGTAACAAAGTTTCGTTGTTAACAAAATACTCTAAATGACTTCAAATTAAACTCCACTACATACCTAACCTACAATGTATATTCGTCTCAACAGCTAAAGAGCGATTTCTGAGTTTCTCCAATAAACTCTCAGTTTTATTTTTTTGTATATTTTCAGCGCTGGTCGATTATGAGATATACTAATGAAATGATTCGATTATAAAATAAGTAAGCTACTAATTTCATAATCGATTTTCAATATTAATATTCGAAAATAATTCGATTATGACATAAGTCATAATCACCCCCCGCTAAACAACATACTACTCCTACTCTTAGTAAGGGCAGCACTAGTATTAAAAATGGTATAATCTGTGTCTGTGGGTACTCGTTTCGGTCTCAGTACAAAATAACTTACAAATAAAAGCTATCTGTTTTGATTGTTTTGTTTGATACATTTTACGAAATGTAAATACAGTTATATAAAAACTAACTAATAAAAATAAATAGCACAATATATAAAAGCGGCTACAATTCAATTGTATAGAAGAAGCAAGCTGTGGCAATAAATTGATTACCTGTTTTATATATTACATTTTAATTTAAATTTTGTTTAAGCAAGGTCTCGACAAAAAGTATTGGGAATTATAAATAATTAAACTTGATTTGTTTCTTATTCCCAGCTATTTTTACTTATATCAACCTGATCCCTATCAAATACTTAATATTAAAAACTAACTAAGTAAGAAAATTACATTTTGTTACGATATATCGAAGATATCGATATATTTCTACGATATATCGCAAAGTATCGATACAACATTACGATATATTATATCGAAAATAATATCGATATTTTTTTTGTATGAACATCCCTACAAGGGAGAAGAGAGAAGAGAGAGGGGGACGTGAAACGTCATAAACCGCTGTCGCGTCACATGACAGTGACATTACTCTTATTCTAATAGGCAAAGGGTGCTGATGCCAGGGATACTCCAAGAGTTTCGCGTTATTGCAAAACATAAAAACAATTTTATTGAAGCTGAAGTTGGGACAAGTTTCATCATAAAAGTTCGACTCTCACGTGTTATTGCCTGTTTGCGTAGATTATTCGAAATTTTCAATCTGGCTAGATCCACAATCCATGCGATGTCATACTTTTAAAAAACCAGACTTTGTGGAAAACAGCAGAAAAAGGCAAGTAGAGTTATAAGTATAAGAAAAGTAATACAACATTACAAAACAATATTTAACCAAAATGTATATGCTCTTATTACAATTTAATTAAAGTTCTTATGCAACCTGTCTGACTTTGCTCTGTACTCAGAGCGACTCTTAGACGAATTATTGAAGGGCCGGCCATAAACTTTATTCTTTTCGCAGTTTCACTACAAATAACAATTGCACTAAAATAGACCTAAACAGCTCCGTCTACGATTGTAGATAATACCATAAGAATATAAAATACTTAAGTACTTATTTTCGAAAATTCATTCGCAAAGCCAAGATTACTGTGACATGCATAAATGAACGTGATGAAAAAGACTTTAGTTTGTCTAATTAGGTACTGATTTCTAAAAAAGGACAAGGGATCACGGAAAACAGACTACTTTAAACTATGTATTATCCTATAAGTATATCGGTATATACCGAATAGGATCCGAGATTTCATATTCGAGATTCATATCACGTGATTTTACGCTATACAAACATCCTCATAATTATGTAAATCAGCAGTTATTGATTGTCATGATCACGAGGTAAAACTAGGATGACCAATTTAATCGTCTCGTTAACAACGAAACAATTAAAAGTTAAAGATCATTTTTTGAAATAAAGCTTTTACACTGGGCGCAAACGGGCCACCCGTGATCACCGACCTTAGCCATCGGTGGCCAGTGACAAGCAATTCACACTCTTTTTCATACATTTTGTAGGGACTCACCGCACACGTATGGCCTTTGGCTTTTCTTATAGTAGTATAAGTTTGCGTTTGACCGCGATTTCGCCCTACGTGGAGCGAATATATGGTCTAGCATGGAGTACGGTTATCTAAAAGGTAAATCTATTCACGCGGGACTTGAAGACACCCAGGTTTAGAACCACCCAGGTTAGAAGTGCCGTCTCACCTTCGAGAGTATGCCCAGCTTTTTTACCGCTGTTTGCGGCCACGGCCAACGTGACTTTTGTTCGCGCAACGGCGTGTGGATGGCAATCACCAGTGCCTGTGGTCGGTGGCCCATTTGCGCGCAGCCTTAGAGTTGTTAAAGTTCTAGTCGTTTCTTGCTAATGATTATATTTTTCGGACTTGCACAGACGGCACCACTAACACGCCGGTGCCACACTGCTTTCTATGTATATGCGACCAAAATATCGGTGGTGCAGTGGCGATGTTGTGTACACAAGAGCTTCTTCTTATTTAGATAAAGATAAAAAGGAATTTATGGGCTATCACTCCGACGTCTGTATGACACATACAGCTGATTATCTCAGCAACTACCACGATAATAGTTATAAAATTTGGCACATAATTACATGTAGAAGTGGCATATATCTGCTAAAATGTAGTGTCAATTTAGCAAGAATATTTGTTTAAACATTGAAAAGGGGTCCGAAACAGACATTTAAAATTTAAATGCACCAGTCGCAATGATGATGGTACAAAGCGGATTTAATACTTAATTGAAAATATATATATCAGGTCTCATTTAAATTTTGGCTTTTATTTTGAAGTAATAATAATAATTATAATCGGCGGACAAACACACACATTGTATATCCCCAAATTAAGCAAGTTACGCTTGTGTTATGGGTAATATACAACTGACCACTCTGGGGCCTATCCCAGACACTCAGAGCATGGTAAATAACGGAGAAAATACCTTTCCGAAATTTACTATACTAGGAATCGAACACAGAGCCTCTGCGTTGCAGTGAGGTAGGCCGGCAAAGGCTTACCCCGCTCAACCACAGAGGCCGTCAAGGCCGAAGTCATAGACAGACATTTTTTATAAATATTTGTATGTCTTTCAAGACCACGGGCTATAAAAATGGCCCGGACTTTTGGAGGGCTTGCGTGGGGCCATGGGGAGGCCAACACGTAGAGGCAGGCCCCTTGATAAATTCAATCTAAATGTGGCGTGACACTGATCGGCGATTATCCCTGTCTACACCATATAATAATGCACCCAAGGACAAGCCCCGGCCAGTGTAGGACTATTGTGGGAAATAAGAAGAGAAAGTACCGGGCTATTGGGGTGAACTGTTAGTGGTACTAGGGCTCTGGGAATATGGGGACTATGGCGTCTGCCTGTCGCAATGTTCGGGGAACATGGATAAATGGGCAGACGGTGACTCGCCACTCCCTGCATGGGCCCCAAAAATGCCATAAAAGACAGGGGCAACATGGGTATGAGTGGCTAAGGGGTGTAGAGAGGTGGGCTGCAGGTTCACCGAAGCTACTTCTGACGTGATGCCATTTATCACTTCCACCCCTGGAGCTTGAGTCTTAGCTCTAGCGATCTCCACTCCGTGCCGGCTGGTTAAGGCAAGCACGGAGGCGGGGGCCTTGTCTTGGCCCCCGGAGTCGGGTACGAGGTGTCGCTACTCACCTAAGGCTTCGCCACAAAGCCCCCCTGCGGGATTATATAAATATACGTAGATTATAAACATTTTGTATCGTTACAAATATATTAAATAATAGATAAAATGTAACAAGTTTATTGCATAGTTGTGTAGATCTACGTAACATTTTATCAGCAAATTGCATTGACATAAGACTCGGGTGACAAATCACGTACTGCATACCATTGAATAACGTAACACCTGTATATTGAGATTTTACTTACCTTTTTATTAATACAATACATCTTTTTCGGTTTTTTATGTATTTAGATGAAAAAGACATTAAAACTAAAATACGCTATGTATAATGTAGCAGATCACTGGCAACGAGGAGCGTGCCCAGAAGGCTGGCTGCATGGCCACGCTGTATGGCAATACTTATTTGTTGTGCGAAATATGAGCCAGCCTTCTGATCACGGATAATGTCAAAGAGTTTCTAACATATGTCTTTAAAGAAACTCTTTGCCGACGGACCCTACGGGCCTAATGTTTCAACGCCAAATTTTACATATATATTAATAGAAATACATTAATATCAGCCGAAAAAGGTCACACTATTAAATTCGGGCCTCGCCATTTCATGACAACGCGTCCCGCCTGCTCTTTGGGCAGAAGGAACGATTGGAAGGTGTTGAGATTGGTAATACCTAGTTCACATATCATTAATCTCAATGTACAGATCACAGATAGCATAACAGTTTCTTAAAAACTTTCAAGAAACTGCCAATTGATGCCACGGACTTAATGTTCAAATTCCAAACGCCACAAATAGTTACGTACTACTTCCTAGATATTGTTCGTAATCACCTAAGAATTTACTAGTAAGTAGGCCAATAATCTTCTATTCACCAGTAATATTCACATCTATTCACTTCTATTAACTGTCTTATTTATATTGAGTTAGAGTAACTTTGTAGGCTTCTTTAAGGTTCATAAAGAGGCTTACAAACTTACACTAACTCAATATGAATAGCAGTAATGTCAATCTATGTATAGTTTATAGCATAACCTTAAACCTATATATATCATCAAATAAAAATGATGTGAAACTTTAATATCATCCGACCTTTTGAGTTCGTTTACATTATTCAGTCAAAACAAAAATGATAAGTGGATAGACAAAACAAAATATTGCGGTCACACAATAATACTTTCAAATAATACAAATAAAGGCGTTTATACACTGCGTTTTTTAACTCCCATTTGCATGTCCGCTGACGAGCTTTAAATAAGATTTGACAGTCAGTTCCTTACTTACTATCCATTGATTTACCTTACTACCGGTCACGGAAGAAGAATACTACTCATGTAAATAGAATTCACATTAACACTATACAAGTAATATATGTTCTACCAATGATAATATGATAAAGATATGGAAACCCGGATTCAGTCAAGCTCTTTGCACACATCCACCAATTTATCCATACGTGCTTGGAATCATAGAACAGATACATCGATACAGATTAAGTTACGGTCGCTTTTTTGTATTTACGCTACCCAGGGCCATCTACGGTTTTGGTTTGTTGATCTACATACAACAATTTGCCTTTTAGACATTTACGGTATTGTAACCACGTGTATTACGAATGTCTGCGCGTAAATAAATACACCGTGTATACAGACCCTAACAGCGTTGGTCAGTCAGTGGTCTTCACTCTTTGCAAATGCGTTTCTCATTCAATACATAACTTATTTCATTATAGTCACTGGCTCACTCAGTTCAGTTGGTTCAGTATGGTTCAGTACGTAGTATCTAGCAGTCTGTGTTCAGTACTCAGTGACTTGTTGTGGAGCATACACGTAACATTATACATACATGTGAGTTGAACAAGTATAATACACCAACTCGGAAAAACTGTGAAGGCCATTCGTGTTGTAAATGACAATTTACGCTACCTAAGTACATTTTTACTTTCCGAGCCTAGTATTTCTAGTTTATTACCTTTATGGTGACCTCAAATTACGTTATATTCCGTGAATTATGCTATTTTAATGCATATGAATATTTAAGGTCAGCTGTGATATTTGATGCATCGGAAATTTATGTACCATTGTTTTTAATTTATTTTTATTTATTTTTTACAATCAAATTAGCTACACTACATTAGAAAGTTACGCGACGAAGAAATTTTAACTTAAGTTTCTATAATACATAAGTATAAGCATATTTTATTCGGTCTATAATCCCTTAAAAGTGTAAGTACAATTTATTAGATCCAAAAATTTGTTCAAACTTTTCGTTTATATAGCATTTAAAAAATATACACAACTCATCGTTGTTATGGCGGCATACTCTAAACCAGGGTTGATAGCCAGCCATCCAGACCCTAACACCTGAGCGGGCGTCGAGGCCTCGGGGACTTGACAGGCCTCCGCCCGCACGAATGCCGCGAGAGGGCGCGAGAGGCAGCCGCGCCTCTCAGGGCCGGGGAAGTTCCACTCCCCGGCCCGCACAAAGGAGAGGCCGCCTCTGTTTACGAGGCGGCCAGCCGCTGCCGGGGTTGGGGGTGAAGTTCGCGCACATACCGTGACCCCGGCGCTAGGCGGAAGAAGGCTCCCATGGGGTTTTAGTGGGTATACCGGCGCCGGTCGTATTGATTATCGGCGTCGGGGAGCCCTACAGACCAGCCGCGATGATTCCCTGCGCGGCGGACGGTGCGGCAACGCATTTCCCCATGTAAAAAAAAGACCCTACCACCTCGATGTGGGATGTTTTATCGCCTCATACGACAGATCGCCCAGCCGCAGGAAATTTCATTATTTTTCCGTTTTATATCATGAAAGAAGAATACTAATAATATGTAGCTCTTTTAATTCTTTTTAAACAAAAGAAAAACAAGTTGAAGGTCAATCTTTTGGCATTTTTTTACTTTTGACGTTTGACACAGACTATCTAGATTGGGGAGTTCGGTCCCCATTGTGGGCCAATATTTTGCGGTTGGGGCGACACAAACTTGTCCATTTTTTCCCAAATACGGACGTCCCCAGACAAGTATATAACTATAGACTTGAATTCCTTTATTTCTTTAAATAATTTTAATTGGTCAAATGTTGAATAACCTACTTTTGCCAGGGCATACATTTACATTTTTTTCCTAGTAGCATTCTTATTTATTCAACAGTTATTCGCTAGAGATTCTCTAACTTATAGTGGATCACAGGCCTATTGTGCTTTAATACTAAAATACAACTTGTTGAAAGAAATGGTTTACAAAGTAAACATTTTTCATAAAAATGAAGAGAGTGCTACGATGCTAGACGTGAAGTAGGACATTTGAATAAATATAATTTCAATCTTAAATCTACTTCAAGTCTATCGTAGTATATAATATATAAAAAATGTACCTAATACAATTAAATATTAAGAACTCTTTCAAATAATTTAAACATAAATGACATAATTGTTTAAAATTGAAAATCATCTCATGATTTAATAAAAACACTCCGTAGCTAAAAGGTCTTCTATCCATAGTCCATAGTGTATTATCTATTATACCCATGGATATATACGTTCATGAATATACTTACTTAAGTGTCACATGTATGTTTTTTCCATAAAAATAACCTCTCATTGGTTTCCACACTGCTCTTTTTAAGCAGACACACGCGACAATTATGCATAGACTATTGATGACTTTCTTTTAGATAACGCTTTCCTTTAGCAACTTTAGCTAGTACAAGATTAAAATAATATTTCTATAATAGCCACATGATCATAATTGTAAGAAAAATAAAGGTTTATGAACTTTTAAATTATAGAACAGTCTAAATATTAGCTTTTTATAATTATTGTATAAATTACACACTTAAACAATACACAGTTACCATTTAAATTCAAATTCAAAAGTTTTTATTCAAAATAGTTTCACTGGAGAACACTTTTTGAAGGTCATACATATAGGTCAACATTTAATTTTACTTCCTAGTCTATGTACACCGCTTCGCAACGTGTAACAGATGTTAAGGAGAAGAAGCGGCAAGAAACTCCCCAGCAACACTTCTAGTTAAAATTGTTTTTCTTTATATTACTATGTTTATATGTCAAGTTCTTTTTTTATACAAGTTTTATACAGAAGTATGTTACATAATTACTTTGACGTATTAATGGAGTTGTAGCAAACAGTGCATATTCAATAAGACAGAGACACAATAAAACTAAAGACAAATATTACTATAGTTATAATATATCCTCCATTAGCGTTATATTTGCTAAATGGAGTTAAATGTTTGCGTTCCAAAGCCGGTTTAGTTACTTTCAATAGGTACAATATTTGTTGAGTTATAATAAACAAGATTTAAATACATGACATGTATAATTGTATATACATGCATATTTTAAAACTTCAGTCTACGACCGATTCATTATTAAAAGAGCGTTCAGAATTAATCAAAGTGAGACCGAAGGCAGTTGCAAAATTCGCTAGCGTTAGCTCACAATCCTAAGCTCGACACGCATTGACCGAGTGATTATTTGTCATATATTCTTTCACCTCTCTCAATGCGTTTAATAATCTCAATTGTTATGAATCAACATCCTTATTGTATCACTTTGTTCTTGATTTAAGTCATAGACTTTAGTCGAAGGTATCTAAAATGAAGCTAAAAAAGAACGGTAATAGTAGATTGTTACATGAGAGGTGACAGTCACCTATTTAGGCACTAGTGCTAGTTTGAGGTGCAAACGTCTTTAACCAAGCCAACCACTTGCCATGTGCTGAGCCGTTTGCCTGTTTGGCATCTACGGAATAAAAGTAAAAGCCATTTAATTTGTAATTCAACGCTGGAGTTAGGACTCCCCAAGTTTGCTGCACGTATTTTGTTCTTCCGCGTTCCTTCATCAGACTGAAGGGTATCCTAAATTATGTTTACTGAACACGATCTCCACTTAATGACTTATCTGCTCAACTGGCAATTATCGCTGTCGGATACCAGGAACTTAAAGAGTTAAATGAAGATGATTTGTTCAAAATAAATACACAAAATCTTACAAGCTAAATGCATGGTAGCCAACCCTAATCGTTAATTATTTCACCTTCGTTTAATGACATTAAGGCACACATTGGCGAGTGTCCCACGGAATTGCACGGATTAATTACTAACTAACCTTTTTACCACCGGACAAGCAGACATACGAGCTCACGACACCGATATATGGTGGAAATACCAACAAAGCGGACCAAACGCTATGCTTTAACTTTTATCATACCTACCGCTGAAGAGTGAAACTCTTTACTATCGTCTATTTTTCCTGAAACATACAATCTAAATGTCTTCAAGTCTCGCCTGAACAGGTGTCTGTTAAGTAAGCGTGCTCCGCCTTAACTGCATCTCCACCTGAAATCTGGCGCAATGTCGGTCAAACGCCAACCTTTTTTATATCTATATATATAATTAAATTGTAGAGGTCAAATTTCTGTACAATTTAAAAAAATGCTAAAAACCAAGTCAGGGGGATGTAAGAAGTGAAATAGAACTAATTTGGATTTTTTTGAATTTTTTGTTTCTCTGTTTGTCTGTCTGTTTGCAACGGCTAATCTTCGAAACGACTAGACCGATTGAAATGAAATTTTGTATGTTGGCAGCTTATATCCCTGGTCAACATATAGGATACTTTTGATCCCGAAAAATTAAAGAGTTCCCGTGGGATAGTTAGAAAGTTTAATTACTTAAACAGCTTATAACAGACTAAAAGTAATTTCTCTGCAACGTAACATAATAGAAGTGGATAATTTGACAGGGTGTGGTGTCAGTGAGAGAGTTTTGTCTTATATATATAATATATAAAGCAGATAAGTTTGTTTCTTTGTTTGTTTGCTTGAACGCGCTAATCTCAGGAACTACTGGTCTGATTTGAAATTTTTTTTCAGTGTTAGATAGCCCATTTATTGATGAAGGTTACAGACTATAAACCATCACGCTAAGAGCAATAGGAGCAGAGCACCAATGAAGAATGTTTCAAAATCGCGGGTGTTTTTTAACTTCCTTTCCACGTGTACGAAGTCACGGGTAGAAGCTAATCTTATATATAAAAACGAATCGCAAAATGTGTTGGTAAGCGCATAACTTGAGAACGACCTTACCGATTTTGATGAAATATTGTGTGTGTGTTTGAGTGGATCCCGGGATGGTTTAAAACCACAATTGGAACCGGTAGATGGCGCTGAGATCGGGTTCTAGAATCCACCTAATCACCTGGACCGATTATGGTGATTTTGTTTTTGTGTCATGAAACAAAGTCTTTTAGGAATTCAGAAAATATGGCGGTACGAAGTTCGCCGGGTCATCTTATCTTATATATAATAAAAAAACTTCGTTTAAAAAAACCGACTTCAAAAACTAAACAGTATAAAATAACTTATTTCTAAAGCTATGTATTATTATTAATATAAATTATCTAAAACATCTTAAAGTCGGTGCTTTGTAATTTTCAAAATATAGTCATTTTAATAGAAAGAAAGAAAGAAAGAAAATATTTATTTAGAACAATAAAACAAAGTTAATATAAATAGAGAAAGAAACAAAATAAGTCCTAAATTGGACCCAGCCTCAGCATAATGCTAGCCAACAAGGACTAGCGCTGTTCTTCCGTCTGGGACCATAAAGTTTAATTAATGTTTTACTTTGCACTGACTTCGAGATGTTTTAGATAATTTATATTAATAATAATAAAATAACTTATTTCTAAAGCTTTAGAAATAAGTTATTTTATACTTTTTAGTTTTTGAAATCGGTTTTTTTAAACGAAGTTTTTTTATTTTATTTGTTACTTATTAGTGCCTAGCTATGTATGGGTAGAACTACGCAAGGTGCCGCGCTTTAAAAAAAAATATAGGTCCCAAGAAACGGGAACATAAAAATGTTCGTAAAATGAAAACTACTAGGCCCAACTATATCAAATTTTTAGGGGACTATATGGCAACTATTCCGCGTCGAACAAAAAAAGAATCACGTAAATCGGATCATAAATCTCAGAGTAATCGGTGTACATATGGAACGGAATATAATTTTTTTCAAAAAAAATGTTCATAAAAACAAAACTATTGGGCCAAACTATGTTAAATTTTTAGGGGACCAATTGGAAGCTATTCCGCATTGAACAAAAAAGAATCACGTAAATCGGATCATAAATCTCGGAGTAATCGGTGAACATACATAAAAAAAAACATAAAAATAAGATCCCGACGAATTGAGAACCTCCTCCTTTTTTTGAAGTCGGTTAAAAACGAATCGCAAAATGTGTTAGTAAGCGCATAACTTGAGAACGACTTTACCGATTTCGATGAAATATAGTGTGTGTGTGTTTGAGTGGGTCCCGGGATGGTTTAAATCCACAATTGGAACCGGTAGATGGCGCTGAGGTCGGGTTCTAGAATCCTCCTAATCACTGGGAGCGATTCGGGTGATTTTGTTTTTGTGTCATGAAACAAAGTCTTTTAGGAATTCAGAAATAATGGCGGTACGAAGTTCGCCGGTTCATCTTATCTTATATATAATAATAAAAAAATAAATTTACTCTGTACAGCCGTAGTCATAGTAAATATTAACAAAAAAGTTAACATACTGTGCTATATACTTTAACGATTAATTAGATCCAAAGTAGGAAATGAGTCACTGCAAATACAATTTTCAATGCTAATGTCAGGCTTACTGGCCTTTCTGAGTAGACGCTGAGTCAATCTCTTCATGTCAGATTACATCTGATTTTTTAAATAGAATAATAGTTATTGTATAAAGGAAATATTTAAGTAACGATAATATTCCTTAGATTTTCACCAAACATTTTAACTTATTCGTGCCATTAAAAAAAATATTTCTAAAAGGTTCCTGATAATTACTGACATAGTCGTCTGGATTATTGAGTAATGTTATATAGTTTTAAGTTAATATACTGTTATGAGCTACAGGACTCGAATTAAAATGCCGTTGGAATTACTATAGAATTGATTGGAACTATACAAACACGTATAACATAGGTACAAATATAACTAGAGACTACTAGTTCAAATTGCACGATTCGATAACACGCGCAACATCCGTTACTATATCGCTCATCGAATCTACGTCTTACTCGTATCGTATCCTCGCTCGACTGCCCCACCCCTCCGTTCGAGCATTGTTTTATAGTAAACTGTATCAATATCTGTAACAATCGACTGCGTGTACTGAGTTTTTCCAAGAAAACGCAATCTGCACACTTTGTTAATTATTCCTGCAAACGGCTAACAAAGTCGCAAACAATAACAATAGGCTTTTGTCTAATTGCAAAATTGTTCAAACTCGAGTTGCAGTAGTTAGTGATGATGAAAACGAATTCTATAATATAATTATTCTATTATACTTATGCTGGTGTGCACCGACATTTAACCAACGATTAAACTAAACAAAAACTTCGTTATCTACATCTGGGCTAATATTATATTTCTTGTGTCGTCCGTCTATGGTTGACTCTCTCTCTCTCTGGTATGGTCTCACCTCTATGGTTGAATGGGTTAAGCCTTTACCGGCCTAGCTCACTGGAACGAAAAGTTCCGGTTGGTTTCCCGGCATTTTAAATTTCGTATACGAGCTTCCGTTATTTGCTTTGACTTGGGTGTCTTGGATAAGCCCCAGAATCGTCCGTTGTATATTTTGCCCATTATACTACTTGGAGATATACAACGTGTGTGTTTATCTGTCGATTATTTATAAAAAGGATCTGATGTGACATCGATGAAATTACGAAGCGAATCATGGCATTAAACACATATGACCTAAGCCTAATAATACGAATTCTGGAAAATTCTGGCGGGAAACGGCTCGTGGCAGCGAATGCAGGATGACGCCTATTACTTTTATTGTCAGTCTACAAAGTCTACATTATAACTTGCACAACGAACATTCATTCATCTCGAATACGCCATACAAACCGCTTGCACACAAAGGAGTGCCTTTGCAATGACGAGGGACGGGCTGGCCGAACGAAAACAAGGTTATAAAACTGTTATTAGGTTGCCAAGTAGGTATTTACTTTATTTTCTCGTATGATCGATACGAAAGCATCAGTCTTGAACTGAAATTGATTTGGGTGAAAATGCAGCTTTGTATCTAAAATCTGATTAGTGTATCTATTTTAAACCATCAATTGTAAAGACTGATTTAATAGTAGTAAAACTGCCTATATTTGTTACTTCCTTTATTGAAACCGTTTCATAAAAAATTCTAACAAAAGAGGAATCGACTTGAAGGGTGACTAAAAAGCAAAAAATAAAATTTTCTACATTTTGAAGTCGGTGACAAGTTTTCTTCTTCTTCTGCAGCCAATCTCAGTCCACTGCTGGACATAGGCCTCCCCAAGTACGCGCCACATATCCCGGTCTCGCGTCTTCTCCTCATCCAGCCCTTGCCGGCGATTTAGCGCAGGTCGTCAGTCCACCGGGCTGGCGGGCGTCCTACGCTACGTTTGGCGAGACGTGGTCGCCACTACAGGACTCGTTTGCTCCATCGGCCGTCGGTCCTGCGACAGACGTGACCTGCCCACTGCCATTTCAACTTGCTAATTTTGCGAGCTATGTCGGTGACAAGTGAAATATAAAAATTACTACATTTTACAACATTTTGTTGTTGTATATGGTAATTTGTATGTTTTGCTTAGCCACAGACTTTAAATTGCTATAATAAATTTATTTATTTTCTTTTTAGTTATCTACTCTTGAAGTCTGTTTCTTTTTGTTAGATTTTTTATTTTACACTTTTAAGTTACATGTATAATATCCCTAATAAGCTAGCTTCTCAAATGCGAAAACGTTAGTTAATGAAAGGGAAGCGTATCTTGAAAACGTCGTAGAGCGTAGCTCAAAGGTAAATTATGTAAATACATTGAAGAAGCTCTAATAAGTGCCGTCAAACAAAGTATCCCTAGGACATTAATGTATATCAGTTGGTTCTGGTACCCGTGCATTTTTGTTTACAAAAAACCGTCTACGCGACCTTAGTCCGCGTCTCGCAACCCATTTGTGCCCGTTGTGTTCAAATTCCGATTGGTGTAAGAGCTTGGCAAAAATCGTTTAATTACATGAAAGATTACACCCATCGTCTGGTGTCACCAGGTTGCATTTACGTTTGGATCTAAACTCCTATCGTTGACGTTTTCTAGATACGACGAATCTCATAACTCAATTTACGCGGTCGTGCTGATTATGGTTATCGATTACCATTGTTCGCTTTCCCAGTACTAGTCGAGTCTTAGCACGTTATTGAACTTAATTAGGTACTTACTTAAAATCGGTTCAGAAAAAAAAAATTTGTGGCTGAAAAAACGCAAAAAAATCACATTTCAGCCTGATTGCAAGGGTTTTCTGCTATATCTTCGGAACCTAAAGTTTGCTAGAAATAAAATAATGTTGGTACATTTCAGTTTTGCTAAATCGAACGCAAAAAGAATCATCAAAATCGGTTAAGAAAAGACAAAGTTCTGGCTGAACGTAGATAGAGAGAACAACCTCCTTTTTTAACTTCGGTTAAAAATCATTGGTGTTATAAAGATATTTATTTAAAACTAGCTGACCCGGCGAACTTCGTACCGCCATATTTTCTGAATTCCTAAAAGACTGTTTCATGACACAAAAACAAAATCGAATTATAGGCCTATAACAATAACCTTTTTGCTCTCAAAGCTGATGGATCGTATTATCAACGCGCAGCTTCTGGGTTACCTGGAAGATTCCCAGCTGCTAAATGATCGGCAATACGGCTTCCGCCACGGTCGCTTAGCTGGGGATCTCTTGGTTTACCTAACCCACTGTTGGGCTGAAGCCATTGAGAGCAAAGGGGAAGCACTGGCAGTCAGCCTAGATATTGCTAAGGCCTTCGACCGGGTCTGGCACAGAGCTCTTCTATCGAAACTGCCATCGTATGGGATACCTGAGGGACTTTGCACCTGGCTATCCAGCTTTCTTGATGGGCGCAGCATTCAAGTCGTTGTCGACGATTGCTGCTGTAGTATCAAGCCCATCAACGCTCGTGTGTCCCAGGGTTGTGTGCTATCGCTAACGTTGTTCGTCTTGCAAATCAATGATATGTTGTCTATTCGCAACATTCATTGCTATGCGGATGACAGCACTGGCGATGCGCAGTACTCTGGTCATGCAAACGTCCCTCGATCATTTGTGGAGGAGAGTCGGGTTAGACTTGTGTCTGAAGTTGAGCATTCTTTGGAGAGAGTCTCAGAATGGGGGAGACAGTACCTTGTCTATTTCAACCTCAAGAAGACACAGGTCTGCGTATTCTCTGCCAAAAAAACTGCATTCGAGCAAGCGCTTCAGTTCCAAGGAACTCCCCTTACCACCTCCAAAGTATTGGGATTCTCGGTGTTGACATCGCGAACGATGTACAGTTCAGGGGCCATCTTGAAGGCAAGGCAAAACTTGCCTCTAAGAAGTTGGGAGTGCTAAACTGGTCCAAGCAGTACTTCACACCGCGGCAACGCCTTGTGCTTTATAAAGCCCAGGTGCGGCCGCATATGGAGTACTGCTCACACCTTTGGGCTGGAGCACCTGCCTACCAACTTAATCCCCTGGACTGTATTCAACGTCGAGCCGTTCGCGTTGTTGATGATCCCATACTCACAGACGGCTTAGATACGCTTGGCCTTAGGAGAGACTTTGCTTCTCTCTGCGTATTCTACCGACTGTATAACGGGGAGTGTTCCGAAGAACTGTTTAGAATGGTGCCTTCGTCCTCTTTCTACCATCGCACCGCTCGCCATCGGTTGGGAGTTCAAGCCCCACCCCCAAATCCTCGAGCCACTTCGCTAATGTACGCAACGGTTCTCTTACGTACCGTGGGGATTTGGAATGAGCTCCCGGCCGAGGTTTTCCCACAGCGCTACGATATAGAGTTTTTCAAAAAGGGTGTCATAAAATTTCTTCGAGGCCGGCAGTGCGTTGGTGACATCTCTTATGTTGCAAACGTCCATAGGCGACGGTAACCGCTTTCCACCAGGTGGGCCGTCAGCCTGTTTGCTGTACTCCAGCTATAAAAATAAAAGTTATGCGCTTACCAACACATTTTGCGATTCGTTTTTATATATAAGATTAGCTTCTGCCCGCGACTTCGTTCGCGTGGAAAGGAAGGTAAAAAACACCCGCGATTTTGAAACATTTTTCATTGGTGCTCCGCTCCTATTGCTCTTAGCGTGATGGTTTATAGCCTGTAACCTTCCTCAATAAATGGGCTATCTAACACTGAAGAAAAATTTCAAATCAGATCAGTAGTTCCTAAGATTGACGCGTTCAAGCAAACAAACAACGAAACAAACTTATCTGCTTTATACATACATACATAACTTCACGCCAGGTCCCTTGCGGGGTAGGCACGAACTGCTTTATATATTATATATATAAGATAAAACTCTCTCACTGACACCACACCCTGTCAAATTATCCGCTTCTATTATGTTACGTTGCAGAGAAATTACTTTTAGTCTGTTATAAGCTTAATAAAACTACGTTTTAACGGTTTTAAGCGCGGTAATTTATTTGATTTAGGTTTATCCGACGTTTCGGCCGCTTTTCAGTGGCCGTGGTCACGGAAGACAAAGATGACATTTGTCAAACGTGTATTGTCAAAGTTTTTATTCAGCCTACCGCCAACTTGTTCATTTTAATTATTTAGTTTTAAATTTTGTTTATGGATATTATTTACTCTATGGGAGCCTAATCTAATTTTCGTCGGATAAACCTAAATCAAATAAATTACCGCGCTTAAAACCGTTAAAACGTAGTTTTATTATGTGTACAAGTCGCGAAAACTTAAGAAAATATTCTGTTATAAGCTGTTTAAGTAATTAGAGCTTTTTTCCCACGGGAACTATTTAATTTTTCGGGATCAAAAGTATCCTATATGTTGACCAGGGATATAAGCTATCACCGTACAAAATTTCATGTAAATCGGTCCAGTCGTTTCGGAGATTAGCTGGTACAAACAGACAAACAGAGAAACAAAAAATTCAAAAAAAATCCAAAGTAATTTTATTTCACTTCTTACATCCCCCTGACTCGGTTTTTAGCATTTTTTTTTTTATTGTACAGAAATTCGACCTCTACAATTTTATTATAAGTATAGATGAAATTCATTTCAATTAAATACCACTGTTTCAACAACTGAAGCTGTCAAACCGCGCAAATATGGAACCTTAACATGAGGTATTATTTGCGCCTTTTAGAGTTGGAATATTAATTCCGGAGTTCTACCGGAAAAGGTATTCTCCAAAGAATTCCGCTTAGTGCCAACCGTAATCAGAATGCTGGTATAAGCCAGCTATGAATATGAATTCCGCCTTGCGAATCAGCTTTCTCATACATTGCCATAATGTAGCCAGCGAAATGGAAATTAACACTTCGTTGCCAGCCTTCTAGGACACGCTTCGCGCTCAACAAGATCTGTTACACAATCTATAATCTTTTTTTATCGTGTATAGGTTCGCGTTTGACCATTATCTCGCTCGATTTGAGCGAAGATATGATCTAAGATCGAGCACGCTTACCTATTCACACGAGACTTGAAGACACTCAGGTTGTAGGTTTCGGGAAAAACAGACTCCGGCAGTGAGTTCCACTCCTTTGCGATGCGCATAATGAAGGTGGACTCAAAGCGCTTTGTTCGTATAGGACTATAGGTAGTATGTCCACCATATAGCCGTGCCGCATGCCAGTGCGTCTAGTTGTCCGATGATGGAAGAGAGACGCCGTGATAAGATTGAAAAGCTCCAATGTACACTCTCCAAAATGTATCCGATAGAAAACCGACAAGCTGGCAACCCTGCGTCGATTTATTACAGGATTATGGGATAGCCTGAATGGTACTAACGTAATACATAACATGTCGATATCAATCACATTAATCTAGATTATGTATGAGTTATGAACTTATGAGCTCACTGGGGAAGTAGCTTAACTTTCAGCGTCATAAAACGAAAGCATTAGGTTATTTGCCGCGATTAATATGCGATTTTGTTCTCTCGTCATTTAAGCGTCGAGTATGCGACACATATTTATAGAAATAAGCTCTATAAGTACTGGCTTTAAACATTCTTCTTCTTTTTGGATCTCTGCACGATTTGTATTCAGCCAGTTAATACCGAAATGTCCGTGAATTAAATGGTATGGTAAATTTCGGAAAAGAATTTTCCGAAATTTACCATACCAAGAATCAAACCCGGAGGGTTGCAGTAACGTAGACCGGCAGAGGTTCCCCGCCAAGAAAAAAGAAAGAGGACCGGAAGGTAGACCGGCAATGGCTAAACCCGCTCAACCACAGAGGTCGTAAATGACAGCAGCACATTGGTCACCTTTGATATTGCAAATGTCCTTAAGCGAAGGTAACCACTTTCTATTGGGTGATGCATCAGCCTCTCTGCTGTACTCCAGGAATAAAAAAGAACTCGAAAAAGCTCATTTTATTAAACACATCTGGGCCCCGAGTTTGTAACTCAAATTGGCAGTTATATCGAATTAGAATCGTAACTTTTGACGGTTTTAATAGTCTGAAAACCATCGCGGCTCAATATTGAATTGATTTAGTATGAATTTTAAAGACTACGGATAATTTTTATCTTTTTCCCCTTCGATCAACAATCTTACTTACCGGTAATCGGACAAATAATATGATCTAAACTTGGTTATCTAGAGTTTTTACGGAAACTTTAAATTAGCATTGTAGGATTCTCTGATTTCAATTATTTTCAGTAGACTTGAGCGTTTGTCAGACGTCCACTGTAGTCGAAGTTACGAGTACCTATATTTGCCTACACTACAATACATACTAGTTGTAAAACATTCTGTAAGGTTTATTGTTTTAGAATTTAGAGCCTGTGATTTACTAATCTTTTATAGGACCCTGGGACCTTACCTACTTCAGGTACAGTCTGGTCTAAGACTGTAGACCTAAACAATAACAACTCTTTATATATTCAATGTACTCTTTGATAACAACTCTTAAAACATGACACATGTTGCTCGCATTGTAAACATTTGTAAACAAATAATCTTAACCAGATGTCATTGTATACTCCAATAACCCAATGCAACTTTTAATTCTTTATATGCGCAAAATATAAATTCAGTACAACCTCTTTAACTCCGAACTTGAAGGGAGACGATAAAAAAATCGCGTTATAGAATTTTCGACTTATGGACGATTTCGACTTCAGAGAATTTTGTAAGGAAATATTCGACTCTCTACAAGTCGAATATTAAGATTTATTCAAGTAATCGAGTTTTAAAGGCTGTAAAATCATATATTGCTATGTTCGAAATAAAGAGGCCCAATTTATTTTTTCGAATTCTAGAGGTAAAAAATAAGTACTGAATTTGCTTATACTTATTCAAATTCATATATATTATATTATATATTATACTTATTCAGGTTCAGATTGTTCCTTCCTTCCAGCAACAGAGGTTTTGGTGGTTCAAAGGAAGGGAACACTAATTTTTCGAGTTTGGGAGGTTTTCGACTTAAAGAGGTTCTACTGTACCTACGTAGTACGTAGTAGTGTGTGTATTGTAGTTGTAGAAAAACATAAATGACAAATGATTCCAAATCCAATATTTCATCATTCCAGGTGATGGCCACTACGTATTGAAAAGTGTGTGATATAGTTCAACAATGGCTGTTCTTACTGCATTAGTATTCTATGTGATCTCAACAGGTTTGAGCTATGGGTTCAATGGCGACAGTTTTGAACTAGAATGCCCCGATGAATGCGACTGCCATTACTTTAGAATCAATTGGGTAACGGACTGCTCGGAGACAAACCTGACTGAAGTCCCTTACGATGAACTAAGCTTGAGTGTGTACATATTGGACTTGAACGGAAACAACATCACCACCCTGAAGACATTTCCAAGCGACATAAAGATGAGAAGATTGCAGATTGCGAATAATAGGTTGACGAAGTTAGAAAGAGAGGCGTTCAAAGGTCTGGAGTATCTGATAGACGTGGATCTATCAGGAAACAATATTAGTTACGTTGATCCTGAAGCTTTTCTGTGAGTATAAGAGCATTTCCTTTTAAATTTAAATATAGATAAGTAATATAGTCAAGGTGGGTAAATCCGTCAATGGGGCAAGTTCATATACTGCTCGTTTATTAACTTTTTTAAACGGTATTTACCACCAACTAAAATTCGAAGACAGAATGGTGTGTTAGCTTTACTGACTGGTTTGTTGCCGTCATAACTATTTAAAACACGGAAATAATGAAAGGTGTATAGAGCTCTCCCACTGACGGATTTTGCCACCTTGATCTATTTTATGTCATGTTTATCTTTATTTAAATTAAAAATATAACTTTTACAAATTTTATAAAACTAGACCTAAATAAAACTATGTAAAAAAGGAGAAAAATGTTAAAGATAAATTATTGGTCTCAAACCACTATTAATTACCGGAAACGTTCCCGCCAGCCTTTTGATTGCATGAGACGTCTAGTAAACGTTTGGCGACGTCACGGTAGAGGTTTATAGCGTAAGGACCCCACGGACCCAGAGTTATAATGAGAATTAGTTATAATATTTTTTCTTTTTAAATTGAAAATGTATTGTTAACTATTACATCACTTTCATCTAACCTACATCTTTTAATCACTTCTCATTGACATGTCTAATATTATACAGAGCGCTCTCGGAATCAAATCATATATAATACTAGAAACAAGTTTGTGTGTGTACATGTATATTAATTCTAATTAAAAAAGCCGTGGTGGTAGCACTCATTTCCAAAAATCAAATGATGCTGATTCGAATCCTGGTCGGAAAAGTACCACTTAGGCAATTTTCTGACTTAATGTGCAAATTGTAACAATTATCACATGCTGACGGTGAAGGAAAACATCGCGATGAAACCTACACATCGAGATAACCCATGTGTCAAACCAGCTTGTACAAGAACAGGCCCACCCTTCTCCTTAAAAATGGGGAGGCACAAGCCCAGCAGTTAGACATTTATGGGTTATTATCATAATAAATTAAGATAGACATGACAATGTATTTGAGCTACTGGGTTCGCTTATCCTTTCTTTATGGGCCAGAAAATAGCATCTATAGAAGGGGGAACACTACTTCTTAGGAATTCTTCTTAATCTTAAAATACTTGAGAGGAATACGTAAAACCCTATTCATTTACAAAACCGCGAAAAGTGCGAAGTATTAAATATTTATTTTTAAGCATAAATATTACCCTGTCATTTTGTACTCTGGATCATAGATTTTCTATTCCTAGTTTCGGAAATTTAACTTGTGAACTAAGCAAACAATTGAATCCTTTCTATGATTATCAGTATCAAATGTTTAAAACTATATATTACACCGGTATAACCTTCTTTTATTGCTACATCAATGGGTATAACGCCATAATTGTGTATATTGTGAGTAGGATCACGACAATGAGCATTCATTATTTTGAACTGAAGGTTTGCCTTTTGTTAAAATAACATTAATGCTCGTATGTACACTAGTAAATTCACATTGTTATGCAGCTGTATAATAGATTCCTAGATACAGTATAAACAACATTCTGACATATCAATAGACTACGTAATAATTAACTTACAGCAATTTTCTGCTAGACAAAGCCCTGCCTTAATTTTAAACACATCTAAGCCTCTTCTTTCTCATTGTTCGCTTCACCACTCAACTCATAATGCTGCACTAAAATTACAACAGCCATATTTTATTATAAGTGACACTGATTTGAAAGAAGTACATGCACTATAGTAATATGGATTTTTAACATTCACGCGTTGTCCAAAATACATAGCTACTACATACAGTCCTTTGGTAATATAGATAGAGGTTTATTTGAAATGATTTGATAGGTATTGATCAAAGGCCAAAGGCTTCAGCACTACATATTTCTATTTGTTCAATATACATGTGTATAGCAGATAGTTATATTCTGTTAGGGAGATTATAACCTACCCATACACCTTTCACATAATACCATACGGTGCATTGAAAATAAAGAAAACAAACACAATAATAAAACAAAGACTCAATATAATTCGATGTTATCGTTTGTTTATCCACGTTGAAAATATTTTCTCACGAGCATGCATTGTTTGCCTGACAAAACTGACATTCATACTTGGTACAATGGTTGATGAAAAAATTGTTCAATTGCCTGCGAACTTGTTATAATGGCAAGGCAACCAGAAACGAGGCAAATTGCCACCGACCAATGGTGCCGATATTAGATAATGGACACACAACGAATGCAAATTGAATTCGCTACCTACCTTGTAGACGTTAACAATGTTTACGCTCATAACCTAAAAGCCGAGACCCTTTTGATGTTTGTTACAGAACTGTATAGGTCTCCATATTCCTATTTCATGGATTATATCGCTAATTCAATACCAAAAATATGTATGTACTGTAAAATTGGTCAACCTAGTCACTAACACGCTATGGCTGCGTGTTTGATCTTAATAGAATGTGTTTCGTTTACGAACCTGACTTCATTTACTCTGGTTTAAGTGTCATTGGGATTATTGTATGCTACCACTAATAATTCTGTAACTTATGAATATAATATAATGCAATACGTACATAAGCTAATATGTATTAATTTATGTTTTATAATTTTACATTCTTAAAACCTATCTAATTTCATTTCAGGGATTCACGTGGCCTCCTAAACGTGGAGTTGCAGGATAATCCTATAGCGGATGTCGAAGGCCCATTCCTGATCTCGGCGACTCTTCAGTACCTTGATATCAGCAATTGTAATATGTCTCTTATCAATTCACAATTCTATGATAACCTAACAACTCTAACAACAGTAGATATTTCAAATAACCCGTTAAAAACATTAGATTCTGGAGTGTTTGATGTATTGACAAGTTTAGAAACATTAAAATTAAATGACTGTAAATTAATTACGATATCAGACACAGTTTTTGCGTCTCTTGTCAACTTGAAGAATTTAGAACTGGCTGGGAATTATCTAACGAATACTGATTGGCCGGAGGTTCTCGGCAAATTAGCGAGGCTAGAATATTTGAACCTCAGGAAGTCAGGGCTTACTTATCTATCCGAGGACACGTTCTCGAATTGTACCAATTTAGTCACGCTAATTTTAGCCGACAATGAATTACGTGACTTAGACGTCGCAGCCACATTGGGCAACAGTTTAAATCACCTAGAATTGCTGGATCTTTCTAATTGCAAAATACAAGGGCCGATATCTGGTGAAGCTTTCGCTAATGCAACAAGATTAAAAAGCCTTTACTTATCTGGAAACCCTCTTTTCGCACCAGACCTCAAAGAAGCACTAGCGCCATTACCCAAACTTGAACGATTATTCCTGAGCAACTGTGGATTAAGAAACCTTCCAGATACATTTAATGTATTCGACAACCTTCAAGAGCTGGATATTTCACACAACCCACTCGTAAACGTATTTACTAGGTTATTAGCTCCCCTTGAAAATTTGGAGTATTTGAATATGGGGTACAGTAACTTGTCGTATATAGGACCCGATTCGTTCTCCAAAATGACATCAATGAAAAGATTAGTGCTGTCTGGTAATGATCTATTATCTCTAGAAGCTGGACTTTTCGGTAATCTGACTCAATTAACAACACTAGAATTAGAATTTTGCGGTTTGAAGAGACCTTTGAACGCGAATGCATTCTTCAAAAATTTAACTTACATGGACTTAAGGGAAATTAGACTTGGTGGAAATCCGCTAGTGATTCCACCTGCCGGGCCATTGTTTCCAAAGCAGTTGTCACAAGTTTCTATGCTTGATTTAAGTAACTGCAACATAACATCGTTAAACGCAGATGCTTTCAAAAACACTGTCAACATAACAGAACTGAATTTGTCCGGAAATTGGTTAAGATCTGCAGATGGAAGCTTAGCATTCCTCGAGCGTTTACAACAATTGGAAATGATAAATTTAAGTAACAACAATCTCACCACTATTGATCCACAACAGTTCTCTAACAATCCAAAATTACATTCTTTGAATTTATTAGGCAATCCTTTCATTTGTGACTGTAAGATCGCTGAAATGTGGGACTGGGCCAATATGGTCAAAGGAAATCTAGATGTTCTGATTGGTGCGAAGAGTGCAGAAAAAGACATTGTCCTGAAAGGGAACAAGAAGAAGAAGCATCTATATTGTCATTATAATGAGACGCAGCTAAGGAATATGTCATTAACAATCAACAAATCCGTGCCTGGAAGACGACCATTCATCAAGCCAAGAGAATTAACATTTGCTAATAGGACTTGGGCGAAATACGTGCGGGAATCAGGCTGTGAACCAGTTGTAAAAATTCTTAGACCTGTGGCATTAGTAGCAGAATTGTTTGATTTCAATAACAGCAATCACGTATCAACAGGTGTAGTAGTCTTAGCATTTTTGGCATTAGTATTAGGTTTTGCTACGCTTTTGATGACAGTAAGGCTATTTCGAAGATACAACACAGATGAACTAAATACAGAAACTATCAGAAAAGCAAGATAGCGGTCTCTCAATAAATAAGTGCCAGTGTAGGTAACTATTTTTAGAATAGAACTGTTGTATTACTGTTTTTCAAGTGATATGTATTTATATCCGAGGTCCTTTGAGCCTAGCACTTTTAAAAAAATCAACAAGAGGCAAGCAAATAAAAAACAGTTAATTACTAGGAAACATATTCATCGTTCCATAAATATAATAATAAAAACAGCGCGTTTATAAATGCATCATGTCTGTCAGTCCATATAATTATCATATACGTGTACTCACAAACTACTGGATCTATATACCTACATATTATTAAGTAGTAGATGTAGATGTTTGATATGAAGATGCATTTATGCCATTACACAATGGTGTGGTAAGGCCACATAAAGGGTAACATACATATAATTAAAAAGAATAAAAATGTATTTTTAACAAAAAAATAAACGAAAAGGATCGATTCAATAATCTTTGATATATGATGTACTCGATTAAACGCTGTTTCAGAGTTTCGTAGAAGTGACCACAAACTATAGGCGATGGTCACCCCTAGAAAACTTGCTCTATCTGTAGCTTGACAAATAACTGGCCAACTTTTAAAGAAGTAATATTTCAAAGACCTCAGATCTAAATTATAAGGCTATGAATTTTCGAATTTATGTCATTCTATTTATTTATGCTGCTAGTCACATAGTTTCAACGTTACAAATGTATGTGAGTACAGGATTTGTAACTAATTTATTTTAATAATTAGGTTATCTTTCAGTATTTAAATAAAGATTTATAAAAAAAATGCCTGATTTGTTCCACCGACGCTGCCACACTGGTCTCGTTTTTTGTTGTATTTCCTAACATTTCGCCTGAAACAACTTCGCTTCAATACAAATGTTGCAAAACATCTATCTTAAGACATCTTGCTTATATTGTAATTGGTTTTTTACAAGGCAACAATAATTAAAATTAAATTCTAACAAAGGTACTCAACGTGGAAAATTCTTCCATAGTACTTGATAAAAATAACAGTAACAACCAAAATAATAAGGCACTATGTAGAAAAAAAACAATTGATGTTTGTGTTACATACAGTTTTTCACTTGGTTTTGCTGACGTTAACTTCTGTGTTAAATATCATATAACTACATAATTCTATGACCAATTTTATAATCTTATCTTATCTTATAATATATATAAATTACGTGTCACGTTGTTTGTCCGCGATGGACTCCTAAACTACTTAACCGATTTTAATCAAATTTGCACACCGTTTGCAGTTTGATCCAACTTGAAAGATAGGATATTTTTTATACCGTTGGAATTGGTAGGTGGCGCTGAGATCGGGTTCTAGAATCCTAACCACCGGGAGCGATTTTGGTGATTTTGTTTTTCTGTTTGATTGGGTCCCCGGATGATTAAAATCCATAATTGGGACCGGTAGATGGCGCTGGGATCGGGTCCTAGATTCTATTTTTTCAGAGCAGGACAGCGTCTGCCGGGGCCGCTAGTCTATATATATAAAAACTCCCTGTCACAGTGTTTGACCGCGATGGTCTCCGAAACTACTCAATCGATTTTAATGAATATTTTTCATTTTGCTGATTTAGTTCCAACTTGGGACATAGGATAGGTTTCATTTTAATTTATAGTGAAAGTTATATTTATTATTGATTTTTTTAAACCGAGAGATCGGTGGGTATGAGTTCTGCTGCATCAAATAGATGGCGCCATACTTTAAGTCCCATACTTTCTTTTATTAATAGTATCTCAACCTTAATCAATATGAATCTAATATATATAAACTGGCTGTACCCGGCAGACGTTGTCCTGCCTTTAAAAAATAAAAATCTAGAACCCGATTCCAGCGTCATCTACCGGGACCAAATGGTAATCTAAACTATTCTCAAATCCACTTGAACAAACAAAAAATTTCATCAAAATCAGGCCCAGCGTTTAGGAGGAGTATCGCGGCGCCACCTACTCAATCGTTTATTCAAACCATTCCGGGACAAACTTCAACACATACAACAACAAAAAGAACACCTAAATTCTGGTACCCGATTGCAGCGTCATCTATCTGCTTCAAATTAAAATCTAAATCATCCCAGTAGAAAAATATAAAAATACTAACATCGCTATTAAAAAATAGGGGTTGATCGTAGAGGGTTGAAAATTTAGGGTTGTATGTATTGTTTAATGCTGTATCATAAAAAAATAAAAAATATCTAAAAATTAAAATAATATAAATATTTAGGGATGGACTACCCTTAACATTTAGGGGGATGAAAAATAGATAGTAGCCGATTCTCAGACCAAACGGTCAAGCCCTTTCGGAGGAGTATGGGAACGAACATTGTGACACGAGAATTTTATATATAAAAATAAAAATGAATCGTAGAAATGTACGCGCATAACTTGAGAACCACTTTACAGATTTTGATGACATTTTTTGTGTGTATTTGAGTGGGTCCCCGGATAGTTTAGATTCGCAATCAGAACCGATAGGTGGCGCTGAGATCGGGTTCTAGAGTCCTCCTAATCTCCTGGACCGATTTTGATGACTTTTACGTATATTGGAGCGGGTCCCCAGATCGTTTAGATCCACAATTGAAACCGGAAGAAGGCACTAGAATCGTCGCCTAGATTTTTAATTTTTCAGGTAAGGACAACGTCTGCCGGAACCGCTAGTTTCTAATAATTAACGCCTAATTCCCAAAGGCCTGAAGAAGATAGAATAAATTCTTTTAACGTCCTATTTTCTACTAACTCTAATTATTTTCAATACAGAGATCAAAACTTGAGTCATTCATATGAGGAAAATTTCTGACATGCGGTAACACTACCTGTGTATATAGTTCTGGCTCTTAGATTACGTTGCAGCTAAGAAAATAATTTCTGTATTTAATTTTAGAAGGGATGAAAAAAAAGATTAATTAATAAACTATTGTTTGTAAAGGAAAATAAAAGATTGAGCGAATAACAGAATAAATTGAAATATTGTGTAAAAATACGTTTTTAAGATTAAGATCCGGCTAGAAAATGAAGAAACGCTTGGTAAATAGCAATTTCATTTGCAAGACATCTGGAAATGTTTATTTTCTCAACGTTGTAGAAATTTGTTCAAGTCCGGTCTATTGCATTCTTAACCGATAGAACTTTTTGCCTTTCCACGGTGACTGATTTTGTACCGAGTAATGTTAGGTTTTGTTTTTTTTGTTATGAACAAAAAAATTTGACCAGAACTAATTTTCATCGCGTAATGTTGATAGCGAAAGTGATGTTACGCAAGATCAAACATAACCTATCCAAATTACTTTCCTTCGTTATTTTAAACAATACTTAAAAATATATATTAAGTATAACTACTTAATATATATTTTTAAGTATTGTTTAAAATAACGATAATATAAAGTAATCAAATCTATTTTTAGAGTATTTTTCCGGAGTCCAGCAGACAGGCAGACGGCCCACTTGACGGAAAGCGGTTACCATCGCCTATGGATACGTGCAAAACCAAAGGTGCTACAAATACGCTGCTGCTCTCTTAAGGGAGACTGGAACCTGGTCACTAATGCCGGAACACAACTCAAGGCTGTTATGGCGGCATACTCTAGACCAGGGGTGGTCGCCATCCACTCGGGTAAATGCCCTGTCACCTGGCTGTTGGTTGTTTTGTCGCCTCTTACGACAGGCCGCCCGGCCGCAGGAAATTGTATTCTTTCTCGTTTCCTGCATGGATAAATAGCGAGTTCTGGCGACATTTTAATAAAAACGTAATTTAATTAATATTGTATGTCGTAGTCATTTTCTCGAAATCCCTGGATATAGCTGATATTTAGTAACAACACAATGATATAGCGAAATGATAAAAAAACTAAAAATCAGGGGTTGCCACCATAGGAATCACAATTTTTATTATCATTATATTGTGGTGTAGGATATCGTTAGAGTGGTCTTAAAAATCATATGTTGATTAGTAATACAAGGTGTTCAGATATCAATTTCTATACTCATATAATACATTACAGCGACTCTTCTAAATTTTAAATCATGTTATGGAAATTATTTTAAACATCAGTATAGTAATTTTAAAAAAGACTTGATTAAAATTGCTTTGAACGAGATTCCTTTTTGAGATATGAGGTACTTAGATAAAGTATTTTTTTTAAGATACTATAAGCCAAGAGAGTAAAGCAGTGGATGTTGGTCATCACTACGGAACCTTCATTATGCGGGCATTCGTTCGACTTGTTCAAAATATAAGCAAAGGAACGTACAAAATCATTTTATTAACTTATTTGGCAAACTAAAACTTAAAAACTATTCAATAAAATAAATAAGTCTTATCAGCTAGCGGGCTTGCCGCCTCTCGTGCTTGTTTTCTTGATATACCAGTTTTCTTTGTACAACTTTTTCCTCATGCCTGGCTTTTCACTTTCCGGACTATTGTTGCTCGCCATCGCCGCTAGCTCACTATCCAATAACCGCGGGATTGCAACTGGTTCGAACCCGTATTGGAACTGAGGTTCGACGAAAAACGTCTTCGACTTATACCTTTGGAAGGGCCTCGAAGCATGCGCCGAATTGTCTCTCGGCGACTCTTTGGAGTAATCGTACTCATAAACGTGCGGTGCTGCTTTATACTGAGCGAAATATTGTTCTTTAGGTTTCTGTTTTTTCGCCGGGAAATCGTATGGAATAGCCGAGTACTTCGTACTTTTCTCTTTCTTCTTGTCTTCATCAGACGCAAACAATTTCTCAGGTCTTTGTTTCTTGTACAATTTGTAATAATCCGCTTTTTTCGTATATCTATCAGTTAAACTCTTAGGCTTGCTAACAGAATAGTCTAAGAAATAATCTTCCTTCATGTTATCTCTTGCGTCTTTATAATTTGACCTCGCTTCTTTAGGATACTCGTCACCATCTCTTTGGTATTGCTGGAAAGGTGAATGATCAATATGATAATCAACATGCTCACGTGGAATTCCATAACTTTCAGGATTGTAAATATCCTTTTCTTCATCTGTTTGTTTTCTATAATATGCTGGGAATCCAACTGCTGCATTTTTATAAGCTTTTTCAAAATCTTCTTCATTGTTTTCTTCCTCATCAATCATTTCAGCTTTAAGTTGTTCTCTCAAGGAGTGCATTTCTTCCGGAGTTTCTTCTTGGATTATTATCCTTTTAGATTTTTCATGTATATGTTGTGGTGGTGTATTTGAGTAACTGTGTTTTTGGATTGGGGTATATTGTTCGTCGTTTGGTGCAGAGGAAGGGTGCGGGTTCTGCAAGGTTTCAGGCGAAGGACTTTGCCTTTGTGAATGCTTTTGTATATGTTGGTTTGGATCTACTCTAATGCTTTCTGCCTTAATTGGAGGTAAAAAACGAATCTCTTCCTCATATTGATTTAGTGGATGGTATTCCGCTGTAGACACCGGTGGTTGAAGTGCTTGAGGATAATACTCGGGTGATTGCTGGATAGACCCATAGTGCGCTTGATTTGGTCTATACTTTCCTTGCTCATGTTGAGCTTTTGGATGCCTGGATTCTTCATGATGATGTCTTTTATCATTTTCACCATGGTTTGGTCGATAGGAATTTTCATCACGGTGATGTGCTGGTTCGTGGTATTGAGCCGGCTGGTTATAATTTTTTGGCGCTTCTTGGCGATGGGAATTATGATCATCTAGGTTAGGATAACTAGGTTGATCCCCTTCAGATTTCTGACTGTCTCCTGAATGTTCAGCCTGTTGCGCAGGTCTTTCATTTTCAATGTGTTTTTCTTCAGGTTTGAAATTATATATTAACTGCATTGGCCCCTTACCGTCGCTTTGATAATGTATTTCTTTTACTTGTAATGGTTCTTTAGAATGATGGACATAACTATAGGTCACAGGTTCATTTTCCGTCTTTGACCCATAAGTATAGTGAACAGGTTCAGACTGGGTTTCCTTATTGTATTTTATAGCTTGTTCTTTATAAGTTTCCTTGTATCCTGGCATATTGATTTCGTATGTGATTTCTGGACTTTCATCCAAACTGGGTCTATGAGGGGTCCCTTTGTGTTGTGGCTGTACTGGTTCCTCATTCTTAGGTGATTGTGTTTTCTTTTGTTTCTTTTTAGTATTGTCTTTTTGAGGTTTGCCTTTAATGATTCCCGAATCATAAGACTTAGTTTTTTGTACCATAAATTCGTTCTGATAATTTGTTGCTTCGTCAACACTGGGCAATTTATGGTAAGTTGCTTGGTTGATTCTTGGTAAGAAATGTTGCACTTGGGGCACTAAAGGGTTTTTAAACGTAAGTGGTTCCAAGAGACTTATATCAAGTAAAGGAATTGGAGGATTAGTTTGCAAATTCACTGTAGTTTTTTGTCCGTTGACTACTGTCGTAACAGTGTGCTCAGTAGGTACTTCTTGCAGCTTTGCATTTTCACTATGCACTGTGGGTAGGGGAGAGTTTTTCAAAGCTTGACTTTCTTTAGGCGCTTCTTCTAGCCGCTGAAACTTATAGTCACTCTTTAAATTTTCAAAATGTTGCGGTGCCTGAGTGTTAGTGTAGATGGCTTTGTTGCTAGTAGATTGTTGTTCAGCTTTAGGATGAGTTTGAACAGTAGAAGGTACGAAACTATAGGCTGTTCCAAAATTGTGTGGGGCTGCGAAATTTAACGTTGCAGAGAACTGCTGCGATGGAGCTGCCTTATGTTGTGTAGCATGAGTAATAGGGCTATGTGCTTTGGCTGAAGTTTGGGCAGGGAGCAAACTTTGTGGTACGCCAAAGCCTTGAGGTGGTGCAAAACTTTTCACATTTTCTGAGAAAACAACAGTTTGTGGCACACCGTATCTTGCTGAAGGTGCTTGCATCGGCAATTTGTAATGAGGTCCGATCACAAACTGGGTTGGTTTCAACTCAAAATTAGGAGACGCTGCGGTTAATGGCTGTGATAGATGTAGAGGTAAGTCCTGAAGTTGTACAAACTGTTGAGGGAATGTAGTCTTGAAAGCTACATTTTGCGGTGTCTCTACGAATCGGTTTCCATACGAATCCTTTAAAAAGCCATTTGTATTTTGGAGGAAGGTTGCTTCTTCTTTCACTGGTATGAAACGCGATGATGCAGTATTAATTTGCGCGAAAGTCGGGATTTGGAACGAAAAAGCTCCATGTGGTGCGGCACTCGCGTAGACTCCTATAGGCCCGTTGCGGTATAACCTAGGTACACTAGCTGTACTTTCACTCTCTTTAACTTGTTTACTTGATTGGTTAGCTAGTACATCACCTAGTGTTAAGCAGCACAACACTGCCACAAGTACCTGGAAATAATAAAAATGATTAATATTCACCGTCTTCGAAAGCACTATTATTTGAATTATCATCAATTTATTTATTTAATATCTGAACGATTCGTTTTAGTTTTATACAGTGAAACAAATGTAGACATCACTAATGAAAAAATAATTAATAAAAATTACTTCATACTATTAATTCACTGGAAACGTAAATCTTATTAAACGTAAACTCAGATGCACCTTTAATACATATAATGAAATAAATACAATATGACTTCTGAAATAAAATAAAAATTTATACTTAATATTCTTATTATAAGTATTTATTAAGGTCCCAAAGTCCCAAACAATAGTTTTAAACACAATAATAATATCTATTTTTACTAAGAAAATATACCCACTATTATTTTCTTATTTATTTCTTTTCGTGAGTAATAATGTGTTCAATATTTATTTATCTGAATAATTAAATTTTCAATCCAATTAAATATTTTCAATTTGTAATTCAATTAATCACTTATAATTATTGTAAAATTATGTTTGTTTACCTCTCTCCCCATGATAGACCGTCTTGGGTCCGAGACAACGGGTGCACTGCGCGGCGCGGCACCCTCCACCATCTTTTATTCGGAGCCCAACCGCAACAGGCTATCGTCTTTTTGCAGCCTCTGCTATGCGTTATGTCACAGAGAACCATAGCTTTACTTCTATTATTCCTAAACGCATTCCTAAGATCGATTTTTTCTACATGGTTTTATTCAGGCTGTAAAAGGACAAACCAGACAATACCAAATTATTTTTAAAATCAATATATAAGAAGAGATCTTCGAGCATAGCAAAATTTATTTATTTATTTACAATAAAATTTGTTCTTAAAATACGTGATACAACTAATTACAACTACATTATTTAATAACTTTCATCCAAAAACTTAGACTTAGACTTTCATTAAAAAAAAAAATTTTTTTTCATTATTTTGGCATTGATTTACCAGAAACTTGTATTTATGGTATCAGTGATAAGACATTTTTTCTAAACTAGCAAATTATTATTAAGTTTATAATTTTCAAGGCACGAATGAATAACTAGAGATAGTTTCCTACAAAGTTATATTCAGACTTGAAACACAGAACCAATCAATGTGTGCGTGAGCGCCATGTAATTATTTCCGCTGACAAAAGCGTTGCCAGACGTCCCGATTTTGGCGCGATATAGGCTCAGTCCCGCTTTCGAGGATAACTCGATCGTGCTTGCAGCGTACTTAGGAAGTGGAATTACTCATCCAGTTTAATCTACAGCTGTCCTGTGAATAGTACTTTATCTTTATTAAAGAGAAAAAGTCTTAAAAGAACTTAAATCTTCACAGAAATATCATGAATAACTAATTCTTAAAAATTTAATTATTCTCTTATTGTAAGTTGCAATTTGTAACACTCACTCCTCAAACTATTGTTTGAAACGCCATATTTTTCTAATTAATAAAACCGTTTTGATTTTGACTTCTGTTTTTTCATTCAGAAGACGAATAAGACATATTTATTTATATCGAAATTCAAAATTCAAAAGTTTTTATTCAAAATAAGTTCCACTGGAGAACACTTTTTGAAGGTCATACATCATATAGGTTAAAATTTAATTTTACTTCCTAGTCTATGTACACCGATCGATAGGGGTGAATATTTTTACTATCTATTGTCACGTAAATGCAATTTAAACTCAAATAAAAATAAAAAATAAAACTTTTGATAATATATGTATTTTTTACTATATCCCGCTTTCAACGAAAGAATCCCGCTTGTTTCACTCAAAAAGATCCAAAATCCCGACATAGCAAAAAAAAATCTGGCAACGCTGGCTAACACGCACCACAACGGCACAGATAATGTTTCAATTAAATAGAGTCTCAAAAAGTAGGGGATTCACACTATTGGAGCTCGTCACACTGAGACTTATAGATCTTACTTAAAAGTGCTTTACTTTATTGGGACCTACTCAGGTTCTAAGCGTATTATTAATTCTATGCTTTGAACTATGTTCCGACATAAGTGGCCAGGATCCAATCTCCCCTTCGAGGCGCGGCACATTGATAACAACTTTGATGTTGCAAATCCATAGACGATAGTAACCACTTCACATCTGTTTTGTGCCGTCAGCCTGTCTGCTGTAATCCAACAATTAATATCAAAGCATAAGTTTTAGTTCTCTGCCCCATTTTGCGAAGGCTTTGGCATCCTGGCTAATAAAATTTCAACAATTTAACGCTATTAGTTCCACTTTACTATTCCAATTTAAGTACTTACACAATTGTCTCGCCTATCTCAAATAAGGCAATCAATGAACTGAAATTACTTCCTATACATTTCTTTACAACGCTTCAAGTTAACTACGACAAAAGGTGTTCAGCTATGTAATGGCGACTGGGGTCTCCACTTGTAATGGTGTATAACTTGACAAAAGAAACGCCATTCATAACTTTCCGCTAGAACGACACCGTTCACACGAGCACGTACTAGCTGGGCCTGAAAAACTTTTTTTTCATAATGACAACGACAGCTTGTGTTACGTTACACAGGTACAGTTAAAAAACTATCATAATAAACAATTTTGACATACTTTATTAAATCACATTGTGTTTAATGCATAATGGGCAAGATAGTCTTGAAATTCACTTGTTTACTGGTAACTTAGTAACGAATTTAGATTAAGAGGAAGAAAATGTAGTATAACCAAGTGCAGGGTTCCAAAGCTTTGGAGAATCGCATAGTGAAATTACCACGTGTTTAAATATACTAGTAGGTGTAAGACACAGTATAAAGTTTCACTTGTCAAGTATCTACTGTATAGTAGATACTTATCGTATTCGAAATGCGAAACCGGCTGTTTTAGGCCCACAAGATCTAATTATAAGCGAAAATATTTTTAAGTGTGCTTTGTTGCTATCAGGGTTATTAATCTGTTCTGAGTAAACCCTAATCTACACAAATAAAATTAAAGTGTCGGTGCATCTGTCTGTACCACCCGGCTTAGTTCTTGATATAGCTCGTTGAGCTACGTTTAATTGGCGTACTGATAAAGTTGGCCTTATCATGAGTGTCTATGTGGAGCCTAATTCTCTCATTCATCAAAGTTGAGATGCAACTTCTTCCAATAATGTAGGGTTGCCACAAAATGTATTTTTCGTACATACTTTACCACCTAACTAACTATGCAACGTATATATTACTAACTTAAAAGCAATTACATGGGAAGCGCTATACATAGAACAAGAAGTGTACTATTAACTACTAGTACTATAAACTTTAAATTTCTATTAACCACAACTCAATCGATTCTCAAAAAAATATTTATACTATAATTTCAGGCCGAATAAATTATTTATCTATGCTTATAAAAAATGGAAAACAATATTCAGATTATTTTCCATTTTTCATTTTAATGAGTGTCGCGAAATGCAAAAAGGCATGAAGTGGGTTGAAGAAGCGCGGCCAGGATTTTTTTAGTTATAAAAATTAGGTAACAAGGGGTCAAGACAAAATTGCGAAGAAAGGCGCCCGTATAGGTAAGCCGTACAGCCGGATTTTTTTATTTTGCCAATGCCGCCGTAGATATTAAAATGACAGGTGAACTAGTGTAGCGAATCTATATATTAATACGTGAAGCAAAAACTTAGTAGTACCCTTTTTACGAAAATTGCGCGGACGGAGGAGTATGAAATTTTGCACACTTTATAGTTTATATATAGAAGAAGTGACGAATGCTAATATTTTTAAAATTATGCATAAAAATAAATTCAATCAATAAAAAAAAACATTACACACACTATTTGACACATATACACTCTTTTGATACAAGCTTTTATTTAACTTACATTGAATGTATGTATGTATGTAAGTCCGGATGGAATCTTGGAAGTTAAATTTGATCAACTTCTCGGTTTCCGATTGAGCTGAAATTTTGCACTCAAATGTATATCGCGTGACAATGCAATAATATGGTACCATTGAGCTGATCTGATGATGGAGTCGGAAGGTGGCCAAAGGCACTCCTGTACTAAACAAGATAGACCCGTCGTGTTTGGGCTCGTTTTACTCGTCTTAGCTAGCACTCTGCTACTACATGATATCCAGGATCTCAAAAGCTTGTATTTCAAAACCTTTTTAAGAACGCTTATTTATTGTTCAAATCAAATTAACAGTGTAGCCTTGGCGTAATCTGTGATTATAGAAGTATGTAGTCTTTGAGATTAATTATTATAGTCGAATTTCGACCACTAATTAAGCTTTAATTCGTGAATGACTTATCATGTGAATTACTATTCAGTCAGATTCGGTGGATGGGGAATGACTGCAGGATTCAGACAGGTCATTCAAAGGGACTTATTAATATTAGTCGTGAAAGAAGAATGATTCAAAGATCACTCTTATATTGTGTGCTAAATGATAACTATGTCTAAAACAACCAAGTTCCTTGTTATTTGTTTTTGTTGTTGTTGTTATTGATGAAGGAATAAATTTGTGGATACATTGATAAGATATATATTGTGTTTTTATTAACATTCCCATGCAACATTATTTTACACCTATACTCTAAATAAACTCATCACTATCACTTATATAATATTTATCTATATCATATCTGGCCAATATACGATAAATCGTAAGGTCACCTAAACCACTTCTCCAGGAAGGTCCAACAAAGAGAGAGGATGGGAGCTGGAGGATCCGAAGCAACCTCGAAATTGAGAATCTCGTGGCCGAGCCTAACATAATAGGAGAAATCAAAGCTCACCGCCTCCGCCCGCTCGATCACTTAGAACAGAAGAAGAAGCATATTTGGGACGGCCGGTAGGTCGGCGTCCGGTCGGCCGTCCCAATTATCGCTGGAAGGACACAGTAGAGGCTGACCTGTCGTAGCTAGGAGACAATAATTGGCAAGAAACCACACAGGACACAGAAAAGTGGCATGCTCTCGTTTCGGAGGCCAAGACTCAAGAGCTAACGGAGTTAGTAGAGTACCTAAACCACTTTACGACAATATGCTCTAAAAAACTTAACTAGGCGTATCGACTAGGGTTCATTGCAAAACATTTTGTCACGCTCCAAACAGGTGGTCATTTTAAGAAATACCATTGTTGTGAAAATTAATATGAAGGTCGTTGCGAGTGATCCAATGGGATAATCAATTTACATGGTTGTAAAAACTTACTCACAGCAAAAAATAATAACATGTTTTGAAACATTATTCAATTTAAAGTACAAGTATTTAGCTGGTTTGTGAACTACAGTAGAGCAAAAAATATCACAAATAGCCAAAGGAAAATATTTTAATTATTTAGACCTCCATTAGAGCCTTGACCGTGGCTTCGTTCACACTAAGGAAAGGTGTCTAAGAAATCCTAGTCCTATTTACTTGGGTCCGGCACGGTTTACTGTCTTCCATACTCTTCTATTCTGGCATACGTCCCTACATTTCATGTTTCACACAATCCTACTATTTCTTATTGGTATAACTTTATTTAGTAATATAGTATAAGTGCAGCGACACACCTGCGTAACGTACCGGGCGGGAAGTACAAGTAAATACATTCGCAATGTTTTTTGTTTTAAGTTACCTATGATACATCAGCGGAAATTCCGCCAATATCAGATTAGCGTCGATCCTTCAGTTGCCGAACTTTCCATGCGGTATGTTCCACAAGTGTGTCGCTGGGTTTAATTGAGTGAGCTAAGCCTTTGCCTCTGGGTTCGATTCCCGACAAACTCCATTATTTAGTATGGTCTGTGTGTCTGGAATCGGCTCCCGGGTGGACCGCCCGTTTTTTTAGCCAGAGATAATCCGATTGAGGACCATAAACCGCGACAAGCAAATAAGCTTCGGGGGATTTTTCGCGACCCGTGCGTGGGATTCGGCAGGTTGGGGTGGCACTAGTATGCCCAGCCAGAACTGGTGTCATGCTATTGCCACTCACCAGTTAGGTATACCCACTAAAACCCCTGGGTGTTCCATTCTGCGCCTTATGCCAGGGCTACGGGAAGACGGGAGGCCCAACTCCGCGTGCTCCGGCAGGCGGGAGCCTCGCACGTGGTATTCCCCCCTATATTAACCATTAAAGATAATACAAGCGTAACTAGGGTAGCTCAGGGATATACTCATATATAGTAAAGTAGTTTTCTTCTTCCACGCTCGTAGATACCAATCGGTCTTTTTCATAGAGCTAGGAGTAAGTTCGAACGCTTCTTTAAGAAGAGTTCAAACTTGCTCTATTTCTCTATGAATAGGACCAAATATGTTTTTTGTCTACCTATTTCTCAGTTTAATTGTTTTCTGGAGTTTGCCAGCGTGCTGTGATAATTATTTATTTTGATCAATTTTATTATGATGTTTTTGTGCACCTATTTATTGTAGAGACTAGAGATACATTACTTGCGTATTAAATAAACCAATTATTCACTGTTACTCTTTTATATAAGCAACTGTTACTTTCTTTATTTATTACTGATTATCATAAGTACTTACTCAACTTTATTGTTCCGTATTTGTCTGTTATATGTTAAACAAACGTCATGCAAGGCATTGTTTTCTTGTATTTGAATTATGTGTGTATAATTGAATAAATGTGTCGGCTACTGTCGATCAAGTTCACCTATACTTATAAACGTATAAATGTACCTAAGTGTGTATGTATATAATTTTCCTACAAAACAATTCATGCTGTACCCATAACTGAATAATTTTGGTCATAATTCCGTCGCATCGCACTGACACTTTAGTTAGAACAATAAAATAGGGCTTTTCTGGACCCCGCTTATCTGGTGATCTCAGGAATCCGGCAGGCGGTGGCCAAACACTGGTTTGAAATACGTGGAAAATAAAGCCACGAACTTATGTTTCTGCGTCGACTAAAGACCGAGCTTTTGAAACGATGCGCGATATCAGACTCAAGGATAAATTTCTGATTTTTTTACTTTATATCAAAAGTGCACATGACATGTTTGTAATTATTCAAAACATGTACATTTTGTATATAAATCTATATATATATATATAATGAAAATGGTGTTCGTTTGAGGCTCAATCACGCTTAAACCACTGATCGTATCGACATGAAACTACCACCATTCGATGCGAAATTTTTCCTAGATGGTTTATGGCTATCTATCTATCTTCTATATATATATAAGCAAAGTTTGTTTTCTTTGTCCGAGGTAAACTCGAAAACTACTGGACCGATCAGCATGAAACCACAACCATTCGACGTGGAATTAATCGTAGATGGTTATAGGCTATATCTATCTTCTATCTATATATATATATAATGAAAATGGTGTTCGTTTGAGGCTCAATCACGCTTAAACCACTGATCGTATCGACATGAAACTACCACCATTCGATGCGAAATTTTTCCTAGATGGTTTATGGCTATCTATCTATCTATATATATATAAGCAAAGTTTGTTTTCTTTGTCCGAGGTAAACTCGAAAACTACTGGACCGATCAGCATGAAACCACAACCATTCGACGTGGAATTAATCGTAGATGGTTATAGGCTATATATCTATCTATATATATATAATGAAAATGGTGTTCGTTTGAGGCTCAATCACGCTTAAACCACTGATCGTATCGACATGAAACTACCACCATTCGATGCGAAATTTTTCCTAGATGGTTTATGGCTATCTATCTATCTATATATATATAAGCAAAGTTTGTTTTCTTTGTCCGAGGTAAACTCGAAAACTACTGGACCGATCAGCATGAAACCACAACCATTCGACGTGGAATTAATCGTAGATGGTTATCTTCTTCTATATATATATAATGAAAATGGTGTTCGTTTGAGGCTCAATCACGCTTAAACCACTGATCGTATCGACATGAAACTACCACCATTCGATGCGAAATTTTTCCTAGATGGTTTATGGCTATCTATCTATCTATTTATATATATAAGCAAAGTTTGTTTTCTTTGTCCGAGGTAAACTCGAAAACTACTGGACCGATCAGCATGAAACCACAACCATTCGACGTGGAATTAATCGTAGATGGTTATAGGCTATATATCTATATATATATATAATCTATCTATATATATATATATATATATAATGAAAATGGTGTTCGTTTGAGGCTCAATCACGCTTAAACCACTGATCGTATCGACATGAAACTACCACCATTCGATGCGAAATTTTTCCTAGATGGTTTATGGCTATTTATCTATATATATCTATATATATATATTGTCCGAGGTAAACTCGAAAACTACTGGACCGATCATCATGAAACCACAACCAGTCGACGCGGAATTAATCGTAGATGGTTATAGGCTATATATATTTTTCAAATTCTATGAGCCCTTTGCCATGTTTTCTCGATTTGTTTGTTTATTAATTTATTTGAATACTATCTATCTATCTATATATATATAATGAAAATGGTGTTCGTTTGAGGCTCAATCACGCTTAAACCACTGATCGTATCGACATGAAACTACCACCATTCGATGCGAAATTTTTCCTAGATGGTTTATGGCTATCTTCTTATATATATATATATATATATATATATATATATATATATATATATATATATATATAATGAAAATGGTGTTCGTTTGAGGCTCAATCACGCTTAAACCACTGATCGTATCGACATGAAACTACCACCATTCGATGCGAAATTTTTCCTAGATGGTTTATGGCTATATATCTATATATATATATATATATATATAAGCAAAGTTTGTTTTCTTTGTCCGAGGTAAACTCGAAAACTACTGGACCGATCAGCATGAAACCACAACCATTCGACGTGGAATTAATCGTAGATGGTTATAGGCTATATATCTATCTATATATATATAATGAAAATGGTGTTCGTTTGAGGCTCAATCACGCTTAAACCACTGATCGTATCGACATGAAACTACCACCATTCGATGCGAAATTTTTCCTAGATGGTTTATGGCTATATATCTATATATATATATATATATATATAAGCAAAGTTTGTTTTCTTTGTCCGAGGTAAACTCGAAAACTACTGGACCGATCAGCATGAAACCACAACCATTCGACGTGGAATTAATCGTAGATGGTTATAGGCTATATATCTATCTATATATATATAATGAAAATGGTGTTCGTTTGAGGCTCAATCACGCTTAAACCACTGATCGTATCGACATGAAACTACCACCATTCGATGCGAAATTTTTCCTAGATGGTTTATGGCTATCTATCTATCTATATATATATAAGCAAAGTTTGTTTTCTTTGTCCGAGGTAAACTCGAAAACTACTGGACCGATCAGCATGAAACCACAACCATTCGACGTGGAATTAATCGTAGATGGTTATCTTCTTCTATCTATATATATATAATGAAAATGGTGTTCGTTTGAGGCTCAATCACGCTTAAACCACTGATCGTATCGACATGAAACTACCACCATTCGATGCGAAATTTTTCCTAGATGGTTTATGGCTATCTATCTATCTATATATATATAAGCAAAGTTTGTTTTCTTTGTCCGAGGTAAACTCGAAAACTACTGGACCGATCAGCATGAAACCACAACCATTCGACGTGGAATTAATCGTAGATGGTTATAGGCTATATATATTTTTCAAATTCTATGAGCCCTTTGCCATGTTTTCTCGATTTGTTTGTTTATTAATTTATTTGAATAAGGCGGTACGAAGTTCGCCGAGTCAGCTAGTCTGATATATATTTACACTGATTTGGTAATAACTAACTGTTGTCCGTACAGGAACGGAGAAATAATACATATGCATGAGGCCGGGCGGCCTAACGTAAGAGGCGACAAAAGAACCCACAGCCAGGTGGACGAGTATTTGCCCGCCTGGATGGCTACCACCCCTGATGAAGGATATGCCACCATAACAACATTGAGTTTTGTTTCGGCATTATTGACCAGTTTCCAGGCTCCCTTTAGTATGGCAGGACATTGGTAGCACCTTTGGTGTTACAAATGTCCATAGGCGATAGTAACCGCTTTCCATCAGGTCTGCCGTCTGCCTGGCTGCTAAGTTCTAAGACCTTGTGCTATAGGATATCTAAAGAGTATTCGTCTAGTTACTTTCTTGTTGGTCACGGTAAGTAAGTCAGGGTTGCTTGTACTGGAAACCCAGTGAAAGTACACGTATCATGTGTACAAGCGTAAGATGAGCCGGCGAGGCGGTGAATGAAGACGGTCGACTTACCGGTTTAGTATTGCCCGATTCCTATATCGTACCAACCCTTCATTTATCTTATGGCTTGTTTCCATACCTTACTAGTCGTTCAATTGCCCTACCATCATTAGTTGATTTTTGGCATAAATTTTATGGAACTTATGTCAATTTTTAACCGATATTAAGACAAATGAAAGGTCGTTAAGAATATAAACCATTATACTCTCTATTAAAATTTCACCTAAGTACCTACAAGTAATGTCGAAACTCAAGCAATAGTAAGGCGTGTGAATGAATATTATAACTAGGAACCGGCTTTATGTAACACATTAATAGAATAGAATAGAAAACACTTTATTGTTCACCACATACACATAAAATAAACAATTTACAGTAGTCAGTCAGACAACCCGGTTAACTTTAATACAAAACTAAAAAAATATTTTCTTACGTTTTCGCAACTTGTATACATAATAAAACTACGTTTTAACGGCTTTAAGGTAATTTATTTGATTTTTGTTATTCCCACGTTTCGGCCACTTTTCAGTGGCCGTGGATACGGAAAACAATGATGTCAAGTGTCAACGGCGACCAAAGGCATTTGAATTGTATAGTGTCGCGCTGTACTAAATGAACTAGCTTCAGGTAAAATCCGAACATATCTGGCAGTTCTATTGTTCAAAATACAACGCAGTTCTATTTTTTTTGTCCTCAACGCGTTTAGGGCAGTTAAATTTGAGTGATTAACGTTGACAGTTCTTTAAACATATTTAGCGGCAAATTTTGCGTTGTGCAAGACGCTAATTGTGTTTAAGGGTAATAAAACTACGTTTTAACGGTTTTAAGCGCGGTAATTTATTAGATTCTGGTTTGTCCGACGTTTCGAAAAGCGGCCTAAACGTCGGACAAACCAAAACTTAATAAATTACCGCGCTTAAAACCATTAAAACGTAGTTTTATTATGTATACAAGTCGCGAATATTGTATTTAAGGGTATGAACTGCGTTTAATATTTCTTAATTAAATTTAAGCAATGTTATGGAAGCGGCCCTAAATCTGAGAGTAGACGAAGCAAAGTACTTCTATAACTCGAAAAACAAGAGTTTTGAGGAGATACATTTCTAACGGAGTGTTTGTCATTAATCTTTCATGGTTTCGCCACTGCAGATAAATGTATGTGAAAAACAAACAGAGCGCTTTACATTTTCATAATCCCACTCAGAAAAGCCGCAAACATTGCCCAATTTTACGATGTCGGTAATTTCTTAAGATTACTAAAAATCAATTACACCTAATTTCCGATGTTTAGTAACTCCATGTAACTTCGCTTTCGTTTGCCAGTGGACTTGTTATGATGAATTTCAAGATCTAAATTAAACAGTATTGTAGTCAAGGTTCTAAGGCTGCGATAAAAGAAAGCAAAGAAACAAAACGCGCTTTTGAGGTAGGTATACGCCCCATGCGCCGATTTCCAACCTACGAGGCTGATGATAAAGATCACTATTTCAAAAAAATAACAAATAGATAAGAATTATATACTGTATGTCTTAGAAGACCACGGGCCATAAAAATGGCCCGAACTTTTGGTGGGCTTGCGAGGAGTTTGAGAAGGCCAACACGTAGAGGCCCCTTGACAAATTTAATGTAAATGTAGCGTGATTTTACTACAATAAAAATATTTTTTTCTTACACTATTTTTAATTCCAATTTATTAAAAATTAGTTTCTATTTTTTAGTTGGATTTTCTATAAAAGCGTATTTTTAAAGTTTTTTTAAACTATTATTTATTTTTCATTTTTTAGTGATTATTTAGTGATTTAATTCCCTTCTCCGTGGAAACTATGAAAAAAGAATTAAATACACTCTTATGATAAAATGGAAACGTTATGTAAAAATAAACTTTTTTAAAAAGGTTTTTAAATACAAGCTTTTGAGATCCTGCATATCATGTAGCAGCAGAGTGCTAGCCAAGACAAGTAAAACGAGCCCAAACACGACGGTTCTATCTTATTTAGTACAGGAGTTCCTACGGCCACCTTCCGACTCCATCATCAGATCAGCTCCATTGTACCATATTATTGCATTATCACGCGATATACACATACGTGCAAAATTTCAGCTCAATTGGAAACCGGGAAGTTGATCAAATTTAACTTGAAAGATTACGTTACATACATACTAACATACGTATGAAGCTAACAAAAGCGTATTAAAAAAGACGATCATTGCCGACGTGCCTCTTTTCTGTTAGGCCAGCGGCGATTTGTTATTCCTTAATATTCTTCTTTCATGATGGTCGACTTTCAACCATCTGATAACCAGATGAGACATTTTTGCTTGCCAGGTAGCCATGAACAGAAACAATTAGGCAAGTGTATCAAGGCATATATATATTCTCCATGTTAAAACTATCAGTTCAAACTAAATTTGTTCAGTTATCAAGAGTGAAGTTTATGAAAAAAACTTCAATATATTTCCAACTCTATCCCTATGACCAGTGTTTAAATTCTTAATTATATATTGTATTTTATTTCATTCTCTCGCAGGCTTAGTCCTATAAAGATTTATGTGTTTATCTCGTTTCTAGTGTCGCTTTTTCGTTTCATCGAGTTTCAAATCACAACGATTGTAAAGTTTTGTAGTGTAACACTTACAAGCCAATAGATAGCGCTGTACAATGATTGAGATCCCAAATTCCCGAAACGTACAAAGAATATATACACCACAGAGTACTTTATATAGACACATTTCAAACAATAATAGACGGGCCTAAGCCTGAGAGGAACAGCAGTAGCTTCGCTGGAAGATCTTCCTTTGAGACGGAAGAGCATTCCATCTCGCTCAAAAAATTGATTAAAATTCATTCATAGGCGTGTTTATAATTTGATAAAAAAATATGTAGCATCTGGTTATCAGATTGGTGAAGGTCGACCTTCCACGTCTCCTCTACAGACTGCAAACTGCTACAGTCCGCGCCACAAAAAAAGTCCCACAGACGGCGCTGCAATCGCCATACTTAATTCTACCGGAGTAATTCTTTAATAATCCGTAAATCGATGTAGGTAGTTACTAAATATAAAATATTCCATATTTAAAGCTTTAAATTAATATCCCGGGTTCTTTACGAAACAAGTTCCATCAAATAGCGATGCTGCCATTTTTACTTCTTTTGTTCCGTGACTACTTTCGCGGCGCAGATTCTACAAGTGCTACGTTCCAATAGGGACTCACTACCACCACGTTCACAAACGCGATACTTCCCGTTCTATCTACTTGCCGGCGTTACAATCGTAAACCCAAGTGGAACGGCTATTCGACCCACCTCTTGACATGGGTCGTTGAGAGCGCTGTGTGATCGAAAATGATGACGTCCTTAGTGACGTTTTCGCCACGACAACAACGACCACTGTCGCCTTGTGGAACGGCTAACTGAGCATTTTGGGCGTTGTGAGCTACTAGTGGAACGCCTTGAAGACGTTCGTGGTCTACTGGACAGATCCATTCTTCGAAAAATTTTAATAATAAAAGGAATTATGTCAAAAAAACAAGGTTCACATTTATAGATTTTATTAGAAACTAATTAATAACTAAAACAAGAAACCTTATTTACTTATGAGTAAAGTGATAGTTTATGTTCAATACTTTCTTAATACACAAATAATTGTCAGTCAGTTAAAGTGAATCAAGTGTGTTCATATTTTTGAAGTCACCCGATTCAATTCCTCACAAAGGTAATTGATTTTTCAAAATTCAAAAGATACCATTGTAGGTTTAATCAAAATCGGCCTCAAGAGTCCTTTCAGTGTTTTTTGCTATCTCGCATAGTTTAGGATTTGGCCCTGAAGGCCAACTTGAAAAACTCGCCTGTATATATATACATATGATATTTAAATAAAGGCTATTATTATCATTACTATACACATTGAGAACAATATACATATTAACAAACAAATGTCAAGTATCTATACAGTATTGAATGGTTAAGTCCGATTTTGCAGGGTTGGTCTATCTGTACCAGTGGTTCCCAAACTTATTTTGTATACCGCCCATTTTGAGAATAAATTATTTTTTAGCGCCCCCATTTTTTCACCTACTTAAAAAACACTATAACGTCAAATTAAATTAATAGATTATTGAGAGCTACATTAGCGGACATTAAACATTCATTCTAAACGAGACTTACTATAGCCTGCAAGAGTTAACTTGAGACCTAAGCGCAGTAGGTAGTACACAACGGCGCAGAAGTCTCAAGTTAACTCTTATGGGCTACACCTGCCAATGACCATTTTTTTTCTGGGTCTCTTACCGCCCCCTTTTAGACCTGCAGCGCCCACAAGGCGGCGTTATCGCCCACTTTGGGAACCACTGATCTATACAAAGCCTGAAAAATGGGACTTAATCATCTATGCATATATTTTCTATAAAACGGAGGTCAATATAGTTTATGTCAAAATAGTTCAAACCAGTAGTGACAGCGAAACTTTAATCTCGTTGCCTTGACGACGTGTATGTTAGTGAATTGCATCAGCGGCACTAAAAACTCCGCCATCTTTATCATTCATTATATATCGAGGGGCTTCATAACAAATGGGCGTACAGACAAAAGCGCAGTTTTACACAAGGGACAATATTGTGAATAAAACAAAACTAGTTGATTGTATAAGGCTGAACTTTGGAATACCCTCCTATTTAGGTACACTTGCATACCAGTAAGACTTTCTAAATTGTAACATTCATAGATTTTAGTAAACAACACAAAAATGGAATTTTTTCGTATACGCCCATTTGTTATGAAGCCCTCGATATGTAATCATATATCACAACACAGGGCGCCTGCGAGCTTCGTAATAAAAGAATGAGAGAACAATTTGAACTTTAAGAAAATACAATAAAGTCGATTTCGCAGTGTCTGTTTGAGCCACTTGGTAAGTTTCCCCGATTTAAAAAAGTGTGCAGTTCTCACGCAACAGAAGTAAAACTTCAGAGAATATACTCACAGATAATTCTTCACTAACTTTTATTAATGTAAATAATAATTCCTTAAGCCTCCGTCCGTCCGTCATCAAGTTATATAATAAATGAACTTCTTAAGTATCACTTAAATTTTTCACTGTTTTATTGTAATAAATATTGTTATCCGTTTTCTGACTCTGACAGACTCTCTAAATCTGTGCTACACAATGTAAAGCTCGCATCTCAGTATCTCGCAGATTTATGTGTTTATCTCTTTTTAGTGTCCCTTTTTCGTTTCATCGAGTTTAAAATCACAGCGATTCTGAAGAAGTTTCACTTCAAAAATGTGGACAACATGCTCCGCTGCTTGGACGCGTTGCATCCCGCGACCCTCTAGTGACGACTACAATCTCATACGCAAAATTAGTGTGCGTGCGGCTTAATTAAGCCCAAAATCCTCTCGCGAGTGATATCCTGCACTTTCAGATTATCATACCAGACCTGGTGGAAACAATGTAGCGAAGGGACAATCCGTGAGTACCGTTTTGCTCTGCTAATTTTTAGTTCGTGGACTTTAATGTGGCCTCTTTTGGTCTCTACGCACCTAGTGTCAGTTACTTAATTTTGCCATGAAGGGTTCGAACTTAGAGTACCACCGTCTCCTTAAGATTAACTACAAAAGGCTACGCGGTCACCAATTTTGTGGGAAAAAACCAACAAGCGCAGCCATTTATTATTAAAAGCACGGTCAAAAAATAAGGTCTGTCACGAAGTAGTAATAAATTTATTCATAAACTTCAGGACTTTGATAGTAATAAAATTAGTCAGTTTTAAAAGCACTTAAAGAAATTACAACATCACGCTACAGCTTCAACAAAAATATTAGATGTCGTTATGTGATGCTATAAAACTAGTAAAAAAGTTACATTATAAAAATTTTGAGCTACGTCAACATCTGTATCATTGTGGTTAATTCGTAATATCGTCGTTTAATTGTAACAACTAAATTTACATCATGGACACTTTTGATTATGTTACATTACACGACACAAATGATACAGGTGTGGACGCAGCATAAAGTATTTTTACGTTGCATAATACATTTATTTACATCGAAATATACATAAATTAGTACAGTGAGGTTTATATATATATATTTTTAATATACGAAATATCTTTACAAAATATTTTGCAAAAATCTGTAGTATGTGCATGTTTGAAAAAAAATTGTATGAGAACCCGGTGCAGTATTTGACAAAAACATTCCAAAAACACCTTTTGATAATGTTTGTAATGTAGTATAATTGATGACAAAAAACTTACATGCTAATTAGTGAAACATATTGGCAACGTTCCATTAGACTCACAACGACCACGTTCACGACCGCGATTTTACCCGTTCCACTTGCTTGCTGGCGTTACAATCGTAAACCCAAGTGGAACGGATATTCAACCCGCCTCTTGACATAGGTCGTTGTGAGCGTGTGATCCAAAAAGATGACGTCATTGGTGAAGTTTTCGCCACGACCACAACCACCGCGGTCGCCTTGTGGAACGGTTAACGGAGTATTTTGGGTGTTGTGAGCTACTAATAGAACGCCCTGTTGATACTGTTTTCATGCTTTTATTTTACTTTTGACAGCTCGAGGAAAGATCAATCAATTAGTAATGTCCTAATGCGTTACCGACTCGATTTCTTATAGAATGGACTTCATTTATAAATAAGTTTTAATCAATTTAAATTATCCATATATTTCTACTACATATACTACATATATCGTGGAAGAAATTTATCCATATTTCAACGAGCATATTTTACGTACATTAAATAAGCAAAATAAAACGGCACTTCTAATTATTTCGGTATTATTTTTTTATTTTCAAATCGATTATATAAAATCCATTATTTACGTACAGAGTCGGCTTATTAGTCTGTGCGTTACATGACTCACAGAACATCACTATTACGTCACCCACAACAATAGAGTACGTACGACAATTATGTCATTTGTTTCATATGGGGTTTTTGTCAAGAAATGTGTGACTTGATAGACGTGCAAACATCAAAAGTAAAATAAACGCTTGGAAACAGTATAGTATAAATTTATTATAAAAATGTCATGTGCGAATAAGTGAAACACATAAGATTCCACATGATTTTGACATATGTCATATTCGTCATATGAATCTGCTAGTTTTGGCTATTCAAGCCCCCCGAGTTTAACGCACATTTCACGTCTCTGCATGCATTTTGAAAAGTGAGATACCTACTCTCGTCTCCGAATGAATGGTACCCACTAAAAATATATGGACAGAAGCAGGGAAAAAATGCTGTCTTATTGGTTATTTACAAAGCATCTCCACTCTCTATAACTCTCTCTCGTTTAGTGCCAAGAGGACCTTACCAGCTTGTCTAACTGCAATCCTATTCTATATATACAAGGTCACTCAAAACCGGGATTACGATCAGGAACATGGCACAAGAGCATAAATAAACTTTAACGAAATGGAGTGCCATCATTCCTAATATGGTGTCAGATCAAAACTATTGATTGATACTAAAAATGGAAGCTTATTGAATGGGAAGTTTCTCACATCGCGTATACCAAGACTAATTTTTGAAACAACTAGAATTGCCAGGCAGTGGCGTAGCTTGCCTTATATATATAAAAAATGCTTGTTATTGAATTAAAATAATTATAAATTAATTTAAGTTATTACTTATACTTAATGCTCCTAGGAGCTAAATTAGACAAACAATTCGAGTCAAAGATACTAGAACCGTGATATCAGCGGATACTAGAAATCATTCACAGCTGGCGAAGATTTCAAATTTTCTAGATTTTCTGCCTCTATAGACAATAATGACAAGGCTGATAGCCGTTTCTCTTCACCCAACAGTTATTCTCAAAAATGTTATTAATCTATAAAAGACTGTGGATAATGTTAGAAACTTTTGCTTACACATTTTCGGGGCCCCGTATCATTGTTACGGCGATAGCTAAGCCCCTGTTGCCAGGAGAAAATAAAGTTTACCAATGAAATATTGTAATTAACCTAAACGGCAACAATATTTAATCTAGGTTTCTATTTCTGTGTATTAATTGTTGATGTTACGGGTTAAAAGACAAACTCCATGTATTTAATGGCAATTTTCTACACCAATAGTAAGATATAGAAATCCAGCAGTAATCTGTTGAACGTTTTTAGAGATTCTTAAATAATCATGATTTTATTGTTAAATTCGATCATTCATCATCAGGCACGGGCGATACAGTCTCATACAAAACAGATTATGCCGCTTTAGACTAGGGATTGAAAACGTTATGAATTAATTGTAAAAATATAGGTAATTACCGGTATTTTCGAAAAAGATATTGCAATATTTTTTATATGTACCAGTATATTCTTTACCGTTACTTGGTAATTTTTATGATTTTAACGTTAAAATTCGTATATATAACGTATCGTTAATATTAACGTTATTTATAGCGACGTTGCCATTTTGAAGGATTGGCTTTTATTATTGGATTTATTACGACTGCATCTTACCGAAACAATCGACAAACAGAACTCTAGATATTACGCGCGCTCTTAGCACAGTGCAGCTTAACAATCTTTGCGAGTGAAAGAGAGCGACGATGGTAACAAAACATAGTTATATTTTTTCCCGGTTAAAATGGCTAGAAAAAATGGAAGTTCTATAACGATATTTATTTTTTAGCGTTATCTGAAATAAGCCTAAATAACGATACCACATCTTTACCGGTATTTCAAGCCCTGCTTTGGACAATACAAACTATTGAGTTTATATTGGTATCGTCATAAAAGAAAAATAGCATTAAAAACCATGTAAAAGGTTGTACAACTTGCACACATCACGCTAGTAACAGGGATGTTATGAAACTCCGCAACCGTAAACAAAACTATTGGATATCTCTACTATAATAAATCTATAAATGGTTCGAATTCGTACAATGCGTTTGAAAATGTGAAAAATATCAGCGGCGATAATTCGGATCAGAGTTTCCGAAAATGCAACTTTTAGAATTTTTGTCTGTCTGTCTATTAGAGCATCACGTAAAAACTGGATGGACTGGATTTAAATTAAAGTCGACATAGAGCTAGCTTATATCGCGAATCTTAGGATACGTTTTATCCCGATATATGACGTCGTTTTCGTGGGATAGCCAAATTAACGAAAAAGATGGCGCTGCGATCGCACCTTTTTTAGAAACTACTGAACGTATGTATATGAAACTCGACATAGTGATGGCTTATAACCCGAGTTAATACTTAGGATACATTTTATCCCGATAAATGAAGTAGTTTCCTTACAATTGACGGATTAGCAAAGTACATGGCGCTGCAATCGCGTTGCAAATATAAGTTGTCATTCATTACATTACTTCAAATCAGGTTGGCATCGACTCGCCTCTGTGGTCTGCTGGGCAGTTGTGTAGTTTATAATATATGTACTTAATTTCTTTGTTATTATTATAAAATAAAGCTACTGCGAGGGGCTTGACACGCAGCACAGCCGCGAGGCAAGCTCTAGTCTGAAATAAAATTCTATACATAACAGTAACCAAATTCGATATAAGTTTCAAATGATTTCGGATAGGGGCGGAGTTTAAATGAGACACTCTATGATCTAAATATAAAGCCCAATTATCTATTTGCAATTTATTTTTACAATTTCTTCAAAATCTAATATTCGTAAGAAACGGATAATCCGAAATAATTTTATACCTGTACCCTATCTGAAACGGATACATTATTATTCATACATCTATATTCGAAATTTCATATCCATAACATCCCTGCTAAATATAATATCCATGAATTGGACAGGTCCAGGATAACCTGCCCATAATTACTGTCTCTTTCCTCATTCTGGCTTCGACACATAACACCTAATTTTAAGACACAAATGCGCAAATATGCAATGACATACTTTAGTAAAAAAATTGTTCAGATGTTACTAAATGCTCACTAAAAATCATACACCTAACCTATTAAAAACATTCTTAGTGACCGTTAAATTGTTAACGTTCTTAGTGCCTAACCTATTTTTGACATTAGCGCCATCTGGCATAGACAACCTTCTCTCTGGCTTATTGAAGACAGTTGTCACTTTTGATACGTTCCTTTGCACAATCTTTGGTACAACTTTAGGAGAATTCTTTGCCTTACTCGGCTCGATCTCTTTGTACTGTACTTGACTGGAGAATTTAACCGATTTAGTTTTAGGTATATTTAGTTTATCCTTAACACTTACTGGAGTTTCGTCCGCTCGCATAGTGCATGCGTTCATAGCTATCTTCCTTACGTTATTCTTCGAGGTGGTCACTGTCACAACTTTCTTCACCAAAGAGGAAGTTTTAAGAATCCCTTCGTATTTCAAGGCGTGTTTGTCGATAGGTATCGATTTTTCTTGTGCGGGTTTAGCTCCAAGTCTTGAATATATTGGTTTGACAGTAGCATTGGTTGGTACCACTTTGACAGACTCGTTGTCTCCGAGACGGGCGAACACTGTTTGCTTTGTTAGTGGACCTGAAAATTATGAATTGAAATAGTAGAAAAAACACGAAGTAGCCTGGAAATATTTAACCCTCTTAAGACAGAACCACCACATAGTGGTCGAACTGTCATACATGCCACCACACCACACACACCACAAATTTCTGGTCAAATAATGATCATTTAAATTAATGTTGAACTCAAGCTTTCTCCCTCTAACTAGATAGAATTTGTATTAGAGTAAAAGAGACGATATAATTTTCTTGGTTTTGGCGCAGCAATTTTGATGGCAGCTGGCCGATTATGGACAAAGACGATTTTAAATTTGGCCCCCTTTAAGGGTTAAGTAATATCATATCTCATATACAAACCTTCTGTTAATGATGACAGAGGTGTAGAGGGTGCTCCGAATCGTATCAACCGCGCCTTCTTCATGCCGATATCAGAGTCACTATTCCTGCAATTAATCATAATTTAATTTTAGTAACATATTAATTTTGGTAATATAACGTATTTTATGTCCATTCTCAGTATTGAGATTACATAAATATACCAAACTAGGATATGTCAGGGACTTAGTCCACATTTGACTTGAAATTCCCAGGTGTATTAAGCTATCGTTATAGTGAAAATTGTGTCGGAATAAGCAAAAAAATAGCACACATTTATTACATACAATTTGATATTGATCAATGGAATAATCACATCAATTTAATAAAATAACTTATCACTCAATCCGAATAAAACTAAATGTGTTAAGTTTGTTATGCCCAATGTAAAAGAATACAATGTTAATATTTCTCTTAATGACACTAGACTTAACCTAGTAGATTCAACTGTATTCTTAGGCATTAACCTACATCAGAAACTCCAGTGGGGTGCTCATATATCTAGTCTCTCAGGAAAGCTTAGTTCTGCTGCATATGCGGTCAGAAGAGTTAGGCAGTTCACTGACGAAGAGACTGCTAGACTAGTTTATTTTAGTTATTTTCATAGTGTCATGTCCTATGGTATTTTACTTTGGGGCAACGCTGCTGACTTAGAGACTATATTTGTTTTACAAAAAAGAGCCGTAAGGTCAATTTACAACCTCGGCCCTCGGGTGTCTCTTAGGGAACGCTTTAAGGAAATCGGTATTATGACGGTCGCCTGCCAATATATTTTCAATAATATAATTTATATTCGTAATAATTTGAGTGCCTACAAGCAGTATAAGGTGTTCACAATTTCAACACCAGGCATTGTAATAAACTGATATTGCCATCTTTTAGATTACAAAAAGTATTGTCTTCTTTCTTGGGGGTTGGTATACGCTTCTTCAATAAGATTCTGAGTGAAATGTTAGATCTGCCCTTCACTAAATTCAAAACCAAATTAAAAAGTATCTTGCTTAAAAAGGGATACTACACTATTGAAGAATATTTAAATGACAAAACTTCATTTACATAGCAGCTCGCTCCAACCTCTTATACTGTGTTTTGTACGAGTGTAACGTTTTTGTCTTGCCGTATTTGTAAGGAATATATGGAGATATGTTGCAAAAAAAAAATTAGTACGGTATGTCTTTATATTTATAACTATAATAATATTTTTTATTCTTTTATTGCGTTCAGTCTTATTGAATATGCACTGTTTGCTACAACTCCATTAATTCTTCAAAAGTCATTCTGTATCACAATTCTGTATAAAACTTATAAAAAAAGAACTTAAATATAAATAGAACAATAAATATAAAGAAAAACAATTTTTAGCTAGACGTGTTGCTGGGGAGTTTCTTGCCGCTTCTTCTCCTTAACAGCAATAACACGTTGCGAAGCGGTGTACATAGACTAGGAAGTAAAATAAAATTTTAACCTGTATGTATGACCTTCAAAAAGTGTTCTCCAGTGGAACTTATTTTGAATAAAAACTTTTGAATTTGAATTTGAAAATTTAAATTCGATTACCAAAATCGATTTTATTAAATCTGGCCATTTTTAATCACTCCCAGAAAATTTCCCGCGGGATTCCCAGAATATTAAGTAGCACAGTTAAGTATTCGCTGTAACTCAGCGAAAACCGCATCGAAATCGGCTCAGTAGTTACTACGTGTATCTCGAACGAACAGACAAGAAATCTAAAAAAAATGCATAGTGTTCTTCATTGTTTATAAAGTCTATTCCAGTTTGGTTTTTTAATAGCTTTAATGTACAGACACAGCATGTTTAGAATTTTATAATACATGAGAGATTTCAGCAAAATTAATACAATGGGTTCTGTGAAATTATATATCTCAGTGTACAGTCAGATTTTTGCATTCATAATGTTATTATGGATAAAGCACAACATTTCTGAAAAACTGATTAATGATTTATATTATAGCATCAGTCATGTGCCATTTTGTTCAGATGTTGATATTGATATTCAGCAATATATAAATATTATATTATAAATAAAATATTAGTTAAGTTATAAGTTGAAAAGGGAATGTTAAGGTGGTTTGGCCATGTAGAGAGAATGAATGATAGCAGAATCACAAAACAAGTATATGATAGCAATGTGACTCGGAAGAGTCGGTGCCGGTAGACCAAGACATACTCACCGTGATCAAATTGAACATATTTTGAAGAAAGGTCAGATAAAAAGTAATTAAATAAGCGTGTATGTATGAGAAGATTAATGAAAGTTGATGAAGCGAAAAGTGTTTGTCAAGATCGTAACAAGTGGAGATCCATCGTCTCTGCCTACCCCAATGGGAAACAGGCGTGACAATATGTATGTATGTATAAATAAAATATTACCCAACATCAACGTGCTTCCTCTTCTGTGTAAGACTTGTAGGAGATGTCTCCTGAATATGTGGATTTCTTGTGTAATGCTCCAACATGCGACTAGCAGCTGCAAACAATACTTATAATAACTAACTTTCAACTAAATTTACCTAACATTGAAGTCTTTTTTTATGTGATGATATTAGGAGCTGGCCATTTCTCTCATTTGATCACAAGTTTCTTGCTAGTTATCTACACTGTAATAAGTCTGTAAATGCTTCGAGTTTGAACAATAAACATTGAAACTCGACATAGAGCTGGCTTCTAACCTCATTTAAGTTAACTCTTAAGACTAAGTGTTAACACTTAGAATACATTTTATCCCGAAAAATTATGTCGTTTCCTTAGAATAGACAAATTAGTAACACAGATGGCGCTGCAATCGCGTTTTTTCAATTCCCTAACAAATACCTATGTTGTCATAAACAACATGTCATTCGTCGTATTACTTCAAATAAGTCTAGAAAAACATTTTTTTCGCAAGAAATAAGGTTAGCAACGCGTTATTCTATATGCATTGCATTGGAGGGAGGTTATGTAGAAAAAAAATTAAATTAAATTATTTAAATTTTTGCATTTTTTTATATAGATTCCAATAACTTTTTGATTCACCTCTATCTATATTATCAACTAAATAAATTAATTGTTATTAGCTTTCAGTTATGTTCATTTCAAACGTAGACAGAGAAACCTAAAGACAAATTGATAGCTTTTGTCGCGTTCACACAAGAAAAAGAGCAACTTATGCCGAAGTCGTATAAAAGAATGAGACAGAACGATACTATTTTTTGTTTCACTGAGCGTGCCGCGGTTTAGACCACCGGTGTTCTTATTTTCTTAACAAAGTTCGACAGCTGAAGCGCAGCAGCTATCGTCTTCCTATAAAATACAGTTTTCACGTGCTATATGTGAAGTAATTCATATTATATTTTGTTTTCAACAACTTAGACTTCCTATTTCAACCTTTTTGTTAAGAACATGGTGCGGTGTAGCGTTAAAGGGTGTAAAAGTGATAGCGGAACGAAAACCCAGGATTGTCTTTTCACTCGTAAGTATACCACTGTTTATCAGTTACTAGGCATTCAGTAGAATTTTATTATGTTCATATATTGTGTATAATGTACTCTAGACGTAAATTCATCGTTAAAATAGCACAAAAATAACAATTACAAATTTTAACCTAAAATTTAGTGTGGCCAACTTTTTTTAAATTATTTCACACTATTATAAGAAATATAATTAGGAATTTATTCTGCATCGTGTATTAATGAAATATCTGAAAAATTTAATGGTTTGTTGTAGTTTTCCTGAACCTGATAATAATTTACGTCGGAATTGGATACTAACTGCAAGACGGTAATCAAAAGTCAAATTGATAAGTGAGGAAGATGGGGATTTATTGGAATCTGTTGACTCTACCAATAAAGTTCTTAAAACTTCTTGAAAAAATAAACATGTTCTATTATTTATTCACAAAGCCAGAACCTACTATCACATAAGAAACGGTAGTTATTACATTATAGGTAGTTATACTACATAACCATCATCTATCCTTAGTCTCCTGCCCTCATTGCAATTAATTTGAATTACGCAGCATGTCTCCTCCTTCACATAGCATGCATAGCACCTATCGATAAAAAATTTCCTTACATCCAAATTTCTAATTATCACAATTATTTTTCCTGACAAGGTATCCCTAAATATAGTGACGTCATCTCTTTTGTCCCTTTCTGCGGCACGCTATAGCGGTGTCTATAGGATTCTCTGTCTACGATTTCAAAGTTCAAAGTTATGTTCTATAGACATTCTTAAGTGTCAAATCGGGCTTTTATATTTTTATTATTTTTAAACGACGATGATATGTAAAACCTTAAATAAATTATCACAATTTGAAAAAAAGAAATTAAGTATATTAACTTACGAGACGATGGGGATGAAGTGGTTGACCTGCCAGTGACGGCAGCAACTGGCACCTTCTGGCTGGCAGTTGTGGCTGCGGTACTTAAAACACGGTCACGCGCAGTGCTCTCATGCACTTGCTTGGCATGTCTGCAAAGATGGTACTATGTTCAAGATTATTGAGTCATTAACTAAAACATCTTTACAACAATAGTGAAAAATTGGGTTGTATGTATTTTTTAATGCCGAATATTAAAATCACACTAAAAATTAAAAAAAAAAGTGATTGTGTAATTATGTACACGCATTAGAAGTTATACTTCTTTGGTGTAACAAGATAAAAATCTTTTCAAAAACTTTATCTTTCGCCTTATTCTTCTTTGTAGAAAAAACGACACTAACAATAGAAAAACTAAAATGTTGACTATAGCTAACTTCAGGGTGTCGATTTTTCGTGACAGTGTGCGTGAGCATCGTAAAAATTTACTCTCATCATTTTTCCCTAACGCGCAAAAAGAAGTTTTTTTTTTTTTAGTACAGCAAACAGGCTGACGGCCCACCTGGTGGAAAGCGGTTACCGTCACCTATGGACGTTTGCAACATCAGAGATGTCACCAACGCGCTGCCGGCCTCGAAGAAATTTTATGACACCCTTTTTGAAAAACTCCATATCGTAGCGCTGTGGGAAAACCTCGGCCGGGAGCTCATTCCAGATTCCTACGGTACGCAAGAGAAACGTTCTACAGAACCGTTGCGTACATGAGCGAAGTGGCTCAAGGAAGTGGGGGTGAACTCCCAACCGATGGCGAGCGGTGCGATGGTAGAAAGAGGACGAAGGCACCATTCTAAACAGTTCTTCGGAACACTCCCCGTTATACAGTCGGTAGAATACGCAGAGAGAAGCAAAGTCTCTCCTAAGGCTAAGCGTATCTAAGCCGTCTGTGAGTATGGGATCATCAACAACGCGAACGGCTCGACGTTGAATAGAGTCCAGGGGATTGAGTTGGTAGGCAGGTGCTCCAGCCCAAAGGTGTGAGCAGTACTCCATATGCGGCCTCACCTGGGCTTTATAAAGCACAAGGCGTTGCCGCGGTGAGAAGTACTGCTTGGACCGGTTTAGCACTCCCAACTTCTTAGAGGCAAGTTTTGCCTTGCCTTCAAGATGGCCCCTGAACTGTACATCGTTCGCGATGTCAACACCAAGGATCCCTATACTCTTGGAGGTGGTAAGGGTAGTTCCTTGGAACTGTAGCGCTTGCTCGAATGGAGTTTTTTTGGCAGAGAATACGCAGACCTGTGTCTTCTTGGGGTTGAAATGGACAAGGTTCTGTCTGCCCCATTCTGAGACTCTCTCTAAGGAATGCTCAACTTCAGACACAAGTCTAACCCGACTTTCCTCCACAAATGATCGAGGGACGTTTGCACGACCAGAGTACTGCGCATCGCCAGTGCTGTCATCCGCATAGCAATGAATGTTGCAAATAGACAACATATCATTGATATGCAAGACGAACAACGTTGGCGATAGCACACAACCCTGGGGCACACCAGCGTTGATGGGCTTGATACTTGAACAGCAACCATACGATATCCCATACGATGGCAGCTTCGATAGAAGAGCCCTGTGCCAGACCCGGTCGAAGGCCTTAGCAATATTTAGGCTAACTGCCAGTGCTTCCCCTTTGCTCTCAGTGGCTTCAGCCCAACGGTGGGTTAGGTAAACCAAGAGATCCCCAGCTGAGCGACCGTGGCGGAAGCCGTATTGCCGATCATTTAGCAGCTGGGAATCTTCGAGGTAACCCAGAAGCTGCGCGTTGATAATACGCTCCATCACCTTTGAGAGCAAAGAGGTTATTGCTATAGGCCTATAATTCGACGGGTCCGTACGGTCCCCTTTTTTGGGGACAGGGTGCACATGGGCAATCTTCCACGAAGCGGGGACACAACCCTTGCGGTAAGAAAGAGTGAAAAGTCGGGCAAGGACTGGGGACAGCTCAGCTGAACACGTCTGCAGCACAATGGCAGGAATGCCATCAGGCCCAGAAGACTTCTTGACGTCGAGGGAGCGGAGAGCACATCGGACTGCTTTTTGAGTAAAGCGCACCTCCGGCATCCTAGAGTCACACTCTGGGATTGTAGGTGGAGTTTCTCCCCCGTCGTCAAGAGTCGAATTGGCCGCAAAGATTTCGCCCAGAAGATCGGCTTTATCTTTGGCGGCGTGTGCCAGACGGTCGTCCAGTGTACGCAGAGTTGGAAGAGACGCCCGACAGAAGTTTCCCTCGACAGCTTTGGCGAGGGCCCAAAAAGCTCTAGTCCCAGAAGGGTAACTAGAGAGGCGCTCACCAATTCTGCCGATGTGATTGAATTTTGCTCTCGCGAGCTGTTTTTTGAGGGACCTGGAAGCGGCATTGTATCTCTTTTTCAGGTCAGAGGAACTTGGATCCTGACGAGCTCGCGCTGCAGTCCATGCTCGATAAGCCTGTTGCTTTAGTTTTACAGCCTCAGCGCAAGACTTATCGAACCATGGTTTGCTCGTACCACCGATGGGTACCGTTGAGTTTGGAATGAAACATTCCATTCCCTGCAGCACCACATCGGCGATTGAGTCTGCGCATGCGTCAGGATCTTCTGACGAGAAACATAGCTGCCTCCATGGGTAGGATGCATAGAATTCACGCAGTCCATCCCAATGTGCTGACCGGTATCGCCACACCTTCCGTCGTCCAGCGGGACGAGTCCGATCGGGAATAGGAAGGGGCACCACCGAAGACACCAGACAATGATCAGAGGTTCCCAGTGGTGCACTGATCGAGATCTGGTAATTCTCCGGGTGTGTGGTCAGCAGAAGATCCAACAAAGAGGGCTCATGATCCACTCTATCCGGTATTCGGGTAAGCCCCGTGATCACCTGAGTGAATCCATGGGCGAGAGCAAAATCATAGGCAGTAGTCCCTGGCAGATCAGTCCTCGGGGAACCCAACCACTCAGCGTGATGAGCATTAAAGTCCCCGAGTATAACTACCTCTGCTGAAGGATACTGCCCAAAAACTCTGTCGGTCACCTCATGAAGGTGTTCAAAAAAGCGAGCTGTTTCAGTCCTTGCGCATTCCCTGCCATGGGACCGGTATAAGCACGCATAGATCCGAGTGGAACCACCAAAATCTATGCGTACCCACAAGATGGAAAGGTCCCTATCTTCAAGGCCGTGGAGACGGCGACAGCAGATATCTTCCCGAACGTATACACAGACCCCGGCTTTTGACAGAGCTTTTAGTATAACTAAAACAGTTATACTTCAACTAAAACATTTAGAGGTGAGTTACCCTTATCATTTAGGGGTACAAAAATAGATGTTGGCCAATTCTCAGACCTGATATGCACAAAAATTCGTATTCAAATCGGTTTAGCCGTTTCGGAGGAGTATTGTAACAAACGCCGCGACACAAGAATTTTATATTTTAGAATAATAATAGTAATAATATAATTACATTTAATTTGTAAAGTTTCAAAGGCAAACTACTTGCAACATATTCTTATTAAAATGCACAAGGTAACATAAATTATTGTAATATGTAAAATTTATTTTAGACAATTGTAATTATTACTGCTGAAAACTGAAACTGAAAGTAGTTTAAAGGATTTGCATTTTTCAACCAAAAATTTCTAACACTGAAAGAAAAAACCGAAAAGGTGGATGATTTTATAATATAAATGCTATATATGTAAATTACACAATTTTTACAAATAGGACTCTTGAAAATAAACTTAATATATTAACTTACTAAATTAGCCCAAAAAATAGGGGTGTAGCCTTGTATAAATCACAAGCTGAATATTTACAGACACATAAGGGATAACACTCTAATGAAATCCTAAAGTCCCCATTGATCCCATGTGCATTTTTTTTTATTCAAGGTCAAAGGTCATAGAAATGGATTCTTGGATATTTGAGCCAAACACTATAGTGCCAATGTTTCCACCTGAAATGGCTCAAATTTGTACCCTGTTCCAAGAGCCACCACATATTTGTACCATTTGAGTTGCTTGGCAAAGGTGGCAGTCCAACCATAAACACTAAGTATATATATATATATATATATATATATATATATATATATATATATATATATATATATATATATATATATATGTGTGTATTAGAATATTAGAAGTCGAAGACAAGCATGCATGACAAGAGCTATGAATGTCAAAGAAGCAAGTGAGGTGTGTAAGAATAAGCCTAAATGGCGCTCTGTTGTTTGTTCCTACCCCGCAAGGGACCTGGCATGAAGTTATGTATGTATGTATTAGAAGTAAATAGATATAATCTTTACATAGTATAAAACAAAGTCCTTTTTCACATCTGTCTGTCTATATCTGTTAAGTCCTCCTAAAATACACAACAGATTTTTAGGCAGTTATCACTACCACTTAGGTAATTTCTACAGGAAGGTTTATATATATAATACCTTTTCCCTTGACTTTGCACTAAATTTCTAATTAAGTTTTCATGTAAGTAGAACTACTTACAAGAATTTAACCACCAGTGTTGCTGCAGGGAAAACTTTGGTTGATACATAGATATAATAATATATAATTAAAGAGCTTAGATTATCAGTGTAGTATCATATTCACCTCAAAATAGCAATAACATCTCCCATTCTGACAATACCCATGTCCTTCAAATACTCCTTGTTCAGATCTAAAAGCATGTCACTCTGGATTCTATTCTCTGTAAATGTGAGGGCATATGTGGCACCTACATCTGAAGGGATGCCTGCAGCCGTGAAGAAGCTCACCCACATTGCTGATAACAAAATTTTATTCATTATATTCAGTAGTATATAAAAATCTATCTCATATCAAATATGTAAAATTTCATTGTAATAAACTTGTAAATTTACACCTGAATTAACATGAATTTTGGTATCATAATTTTCCTTTAGTGTTATAAGTTTGCTCTTGTGAGATACAACAGAAATTTAATGTGTTTAAGATAGTAATAAACTATTTTCTGTTGAAGAGGTAATAAAATAGGGAATTTATGAAAAATTAAAGGTTTCTGTTCTGAATTGTTATAATTCATTTTCTCATTTGACATATTTCAATATTTAAACTATTTGAACTTAAATAAAAAAATAATTTGTCAACATAGTCCAATAGATTCTGTATAAAAAAATTAAATGCTCTACATACCGCTGTAAACACCACGGAATCACTTATATAGTGAGACTAATAATAACATAAACAAAATGTAGCATTGCTAAAAATAAAATAACTATACTTTCTATTTATGATATAAATATTAAGTTGATTGATATAATGATTTGCATATGATATAAAAAATGAAATAACAGATGCATATATAATTATGAAATACATAATATACTATTAAGTCAGTTATAACCTTGAACAGTTTTTCGTTTTTAACAACTTAAGTAGAATTTGATTTTAATATATATAGTCAAAACTCAAACAACCTGTAAGATTAGAATCCATTTTGCATGGTCCTGAACTCATGTTTCACAAAAATTACAAAGAAGAAAATAAATATCAAATTACACCAACACAGCCATTAGCACTCATTAGCTATTTGACATTTCATTTGACATATTGAAAAAAAAACATTTTGACATTTTGAATATTTTTACTAGAGATGTAGCCATTGTAAAATTCTGCTAATTAGCAGCTTTTCACAAAATATGCGGGCGCGATGCGATGGCCGGGAGAAGGCAAAGGGACGGGAAGAAGAAGCAAGGAAGGAAAGACTCACCTCGCCACCAGTCCGCCGCCACGTCCCCCGGGGGTTCACACTCTCACTAGGATTGTGGCTAATGTTAATTGAATGTGATTATATTATAACAGTTTATTGTCTTTATTTCGTGTTCCAACAATTATATATGTACATGTTTATTGCGGTGACAGCAGTGTCCCGTTCTGTCTATATCTTGTTATGCGCATTCTTCATTCAAAGTTTTATTTTATTCTTGATGGCGAGGATGTGGAGGAAGAATTTACAAGGAGGTGTTCCTCGGCGCAACCAAAATAGATATTCAAATTTGTTTTTCACAAATTAGCTAACCAACTGTACAAAAAAAACCGAAAAAAGAAAAATTTAATTTGCTTATTGTTAGCTATCAGCTAACATCTGTTTTACTTTTTAGCCGGCTAACAAACTACAATAACTCGGATGAATTGTTTTTGGAATTTTGTTTGGTTACCACCGTAGACAGAGAATCCTCTGTCTACGGTTACCACCGTTAATATCTACTTTAGATTAAAGAACTACACCAATTACTTTCGTAGTTAATACAAAAAGATAGAGCTATCAATAATTTCTTACTACTTTATATACGTATAGAAGATAGCCATGAAATTATTTTATTTAATCACTACTATTTAAACAATAAAAATCACCAACCGATATTTTAGAAGGGACGATAAAATAATAGTACCGCGTTGTGTTTCCGTAGCAATTAGAACTGTGAAATTACGAATAAAGTTCAATTTTACTCAAATAAGTTCGCTCGTTTATCATTTTGACTACCTACTTTAGCTGTTTTGTATTACATAACGGTTTATCTCGCGTGAAATAACACACTCATACAATTTAATGGCCGTTTACTTTTCCTCTTACCGGAATGAATAGTGATTTATTTTATATTATTATTATTTAGCCGGTGGTCAATAAAATGTGCCATCACTAATCACTTAAATAATCAATCTGTGGATCAATAATTTAAAATTATTTTGCTGGCTTAAAAGCCTAGTTGCCAAGCCATAAATACTAAAAAATATTTTGGGGAGTTGTTGGCGGGAACTGAAAGGAGATGTTGTACTGTGCAGTTTTATTTTCTAAAAATGTGTAAAATTGCTCTAAAAAAATGAACAATAGTTGTAGGATATTGATAGTTTTTGAGTAGTATTTTTTTTGTTGAATAATGTGAACTGTGTAGTCAAATGTGGCCTTTTGAGTTGTCACAAGAACTTCGTGCAATGGCACCGGCTGATTACCTACAGTACAGCTGTGCTATACATAGGCGAAGAAACTATTGTAAACTAAGATCTGGCTTAAAGGCCTAGCTGCGAACCCATAAACCTAAATAAATAAATAAAAATTATTTTGGGCTTAGGGGCTATAAGTAGCGATGCGCAAACTAAATCACCAATGAGATCAGTGATTTATAAATCTTTTTCCTTGAAAGATTTAAATCACTCTTTTAAATCTTTAACTCTTTTAATAAATCTTTGGTTTCGAATGATATAATTTATTCAGTTGACCGGTTTTAAGCTTTACAGTAATGCCAGAGAGTTTAATTTACTGTGTATCATCATTGTATTTCTTAAAGTGCGCATGTTATCTCTTTTCAATTCACAATATCCTGTATCTATTGTCTCATACTACATCTAATAGTATCTGATTTGTTAGTTTTCATCATTCCATGTGACTAAAATCAATCTTAACGTAGTGAGTTAAAGATACATTTTCCAAACCAAAGATTTAAAGAGTGATTTCGAATTTTTAAAAGATTATACATCTTTTAAATCAATCACTCCTGAGTTACACATCTTTAGCTATAAGGGATATTTGGACTTTGCAAGTTTTGAATTAATTTTTTCCTTAAATGCAACTTAAATTAATAAGTACTGCAAGGTGTTTAAGCTCGTTTCTTCACTTTAATAAATATACGAACCGACAAGGTGAACTAAATTACTGTAGTTTAGTAATAGTTTTGAAATTTTAACCAATAAAGTGATTTTATTTCTTATTTTAGGACTTAGGAGCATTTTAAAGTCAAGAAAAATGTCTACAGGACTATTAGAAGATGTTCCCAAAGTGGACATTGACCCAAACGGCGTGTTTAAGTACATATTGATTAAAGTATACGAAACTAAAGAAAATAATGTTGAACCTTCAATAATTATAGTCAGGGGATACCAAAGATGCAACTATCATTCTGATATCTACGATGAGGTGAGTTTCAATGCATTTATTTGCCATTTGGCTAGCATATTGGCTGCGACTTAACAATCTAATAGAGGAATTTTAAATAGTGGGGAGGGGGGGAGGCACATTTGGGATGTGGTTTACATATATGTCCCCGGAATCATAAGTACTAGGGGGAGGGGGGAGGTGGGGGGAAGAAAACTTACCCCTTCTGCAACTCCTATGGCGAGGAAATGTATAGTTCCCGAGTTATTAATGTTTTTGTCAATTTCACTTATATATAAGATAAATAGTGAATGGTTACAGTCGGTTCTGGTACTCGCCGGCCGCTTCCGCGGCACGCTCGCTTCGCTCGCTCGGCTCGTGCCCTTTGGTCTACACAAAACCTAACCTAACCAATTGTTTCAAACTTTACATATTTAAATTTTCAGATACATACAGTCTCCTATTTAAATAAATCACGTCCTCTCCAAAATGTACACTTTCCGGTGCACAAAAAAAGTAAAAAAATCAAAATTACCAGATCATTGTTGTGAATTTTAAACTTAATTAATTGAATATGTAATTTTTCCACTCAAATCCAATTTCAGTTGTTATAAATAAGTCTTAAATATATTCCTAAGCACATTAACCATTAAAATCACCCAGGAAATCATCCGGGGACATATATGTAAACCCAACCCCACATTTGCCTTTACAACAACCCCTAAGGTCCGGCGATCGGCGATTGGATCGGTGCTCACTTATTTTCACTGATTTTTTCGATAATATTGCACTTCTATCATAGGTCCAAAGCTGAAAACTTCTTTCAAAGTAAAAAAGCCAGTAATCAACATAAAAAGAGCCAAAATAACCAAAAACCAGCTTAATTGGATAAAAATGAAGAAAAAACACAATAGAGCACATTCATATACACTACAAGAGTAACCATTCAAAATGGTCTCATTCAAAAAATTATTTAAAAAATCGCTATCGCGATCGCTGGACCTTAGGGGTTGTTGTAAATGCAAGTGTGCTTCCCCCCCCCTCCCCACTTCACCACCCCACTACTTAAAATTCCTATATTAGAAAGCTACCTACATTGACCAGCATATTTTATATACCTATAGGGTTGAGTTTCAGCTTAAATACCAATTGAAATTGTAATATTAATGTTGATAGTTATTTTATCTTTCGAATCCGGACTTAAAACATGCATTTTTTATAGTCAATGTGCATAATAGTTTCGCATTCATTCTCTTTTTTCTTCTTCAGCCAGTCTCTGTCCACTATTGGATGTTGGCCTCCCCAAGTTTACACCACATATCCCGGTCGCATTCATTCTCACATAATCTTAAATCAATATTGAGTCTGAAATTTTTTAGAAGGGTAGTATTATATGAGACGCATGTCAGCTAAGATTTAAAATGAGGAAATAGAATGTATATAAACTGATATTTTCTCCCAATATTTATACTTGTTTGAACATGAGAAAATACATATATATGAAATACTATTAAAAAAATTGTTAGCTGATTGCCCAAAAGTATTGTCATATTTTTAAGCATTAGAATAAAATTATATTTAAATATGTATCTTCTGTACAAACAAAGTAGCTTTCTGCATATGTCTGTCTGTATATCCGCTAACTCCTCTTAAACTAGACAAGCAATTTTCACCTCTCTCTTTACTGTCACCATATCCCAATTAATTGGGGTCGGCACATTTCCTTCCACACTCCTCTATTCTGACAAACCATCTTCTGTCACTCCACATATCATTTCATCCTTCACACAATCGATCCATTTTTTTGTCTAACCTTACATGTGTACCTATCCATCTTGTAGTTTAACAATTCACCAGTAGTTAAATATTTTTCCAAGAAAGTTTTATATGGGCTGCATTTTAAGCTAGGGTGATGAAAGATTAAGGGTAATTTGAGTTCAGGGGTATAAATATGCCTTATTTATAACCTCTCTCCTCATCCTCTACTAAACCTGTTATTTGGGTAAGGAAACAAATTTTTAAGACCCACAAACAATTTTTGAATGAACAATGGGATAAACAAAAATATATTAGATAAAAAACAAGGTTCGTTGGTAAAAAAGTGTGATTTGTGTTTATGAATACACATACACTTTATATATAAACACTGAAGCTGTTTTGAATTAGTTATTATAATTTTAAAGTTCATAATAATAAATCACAGTTTTTTTACTACTTTACAACTTGTCAATCAGAGTATTGAGATGCCATTACGATAAAAATAAATGAATCAATATGCCAACATTATTAATCTGTAAATAAGAAAATCAGTTTATTTTCCTTATATATTGCTAGTTAACACATATCAACAATGATTTTCGAGGATTTCTCTCGATCTCCCTAGGATCCACCCATCAGATACTGACATGGTGACTATGGGATCAATTTGGGAGTATATCCTTTTAATTTAAAAAAGAATAGAAATTGGTCCACAATGGACAAAGCGAGTAACAAACAGACATAAAAAACAACGTTGATGAATTGAGAACCTCCTCCTTTTGGAAGTCGGTTAAAATGTGCTATAAATGTGTTACATGTAAATTTAAATATCTTTTTCAGTAAAATATAATTAGCTGCTAGTCTAAGAATAAAGATATTTTTCAGGTGCAAGGAAAACTACATCCCTTGGATTGCGAGCCTCTGGGAGGAGGAAGAATATCCCATGATTCAGAAAATAAAAAAATTCACATTTATGGTTATTCACAAGGTTATGGCAAAGCAGACCACGAAATTACTGCTAAACTTATCAAAGAAACATACCCCAGTTATGCAATTACTGTTAGTGATGAAGGATATTAAGTTTTATTTATCTATTCAGCAATAAAGTTTAATAATTTATTTATATTTTTGTTTTATTCGAAAGTTAATAAATTGTTTAATCATTTAAATTTCAATAAATGACAAGGCTAAAAACAAAAATGGTAAAACTGGAAGTCTTATTCATATTAAGCTGAGGAAGTTTGTAGGTACCTTTGAGGTTATTATTTACTTAAGCAACCTACAAAACTCTTACTTTAACTTGAGACCTCTATTAGTTCATTGAATACATGTGGCAATAGGCGCTAATTACAGCTTTACACTATTCGTATCTTTCACCAGTGTTAAGATAACATTAATCATACGCAGTATCCTATATAGTAGTCTGTGATTAAGTTAATGTCTAGGTTTTAAAATAATCTTCAATCATTCACAAAGTCCTGATGCCAAACGCACAGTTTCTTAGCAGCTTTTAAAAAATCGATGAAATCGACAATTTTAAATGCCGCCAAAAACGTTAAATTCGTAAAGACTGCGGTCACCAGGTGGAACGGCTGACGGAGTATTTAGGCGTTGTGAGGATATCGGGTGTCCCAGAATGAATGGATAATCCTGAAACACCTCATAGTAGAGCTATTGGGGACTCAAAATAAAATAAAATATTTCTTGGGTAGTACACAAATTACTTTTTTTTTTAAAGTTGATATTTTCCATACTGCTGTGCGTTTCTGGAATATACAACAGCTACAAATAAATGAAATCCATATGCTTTTTGGTGTTATAATATTCTACATGGACTATACTAAGGAATATGCAGGAAATCGTATGAGTAGCTAGTGTAATTTTTTATAAAAGTTAATCTGAACTTAAATTTTAATCATGACATTTTAGGGATTAGGGCGTGAACCTCTTGTAGGTGTAGACGCATCCCCTTTTATTATGTTATAAGTGTTCGCATCTGCAGGAGTTGGAATCGAGTAATACCACTATTTTATACTGAAATACTGTATTCAAGTTTTAAAAACCGTAACCAAACATGACGTAGTGTATATAAAAGTAGTAATCATAGAGAAGGTTAATTATGGTCATAGACAATACAAAAACTTAAAACTAGTGTTGCCACAGTAAACAAAAACTATAGTGGCGAGTAAGGGCGCCACACCACCCCCCCACGAAGAAAATTGGGCTAATCAGAAAATTGTTTAAATTTAACGTGTCTCCCAGAACGAGTAATATATGGTTCTGGTTGAGGTACAGCGGTAGCAGGAGGTGGAAAGCTTGGTAGAGGCGTTACTGCAGGTGGAGTTGGCGTTATTATGGGAGGTGTCGGTGTCCCGACATCTTGAGTGCTGTGTTGCTCCATAAAAGCAGGTTTTACGCGGTCCACGCTTACTATTGCGGGTTTCCCTTTCACATTGATGGTAATGGTTTTTCCATCGCTGGCTCTCTCGATTACTTGGTATGGGCCGGTATAAGGTGGCTGCAGAGGGCGCCGGACGGCATCCTCTCGCAGAAAAACGTGCGAACAGGTAGAAAGCTCTTTAAAGATGAAATGCCCAGGCTGCGAGTGTCGCGATGCAGGAACCGGTCGGATCGAATCCATGTGTTGGCGCAACTTGACAACAAAATCTGAAGCATCTTGAGAACTCATTGAATTGGGTGTAGTAATTAAAAGTTCGCCAGGTAGGCGTAAAGTTTGGCCGAAAAGCATTTCAGCAGAGGTGGCTCCGATATCTTCCTTATACGCAGAACGCATGCCTAAAAGAACCAACGGTAGGGCCTTCGTCCACGAGTTACCGTGACACATGAGGGAGGCTTTTACCTGTCGGTGAACGCGTTCGATCATCCCGTTTGCTGAAGGATGGTATGCTGTTGTTCGATTTCGTTTTGTGGCGAAGCTGCACATCAGTCTGCGAAATAGATCAGATTCGAACTGAGTACCTCGGTCTGTTGTTACGACAGAGGGAACGCCAAAACGAGATATCCACTCACGAGTAAATGTTTCAACTACCTCTTCAGTTGTGATGGTCCGCATTGGCCAAACTTCAGGCCATCTTGTCACCCTGTCGATTGCTGTAAGACAGTAACGGTATTCATCGCAAACGGGAAGCGGTCCGATTATGTCTAAATGGACATGGAGAAAACGACCAGATGGCGTGTCAAACGTCCCCAAAGGGGCAACGTTGTGTCTTGAGACTTTACTCCTCTGGCAAGGCTCGCATATGCGAGACCATTCTCGGCAGTCTTTATTAATTGAAGGCCAAACATAGCGATCAGCTACGAGTCGTATTGAAGCCTTGGCACCCGGATGACTTAAGCTATGTAGCTTATTGAATATAGTACGACGTAAACTGGGAGGAACGTAGGGACGTGGCTTGCCAGTGGAGGTGTCGCAAATCAACGAAATACCGGTGCCAGGTATATCAACCTTTTCCAATTTTAGTTTGGATGAGCCAGGTTCTAATAATTTAGTAAGTTCATTGTCCTCTTTCTGTGCTTTGTCGAGAATCTCATACTCTTGATCAAGGCCTATGGCTTCGATTCTTGATAGAGCATCAGCAACCACGTTATCTTCGCCTTTAATGTGGCGGATATCAGTAGTGAATTCGCTGATGAACGACAATTGATTAAGTTGCGAGGGAGGTAATTTTTCCCGACGCTGTGTAAAAGCGTAGAGTAGCGGCTTGTGGTCCGTGTAGATGGTACAATGCTGGACTTCTAAAATATGGCGAAAGTGTTGAATGCTTTCATATACCGCTAGGAGCTCCCTATAATATGCTGGCCATTGGGCCTGCTGAGGAGTGAGTTTCTTGCTGAAGAAAGCAAGGGGGAACCAATCTCCATCAGTTTTCTGTTGCAGACAAGCACCGATGTGGACGCTTGAAGCATCCGTGAAGAGGCCTAAAGGGGCACCGCTGATCGGGTGTTGAAGCAGTGTGGCGTCACTGAGGCTTTTCTTACAGTCTTCAAAATGTTTCAGAAGCTCTGGTGACCAAGGGAATGGTTTAGCACCTTTGCTGTGTGTAGAAACTAAAGCATCTACCAATGGAGCCTGGAATTTTGCAGCATGCGGTATGAAACGGCGATAAAAATTGATCATGCCGAGGAATCTTCTCATCGCTTGCACAGTCTGTGGAGGCTGGAAATCCAGTAGGCTCTGGACGCGATCTTGAGGAGGGCGCGTGCCTTTGGCGTTGATAACGTAGCCTAAAAATGTAACCTCGCTAACGCCTAGGACACATTTTGAAGGGTTGATTATAACCCCATAGTCTTTGAATCGACGAAAAAGCGTGCGGAGATGTTCTTTGTGAGTTGCCTCATCTGGAGAGAAAACAAGCACGTCATCGACATAAGGAAAACAGAAATCGAGACCCCGTGTGACCTCGTCGATAAACCGCTGGAATGTTTGACCAGCATTACGAAGACCAAAGGTCATAACCGGAAACTCAAAGAGGCCAAACGGGGTAACAATGGCAGTCTTCGGTATATCCTCTTTAAACACGGGAATCTGATGATATGCTTTAACTAAGTCGCAGGTGCTAAAGACAGTAGCACCAGCGAGGCTATTGGCAAAATCGTTAATATGCCGAACTGGGTATCGGTCAGGGACGGTTCTAGCGTTCAAGGCGCGATAATCGCCACATGGACGCCAGGATTTGTCCTTCTTGGTAGTCATATGCAAGGGAGAGGCCCATGCACTTTTTGAGGGTTGGGCAGTTCCACAACGAACCATTGCATCAAATTCTAGTTTGGCTGCACTAAGTTTTTGGGGAGCCAAACGTCGGGGGCGGCAAGACACTGGTGGTCCATCTGTGGTTTTAATATAATGAACAGTGTTGTGCTTTATAATCCTAGGTAAACCGGGAGGTCGAGTAATGTCTGGAAACTCAGCCAAAATATTAGTAAAACATGAGTTACCAATATATACAGATTTGACACTGTCCTGGTGTGATTCTGAGATGGAAGCGCAGACAGACATTTGGGTTAAACCATCAATGAGACGTTTTTGTCGGCAATCAGGCAATAAATGATAAAAACTCAGAAAATCCGAGCCAATGATGGGGGTGCCAACATCTGCGATTACAAAATTCCAGTTAAAATCGCGTTTGAGACCAAGGTCTAAGCGAAGGTGAATATTTCCATAAGTTTTAATTGTACTCCCATTGGCAGCGCTGAGATTATATTCTTGAGATGTTAACCGGCCTTCTAGAAGTCTTCTAGGGAAGCAACAGAGATCCGAGCCAGTGTCTACGAGGAACTGGCGTTGGGTCTTCTTGTCGGTAACAAACAACCGGCGGCCTGGAGGAGAACAATCAGTAGCCGCCTCTACTGATTGTCGTTGTGGTTTTCCGGCGGCACCCAGCTACACGGTTTTGTACATTTGGTTGCCTTGATATTAAATTTTTTGTGATACCAACATATGTTGGGTTTGTCTGAGGATGCGTTTTGGGAACGTCCTCTAGAATTTGATCGTCCTCTAAAATTAGAGCGCCCGCGTGGACGGTGATCAGCTTGGGTAACTTTTAGACTTGCTATTTCTTTGTTAAGCTGGTCAAAACGCCTTTCCACCATTTCCATAAATGAAGTTGATGGTACTGGAGATGTTGTTGTAGTTGTGCAAAGCATGACTTGCGGAGGGTTGAAGACTTCTGTAATATTGTCTGCTAGATCAGCCATCTTGTCTAATGTTGAATCAGGTTGAGAGGCCAAGATAGCCTGCACCTGCTGTGGTAAACGGTTTAACCATAATTGGCGTAGGATGCTGTCGTCAGATTTATGTGAGCCAGCAAGAGACCGTAGGCGTCTGAGGAAATGAGATGGCTTTTGATCTCCCAGTTCTTCATTATTTAGAAGTTGTCTGACCCGAGATTCCTCGGACAAAGACACACGTTTTATCAGAACTTCTTTTAGTTTTTCATATCGCTGTCCTAATGGTGGAGGATTTACAACAATGTCTTCTATAATTTCAGCATATTTCTCATCCAGATGACCAATGAGGTAATTGAATTTTGTATTATCAGCTACAATACCCCCCAATTCAAATTGAGCTTCTACTGTAGCAAACCAATAGGCAGGTCTGTGTGGCCAGAAAGGTGGTATCTTGGCAGATACCTTGCAAACCTGGGCATCAGTAGTCCCAGTAAAACGCCCCTGCAAAGCTGCATTTTCCTGTCTGAGCTTATCCAACTCCAACTTAAGCTGTTCCTCAGTCATGACTACAAGGATAGGTTATAAGGCAAATTAACAATTGTAACAATGGTACAGGTGCAGGGAAGGTGTGGGCTACACGTTATGTTTGCCACACAACATACACAAACAAAATTATTTTTAAGAAAAAAAAAATTACAGGTATTAAGAAATATGAAATACACAAATC